>OX123197.2:26533440-27739359 GCA_944739405.2 Euclidia mi
AATCGACTGACCCGATGTAGTCTTACAACTAGCATCTAAAACCACACGAAGTTTGGTAGAGGTTTTATCTTCGCGAACTATGCCGTGATGCGGGATATAATATGAGGGAAGAGAATTGCCCTCGTCGTTTACAACTACACTCAAAAAACCTTTATCTATGTAGTCACGAATAACGTCATTATAGGCGCTGCGTAACTTAAGTGATGCATCAAGTTTACGTTCCAAACAATGGAAACGTCTAAGCGCAGCAGCGTATGAGTCGCCTAACGAATAAGGGTCACCATAGAATGGCAACGCCACAACGTATCTGCCACTGTCGTCACGAACAGTGGTAGCGCGGAAATGTTCTTCACACTCGAGATCCTTACGGCTCATCGAGGGCGGCGCGGTAACCTCCTCAAGCTCCCAAAATCGCTTGAGAAGAGAATCAATATTATTTTCTAGAAGAACAGAACAATAGCAAGACGTAATATATTGAGAAGTATGTAACGTAGGTACGGTACCCATAATCACATACCCAAATACCGTCTCAATAGCGGGCGGTAAGTTATATTGCTCACTACGTACCACTTTAGTTAGTAGCAAATGCGGAAATATTGCAGCTCCGATCAAAACATCAATGTCTGCCGGATTCGCAAACTCCGAGTCTGCCAGCGGCAATGACTCGAGGTGACTGAGTAATGCTACGTCTACATTAGCGTTCGGCAATGCGTCCGTGATACGCTCCACGATAAGCGAAGAAATGTTAAAATTAATATCCCTATCAAAACGCGAATGTATTTTAATATCTACGGAACCCTTGCAATGTTTTTCTGACCCGCCGATTCCTTTGACTACTAAGTCAGTATTTTTAAAGTTATTCCACAATCCGAGGCATTTGAAACAATCAAAAGTTATGAAATTGCTCTGAGATGCGCTATCGAGTAGACAACGTACCACGTGCGGCGATCCATTAATATCATAAACGATAACTTGCGCTGTCGCTAACAGTACCGTCTTGGACGCCATACACTGCGGCTTGGCGTCGCGCTGATCATTATAGATGCGCGAGGGCCGTCCGCGCGTGCGCGTCGCCCGCGCGATGGATGTCGTACACAACGATATTTTATTCTAAGTCGTGTGAGGCGCAGTTATCGTGGCCTGCACTTGCGACGTAAGTGTGTCAAGGTTAGCGGCTTGGCTTGACAACGGACTACCCTTATCGAAGTGCAACAATGAGTGACATCTCGTCTTACTAGAACAATCACTCGTTTTATGCTTTATACTTAAGCAATTAATGCATGCTTTGTTATCTTTCAGCAGTCGGATTTAAACCATTAAAGGCGGGACACTTGTAGAAATGGTCGTGCACTATATTACTGCACAGACATTTCTGTGAATTATTATTATTAGATTCCGAGCATGTTACGTAAGATTGCGGATTAGGGACCGAGTTATTATTACTATTTCGCGCTTTATTCGACCTTTGTTTGCTGTTGTTAGTATTAGACGGGCTAGATGAACTAGACTGCGTATTATGAAATATTCGACACTGATCTTTGATGAACGAAATAAAACTATCTAGTGTAGGTATTTTATTATTGCGTTCTGTCATTTCGAAAGCACGAATTGTTTCAGTGTCAAACTTTTTTCCTAAGAGAATTAACCGCGGTAACAAAGTTATCTATAAACAGCTGGAAATTCGCGACAGACGCGGCACCGGACAGTTTAAGATTTAAAGCTTGATCAAAGTAGGTAGACGCTAGGACGCGAGTGTCTTGATATCTATCAAGTAGTGACTGAAATATGACCTGATAATTCTCAGCACTGGGTGTGACACCTGCAAATACGGACTGGGCCTTCGGTGACAGTTTACCTATTAAATAGTACAACCTGTCAGCATCTGTCAGAGAACCATTATCGTGCACTGTGGACTTAAAACTCGCATAGAATAACAGCCAATTTCGTATATCTCCGTCAAACGACATAATCTCGATTGGCGGAAATCTCGGCGTGCGAGCCGGGCTGTGCCGAATATTTACCCTCTAATTGTGATTGTATTCGCTTAATGATACAATAAAGATCTTCGAATGAGGTGTACGCCTGATAATTCGCTTTTTCATCAGGATTAGTAGAAAGCAATCTTGCGTTATAATCGTCTAACAACTTATGAAAATCTGTTCGAATACTATCTACTGTCATACAATAACTGAGAAATGACTCCCTATTACTATCAGAAGCGGCGGCGGTCTTTGAGCGCTCATAAATGTTTTGAATACGCTCAAATAAAATATTGCGTTTTGCTTCTAAGATTGTCAGCTCTCTGTCTTCCGACACGCGTGGCTTCTTTTGTTGTGACATGCTTAAGTAAGTATAAGCTAATGAGACCGAAACAAAATAAGAATACCTAAAGTACCTATTATTTTACCTAAGTAGGCAACACTTTAAGGCGGTGGAATTACAAGGTGCTTGAAATATGAGATTTACAAGACAACTATGATAGTTCCAGAAATAATAATTGGGTAAGTAGGTAGCTACATAAAAGTATATTACCTACTGATGCGTGTGGAAATAACCATGTGACGGTTATGTAAATGGACTAGGAGTATAGCTAGGTGCTATAACTGCCTAGGTATAGAGATATAACGAGAGGTTACGTATAAAACGTAAATGAATCCGACTCGTATGGATCAAAAAATGTTTCGGCGAACCGAATGTTTGTACGTTCCTAGGCTTTTTGGGAAAATTATTAATATTGTGGACTGTAAGGATGCGGGTTCTTATCGACTAGGATAGGAGAGGGAGTGGAATTGGGTATAGGATATTCTAAGGACACGCCTTACCTTGCAAATCAATCCTCTTCTTCACAAATGGCAGCCTACTGGTGTCTTCGGGAATCCTGAAGCTGCACAAAATCACTCCACCACACTCGCGCGTAGTTTAGTTCTCGTTATATCACGGGAGCGGTAAAAAATATAGCGGTGCGGTACATGCGTTCATCGCGACACGGATTATTCTCGACTGTTCTGTAGGCGTGTCTTGGGAGGGAAGCGAAGGAGACAAAAGGATCGCTCGCATTGGACGAGCAAGCGTGGAACGATTGACGTTGATGTAATTAATTCTCGATAGAAAGGTAGATGGCGCTACCAGATTGTCAAAGACTTTCATGACAGCCGGGAGAGACGCCTTAACGTGCTCTCTAATAAAGCGCAAACGATAATTAACAATTCAATACGTTCACAACTCCCAACTCTCTGCACAACAGTCTTGGTATCTCCACTAAACTATCGCAAACTTTTCAGGGTATAACAGTTCAAATAAAACTACAACATAACATCATAAAATTATCACTTTATTCAACTGAATATTATGGCGTAAAAATTATAGTTACACTATCTTACAATACAGCCCATATAGTGTATCGTACACTACAAACGTTAGTCACTGAGATGCAAGTCTTTTCTGAGTGTGTATGCGCTAACGTGCATCATATTTTTCTCGTTCTTCAAGAAGTTGTCGATGGCTTGGTCCCGTACATCTTCCCAGGCGTAAAGGTCCCTGTATAACGGGCGAACGTACTTCATACGTCCATTGCTGTTTAGGAAAGCGAACACTTCGGGTAGTTTTGCTTCGTCTTTGCTTCTGACGCAGAGCCTCAGCCATCTGGAATGATAATTGATATTATCATATTTTATAGTCTAACGGCCGGTTCCAATATTCGTTTTATAGATGGATTCGGAGATTTTTGATAAGCTCCACACAAAATATGTGAAATATTTCAAATCTCCAAATCCATAGCACTGAATACAGATTTACATAGAAGCGCGTTTCTTAAGGATTTCGTGTGCCGATTCCAAGTGGCGACTGTTGTCAGTGTAGTTCGTATATGGCGCCGTTGGCAGCGCTGGGGTCGTTCTCTGTCTCTCTTGCTTTCGAAGTTAAGATACACAGGAGGAACGTTCGTCTCTCTTGCACTTATAGAGACAGCTGTCACAGCACGACTGTCACGCCGCCAAACGGCAATTTGGGTCACAGAAAGTTTGTCTACAGAGCGCCTATAAGAAATGCGCCTCTATGTTAATATCTTTGCTCTTTGCTATTAGTTTGATTCATTTTTGAACTTAGCGAATAGCAACTTCACAAATCCAATGCCGCTTGTCAAGGCCCTCAGTACCTTAGCTTAGGATTGTAAAATGTAAATAAATAGAAACAATTCGTGTTGTGTCATTTTAGTTTGTTTGGCGACTGAGTTTTTTTACACTTAGTTTTAGGTAGTTAGTAGGTTTTCTTTTTCAATATGTCACGCAAACCAAGCGAAATATGGACGCATGACATGACAATACAATAAGAATTCGATTATTTGCGTTTGTATTTAGTAGTGATCTGTGCTAAGCAACTAGTAACTACGCTCGTCGCTCCTACATCCGCTACAGAAATCGATTTCTAAAATCGGTTTTTGAAATCGATTTCAGTATCTGAAATCGAATTTGTATCGGTTTGCGGAAAACCTCGAAAACGCCCATGCCTAGTGCTAATAGCATACGCCTACGGTGTCACGTGGCACGAAGGTCAATGGGCGGAAAAATTCAATTTTGCAAAGTATGACAGACCTGTACAAGATCTCAGTGTTCTTGTTGCCGACCACCTTGTACTCAGCGCCGAGGGTCCGGAGCAATGGCAGCGCGAGGGGGGGGCGCTCTAACAGCTGTTGCAGCAGGTGAATGACCTGGTGCGGGGACAGTGACGTCACCAAGTATTGTATATACAGACCTGTACAAGATCTCAGTGTTCTTGTTGCCGACCACCTTGTACTCAGCGCCGAGGGTCCGGAGCAGTGGCAGCGCGAGGGGGGGGCGCTCTAACAGCTGTTGCAGCAGGTGAATGACCTGGTGCGGGGACAGTGACGTCACCAAGTATTGTATATACAGACCTGTACAAGATCTCAGTGTTCTTGTTGCCGACCACCTTGTACTCAGCGCCGAGGGTCCGGAGCAGTGGCAGCGCGAGGGGGGGGCGCTCTAACAGCTGTTGCAGCAGGTGAATGACCTGGTGCGGGGACAGTGACGTCACCAAGTATTGTATATACAGACCTGTACAAGATCTCAGTGTTCTTGTTGCCGACCACCTTGTACTCAGCGCCGAGGGTCCGGAGCAGTGGCAGCGCGAGGGGGGGGGCGCTCTAACAGCTGTTGCAGCAGGTGAATGACCTGGTGCGGGGACAGTGACGTCACCAAGTATTGTATATACAGACCTGTACAAGATCTCAGTGTTCTTGTTGCCGACCACCTTGTACTCAGCGCCGAGGGTCCGGAGCAATGGCAGCGCGAGGGGGGGGCGCTCTAACAGCTGTTGCAGCAGGTGAATGACCTGATGCGGGGACAGTGACGTCACCAAGTATTGTATATACAGACCTGTACAAGATCTCAGTGTTCTTGTTGCCGACCACCTTGTACTCAGCGCCGAGGGTCCGGAGCAGTGGCAGCGCGAGGGGGGGGCGCTCTAACAGCTGTTGCAGCAGGTGAATGACCTGGTGCGGGGACAGTGACGTCACCAAGTATTGTATATACAGACCTGTACAAGATCTCAGTGTTCTTGTTGCCGACCACCTTGTACTCAGCGCCGAGGGTCCGGAGCAGTGGCAGCGCGAGGGGGGGGCGCTCTAACAGCTGTTGCAGCAGGTGAATGACCTGGTGCGGGGACAGTGACGTCACCAAGTATTGTATATACAGACCTGTACAAGATCTCAGTGTTCTTGTTGCCGACCACCTTGTACTCAGCGCCGAGGGTCCGGAGCAATGGCAGCGCGAGGGGGGGGCGCTCTAACAGCTGTTGCAGCAGGTGAATGACCTGGTGCGGGGACAGTGACGTCACCAAGTATTGTATATACAGACCTGTACAAGATCTCAGTGTTCTTGTTGCCGACCACCTTGTACTCAGCGCCGAGGGTCCGGAGCAGTGGCAGCGCGAGGGGGGGGCGCTCTAACAGCTGTTGCAGCAGGTGAATGACCTGGTGCGGGGACAGTGACGTCACCAAGTATTGTATATACAGACCTGTACAAGATCTCAGTGTTCTTGTTGCCGACCACCTTGTACTCAGCGCCGAGGGTCCGGAGCAGTGGCAGCGCGAGGGGGGGGCGCTCTAACAGCTGTTGCAGCAGGTGAATGACCTGGTGCGGGGACAGTGACGTCACCAAGTATTGTATATACAGACCTGTACAAGATCTCAGTGTTCTTGTTGCCGACCACCTTGTACTCAGCGCCGAGGGTCCGGAGCAGTGGCAGCGCGAGGGGGGGGCGCTCTAACAGCTGTTGCAGCAGGTGAATGACCTGGTGCGGGGACAGTGACGTCACCAAGTATTGTATATACAGACCTGTACAAGATCTCAGTGTTCTTGTTGCCGACCACCTTGTACTCAGCGCCGAGGGTCCGGAGCAGTGGCAGCGCGAGGGGGGGCGCTCTAACAGCTGTTGCAGCAGGTGAATGACCTGGTGCGGGGACAGTGACGTCACCAAGTATTGTATATACAGACCTGTACAAGATCTCAGTGTTCTTGTTGCCGACCACCTTGTACTCAGCGCCGAGGGTCCGGAGCAGTGGCAGCGCGAGGGGGGGGCGCTCTAACAGCTGTTGCAGCAGGTGAATGACCTGGTGCGGGGACAGTGACGTCACCAAGTATTGTATATACAGACCTGTACAAGATCTCAGTGTTCTTGTTGCCGACCACCTTGTACTCAGCGCCGAGGGTCCGGAGCAGTGGCAGCGCGAGGGGGGGGCGCTCTAACAGCTGTTGCAGCAGGTGAATGACCTGGTGCGGGGACAGTGACGTCACCAAGTATTGTATATACAGACCTGTACAAGATCTCAGTGTTCTTGTTGCCGACCACCTTGTACTCAGCGCCGAGGGTCCGGAGCAGTGGCAGCGCGAGGGGGGGGCGCTCTAACAGCTGTTGCAGCAGGTGAATGACCTGGTGCGGGGACAGTGACGTCACCAAGTATTGTATATACAGACCTGTACAAGATCTCAGTGTTCTTGTTGCCGACCACCTTGTACTCAGCGCCGAGGGTCCGGAGCAGTGGCAGCGCGAGGGGGGGGCGCTCTAACAGCTGTTGCAGCAGGTGAATGACCTGGTGCGGGGACAGTGACGTCACCAAGTATTGTATATACAGACCTGTACAAGATCTCAGTGTTCTTGTTGCCGACCACCTTGTACTCAGCGCCGAGGGTCCGGAGCAATGGCAGCGCGAGGGGGGGGCGCTCTAACAGCTGTTGCAGCAGGTGAATGACCTGGTGCGGGGACAGTGACGTCACTTCTGATGCCACCGGTGTAACGTCCGGTATTATGAGCTTGTTGACTAACGCTGTCACCGCCTTCGTCATTGTTGTGTCGTAGCTGTGAAAAAGTAGGTAATTAGGTATATAAAAAATTGTGTTAATGTAAAACATACAACTAACTGTCACAATGAACAGACACGAAACAACAATTTTTGGATCTCACAAAGTGTGGTCTCATGTAGGTGACCGTGGGATCTCCACCTTGTCGTGGTGGGGGGGCTCAGTAACCGTGGATTGGTCACCCGCGGTGAAGCTAAGAGGGATCCAGGAGGGGACGCTCCGCGTGGGCTTGGAGGGGCCTGCGCAGGATGCGTCCAACGGTGCGGGTGCGGGGGACAGTTCTGTCTGTCCCTCTGTGTCGGGCGCGGTCGCGGGAGGAGAGGCGTGTCGGTGTTGCGTTGCCGCGCGCCCTATCTCCCGCGACCAAATGGGGGCGCACCATACAATGCGTTGCGGTGGGGCCGCGGAGGAAGAGGAGATGCGGTGTTGCGTTGCCGTCCTCCCTATCCTCTGCGGCCGCTGGGTGTTTTGGCGGCGGAGTCCAACACCTTAATCCGTCGCCAAGGGGGTTTTGTTCGGGGCCCGCCTGACCATCTGGCGGGCCAATACCCGTCGGAGGGTGGCGACGAGTGCTTTGGTGATGCCCCACCCTCCGACACACGGGTACATGGCGGAAGTCGAGGTGGTTTTTTGTGGAAACACCACATACTCCGGTTCTTATTTCCCCCAAGAGTCGGAGATCCGAAGGGATTTTACACCTCGTAAAAAAAAAAATGGTCTCACGTAGGAACCGAAACCGCAACTCTCGGCGTGGTGTCAAGCGGCGAGGCAACTGGGCCGTTTCCAAGATTCAGATGAGGTATAACGATCAAGAATTGTTTGGTATTAGATAAATACGACCAAGCCATCTATACATCACTAACATTGTCCAAAACCCATATATCAACACTTACTCAGGTATAACAGGCGGCATGCCGCTGGTGTCGAGCCACGCGTGCCAGTCCAGCGTCTTGAGCTTCTCATTGTCCTTGAAGTACTCTAGTAGGTGCTGCTTGAACTGGTCCGTGTCCAAAGACTTCTTCCTGAACTTCGTCAGGTACGAGCGGAGGAAATCGTCGAACACCTCTGAAATATTGCAAGACAGAAAATTGTATTAAATATACTTTTAGGCGACTTCAAAAAATTGGGCAAGTGCGAGTCGGACTCGCGCACGAAGGGTTCCGTACCATCATCTATAAAAGAAAATCACGTTTGTTGTATATATACTTAAATATTTTTTAAGTTTCTACTTGTTGATTAAGATCGAGTAACAAATTACTTAAAAATTACGTTTGTTGTATGGGAGCCCCCCTTTATTATTTACTTTTTTAAATTTAATTATTTATTTATTAAAGGTAATATACAACTACATATTCCGTGAAAATTTTAAGCGTCTACCTGTTACCGTTAGTAATTTTGAGCAAAAATACGAAAAAAAAACACGTTTATTGTATGGGACCCCCCTCAATATTTTATTTTTTTTATTTTTAGTATTTGTTGTTATAGCGGCAACCGAAATACATAATTTGTGAAAATTTCAGCTTTCTACCTATCACGGTTTATGAGATACAGCCTGGTGACAGACAGACGGACAGACAGACAGACAGACAGCGGAGGCTTAGTATTAGGGTTCCGATTTTTACCTTTTAGGTACGGAACCCTAAAAAGGATTTCTCAATTCTATGATGTTTTTTATTTCAATGTATGTCCGTCGATTTCTCCTTCATTTATGAACCGAATGAAAAGATTATTTTCAAGTAAATAAGGCCTTCCGAACTAGAAACTACTAATTTTATAGACAAATATATAAAGAGGTAGATTTTAATGTACAGAAGCTTTGAGTTTAGAAATGTACCCTTAGAACCTGGAATCACGCATAAACCATTGAATGGTGCTTTATTAGAGTACTTTGGTTTCAGTATCCGGCAATATGCAACTAGCCAATTAAACTAAGATGCTTCCTCCTTTTTCTACAGGTGAAATTTAAAACAGTGTGACTTACGTGGCCCTCCCAACATGTCCTCCAAATACCTCAAAAACAGCGACCCCTTTTCATAGGGAACAGTCGAGAACGCATCATCGGGATGCACTCCGTCCAACTGCACCACCAGTTTAGTCAAAGGATTCGTTGGGCCCAAATCTTCGACCTAGAAGTAGGAAGAAAAATGGTTGTTTAACTTACCGGGTCCTCCGAGTAAATCTTCCAAGTAGCGGAGGAATAGGGATCCCTTCTCGTAAGGCACCCGCGAGAAGGCGTCGTCAGGGTGGACCCCAGATAAGTTCACTACGAGATTTGTCAGAGGGTTAGATGCACCGAAGAGTTCGATCTGGAACCGGTACACTCAATTTTAAGCACGATTGATTTTTGACGATCCAACATTTTTAGATTTTTTTAACAAATAAGCGAAATAGGCATATTACAAAATAATAATTTAAAATAAAATAAAGAAACTTAATGAGACACAAAAACGACACATAATTACCACTCCCGTGTATTGAAAATTTGAGGTAATTTTCCATTAATTTCTTTGAATCAACTATAAAAGAAGTTTAGTATTTTTAGGTTTAAAATAAATAGTATAAATAATTCAAGGACGGTTGAGAAAGACGAAAGATTTAAAATGTTAGTAAAGTTAGTAGTGCAAAATAAATTATTAGAGGTCCACCCAGACGAACTTAACGAGTGTTAGTTATAAAAATAAAAAAAATATTAAAAGCAACATAAATGTCTACTTTTAAAAAAACATTAATAACATGAAGACATGATGAAAACAATAAATTGATACAAAATCGTAAACTGTGGTAAATCCTATCATTTACCAGTAAATCAAACCTCTAACCTAGTTGAACCAGATTTGACAGAATATTAACTTTAAGGGTTGATAAATTTAAGTTTTACTGGTATCTTAGGATGTACCATAGTTTGTCTTTAAAGTACATATACGCAAAAATCGTTTTACTACAAAACTCCATTTTTAATCAAATTTCATATTAATCTACTTCATCTAGGTATGACATAAAACCACATAATAAATGTAAAACATTACTTACTGCTTCACTCAACTCCTGCAGACCCAACAGACTATGGAAGTCCCTGCTTCTCTTAGCCTCCGTAGTGTCATTGATAAGTGACGCAGCTACTTTTCTCTCCAAGTACACCGTGAAGCCCTCGTTCAGCCAGAAATGTTCGAAGTTCCTGTTAGTCACCAGGTTGCCGGTCCAACTGTGCATTATTTCGTGGACTATGACGTCAGCTTGACTCCTGTCACCGGCCTGTGGCGAAAATATAAGTAAATCTACCAATTGCAGTGTCGTAGCGTGGGTTTTTGCCGCCCGGGGCTGATCAGAAATTGCCGCCCCCTCTTCTTTTAGGTACCCCAATAAATCTGCCAGAAGTGTAAGGTTTTTCGGATGAAGGTATGTTTGTATGTTCATTAGCATGGCTTTACACTCCTAAACGGCTCGATGGATTTAAACAAATTATAACTAATTTGTTCTATATAACTATTTCGTATGATTCGTCTCAATTGTAAGCATTAAAGTATTGGGTATAAGTGTAGCGACTGCGGAGCTCCATTTTTTTTATAGTAATAGGCGGCAAACGAGCAGACGGATCGCCTGATGGTAAGCAATTACCGCCGCCCATGGACACAAGCAACACCACAGGAGTCACAAGTGCGTTGCCGCCCCTTGGGTTGGGAAAATGAATAGGATGAGGAGTGGGATGAGGGAGAAGGAATAGGGGATAGGGCCTCCGGCACTCTCATTCACCTAACGAAACGCAACAGTTAAAGTACTGTTACTTTACGTCTATTTTCTGTGAGAGGGTAGTACTTCCCCGGTCGAGCCGACCCATGCATGCTGAAATCAGCAAGGCTCTACTACCATCACAATCCATGGCGCATTTGCTTTCGTGCCCTCTTTGCCCAGCTACCTGCAGTAAACGAGATCTTAAAGTGGCCTCAGACAATGTCGTTACCGTAGCCAAGTTTTGGGAACAGAAAATCAGAACCACTGACACGATGAAGAAGCATAGGGTATAATATTTTTAAGGGAGAAACCTGGCAGGTCTCAGCGGTATTTATATGTCGCGCAGGGCCGCGGCCGTTTCTTGGCTGCAATGTAATTATGTATAGCTTTCGACGGCTTGTAGAATTTTTAATGTAGAAGCAATCGTAATGACCACAAATGCTTAAAGTCCTATGCTCCCGCCTGGCTCTCATCCTTGTCTATGTCTTTGGTGTAGTGGCGCGTCAGTGAGCCTCTGTGGTCATCAAGACTAGGTCCAATAAATTAGTCTGTTTACGTGCGAGGTATACAATTGTGCATGAAAACTTTCAACCACCTCGAGATTCTCAAACTTTGGGCTGACGGTGCGGCCATCCACAGTGGCAACTCGCGTCCTTGCCTCATCAGTCCGAGCGTCTCGGCTGAAAGTTTACACTCATTTTTTTTTATCTGTGCGGTGATCTCGTCAGATGAGTTGAGGTCGGCGCATATATCGTCTTTAGGCAACGCCTATTGTAGAGTTTAAGTACGAGGTAGGTACGCTACCTGGGTCGACACACTATCGACTTCCACAACGTTGTTGACAAATTTTCTCCTGACCAGGAAACCGACACCACCCAAGAGAGTAGGTCGCCTTCCTGAAGGTAGAAGCAGGACCGAGCCGCCCCTATGTGCTATGTGTTCGGCGCACACAGGCGCCAGGCTAAGAAACCGCGCGACGGGTGAAATGCCAGCGTTAATTATTAAAATTACTTTCGAAAAAGTACGACAAAAAGGCGCATGGATTTGGCACACAGGCTCTGGATTGGGTCAGCGCGGCACTGGGTAGAACCAGGCATGAACCTTTGAGTTAACATGTTCTCCCCCTGTCTCGGACTTCTGATGACCCCAATAAGTAGTGACTTAATTCTACCTCGGGCTCGGCGAGGTTTCTGTTCATTCAGTCGTAGACTGCGTTCGTTGTAGGTCGCCAGGTATAATTAATTTTAGTCGCCTGCTAGCTCAGTGATGTTACAGACTCCATGCATCGCCGTTACCGCCACCGCGTCCTTGGGCGGGAATAATGTAGCTGGCGGAAACTGGATCTGAATCTAGGGTAATGGTATTCTGCTCCGAATAGCGAGGCGACCAAGAAATTGTGTCGCTGTGTGTTTTCGTGTGCGTCATGAAGGGCGCAGGGCGTAGCTTCTCGCACCGGTGACGTTGCTGTCCGTCACCGGTTTATGGCATTTACCAACTACTTATTCTCGAAAAAATAAGGAGTTGAGAGGCGAAATCTGTAAGTTTATGGACAAATCCCGCGTCTCGTCCCACAGGGTTGCGTCCAAATATTAGCAGAAGGCGTTTGTCGTATAGGAAATGATTGGCTTTGGTTTTAACGCAAATATCGTAAATATTGGAGTCAAAGTTCAAATAGCATGTAGTTAAACCGCAGGTGTGACTAAAGTCTTAGGAGACCTGTAGGTACCTATTTTCTTCCATATTCAACTATAAAGATTATTTTGTATTTTGAAGCAAATCAAACATAATTTCAATAATTAACACTGTTATTTTATCTGGCACGCAGCGCCCCTATTGCCCTGGCGCCTGTGTGCGCCAGTGCGCCATGGCAATAGGGGCGGCACACATCGCACACAGGGGCGGTTTGGCAGCGATATATGGATTAATTAATTACTCATAACAGGCTCGCAGATCACCCGAATATTAGACACACGCAAGTCTTCAAGTAATGAAAATAATGATGATTTTGTTTCCGATTGTTGTTCTTTTTACTGCGCCCACGCCGCCATGTGGTCCTGCTGGGATAGTGTCAAATGGAATTTTAAAATTAGAATTTTTATTTTATTTCTCGCAGCCTTTTGCCGCCCCCTTAAATGTGCCGCCCGGGGCCATGGCCCCCCGGCCCCCCCCCACGCTACGCCACTGACCAATTGAAACTAAGCAGGGTGGTGGACTATGGCATTGACCTTCTCATATTGAGAAGAGGCCCGTGCCCAGCAGCGAGACAGTTACTATACAAGGCCGCGTATGGTGATGAATAGTTAAAAGACAATTGGTTTAATCAAGTTTGGTTCAGAGAAAAGTGTTATGTCGTAAAATATATAAAAAATCAGATATGAAACATTATTAGGTACGTTAAAGACAACTTACTGCGTCACCATGTTTAATCTTGCGGTTAAAAGGAACCGATTTTTGGGTTACTTGACAGAGCAATCGAGATTTTGTGGTTTCGCCACACTACTATTAATATTAAATTGTATTAATCTTATTTATGCAGGCCATGTTATGAAATAGTATAGGCCGTTTTTTATATCTTCATACAAATTGGCACCAATTTTATTGTATTTTTTTTAGTGTGTTTCGTCGGTATACTTATACGATATCTTGTTCTGTTACTATTTATTTGCAGAACTTTGCTTATTTACGAGACTGAAAGCACACGTCAAGTTATTATACCGAGAGCATATCTACTGGAATCTTGGCGTTCAAGCATGGCGTTATTTTGTTGATATACGGTATCAACAAAGCCATGCCATGCGTGAATGAAAATTTGTAGGAATTTTATAAATGTGGTAGCAGCCGATAAAAAAATAAATAATATCTTATCGGAAATATATTTACAAGGCACAAAGCGCCCGATTGACGTTTTAAAATTGAATTCCTTGGACGAATTCGCATGAGTTATTACAGTAACTACACTGTTTTACGATGAAAAATAAAATATTAGAATCGAATAACGTACATTTTTTTTTTATTCCGATTACCCACAGCGATAGTCATATATATTTTAGCTTGTCTTTACCTAGACTCTATGGTCTCTTTATGTAATAGGCAGCAAATGAACAGACGAACGACTGAACGGAACTTCTGATAGTCAGCGAATACAGTTACCCATCGAGACCCGCAAAACTAGAGGAGTCACAACTGCATTGCCGCCCTTTGTGATGGGAAAAGGAGTAAATGCGATATGAGGGAGATGGGAAAGGGAAGGGACCTGCTGCACCCTCCCTCATGGAAAAGAATACAACAGTAAAGACACTGTTACTTTACGTAGATATTCTGTGGAAGGGTAGTACTTCCCCGGTCGAGACGGCCTGTGCGTGCTGAAATCAGCAAGGCAGTACAACCTATGGAATTTTAAAGTGACCACGACCGGAGGAAGTCCATCGAAACGTCAGCACACACCCAGGTTTTTATGTCTAAAATATCTCTGTTATCGTGCGTACGACCTTGTAAATAAATAACGTTGTATATATGTCGCAGGTATTTAGTCAAAAACGTGATATTATAATTTCACAAGTGAAATTATAATTACACAGATTATAGTCAATAACAACCGGTTCGTATAATTTCACAGGCTCTTTTCCTATTATATTGTAATTTCACTAAGCCGCAATAGTGATATTGTAATAAAACTAGGTCCGCAATAGTGATATTATAAGAAACCTAGGCGTGTTCTGATTCTGATTGGTCAATTGACTTAATCAGTCGCACAGACTTACGAATGTAGTACAGTGACCAATGCGATAAAACGAAAAATTCAGAACATTGGCGATGTTTATGAAGCTAAGTTGACGAAGCCCGGGGGCTCCTATATTTATGTTCAGGATCACAAGAAAACCTAACATAACCTATTATGGTGGTTGGTTTTCAAAAACCTGTCTCTTATTTCCTAACTCTATGTTTTATACAGCTGGTATCGAAAACGGACCAATCAGCGATCGCTCTGATAATCTAACGGCTTTCTTAAACCAGTGTTATTGTCAAAATATCACTGCGTTACAATTTCACTGTATCGGCCTAGTGAAATTATAATGGCACTGAAATTGGCCCGTTAAACTGTAAGTAATACAAACAATTGACTATAATCTGTGTAATTATAATGTCACTAGTGAAATTATAATATCAATTTTTTGGCTAAATACCTGCGACATATATACAAATCGCGAAATTTATTGCTCACCAGCAGTGTAGGGGTGACAAACGTGAGGCAGGGGTTCTCCATGCCCCCGTAGGGGAAGGAGGGCGGCAGTACTAGCAGGTCGTAGGCCGTCCACTCGTAGCGACCGCACAGTTTCTCCGCCGCTTGCAGGTATTTCTCTGTCTCCGCGAATTCCCATGCGCTACGTTCTATCTCTTCTTTTTCTGACCATACTTTTGACCTGTAAATTTGGTAAATGTTTTATTTTATACTCTATTGCTGTATCATATATCTTCGCACGCAAAAATGTTATTGCTTGTGGTATCCGAAGATTAACTTCACATTTATTATTTAGAATGTCCTTAAATATATCAAAATTAAGCCAAGTTTTGGATATTTTCGGGCAATTTTTTTATTTATACAAATCACATATATAACTGACATAGTGATAGGCAGCGATAGCCTAGTGGAGATACCAACAGACTGCCGTGCAGAGGGTTCGAATTATATTATTATATTAAAATTATCGCTTGCCCCGTTGCCTCGAAGAGCACGTTAAGCCGTCGGTCCCGGCTGTCATGAAGATCTTTGACAGTCGTTATAGAGATTCAGTACCTATGAATAAACTGACACTAGTCTAAACCATAGAATATAGCTATCCCTTTGGGTTGCGGAGGTCAGACAGGCAGTCGCTCAGTGGAAAATCTAATGTTCAGTCAAATCCAGTTAGACTAGAAAGCGGACCAGGGGTTCTAACTGGGAAAACACTAGGAGGAAGTATAGTGATAGCCCGTTTCAACTTTACTACGTGCGAGAGAAAAGAGCATAAAAGTTAATCGATCATTTTCGTAGCATTCCAGCATTTCCGAACGAACATACGTGGATTAGCTTCTTTGTCTACTGGTTAAGACCTCGTTTACGAAGCCGGAGAACATCCACACCATCCACACCAGGATCATAACCAATTATGACAATGATCCACAAACCTAGGTCCCAACGTCCTAGACTCCAGCACTCCCACAGCGATCGCGACCAAATACGACGGCAGCGGCATCGGCTGTCTGAAGCTGGTCTTGTTGTTCTTAACCTCGCCTCTTAACGCGCTCATCAGTACTGTGAACTCTTCAGGGGCCGTTACTTCGGCGTCGTAGGTGAACTTGACGGCAGGCGTGTCTTGGCAAGGTAGGATGGAACGGGCGTGGATTGGCTGAAATGGAATTATTTTTTATTTTTTTATTTATAGACTCACGCCTGTATCCTCGAAAGGGTAGGCAGAGGTGTAATATTACACCCACATTTCGCCATGAATTTTTCTATTGCCGTACCGAGCACATTACCAGACTCCGTGCTGTTACTGGGAATTTCCTAACGGAAAACCCAATAACACTTTGCCCGACCCGGGAATCGAACCCGAGACCTCCCAATCCCACGCGCACATTTATGTCGCGAGACCAACGAGGAATTAAATTGGTTAGAAATTAAAGATAAATTATGGCACCTTTTTCCCGGACCACAATTCCTGTATCGCGAAGAACTAAGTACACAATTATCCAAACAGCCACAAAAAACACCCAGACTCGAAACATCAATTCGTGGCACGCACAAAGTATTTGTCCTTTGTACTCGGACGAACAACACGGTGCGATGTTAAACGACAAGTCTACCGCTAAAACCACTCAATGGTGACGTAAACTTTTCTCCAGCAGATGAGGACATGACTGCAAAGGTTGTGTGATGACCTGATGATGCATATCTCATGTAAAACCCAGTAGGTGTAGGCCCTCCGCAAGATGGAGCGACGATCTTGTTGGGATCGCAGGAACCAGTGGAATACGGGCGGCTCAAGATCGGTCTAAATGGAGAGCCCTGGGGAAGGTACCATGTCCAGCATTGGACGTCTTTAGGATGATTTGACGATGATGATATACCATGATAGACACTTACTTGACACTGACTGAACAGGTAGGGGTGCTTCTTGCCTGAAGTTTGTGCCGCGTCCAGCCATTGCAAAGCAGACGCCGCCGGATCAGTCGTGTATTTTATTTTTATACCAAGCCTGGCAAAATAATTATTCTTAAGCATCACCTAGTTCAAATAAATACACAGTCAAATATTACATCGTAAAAATGGCGTCTTTAAGATACGTTTTATGATATCAACGCAACATTTCTTCGCCAAAAGAGTACTTCTACTTATCGACCTACAAATTATTACTACTTAGGACAGTCTTATTCTAATGTGAAATAATTAGTAGATATTAGATACTCTATATACCCTGGGGTCCAAGGCAAAAATCTCAATCGAGACAACGCTAAGAAGATGATGATGACTAGATACTCTGTTGAGACTGTGTTTGCCTACTTGTGCTAACCTAAATCCTTGGTACAGGTCACAAGATTTATCACACACTGTCGGACAACTGGATGGGTCCGCAATAACGTTCATTTGACTAGAGTCCCGACTTTCAGTATTGCCAGTATGCACTTCCTTTTCGGCAATCGTGTCTCTTTCGGCCAAAAAGCAAGTGGCTTGACTTAGAACAGGTTTTGCCACGACGAAGGAATTGTCAATACAGTATTCTTCGAACACTCTATTTAAGCAGGCGTCAGGTTGGGTTTCAGAAGCGCTTCGGATAACGGGACATTCGGCACAGGCGGCTTGACTGGCGAAACTTTCGTAAAGGTATCCGTTATATTTCAAAGAGATGTCGGAAATTGCCTTTTCCTTGCTTTTTTCGATATTGGCCGTATGGATTTCATCCTCCACATATGATGTTTCGGGGTTCTGTTCTGAGCTCATTGCTGCAGCTTTTCTTTCCAAAGGAAACATAAATATTAGCAGTTATCCTTCTGCTTAAATATCTATATTTTTGGGATAGGAAGCTTATCAAAAGATCGCTTTGGGAATGCAATTTGGAAACGCTTGGTTCAAGGGCCTTATGATTTTGGAGAGGCTCAGTCATTTAAAAGTGCTGTGTTTTTTAATTAAAAAATCAATATATAATGAGTATATAGGTATACCTTTGGGGACCTTAACTACCTGGCTGTCTCTCTGACCTGACCCTGACCCTGGAGGCCTATCTCACCTTGGAAATCAAGTACATTTTATTGGTTAAAAGTTTTTTCAAATAGATGCAGAATTATATATTTATTGAAGAGTAACCTTCGAATTGAATAGATTGAATATTTTATCGGTTTCGCGACCCACATTTAGTTAAATTGCCGTACGTGAGTTATTGAGAAAAGTATTGTAAGCCTACACGATTAAATTGAAGTTATTTCGTAATAAATCATGTCAATATAGTTTTTAAGTACTATGACTTAACGCTTAAAATAAGGACAGCAATAGTTGCTTATGTTGTATATTTTAAAGGCAGTGTTTTGTTTGATTTATAACTATACATCCGACCAATATATTCGAGACGTGTTGGCCAAACCATTCCTAAAGGGAACGCCTATATTACATCTAATTAGGGTTCTTAGAACGACCAAAACCAAATTTTACAAAAGGCATTTACATTTGTTGCACAAGTTTATTAAGTGGGTCTTTCTTGCCATAATCTTTTTTTTTTTATTAATAATAACCTATCAAATTGACTTCACGCTGCCTGATGGTAAGCTGACAGTGAAGTCCTATTGGGAAGGACATCATCCCCAATTGCTGGTTAGGCAATGTGATCTGTATATATATGAAAAATCCTTGCGTTACTGACTGACTGACAGACAAGCTACAGCCGAAACTACTCGGCGCATGAAGCTGAAATTTAGCATGTATGTTCCTTGGGTACCGTAGGGGTGCACTAAGACGGGATTTCCCAAAATTCCCACGGGATCGGGTAAAACGGGCAATTCGAAAATATGTGCGTGCGAAGCCGCTGGCGCCTACTAGTTAATATATGAAAGGCATAAATATCTCGGAATTTGCCGACGTTTCGACCGACGTGCACCGTTCGTGGTCGCGAAGGGATTTTATCTTTACATTTGTTGTTGTTTGTGTCTTCAAAATAATCTCAAAACACAATTGGAATAAGGTTACGATAATAATTAACAAAACGGGGTGTCCTTGGCAGAGCATTTTTTAAAGCCTGTCAACAAAGAGGTTTATTTTCTTTTTTATCTGTGCATAATACTTTGTTAGGTACTTACTTCTCGCCGCTGGCAGCCTGCTTCGGCAATATGACTGTTAGTTTGGAACCGTAGTTAGGAATGTGTTCACCCAATTTGTACTGCAGTTGTGTACCCCCTTCCGTCTCTATCGATTCTATTTTAATATTACTAACGTCTAATGGCTGAAAAGAAAGATATATTATATAACGTGGCAATTCTGGACAATTTCATACTGATTTTGAATCACTTTTACAGACAGACAGTATTCGGCAATACTGCTACAGAAGACTAGAGACTAGACTATACGTAGAAAGTTGCTGAAGAAAAATATATTCGATAAATGAAAACGTATGTTTACAAGATGGTTTTCAGAAACGTCGATAATCTATCGTTTTTTTTAAGCCTATCATTCTGCAAGATTACTACGACAGTCACGGATAAAAACAATCCAATTATGAACGCTTCATCTCAAAATGATTGGCATATCAACTGATACCTACTGATAATAAAATACTTTTCATCTGTGACAATCGAGTGAAGGTCAGAATACCGCCGGGTATGCTATCACTGTCTTTCTAGTTAAGTAAGAGAGAGATAGAGTCGTCAAATCTTACCAGATCATCGATGTCAGTCAAAACGTCGAAATTCAACGTTGCTTCACCGTGCAGTACATGCTTCTCAAAGTCAACGTTGAGCGACAAAGATATGTGTTTTATGATCGCCAATTCTGTGGGGGGAAATTCAGTTAAGTATAAGTATGTACTATACGAAATAGGGCCTAAGCCTCCTAATAATGAGAAGAGGGCATAGAGGCGAGCAATAGGACAGATTATAAACAAGGGCGATAATGATGAGTTTCCTTACGGTAGAAACTCAAATTACGAGCTTATCTGTCAGTCTACATTCTGGAATGGCTGAACCGATTTTAGTAGGACTCCCACTGTGATAGACTAAGATATACGACTTTGTAGGGCTATAATTCGATTCGGTAGGAGGCACTGTTTTCGAGATGCGACAAGGGCTATAATTCGATCTGGTAGGTGGCACTGTTTTCGAGATGCGGCAAATAACGCGGGTAAATCCTTGGGTAACACTGAACAGCCAGTTCTAATTAATGAGGTCAACGTTATTAACTCGGATTAGCCCGCCCGGAACTCAATAAGGTAATACGAAATACCTACATAATATATTCGAGAACCAGAATGCAGGCGAAACTGATTATCTCTAGATAAAACATAATATAGACTGCTAGGTTTTATAGCGAGATTTTTTTATAAGTACTTATTCATTAATAACCTGACTTACAAACCCAAAAAGTAAGGGATTAGTTGTCTTACCTACAATTTGGGAGATGCAACTACCTCACCAGTACTAACACTGCAAGCTCACTATGCTCTATTATCCAGTAAAGGATCTACGTTTTTTTCGGACCGGGGCAAGTCTTGATAATGGCGCCCCTCCCAACAGTTTCCAACCAGTTCAAATTTTTCGCTATATGCCGTGACATGATTTTGGCGCCCCCATGACGCTGCCTCCAGGGCAAGTGCCCCGGTTAGCTCCCGCCCCGTAGATCCGCCACTGGCTCTATCAAGCGTGCTTGATATCCGAATGAAGGAGCTTACACACTCTAAATGCGGCAAAATGGACTTTAATCTTGTGTCTGATCACAAACATAAAAAATCGAGCAAGTGCGAGTCTGACTCGCGCACCGAGGGCTCCGTACGCATTTTACCTTATTTGAGGTTGGTGCTAATTACGCTAGTCTTCTAAATCTGAGGGTCTGGTACCAGTTTGCACTCAATCGTCACGGTGGACGATAGCCTAGACGACAGGAACAATTTCCATACATTTTCTAAATGCGCCCCCTAGCGGTCTCTATCGATCGCTTCTCTCCATTAGGGGCGCTCTAACAAGTACGAAAATTAACCTTAATTTTCAACTTTTTTAAATTTTCAGAATTTTTCCTTTATTTGTGCTAGGACCCTGCTTTTGGCCAAATTTCGTGATTCTAGTTCAACGGGAACTACCATATAGGTTTTCGACCCAAAACTTATAGGGTACTTACGGTTGACCTAGAATTGTAAATTTTTGTCAAAACCAAGGTCTTACAGCACAAGTAAAGGAAAAATTCCGAAAATTAAAAAAATTTGAAAATTAAGGTTAATTTTGGTGCTTACAAGTTTTCGCAAAAACCTAATTTTAACCATATCTTTTTATAGGGTCACATCGCGTGATTTTTACACACCTAATAGGAACCATAGAACTCAGTATTAAGGTGCTTCTAAATGGGCAACATTTTCCTGCAATATGTGGCTGCAACTCAGTGGCTGGCAACATTGCTAGCTATCCCGGCCAGACTATGCAATATTGCTGTAATATCCTGGCCATATAGCCAAACATTTTTGGTGTAGCCACATGTGGCCGACATTATTTTGAGGGCTTGCCGGACGATCGCTGAGCTGTCGATATTCTGCAATATTGCCCGGCTAGTTTCTATTGTTGTTTCAGTCGCACTCTATAGTTATGATATAGTATATCCTTTTCTACGCGACATGAAGTTTGCTGCGAATGACGTCGTGATTATGGCTATTTCATTTGGTTATATTTTCGGTCTAATTTTATTATGTAGTAACTCGGAGTCACCCTTTTACATTACAAATATTTTTTTATCAAGGCTTATTTCTTGACTTAAATTATCTAACGTTTTACGCCTATTTAAGTAAGGTCGATACGACAGACGGACAAGGAAGTGATCTTATAAGGGTTCCTTTTTTACCTTGTGAGGTACGGAACCCTAAAAAATAACGTATACTACTACACAAGGAGTAGGTGACACTTAGAAGCTCTACAACAGATGAAAATACGTTAAAATATAATACAAACTATTCTAACAGATTTTACTGCAAATTATAAACCTACTAGTATTGCTGTCGACCTGCCCAGTATTACTTTATCTTGTGCGTATGGTAATATCGCCCTTAAATAGTATATTACGTACGTGGAAAAGGTCGTGTCGAACTTTGAGCTCAACAGGTCAACAGAAATTAAGGAGCAATTTGATTTACCTGTCGAAACACACACAAGAACACACTTCCATCCACTTCGATCGAGCTTAAGTTGAACAAAATTGTGTTAGCCTTTCCAATTTCGTCAATGAAGCAACACTACGGATAATATAAAAGTTAATATTATGCAACTTACCAGGGCGGGAAAAGGAAGACGGATCGAGCGGACTCAAGGCACCCATGGCTCTGGCTGGACTAGAACAAAACATAAGCCATGATAACAAAATAAACAACATGTTGGCCATCGCGCCAGGCGTCAGTCCGATACTATGATCGAAACACGAATAGAACAGAGGAATCGATAAGTCTCAGCGCGGCGTTGAATGGCATCATTACATTCGAAAGTTAGGCTCCATTCATAACGAGAGGGCAAATCGTTCACTGAATACATATAGAAAAAATTGGATCAAATAAATGCGATCATATAGCCATTTATAATAGCTGTGCAGACCGCAAAAGTGGTATAATATCCGTATGGTTAGATAACCACACTATCTCATATAAACTGTTGAACAAAGAGTGTTTAAGACAAGTATAGCCTTTAACACAAATGCTTTTGGCGATTGCATTAAATCCCAGGCGAAACTGTATTATAAGTTTCTCCATTTAACAATAAAAACCGGCCAAGTGCGTGTCGGGCCACGCGCAATGTAGGGTTCCGTAGTTGGCCATAATAGCCATTATTGATAATAACTTCTGTTTCACATGGGACTAAAACCGGGCATCTTTAAGATTAAGCCAGGCAGCGCTCCCAATGTAAACTCACAGAAATAGGTATTTATAAGTTAACCGACGATTACACGTAAACTAGTGATGTCTACTTAGCTGTGATAGTTTTCCTTTTAAATTCGTTATATGTACTACATTTGTGATTTTTTTCACCTCTTCCAAATTAATAGTTTAGCCGGCAGAGGGGGGGGACACTTGAGTCTAACAATTTTTTTCACGTCAAAGCTTGATATTTGACAAACTAATCACTTGATCGAAAAATGATTTGAGCAAACTAGTAATATTTTTTTAAAACCTATCCAATGATACCCCACACAATGGGGTACTCAACCAAAAAAAAAATCAGTCCCACTATATATGTAGGGGAGATACCCTTAAAAAAAATATTTTCCTAAATTTTATTCTACAGTTTTGTTGCAATATCGTATGTCTATATTCATGTCAAATATCAGCTTTCTAGCACCAGGCGTCTTTTAGCTAGGCTGCGGACGGACAGACGGACGGACATGACGAAACTATAAGGGTTCCTGGTGGACTACGGAACCCTAAAAAACGCCATAAAAACATCAACGTTATCCAAAAACATAACCAGATGCATATTAGTGCTGACCATAGACATCCACTGCTTTTATTTAACCTTGCTTATGCATTCTGCCAAGGTGTGAGTCTCTACCCGAGCTTGATGAATGCTATCTGAATTGAAGTGTAATGTAAATGTTTAGCTTCTGGA
Source organism: Euclidia mi (assembly GCA_944739405.2). Classification (NCBI taxonomy): domain Eukaryota; kingdom Metazoa; phylum Arthropoda; class Insecta; order Lepidoptera; family Erebidae; genus Euclidia; species Euclidia mi. Next base: position 26,557,353 of record OX123197.2, read on the forward strand.
ATAGTGAGCTTAGTCGCGAATGGTTACATCGTTTATCATAAGGCGAGATCAACAATCAAGAAATTACTGAAATCAATGGATTCAGTACCTATACAATTACCTACGCATACCTATTATGACTCTCGTCAGTCAAATTTAATTAATATAATGATTATCAAGGCTGTTAATATTTCATCTGCTTCTGTCAAAAATAACTGTTTTATCTGATGACTACTCAATCCTATTCTATAGCTGCAATGGCTACCTACTGCCCAACATTAGTTATACCTTGCTCATGATGATGCCGAGCGCATATTCATGCAGTGTCAGAATCCTGTCTATGAACTATGGATGTGATTATCATTGCTGTAGGGGCCAACAGTGGTCAGACTTTTCTTTCTTTATTGCCAGTATGACAGCAGCCTATGATTGATTCGCGCCTATACCAAATAGGTACTTACGCCTCATACACGTGTTATATGAGATTATGGTGAAACAGTCAGATATCAACTTTCAGTGTCAATAAATCCGTGAAACATGCTCTGCGTGAAATTGATGTACCAATATGTACCTACATGATTATTAGACAGAAGAACAATAATTAAATGTATGTATCTGTTTTACAATTACATCGTTCGTTTTATAGTGGCTTTCTCATTACAAGTTCAAATTCTTATCGATATTAAAATTGAGTTCTGGTAACTGCTGATTTGCTTATAATCTGTTTAGTTCCCCAACGAAATGTTGTGCTGACAGCATGTGCTATTGGAACGGTTCCAAATATTAGTAAAGAAGCAGCCCTCAAGCATAATTTTGTAATTTTACAAAAATGATTGTAAAATTATAAATGTACCTTCGAATGCTCTTTTATCGATCAAAGAACACTCACGACTTGAAACCTCGATCTTTGTGTATCGCACAAAATCTGGTTTCGTCATCATCGAACCTTCAGCACACTGCACAGTCGAAACCTAACATATATATACAACAAACTTAGGTGCCACTGAATAATATATCACAGAAGTTAGTAGTAAGCAATTGTGCGGTTGATCCAAAATTGTGATTGGAAGGTCCAGAGTGGCTGGAACCTCATAGCCTTACCCATGGATCCGCAATAAGTAATATTATTAGGGATCAGTGCAAGTGTCTGCTTCGACTATAGATCTTGGTATCTACCGATAATCAACAGAAGACAAATATATTACGAACCAATCTGAATCGTTAGTAATCAGCTGAAGCGAATGTATATGATCGATACCAGCCATGTTCAGTAAATAAATTAGATATTTTATCATTTATGCGTTCTTTGTTATGCTATCAATCTTGCCATTCTGGATTCTGTCATAAACTTCATCAGACTTGTCGTCCCAAGGTGTCGTCCAGCCAGTATATTTCGACTCTTTGGTCGTAATTACTTTTTATAACAGAGACCAAACGGTAACAAAAAGTATTATAAAGTAGTTTGTAATTACAAAATTGTCTACGTTGCTGTGTATTGGAAATACGATTGGAAGCGTGCCCATAAGACTGGTAGTCATTTTGAGTATGGTGACGTGACAATTCATTTTTTGAGTGAATTACCGAGCATACTAGTCATGCTAATCTCCAGACATGGCCCTAAATATGACACGAATGAATTAATGTTGTGCCTTCAAACGATTAACGACTGATGTTTAATTAAAAGACGTTACTTAGTTTGTGTGAAATAGTTTCTAATAGTACTCGATATTAAATCACTTGTGACTTTCGAAATATTCTAAAGCTGGCGAGTTTCAGTAGATGTAAGAGCAATCCACCCCAATATTCGACAGAAAGATCACAAAAGCGCCTTACCCTTCCTTACTCGATAGCTAGCTCGAACGGGGTAACACCCGATAACACAGATCACATCTACACTTAAACAAAACTAGCCAATACTGAAACTAATTTAAATCTCCCTAAGATACTACTGGTTCATCTGTCAACGGTCATAGTAACTGCCGTGGACGCTTTTAAAAAATGTTTGGAATATTATTCACCCCGAGGAACAACTCGCATGCGATCCACTCGTGTGGAAACTCAGACTAGGCACCGTGGTTGTGTTACGGCCAGTTCACGAACAGCAGTAAGGGGCGGCAGCGATTTTGATGTACAATCAAACAAGTCGGCGCTGGACCAGTTTGAAAAAAAAATCCTTGGCTCGCTCATAGAGTCGAGGCACACTAGAAACTGGTTTTGTATACGATAGTCAATGTGCGTGTAAAGTAGCACTGGAAGCGAAGATTTCTAGCTAAGCCCTTAAGGTGGTCTAGCGGGGAGTTGTTCGACTATACATACATGCCGCGCTCTACTCCGCGACGACCGATGTCGCGTCAAAGTAGATCGCGAAATGGATATCGAAATCGCTGCCGCTGCTACCCGCCGTCACAGATAATACATATAATACTATCCTGATGTTCATGAACGGGCCGTTTTTGGGAAAACATAGCATTTTGGAACAACCGCTAGTGCTCAAGGGACTAGCTTGATTGGATCACTTGGTTGATTCGCCGGGCAAAATATCCCTGTAATATAATTCGGTAGTGCCAAGCAGATAATATATCTCAAAGGACGATGGAGAGAGCTATGCTCCGAGTTTCCCTGCGAGACCGAATCAGACCTCTCCGTAAGCATGGCAGAACTGAAGCAGATCCAATGGGAGATCTAGAGGCCTCACGCACGTAAAAAACATCTGTTTGTTATTCTCCATAGATTTTTTAATTTTTGTATTTTCTGGGATAACACCTTCTTTCACCAGGCTCAACCCTCTCTCCCCTTCAAACTAACATGGGCTCGCCGCGAAACAAAATCCTGGATTACCTGATGATGAAGACAGTAAGCTAGAAGAACTAATGGCCATTGGGCGGATAGCTTCTAAAGGGGCCAAGATTCTATGGAAACCCCGGAAACGGATGGTTGCGGACGACCCAAGATCGGTCTATGGTGAGTGCCTTGAGCCTATGTTCCTTGAGTTGATGATGATGAAGCAGATAATCTACTCATTACTCCTCAAGGTAATATTGTCAAGTGTTTGCACCTCGGAACATTGAACATTCTTTGTCAGTGGATATCTTTTGTCTTTAACTTTCATGTGTGACCAACATTGATGATAGATTTTATAGCCCACATGAGCGCCTCCAACACGGCCACTAAATTCTAGTGGGTGAGAGAGAACAACTGGAACCAATGGTTTTACATGTCCTCCAAGCATGGTAGCAGCCACATTGAGTGACAACCCATCCATGCAGGGACCTCTACCAGGATTTCTTTACTTTGGCTATCTTTTATGTAGTGAGCACTCACTTGGAGGTGGCTAGTTAAAGAATAAATATCACAAGAATTCATTCAGCATAGCTACTGATCCGCTCCCATGGCTCATAGCATGATGTTATATAGCCTATAGCCTTCCTCGATAAATGGGCTATCTAACACTGAAATAATTTTTCAAATCGGACCAGTAGTTCCTGAGACAAACAAAAGTTCAAGCAAACAAACAAACTCTTCAGTTTTATATATTAGTATTAGATTATTTATTTAATTCCATACTTCCTTAAACTATAATTAAACTGTATTTTTTTATTCCTGGAGTTGATAAAAATGTTATTGTCTTGCCACAATCGACTCTACTTTTAGCCTTCGGGTTGGGCACCCATGCTATATACTGTGTCTATGTCATGTATGTGTTGCATAAATATTTGTTTTAGATACTACTTGGTATGACTGAGTATCAAATGCTTATCAATACCTTTATGTATACATAGATAAGTTAAAAAAATAAATATGTTTTCTTATGTTTCATTTGTCACTATGTACTGTACATACCTTAAAATAATGTATTTTATTAGGAATAAGTATATAAAAATAAAATATTTTATAGATAGTTATTACAATTTAAATCAAATTAAAGTTTCTTTTTGTAATGTCAAAATAATATGATATTCATGATCACATGATTATCACAATCACAGGTTACAGCTAGTAAGCAAATAATACTAAAATTCCATTTTCTGACACTGTATGTTTAAAATACTTAAATTGCTACTTTATATGATGATGGCATGGCTATAAATTTAGCTTGTTACTACTAATAAACCTATTGTAATGGTGATTTAAAAGCACATAACACAATTGATTTATGACAATTCTACAGTCATAATCAGACAATAAATATGTATTTCTATAAAAATACCATAAATTATAATCATAGGTTCTATTTTCTTTTTTTAGACTGAACCCTTCTCCATTATCTAAAATAAAAGTAGCCTTAATCCCTGTGCAAAATATCAACAACCTGCAATAGTGACAAATCAAAATCAGTCCAGTCATTTAGCAACAGGGTTGGGTTTAGCCAGAGCATACAGACTAGTAGTGAGAATATCTGTTAATTTGCTATAGTGCGCTAATTGATAACTTTTATAACACGAAACATTATGTTCTCTTTGTCTAGTGATATCCAATAATATTATAAGTTGAGTATCAATGTTTACATACAGTGATATTCATGAAAAGTACAGTAACCCTACTAGAGTTACTCTGTTATCTCTTGGGACTTATTACAGCCTATTTACAAAAGAAGGTTAGGAGCTAGTAATGCAATGAACTTACCTTTTCTGAAAAAGTCAACTAAATATATTTATTGAATAAATTTCAAAGTCAGTCTGTACGAAAATACGGAATAAAATTAAAGGAAAAACTAATCCGGTGCAACTTGCTTGACGCGGCACAATTTTTGATTGCGATTCGCGTTTAGTTCCTACTGGTTGCTAGGTTGTTTACTTGTATGAGGCAAGATGAAAACGACAAAACATGCGCAATAATAACTCAATGCCTGTGTTTTAAAGTTGTGGTCATCAAAAAACGTAGCGTATGTTAAAATGTGAACACAAAATCAATCATTATACTGCACCATTATTCTGAATTAGAAGCAACAGCGAAACGCCTTACCTGATATTTGTTTTGGTTGAAAGATTAGCCAATAAAATTTTATTAACAAATGGCGCCGACTTATAAAATGAATTATGGCTGTAAGCTGGTTGTCTTAAAATATACGAACAGGATGCTTGTCTGCAATTTAATACATTATTTCGTAAACTTATCTGAAAAACCCGCGTGACTACTTTCCCGGAAAGTGACATTTTGAAATAAATTGAATGTTTTTATTTACGTTTCATTTCACGGTAATTTAATATTGAGGTTAACATTTGTCATTTTCATTACTCATTTCCTTAATTTTATTATAAATAATTTGTACTGGTCATGCCAGGTTTACTATTTCAAAAAGGTTTTTACGTATGGTATGAACCAACGTTTATAAAAAAATATTTCATACCATTCATTACTGAATAATTTCAATAAATTATAATATTAGGTACTGTAGCGTAATTTTATGTATTATTCGCATTAATTTAATGAGTCAGAGAATGTTGATTTATAATCGCAATCGACAGCAACAAACATTGACGAACAACCGAACTACATCATACACTACATTATCATTGACCCAAATTGACCTTTATGTTGTCAGGTTGTCAACAAACGGGCCTCTCTCTCTCTCCGTCTCTTTATGTCTTTAGTGTCAATTTATGTCAAATTCTGTCAAAATCGAACAGTGACCGAAAGACGGAGTAACGTTACGTCGGATCATTTGTTCGGTTTTGTGTTTAATTTTTCATATTTATCCATAATATAAATAAGTCTATTACCCCTAACAGTTTAGATAATACAATAATTAAATTTGTATTTCAATAATTATAATAACGGAAGTGCAAATGTGTCTGTAAATATGTTGTCGCGATTTCACCATTATCACGGATCCAATATTATATTATTTGAGGATAACACTGTTGCTTACAGAAAAGCAAGCTTCGCGCATGGATTAACTTTTAGCGAGAAACCTCTATTGCCAGGGGAAATATTTCTAGTAGAGATTGAAAAGACCGAGCGTGGATGGAGCGGTCATATGCGATTAGGATTGACCCTACTCGATCCTCAGACGGCTGCATTGGGTGATAAAGGTTTGCCACAATATGCACTTCCTGATCTTGCCAATACCGGTATGTCATGGATATTTCCTATATCGAAGTCGCAAAACAATGTGCTAGTTGAACTTGTGAATCAAGTTGCGAGTGGACGACGCGAGACAGAGCCTCGAGTTTCCGTGTTAGGCGATGGTCACATAGTGAAAACACCACGCGGTTATATTTCAAAAATGGTGCTTCGACCACAGACTTTGTCACAAAATGGTACTCCACAAGGCATATTACCTATGGATGCTGGCAGTCGCATAGGTGTTATGTTCGTACCTTGTGCAAAAGCTAGCAAGGATGATCAAGATTTAGCTGAGATGCACTTTATTATTAATGGTGAAGACCAAGGACCTTGTACTAAAGCTATTCCATATACTAGAGGACCACTACATGCAGTTGTTGATGTGTATGGCACCACTAAACAAGTGAAAATTGTGCAGCTATATGGAGGTAAGTAAACAACTTATTTGTTTATAATTTGTTTTCTTATCAAAAGTCTGCGACTGTTTCTCATAATAATGCTTGACACTCAGTTCTTGAGATTTTTACTACCTAGTAAGTTAGTTTCTTGGACCTGCCTCAGCCGCGAGCCCCAACCATTTTTGTTGTATATTTAATTTTAAATAATAAATAGTTATGAGAAACTGTACCTTATAAATTTTTTATTTTCTTTTCAGTGAAAACACTCCAAAGTATATGTCGGGATGCAATTCTGCAGTATGTGAATAATGGCTCAATAAAGTCATTACCCTTGCCAAAGTGCTTAAAAGACTTTTTACTTTCATAGAGTGGCTAAAAGCAAAATAATGAAAGTTATCTGAGATGACAATAAGGCTGTTAAAACAACTATTCTTTTTTTCAAACAATGATTGGGTGATATTGTAATAATTACATTTTTATATGGCACATTTAGATTAGAATATTATTTTAATACAAGGTGTCCTGAAAGGATGGGTCCATCGAGATGGTGATAGAAAAAGAAAATGGTTTTAATGCTGAATGTGTACATGTTGTGTGTCTATAATTAACACATTGAATGTCACAGGGTCACAAATCTGGTACATGATATTCAATATGTTAATACAGAAAGAATAAGACTATGTAAAACTTGAACTAGAATGGGTGTGATATGGGTATGTATTGTACAAACTATTTTTATTATTTTTTCACCCAATCTGTACTCCGTAATGCAAAAGTGTCTACTTTTTATTATAAAAACTTAGAGGCACTGATTACCAGGCGATAGGATACTGTATCAATTTTTCTATGAATAAATATGTAGTTATTTAATTATTACATTTTGTTTTCTAAGTCTCACCCAAGGTAAATGAATGAATTTTTATGAAGATAATTAATTATGTTTATTCACAAATGTTAGTGATTACATTTCTGGTCTTGGTACAAAAATATATTACTACACAGATGTATTTTGAGTTTTATATTTTGACTGGAATGAAATTTTGTAAAATGCATGAATTTTTCAAAGACTACCGTAGTCCAGTAGCTTAACCTGAACTTAAATTAAAAGTGCTGTAAGTCTGTATTGCTATAAATATTCAGTTGGTTTGATTAAAAAATAGTCCTTAAAAACTAGGCTGGTAAACGGTAAAGTCTCAAATAATATCAAAACAAATGTTTATACAATACAAATATAGAATAATAAAATAAAATTTTGATCTGAAGTAAGTAGTTTCTATTTAAGATTAATAAAAACGGTATTTATATTTATAAATTACATAAATCATTGAATGTTGTGTGCCAACCAAGTTTTTCCAAACTGCCTTGCCCTTGACATCTTAAGTTCAGTTATGTTTAATGATTCTAAAAAACTTCAAGTGATCATACTAATATACTATACTGTATGTGTAAATGGGATAATGCACATGAATTGAATATTTATACTAAGAGCAAATGGGCTTTCTTTGAAGCCACGCCCACTAGGGCCGAGCCGCCCCTATGTGCGATGTGTGCGGCGCACACCGTCGCGAGGGTAAAGAAACCGCGCGACGGGTGCCAGCCTTAGTTATTAAAATTACTTTCGAAAAAGTACGAAAAAAGGCGACTCATACACTTCGCATACAGGCACTGGATTGCGTCGGTGCGGCACTGACACCCACATATAGAAACATTCATAATATAATAAGCATAGGCATATTATATCATGGACCGTGGCCCACCCCAGTCTGATCTAGTGGCCATCCTCGAATTTTGCTAACCAATTAGAAATTCTAGGGTGGACACCTAAGAAACTACACACTATTGTAATTTTAAGACCTGAGCCAACCCTGAAAAATAACTCTATATACGCCAATGAATGTAACGGCTCTATAAAAGGCCACAATGCAAGGAATATAATTATTAAATAATAAGATTTTGGTGTTTACAACTTGGCTAGTTTACAACCTACCAGAAACTAATTAGTAAACTCAAATTCTCACAGCCTTCAGCTAATGTGTACTTTAGAATTAAACAATGAATTTGTACCAATTGTGGAAGACTGGTATCATTTTTTTTTACTGCCAGAAAGTTATCTTTTTTAAAGATCATCAGAATATTATATGTTATTGTATTCATATATGTTATTGTATTCAAATTAAAATTAATAAATTAGAAAAGTTTATTTGCAAACTACTATGCAAATATTCAAGATTAAACATCATATAAAACCATCTAAAATGTATGTTACTGTGTTAATATATTTTGCTCTACCTATGGTATATTTTGCCAGCATTTGCAATCCACTGTTGTGTAATAAAAATTCCTAGTTGGCACCAATTATTTTGTTTATTATGTACAGTGGGTGTACCAGTAACAAACCGATTAAGCAACATTTTGAAAGTAATTTTGATGTTGTGACTCAATTATTACAACAATCATTGCAAAATAAGAATAACGTATTCCTTGCCTACTATAGAATCATGTAGCTTATTCCGATTTTCTTAATAGCTGTTAAGTTGTTTTTAATTAAAAAATGAATGTGGAAAGACGCAATGTACCTAAGGTTGACCAGCTTGTACCACCAATAGACCGGGCATTGTACCAATAGTGAACCAGTAAATAAAACAATTGCTTTTAATGAAGAAAAATTTTATTATTAATAGGTACTAACAAGTTTTGTACTTAACAATCATCACAACTTTTCATCAGTCTACAAGTTTCAAAAGCAACAAGACTTAGGGTCATTTCGCCTGTTTGCGTCCATCCCCCTATTCGCGTCCATTTTGCGGACCTCCCTTTAAAAATGCTCGGAAATAAGAATACTAACACACTAATAAAATGAAAAGTCAGTATCGCTAATACCTCGACGTATAAGAGACACGCACAAATAGACAAAAGTTCCGTGCGCCCAGCTAATCCTGTTTAAAAAAATTAGTTAATCTCGGTTGTTCAACAAAAGAGTGCAGATGCGCGGTATATAAATAAAAAAATAGTGTGCAGCGGCGTGTTTGACGGTAAGTATATTATTCTTTTATGTGAATTTTAGGATACATAGCTGTTTCTAGACATTAATAATGAAAAGACGAAAAGTATGAATTATGAATTAGCTTGTTTTTTTTATAGTTAACAATTAAAATAAGGTGGACGCGAATTACAACACCGAATTTATAAAACTTCCACTTTGCGTCCACAATGGACGCGAACTCGTCTATTTATGATTTCTTTAGTTGTTTATTTTTATGTGATTAAAATATGAGAGAGAAATTGGGATTTTGTTTATTTTAACATTAATAGTATGCAATTGTAATGACCAATTTGCGTCCACATTATTATGATTGTAATAAAAGATACAATTGATATAATAATCGATCACAAGTGGACGCAAAATATACCTGCAAGGGATAATATTCAAGCAAATTGCGTCCATATTTTCATAAAATAGAAATGATCGCATAAATACATTCTATATATATGTATATTTTTTTTATAATTTAAAATGCATTTTTGATTAAGACTGAGTTTAAAATTGAATTATTTCATTTAATTTCTTTTATTCCATATTTTTAAATACAAAAGATGATTAATTATAGAAAGCGTTTTGTGATATTCGTGAGAAGAAGAAATCGATAAGACAAATATGTACATAATTATGTAAAAATTATGCTATTCCGAAGACCACAATATTGGACAACATCTATCGTTATTTTTTTATCTTTGATTTTAAGTTCCGTCGATGTTGAGAACAATAAATAGTTATTAATAGTTTCTATAAAGTGATTTAATAATGATAATAATGTAGACTTTTTATAACTTTAATCTTAAATGTAGAAATTGTTAAAAGACAATCTTTCTTTAGATTGTCTTAACAATATGACCCTTATATGAAGGATTATAAGGCTGATATTGCTAAGACTAAGCTGGTGGACGCGAACTGGTCCACAGGTGGACGCAATTTGGATTTTTTGGACGCAAACTGGGTAAAATGCCATATTTTGAAGTTTGTCTATTTAAAAAAAAACACAACAAGTTTCGAACAAAACTGAAAGTTATTATTAAAATAGACTATATAATGAATGCGTTACATAAATTTTTCATTGAATCAATTTGCTGGAACATTTTTATTTTCTCCTTCAAACTTGCCAACTGCACTAAATGGACGCGAACAGGCGAAATGATCCTATAATGTTGTTTAACTAATTTAATAACTAGACAAATTATCAAGAGATTCTTACACTTACACAAGTGTCATAATTATAACTTGTTATAAAATATTTATGAATTAACATGAATAAAAAAATTTAAAAATTAAAAAAAAATGTACTTAAGTCCTCATAACAAAATAAATTTATCCATTTCAGGAACTCTATAAAAGCCTCGACTATTAGCCAAGGTTGGAACTGCGATCTTCTCTTCTATCGCATCTTTTAGGTACCAAATTTTATCACATTGTCCTGGCCAATGTAAAGTATTTCCAGCTGAAAATGTCATAGCACTTATCTCATATAGATCACCATCAGTATTCTCTACAATCCCTGGAAAATATTCCCCTTCATACCTGACGATCACGTAATCGCCTTTCTTCGGTTTGGCCGCGACCTCCAAAGATTTATGTACAATTAAAGGTAGATTCTCATAATCAGAGTCTGAATCAATTCGAAGTTGTCTCATCTTTCTCGGAGCTGTTGGTATTTCTTCATTTGAACCTGTTTTCTTTTTCTTATTCTTCTTTAACATTTGGGTCATTCCATGTCAAACGCTACCACTCAAAATTTATTAAAGTTTACTATTTTTACATAAGTATCTGCCTAAGTAAGCACAATTACATTGAATCATACGAAATAACTGAAAATTTTAACAAAATTTACTTTATTACCATTTTTTTCGCGTGTTAAAGTATGAGAAAACACTCGCGCGGTAATAGATATTTTGGAGCTAAAAATAGAAACACTGTAACACAAAATATGACGTTAATGTTAATTGACAAGCTTACTTGGCGCCAGTTTGAGTGGAGAGACATGAACTGCTTGGTGAAAGCAACATTTTATTTAAGCGGTAAGTTTTCTTTTGTTTATAAGGTTTTTTAACTGGTGACATAGCATGTTACACCCGTTACGAAAATAAGGGAAAAGTTTTATCTGTGGCTTAATTGTTGCACTTACGATTTCATGGCTTTGGGAAAGTAAGGTTGTGTTTGGAAACAAATGGCCAATGTCTTGATTTTACACAAAACTTTTTAAAATAAGTTTATTTCGCTAGAACTAAATTGCGTTACGCCCGTTACTTAACGGGTGTAACACTGTTTTGGTGAGGCTTTGCGGGTGCAAAACATTAGCTTTCAAGTGATATTAAGGGCGAATAAGGTCTTCTTTTAAAGTAATAATGTTAGTAAACCCGGTTTTATTTTATAATTTTCTTTTCTTTTCAATTTAAACCTGTATATGACAAATATAAGCTTTAGTTGCTATTGTTTAACTTTGTTTGCATGTAGGGTGCTTTATTAAGGGCTTTTATTTTTATTATAGGTATTCAAGGTTCACGAAAAGATGCCTTCAGCATAAGCAAGAATGAAAAACTATCGAAATTTAATGAAAAATGACCCAGCAAAGCATGCCAAGCACCTGCAAAAAGAGAGGGGGAGAGGCTATGAAGATGAATACGAACTCAAAATTATTATCAAAAGAAAAATCATGAAAGAGGATCAGCGGATACCCTTATCTTTTAGTGTAGGGTCTGGTAAAATTTGAATAATCGAAATATTATTCGAATTTTACCAGATCCTACGCAAAAAATAGGGTATCCGCACATACTACAATTTTGAATATACTGTTAATATTTTAGAAAGTAAACATTACTTGAGTTTTATTACATCATTAAATTTGTTTTGTGTTTCAAAAAGTTTCAAAAACTAAAGGTTTCCTATGTAATTTCGTTTCTCATTCGTACACGTTACGCCCGTTACAAAAGCCTGTTACGCCCGTTACGCACAAACATTTACGTAAATTTTAAATTATCGCCTGCTTTTCTTTAATAAATATTGCAGATGGTGGGTTGTTAATTTGGCTCCAGCTTTACTTAAATTTTTATTCATAAAACAAGGGCAAGTCGCAGAGTTTCGCAAAAATGTCACACCATCCGAAAGTGAGCGGCAAAATCAAGTTACGCCCGTTACGGTACTTAAGGCAGATTTTCTCGATATCTATGAAACTTATAGGAAAATAAAATTAATATTACTAAAATATAGACTAAAAGGCTTTTATTTCATTTATAAAATAAATATGTTTTCCATAAAAAACATTTTAAATCACTAGTTGAAAGTGTACGACCTGTTACACCCGTTACATGGAATGACCCATTTGTCTATTAGCTGCCTTAAGAGCTCTTTTTTCTTTTTGTTCTTCCTTGATGTTTTCTTTCTCATTCCAATATTGCATCCATTCGCTGCTATTTACTGCATCAGGTAGGCGAGCTTTCTTACGCCTTTTCTGGTTGCCTTTAATTGGAGATTCGGAAGGCCACAAAATTGCTGATGCAAATGCAGGGCTTATTGGTTGGAGATGTTTTCTTGTAGAAGGAGATTCTAGCTTGATATGCTTTGTGTTAATAATGACTGAAGATTCAGGTTGAGATGGCGTTCTAATATTCAAATGGTCAACGTTACTAATAAAATTCTCTTTCATTTGTTCTATTGTTTTTTGGTAATTTTCTTCTAAATTAATGTCATTTTCATGTGAGGTAACATTTTCTTCTAAAGTGTGTATATTTTCTTTCATTGTCTGTATACATTTTTCTGGTGTCTTTAGATTCATTTCCAAGTTAGGCTCTTGTTCCCCTGCTGCTTGCTTTATTCTTTTGGCTATTTTCTGCCACACATAAAACAACTCCTTTGCTGATTCGTCGCCGGTCCACGAAGAATCTTGGGCTGCACGGAATTCTCGAACACGGGAGGAAGACATCAATGATTCAAAATACAATAAATGTTCAGGACCAATAAAAGCTGGTTTGTCTGGTATGTCGTGTCGAGAAGAATTAGTGATACATTTTTCGTAGCTAATTGCGTTGGCATCGAACGGATACAGTCCACATTTTCTAAAACCATTGCAGATTACTTTCTTTGACAGGTCATTGAATGTGGCCTTCAAAAGGGGTGCAAATAGAGCTTTGGTAACGCATCGATGCCCAGTCCTTAATTTCCAATCATTAACAACTTTCTTCCAAGAATTCTTCAGTGGTCGGAAAACAGACACCTCAGCTGGTTGAATGATATGTGTAGCATTTGGATAAAGTGAATATAAAATAATGCCATTTTTTATACACAATTGAGACACTTCTTGATTTATATGAGACTTGTGGCCATCTATCAGTAACAAAACAGGAAATTTTGTATTATTTTCTTTTAATTTTGGGACGAGAGTATTTGCTATATAGCCGTAAAAAACTTTTGATGTCATCCATCCCTTTTCTGACTTACCAATGCTCCATTCTTTATTAATTTGTCTAACGATTTCAGATGGAATCCGTGCATATGGGTATATAATTAAAGGTGGTAATATGGTACCAGATGCTGCAAAGGTTCCTAGCACGGTTATGTTCTCTTACTTTTTTATTTCATAAAAAAATTTAAACCCTCGCGGACCCAACACTAAACCAGAAGAAGGGCTTGTTTGAAAACCCGATTCATCTGCATTTATAATCCTCTCAGGGTCTTCTAAAATGTCAGCTACGCCTTCAGCGACTAGGTATTCTTTTAAATTTGCATGCCACTTTCTCAAAGCAGTTTCTGTTACCAGATTTTAGAAATGTTTATAGATTCTGCATGACGTGCAGCTATATCTGGATGTCGTTTTAAAAAACTGGAAAACCATTTTCTGCCTGGGATATTTTCTTTAAAGGGATTTTGTCAATTCTCTTCAGTAATAATTGTTTTAACGGTGTCGACTACCATTTCTTTATTGACTGGAAATCCTTTTTTTGCCATCGCTATTATCCAAGTTTTGAGCAAAGATTCTTCTTGCTTGGTCAATATAGTGGGAGGGCCCATTTTTCGTTGAACAGGATATTTCAGTTTTATTTTATTTATGACAGTAGTATGGGGAATATTATATTTTCGGCACGTTTCTCAAATTTTTGCGGCTTTGCTTATCTCGTCTATCGCTTTTAAAACATCTTCCTCCTTATAATTGAAAAACGTTCTTTTCGCCGGCATTGTGTCTGTGAAAATAAATGTGGTGGTCAATTACTGGAACAAACTTGTGGTACCTATAGATATTACCAGTAATAAACCACTGGTTTACAAGTACAACAGGGACATTGTGGATATTTTGAGTTTTTTTTTATAATAATGGATTGTAATAATTGAGTAAATATAAATGTAAAAGAAAAACTAAACAAATTATCAAACAGCTAAATCACCAGTTATAGACCAAATGGAATATTACTGGAAAATCATTGAATTCGTGTTCCAGTAGTTTACCAATGACAACAATTGATTTAAATTAGCATTTTCAGATGAAATAGGTAAGATGCTTTGCACGTCATATTACGCAGATATAAGTTACAACGATTGATATAAAAAAATATTTAAAAAGATTAAAAAGGATTTATAAAACTTACCGTCGCCGTCTCGCTTACTAAAATGGCCGCCCGGAACGAAGTGAACGATGGATGTTTCGGATCATGTGTTTTTACTGATGTTGATGGCGTGTGGGACGCTTTTATTTATGATTAATTGATTGGTAGAAGTACGGCAGTGCTACCAAACGTCAAAAAAGTGGCGGGAAATTCGACAGAAGGTTAATATTTTTATGTGAAGTTAGAAATGGTGTACTACTGGTTCCTGGTGTGGCACTGGTGCACCCACCTACATATTAATTATGCAGTTCCTGATTTCAATTCTATTTGTGTTAGAATTTGTATTTCAATGTTTCAGATGTACATATTATACATATGTTTGTACTAAACTGATGTAGAGCAATGTTTTGCTCTTAATATATACTTATTACATTGAGATGCAGGTCATAGCAGAGAAGAGGCAGCAGACAAAATACAGGTGTTTTGTAAGTCATCGGACAGATTTCAAGCTCGTTGTCAGTATTCGACTCTTGTTATAAAGATTTTAAATCATACAGAAAATATATTAATAAGATATAGTCCCTCCGGAACCACGACCAGTGTAAGTCGGTCAAAACGTCAGAAAATACCGAGGTACTTACGCCTTATATAATTATCATTGGCCATTGCTCCACCATAAAAAGATTTGCTTGGCGTAGGCAGTATGTGTCTTAAAACAAGTTCGGCCGACCCACTAAAAACCACCCTGGTATCCTCGACTTCCCTAATATATGATGTTAAGGCTTAAGCGAACCCGTCGTATTTTGGGCACATCTACCTCAGTCAGTTTTTCACATTTGTGATGTTGGCTGTAAAACACAAAATAAGGATTTACCATCAATACCTAAGGTGATATGTAATATTTTTATAATTTTTGTTACATTTATATGGCAGTGTCTTCTCTAATGTTGGCTGTATCTCGATGACCTATAATTACTATAAATTTGTAAATTCATGTTGTGATACCTGTTTGTGTTTGTTTATCTTCATTCCATTGTAAATTATTAGTGTAAATATGTCGAGTCTCGTGTTAATTACACCTTGATTGATATTTTGTTTAAAAAAACTAGCTGAATGCTAATTTTGCAATTTGGATTTTATGGGTTTGGTAAGGGCTGTATTAGATGGGCGGGAGAATATTATGTATGTAGTGCCAAATATGTACTAAAGATCAAAAAGAGAAATATTTGTAGATAACGTACTTACGGACCTGTATTACTTAGTTGTGCCACAGTGTAAAAAATATTCAGTATACACAAGAAATTCTATGCCCTAAGATTGCCGTGACGTCAATGAATAGATAGCTATGTGTTTACGCATCACAGAGTGGTTACAATAAGAGAGAATTGGGAGTAGCCCTCCCAATTCTCTACTTATTTTAACCACTCTGTGCACACATATAAATTATCCACGGATCGGCAAACTTACCGCTATCCTATTAAAAGTCAAATGAATTGCTGACATTTCCAACCACAAATTTAACTCTTAAATAGACTGGATTTTATGTTTGGTAAATCAATACCATATTATAGAGCCAGATATATGTATGTATATCCTTACATTTGCAAATGATTTATGATATGCAGTAGGCAGTTGGTACAGTCAACTACAAAAGTCGCTAGACAACCCAAAATCTTTGCAGAGTCGTATCGACTTATGTAGGTGACTGTACTTGCAAAAATAAGTTTTTGTTTTAACTCAACGTCAACATGACAATTTTAAAATCCGGCGCAGATATAGCTAAGCGCGGAGAATTGTCCTTACTTTAAATAATATCCAAAACCAAGTTACACTGCAATACAATTGTTGTTTGTGTGAGTATTGTATACATTTTTGGTTTCATTAATTTCGAACAATATTAAAAATAATATCGGTCATAATTTGATAGTAAAAACTGCTATTGCCATCTACCGGGCACATTATAAAGCGAGCGATAATTAACAATTAACATTTTTATACACACATAACTTCGAAAAGTCAGAGGTGTGTGCCCGGGGTACATGGGGATCGAACCCGAGACCATCGTCTCGATAGTCCGTTACGTACACCACTGGGCTACCAGTGGTGAAATCGGAATGGAGCCTTATTCATTTTAACAGATTGTTCTATTTGTTTTTTACTAATTATAATTAGGTACCTACTTACCATCTGGCAACTTTCATAAGTATGTTGATCTATGCATTAATAAATATAATTCAATTACGTAATTAATATTATTTGCTATGTAAATATTTATCCAATTATAAATGAAGAATGCGGAAAAATAATTCATTTACGATTTGAGAAGTTCTTGATGAGATATGTTTACATAACTGTCGTCGTATAACTCAGGATTTTTTTGTCATACATGTAGTAACACTTGTGAGAGCTGGCTACCGATCTCATCTATTCCAGCGCAGAAGTTGAAACGGTAGATATGAAATTTTATTATTTTAATAAAATTATTTTGCCTATAATTTTTTGAGTTTTAATTAAAAAACATGTTAGACAGTAATAATTTATTGACATAAACTTAAGAACATAAACACACTAACATATATTTTTCCCACTGAAGCAACTTGTAAGTACCTATGCAAAAGATAAAAAATAACTTAGGATAACGAAAGTTTATTTCAATGCGTATTTCTATTCGCACGACGAGCATTATTTTTCGAAATCTCTTGGCAGTGGCAATGTAAAAGGTATTATTTTGCCTTTCTCAGAATCAAAATCTCTGTAGTCCAAAAGGTTGTCAGCTTCTATGTGGTCAGCCCAGTAATCTAGAAACTTCGAATTCAGAGACCCTTTCCAGTGCTGAAAAATACAAAGTAGTATTTAAAAAAGTTACGTATTTGAAATTGTAACAATGATTATAAGGGTGGTATAAAACTAAAAGGCATGGTAAATAAAGCAGCACTTCGCGCAGCGCTATTACTGGATCTGATCTGAATGCAGGACAATAAAGAAGACCCCTTGAGCAAAAGGACCCAAAGACCAATGAAATGAATACGCTAAGGTCTGATGGAAGTGTGACCTGGGGCCCAATTCCGCTAAATATATATAGTCGCGATATCATGTCAGTGTCATACTTACGTCACAAAAAGCGTATTCTTCTAAATTATATGATATTTGAATGAAATTGTAACGAGATCGTATGTGTCAACGACGAACTGTTTATTTTAAATTATACGATAATGACATAAGGTTATCAGAATACCGCTTTTAAATCCATTCAAAATATAATATCAAGGTCATATAAAAATAGCAGAATTGGCCCCCTGTCTGCATAAGTTATGTACCTAATGAGCAAGTCTGTGTCAGTATTAAGGTGCGCCAGTCACCGAAAAGTTAACAGAAAATCACCTGAAATGGTCTGAACACGTAAGAAGCGAAAACCACGCAATGAACATGCCCGGACAGGAAAAGCGGTGGCCGCCCGCCACTGACCAGGTGACAAAGATCTCAAGCTAGCATGGTTGCCAGAACTGACAACCCAAAATAGAGTATCCAGGCGCAGAAGGGTAAGGACACCCGACCTCAAATAACAACGAGAGGTTCTCCTATCTACGTGAGATGTTATTGTGGACATCCTACACCTCTCTCGATTTTTTTTCGACACGATCGGGGAGAGCTGCTGAATTAATAAGTATCCTTTGACTCCTTTTAGTATAGACAGCTTTATAATCAAAGCAAGTTAACATGTGTGCCGGAGGCCCTAACCTCTATTCCTTCTCCCTCATCCCGCTCCTCATCCTATCCCCATTCCCAACCCCAAGGGGCGGCAACGCACTTGTGACTCCTGTGGTGTTGCTTGTGTCCATGGGGGCGGCGGTAATTGCTTACCATCAGGCAATCCATCTGCTCGTTTGCCGCTTATTAACATTAAAAAAAACATGTGCATCGGACACGTAACTTTATGAAATCGAACTACCTACATATATCGAATTACCTAATTACTGAGGCAGCAAAAATGAGGTGCTGTTAGGGTACAAAACAGCATTTTTGCTGTCGTTGAAAGGATAAGCCGACTTACCATTTCAACGAAAAAAAACTTATATTCTTATCCCCGAACATAAATTTTATGAAACCTTTCGTTCAAAGTCCATTACATGGCCTTTCTCACAAGTGCAAACACCACTGTGATACGACATTCCATCATGGAATGCCAGTGCCTATCTTCCGGCTTCATCATCAGACCTGGAAACCTAATCTTGGCCAAAGTTCATTACAAGACTTTTCTAAGAAATCCAAAACAGCTAGGATACGATATTCCACCATGAAGTTCCAGTTCTCTTCCAGCTCCATCATCAGATCAGTGACATATTATTGTATTATCATCAGAACTTCATTCAACTGCCAATTTTCATAACGCTACGACCCTTGGAAGATGGTTAAATTAGTTAGCTTAGATTCCATTACATAGTTTACATACACGACGACCTAATAAAAAAAGCGTGTTAAAAACAAGAGCTCTGCGAGCATGTAACTAATCAACAACCATTTTAATATTATAAGAGGCCACCTATTGTAGGTACGGCTCCCACAGGGTAAGAATTTCCAAAAATCCTCTCTTAGTGCTCGCTTTTAATTGCTTCCTTACAGCTTTTAGCAGTCCCCTGCTGGACTGCCTCTCCTAATTTGTCTTTAACCTTTTAATTAACTTTACAATATCACTGTGAGCCAATAGGAGCGTGGTAGTCGCCACGCTGCCACGCTGGTCAGTCGGGCTGGCACAGGGTTTGATGTTGAGTTTGCCGTCTTTTTTCGAAGAAACTATTTGTTTGTATATTGCCCTTAGTCGCTTCTTACACCGACGGAACAACACCCACGGAAATGAAATAGGTTAGTGACGTTTTGTATTCTTAATCTGTCACCATACGTATGATTTTCTCCCAGAAATAAAAAAAAATAGACTTGTACCGGTACCTTACAAAAAAGATACCTATCAACTCAGTTTCGGCAGTATTGCATGACCTCACAGTGTAACTTCAAATTGAACAAATTGGACCAATCTAATTTGGGCAAATTTACCATGACACGCGTAATAAGACAGTCTCAATGACCTAGTTAGAATGAATCACTTCAGAACTTGCAGACCAAATATCTTTTGTGTCGCTGACCCTTGAACTCAATGGCTATTCGAACTGGTGCTGAGCAACAGACAAACTTCAGAAAGAAGTCTCAAGGAAGGACGAAAATCCTTATGAGCGGATAGCTATGCACGGTAGCCAATGAGCTTGCGAACCATCTCATAGAACGCCTACAGAGACACTATGGGCAGTGCCTATTCTGTGTTCCATTAGCATTAAAGAAATAAGGCATAAATCCTATTCGCTTTATAGGAAAGTTGAAAGTATCTCCCCTTAGCTATTTATTATTCCTACCGTTGTGCACTTACTGACTTGACAGTACGAAACCGCACTCATTTAACTTGATGGCTTATAAGGACCAAGAGCCCACTACCACCCACTACCATGATTCAGCAATGTTACAGTCCGTGGCACTCGGGATAGCCTGATTGATTGTCCCGTTAGGTATATATACTAAGAGCAATTAAAACTAACATTTCGCGTATGTGTCACCCAAATCATGATAGCATTGTGTGCTTGAACTCTACATGCCTCTTCTGCTTTGTTCAGTTGTTTAAAAGCTTGATACTTATTTCCCCTTACATAACTGTAGTACGCTAGCATTAAAGTGTATCTGAAATGTAAAAACGTCTTAATTAAAATAAATATTTTGAAACACTATCCAAATTTAAAACATAGTAATAGAATAGAAAGAGGGTAGAGTTTTTCTATCTCCGACTCCGAACAGGTGAGTTCATTGTGAATAAAACAGACAAAACAGTGGCCGTTGATTTAGGCAAGAGATTGAATATTACTGACACCTCGGATGCTTCTTAATATGGGCCCATATCTTGTTTGAATTAATCTGGATCAGGACCTTTAATAAATCCTTAGGTATATTTTGAAATCGATAATTTCCTTTTTATCAGTTATTTAACCGTCAAACATTAACATGTGTCTGCCCATAGGCAAACTTTGGCTATTCTGTCTGTTGTATTTAAACACAATCACATATGGCTATAAAAATCTTAATTGGTTAAAAATAATTACACTGACATTTACTAAATTGTCGAGGTAAATAATAACTATTTTCTGCGGCATTATAATTTAGTATGTCGACTTTATACAGCAGGTGTAGAATGAGGTCATGGGAATCCACTTGGACTGTGTTACTATTTACCTACTAGGTAAGTAGTAAATAATTGTTAATATGTATACCTACTTATTACATAGCCATAATAGATATGTTTCTCTAACACCCATTCTAGCGCTGTCCCGACTGAGATCCAACTGATCCGAGTCTTTTGACTTGGACACCCAAGAGTAGGTAGATATGTGCGACTCGCGATAGGTTTGGACTACACGCTAAAACACTTGCGGTATCCGCGACCTCTCTCAGCAACGAGGTCTCTCGAAACTACCACAGTGTGGTATTGAATGCGCAACCTCGCCGGTAGTAAAACTACTTATATAAGTAAACGAACCCTGCCGCGAGTAGACACCCCTACAGTTTTCTTTCTCAAAATGTATAGGTATATATCGTCGTAAAGTAACAGTATCTATTCTGTTCCGTTTATTTCGGTGAGTGGGAGTGCCGCTCGCCTCCTCCCCTTTTCCTTTTCCCTCATCCCGTTCCTTCCTTTTCCCCAAAAGTCCGGCAACGCACTTGTAACTCGTCTGTTGTTGCAGGACTTGCAGGGGTCCATGGAAGGCGGTAATAGGTATCTTACCATCAGGCGATCCTTACGCTCGTGTGCCTCCTATAATATAAAAAATGGTGCCTTACCTCGGTCGATATAGTGGAATATTTGCGCATTCTCGTTTCATATCTTGGAACATTACTTTTAAAGTTTTCTGAAGTAGTATTATCTTTTTTATATTCCTATTGTCCATCTGAAAATCCAAAAAAGGTATACAGAGAGGTACAATTAGGTACTACTAAGGTGCAAAGCGTGGTACGTTAGAATAGCCAGCTAGAGAACGCTTTCAAGCAGATAATCGCACGCGCCGACAAGTCCATTATCATTGCTAACTTTAAAATAATATTATAAGTAGATATAGATTCAATTTCTTATTGAGTTTTCAAAAATATTTTATCAGTGAATATTTTGCCACAGTCAAATAATCCATACAGTCGTTCGACGAACGCGTCTAGACGGGTCAATCGTGCGGGGGCCAAGAGGTGAGACGCGGGAAGAGCGGTACCTAGTTACGTATATCGCCTTAGTTCCTAACTAGGTACATGTTTTTGGGGGCTGGCACGTGCTTGTTTTTTGTTCGTTACTTATTTATTTGCTTATGAATATTAATTAAGATGGTGCATACGACTTGTGCTGTGAGACATTGAAATTCTTTATGCTGTTTAAAGATTTAAATAAATAAGGATTTAAAAAATCTGCGAATTCATCAATTTACTTATACCAAAAAAGGAAAATTTCTTTAATTATAATTATTTATATTATTTTGAAATGTATGTACCTATAACCACTTAAAATAATGTGCACATTCCTACTAATCTACTAACTTTTTACAATATCTCATGTCTGGCCAAATCACAGAATAAAGTAGCAATTATTGTACGTAAACAACATGGCAGACGTAAGAAAATATGCGTTGTAAGGTAATATGCGATTCTGGTGTGATTTTAATTTCATTCAATAAGTACCTAGTACCTTCGCATTAGGTAAGTACCTATCACATATTATTATGTATCTTGGTAACGGCGCATCCTAGCTCAAAATAACCATATTTTTGGCGCCCTTTTATAAACCCCACACATGTTCTCCGTAATCTCATAGCGCGGTCACCCATCCATAAAATGACCGTGATGTAGTTGCTTTACCGTAACGTAGTTTGCACGAAAAAATTCTGCAAAATACTTCATATCGATAACATAGGCTCTGCAAGCTGATCCCAAGGTTACCCATCCATTAAACCACCGCTATGTCAATCGCTTTATTTTAACTTGGTTTGTACGAAAAATGCTTTATATTCTTAACCGCCTCCCACGACACCTGCGGGATGTAATAGATGCTGACTGACACGTTGTATGCAAATCAGTCACCGCACGAAAAATGCAACGTGTTTTATAATAATTATTTATCGTTAATTATTGTAATATAATAAACTAGCTGTTTCCCACGGTTTCACCCGCGTCCTGAGGGAACTTCGCGTACCCGGTTAATTTTTAGCCTTAGTTACTCCTTGGTACATCAGGCCAGTGAGGGTCCCGTCAAAATAGGTCCAACCGTTCCAGAGATTAGCGAGAACAAACAGACAGACAAAAATTGTAAAAAATGTCATTTCGGTGTATGTACCGTGTATACATCCATATGCATTTAGTAAAAAGCGGTTATTTTAATATTACAAACAGACACTCCAATTTTATTTATATGTATAGATAAGTGATTTACACTACATTATTTCGCTTGTTTTGTGTTTGAATAAGTAGGTATTGTTTACATGTGGCAGCCCTAGCCTACTTACCCTTGTCTAGACGTTGTCGGCTTTTTCTTCGAGATCAAAGGCGTCAAACTACTGTATGTCTTTATACTGTGATTTTGCCTTGTGTGTCTGCACAAGGTCTTGACTGAGCTTGCACACGGATGTGTTGTCCCGTTCGTCAATGTGAAAATTTTCCTTACATATTTTTTAAAAGCGCTCCTGGCGGCCACTTCTGCCCTTTACTAACTGTTAGAAAATAAAAATGGATATGCAGCATACAGATCATTGTATCATGCCGCATACAAAAGATCAAGCTATCACTTATGTAGCATAAAAATGTACTTACTTCCAGCTTTTAAGTTCTACAAAAATCAGAGATAATTAACGCAAAATGATTACTGCAGACTTACTTCTTTCACCAGCGTTATGACAAGGCCTTCTATCAATCGGATTAACATCATCGCGTAAAAGTCGTTATGTTTCTCAAGCTTGTTGCTAAGCAGATGACTGATTTTCTCTTCCCATATTATAGTTCTCTCCCAAGCTCCTATTCTGATCGTTCTGTAGCAAATTTAAAGTAGATACCTAATATAAATAATTCAGGTATGTTAGGTTTCTTATAATGTTGAAGTAGCAACATACTAAGTACTTAGACTACCTACCATACAATTGCCAGACCATAGATAATATAATATGAATTCTTTTTTCTATAGCCCAGACCAATCAACACAGACCTAACGGACAAGATGGAACTACATAGAAACTGCATCTCTCAATTAAAGGTCTCACACGCGATATCTGTTTTTCAAGTTATAGGCGGCATACGAGCAGACGAGTGGCCTGATGTACCTAAGTAGGTACTTCTTAACTTTGTACCGGTGGAGCCAGCGAATTTATTGCGAAATCAGCAATGCTCCACTACTTAATTTTATACCTATTCTCAACCACCTTTGTCGACTGTAGTTCGTAGTCCACCAGGCACGGTTACCAGCTTGCGGATATCATCATATTATCCGGTTCTTAGAATAAAATGTCCTTATAACCTGTTAAAAGTAGGTACCCAGAAAAACTTTATTAAAATGAGTATCATCTCTTACACAAGCCACATCACTACGAAGAAGTTCCACCCAGCTTCTGGAGACCTCGACTGTAGTAAGGAATCTCCCTTCTTGATGTAGAACTTCTCACACGAGTTGACCGACTCTACGCAATATCCCGTGTCCAGGAGAATGGTAATCGAGTAGTAGTAGTACCATGTTTCAGCTAAAAAGTATGAAGGCAACAAGCATTATAATTAAAACGGAGTATTTTTACTATTTCTATTTAAAAAAATTGGATATAGAAATTTAGATCAATTTCTGTGATTTTAGACTTGTGTTTATCTTGACTATTCATCATCATTTCAACCCGTTCATAACAAAATTTATGTGCGTTGCTGTCACGCCAGAATCGGTTTCAACAAACGAAGCTTCGTTTGTTGAGGTATCTGCCGGGCTGCCCAACAACTAATTTCGGTTCTTCTGCGGATTAACTCATTACTGAATCTCGCAAGGAAACTAAGCATAGCTGTCTCCATCTCCCTCAGAACTTGATCTGACTGTTATGACAGAAAAATTGTTGATAGCCTGATAGGTGCTGATATTAACGATAAAATAACGTAAATGTCTTACAGCTTAATTGATAAGTGTCAGTCATGAAGAGAAACTCCGTCATGATAGCGACCATATCAGGAAGTTTCAGGTCATAGAGCAGCAGTTTCAACATCCACAGAACTAGCAGTTGTGATATCTCTGTGCTGCGGATATTCGGCAACATGTGCAACGCAGACAGACCGAATTCGAGACTTTCAATTTTCTTGCCCCAATTGGCGCTGTGGATAATAATAAAAAAATTTCATTAACCTCTTAGACTTTGAGTCTGGCAATTTCTATTCAAATTTAAAAAGAACGCCTGTCAATTGCTTTAGGTACCTACACATAATTTATTAATGGTAGCTATTCATCTTGACGATCGACAAGTAGGTACCGCGATAAAAATCGAAAGTGGTTTAAGCAATGAGAGTAGAATTTAAAAGGAAGTATACTAGTCTGAGAGCTCAGGATGTCTAAGCGAAAATAACTTTTTCGTGACACATGTGCACACATTAGGTATATATTGTTAGGTACACAGTTTATTTTGTGCTGCCTCTGTTATGTTGCCCGGGCTCCGTCTCCTTGAAATGACGACTAAGGACTAACTAAATGTTTATTTAAATTTAGGTACATCGACCAAGCATCGAAGTACCTACTTAACTTATTATACCTTATTACTTACTTATAAAAATAATACTACTTTTGATATTCAAACATGTGGAAATAAATCTTTAGTTAACGTTATTCAATAACTAGTGTTCTAGGTGCCTTAAGGTCTTAGCCCACTAACACCGACCTAAACTAAGGCGACTGTTCGCAGGCCACGCGGCAACAGCTAGCAGGCACACAGCAGTCCACGCGGCGACCGCATTCTCGTCGGATACGCGGGCTCTGTCCACCGACACACCGACCGCTTGCTTCCAACGCGGTAAGCGAGGCGTCAACTACCCAGCAGTCTGACGGTGGACAGGGAGCTGTCTGCTAATTTATATTGCCAATGTAAGGAAAATCTAAAGAGCAATACTTAAAGCCCATATTTGAATGATATTCTTTTTGCTGAGTGGGAGCGGAGTTGTCTAAGTGGGCTAAGGCCTTTATTAGTTTGGCGAATGTAGTGGGTACGTATCCCTAAGTAGGTATACCTACTAATTAAAAAATAAATTATATTTATGATACTAACTAGAAGAGAAATATATTTGTGTACAAATGGCAGACCGCCTCCACTTCGGTAACGTCCAGCTGCCCATATTTGCGACGACAGCTTTCGATGGCTCGCTTCTCTAATTTCAAGCATATTGTGTACTGGGAACATCACGTTAGATAATTTGTTAAAACTGGAAAGTTTAATTTAAATTTTAATAGCGAATTAAAGATTTCGTGAGGTTAAAGTCACAGTCTGTTTTGCGTCTTAGACGGGCAACCGATTAGAAAAAAAGGCACCATCCTGTGCTTTTTAGTGCAGTTTGAGGCACGTAAAAATGTGGTTCAGAAGATCTACGAAGAATTGGTACCCATCTTTAAATAGATTAATGATCAGTTTTGTTCAACGCTGTCTGATAACTCTGATAAGTTCCTGTTTTGAATGTATCTTGATCCAGGGGTGGTAAACACATTGACTGCTGGCCTAATATTCGTAGACGGCCTTTTGCTATGCGGCATCCGTCCCCGCAGAGCGTGCCCAGCTTCTCATGCTTAACGGCACGCAACGCGCGTGCAGGTCGAGCGTGTGTCTGTGCTGACGCGACATACGAGTTGCTATACAAAAAAAACACATGAGTGGTCGTCAGCACATGTGTGGTATGGGTATGATTCACGCGTCGCGTGTTTCGGCAGCACGTTTGTATATTTTTTCCCTAAACACGACTATGTTGGGCTAGCCGCATCGCAAGCTCCGACACTTGGGACACACCATATAAGTTTCCAGCAGTCAATGTGTAAAACTAAGCCTTTAACTAAAAAGATAGGCACTAGCCTAAACTATAAAACATGGCTGTCTTTTTTGGGTTACGCATTAGATCTCTAGGCATTAAATAAGTATTTTAGGTATGTCAGTTTATAAAAAATAAAATAAACAAGTTACTTTTTGTTGCTTTCTGTAAACAGATATCATGTTGGAGTAGCAAATGCAGAGTATTCGAAGGTTCGAATTGGTGCGCAACGCGTAGTTCAACGACCATTTCGCAGCTAAAGCCGCATTGTCCAGTTCTTTGCATTCCTGTACAAACAACGATCAGAAGCTCAGCACGTACCAGGACAAAATAAGTAGCAAAAAATTAATTCCGTGTCCTAACAAAATTCTCCCTGAAAGACATTTTACTAAATATGGTACCTAAAAATTCTAAATTGGAACGTAATGAGTAATGACATTTAACAGGACAAAACTTACCTACCTAACACAATTAAGCTATTTTAAATACATCTATATAATCACGCCTTTTTCACGTCGGGGTAGGCAGAGACAACAGAACGCCACTTGCTTAAACTCAAACCTCACGCGCTTTCCCTACACTCATTACTCTTTTCATACATGCTTGCTCGTTTTGGGTACTGGGCAACTTTCTGTTTCTTAGGACTTAGGACGTCCCTAATTTGGCTCTTAAGCAATTACTGGCACCGAAATGCATGCGATCACACATTTTGGCATTTCTTTCTAGTCTGATTTTGGCTAGCCACACTGACCGTGGTCAAGAATTAATCGTGCAACGTGCCTCCACTTTGCACAATTAATAAAGACAAAGACATATTTATTTCTGCATTTTGGTTGTTTATAAAACTTATACATGTCAAAACCTTATTCTAGATGATGCCGGCTTTTCCTAGCTAAATGACTTCTTGAGAAGAAAGCCCGAAACAAACTCAGAGTCATTGTTTTTTTGTCACTTCAATTTCTTTAGTCTTTTCTTCATCTTTTAAAGTCCAGATAAAAAAGGGGTTTAGTATGCAAGTACAATGCAGGAAATCATCTGACGCTTTTGACTGACTCGGCCCACTGATGACCCGCATTCAACAGCAATCGTACGGCTCAACCTTGATTGAGGGAGCCAGCACGATCTGTATCACTATGCCTCCACGCCATCAGAAGGTGTATGCATAAGCATGTCAGCCTAAGCCGTCAGACAGGTTGCCACAACTATTTGTTTATATGTATGTTTAATAATGCACACATCGGCATCATACTCACAACTTGAAAAATATAATAATAATAAATAGGTCTTACCATAAGCCAGCCTTTCACAGTCCTCTGTTGGACAAAGATCTCTCCTAATAATTATGTGTCAACATAACACGTTAGACAAAAGGCAGCGATAGCCGAGTGGAGATATGTACCAACAGACTGCCATGCAGAGCGTACCGGATTCGAATCCACGGCGCTCAACAATGACTTTTCGGAGTTAAGTGCGTATTGAATTATTAATTATCGCTTGTCCCGTGCCTCGGAGAGCACGATAAGCCGTCGATCCCGGTTGTCATGAAGATCTTTAACAGTCGTTATAGGGAGTCAGTACCTATAAACAAACTGACACTAGTCTAAACCATGGAATATCGCTATCCCTTCGAGTTGCGGAGGTCAGACAGGCAGTCGCTCCGTGGAAAAGCTAATATTCAGCCAAATCCGGTTAGACTAGAAAGCGAACCCCGGGTTGAGACTGGGATAACGCTAGGCGGATGATAACACGTTAGACAAAAAGAGGATTTGACCTGTTATAGGTAGGTGCCATGCTGGCCACACGTGGTGGTTTAAGGTATAGTTTTGAGCTTTCTGTCTCTTCCCATCGATACAATTATATTAATTACCTACGCATTTTCAAAAGTGCTTTTAGTTAAATTCTTACCGTGAACAACTCGAACAGTACATTGAGGGTCATAGCTATGTATTCGTAGAAGTTTCCCATAGTGCCCCTATCCCTTGCTATAAACAAGTTCGGTGCCACATAAAGAGCCAACAATTGCTTCACTGTTTCTTCAAATTGTCGAATCCTTCGCCAGTGCCTGAATTACAGACATACTTTTTAGGAGTTTTGCGGGTAGGTCACAAGGACTGTTAGACCTTGCAGGTGCTTAACTCTCGTTCATTAAACAAAACACAACTGACGTCAGTCTGTAAATATTGTCAGGAGAGGTCTTGCTCGGCCTAATCGACGTATTTATATCCACTTTCCAACAATATGTATAGCGAAAGCCTAGTGGAGATACCAACAGACTGCCATGCAGAGAGGATCGGGTTCGAATCCACGGCGCGCACCACTCACTTTTCAGAGCTATGTGCGTATTGAATTGTAAATTGTCTCTTGCCCCGTGTCTCGGTGAGCCCGTTAAGCCGTCGGCCCCCGCTGTCATGAAGATGTTTGGCACTCGTTATAGGGAGTCAGTACCTACCTATGAATAAACTGACTCTAGTCTAAACCATGGAATATAGCTATATCTTTGGATTGTTGAGGTAAGGCAGGCAGTCGCTCTGTGAAAAAGCGAATATTCAAGAAGAAAGAAGCGCATAAGTGTAAAGTAATGGTTATGAATTAAAAAATAACAAATAATTAAATACTTAGAAGTAGGGAAGGGCAAGCAATACAGCTCCATAGCGTGAAACAGTTGTAATTTGGATTCGATCAGGTCACCCATCTCAAGCAAGCAGACTCCTCGCAATGTGTATATCAAAGCCAAGTGGAAGTCTTTCACCCAGTTGTTTTGGCTTGAATGGCTAGTGTTTTCAGATTCAAACTTGCCGGACTGTAAAAGAAATACATTTGCCCCTATGCTTCTTTAAGAATAAGGCATGCATGATGTGAGAGAATTATACGATCCGCGTAGGCTTTTGATTCTGAATTCTGACTAAGTAACCCACAAGTTTTATGCCATGGTTTCTTTGATCTATGGTGAATTCGTACATAGTTTCATTATACATTACCTATAAACTACGTCAAAGTATCGTAAGTCTTTGGTACAAAGTCGGGGTCGTCCACTCACTAACATTCGATTAAGCATAAGAAAGCATAAGATTTACAAGACTAGCATACTGTTATTTCCTCACGTTGCCCCACTTGGATTCAAATTAGAATCACAGGTCGATAAAAAATATAATTCTTAATACACATTCTATTCAAATTAAAATGTCTCACATTTATAAATTCTTCAACTTCCTGGAGCAGGCGAACTCCTTGAGGGATATTCACATTTACATTGATACATAGATCGGCATACTCCAGATATGCCTCGAAAAGCTTAGGATACGCTTCTGAAACGTAAAAATATAAAATAGTAAGGGATGGAGCTTATATCTACAGAAACACTAAAAAAATATTTGTGTTTGAAGGAAAACAGATATTTGTGGTAGGAGGCTATATTATTCACCAAATTTCAATCAGTTACGCTGGGAGCATACTGCATACTCATACTCCTATCTCGTCACTCACTTTTTTTTCAATAGTGACCTTGTCGTCGAAATTGTCTCGTGCTGATTGGCCCGCTTCAAAGACATTATGAGAGCCATCTTATCCGCATCACAGTAGAGATCCAGTTACTATTATGTCAATATTCTCTGAGAGGGTTCTAATTCGCCATTAGAAAAAGGCCTGCTAGTGCAGTAGTGCTAAACCCAGCAGGGTTTTACTCGGTGTTTGATATTTTGAAGAGAATACGGCATTGCTATGAACCAGAATTTATCTTTTTGGTCACTGGTTGAATTTACCTATAGCTTGAACTGAACGGGTTTTACGGAAAGTAAGTGGAAGTTCTAACGTTTATTGAGGAAATACGTTTATAAATGGTACATACCTGCGCCCTGACAGTGGTCTATAAGTTGGGGGTACACAAACTGCAAGATAGAATGACATTCGCAGTTCTCAAGGTCCAGTGAACTAAAGGATCGCACGCGTTTAAACTTTGGATATCGCTTTGGTGACTGTTGGCTTTCTGTAAATGGACAACTTATTATATTTACCTACTCAATAATTTGGTAATAGATGTTTTCCAAAGTTCAATAAGTATATGCGCGTGAACTTTGAACGTTGTGTTCTTTTTCTTGCTTTTGCGTGGCAAAATCTGGCTTTGGAGTTTAAGGCCGCCCGAGGGTCTTTGGCATAGGTTCACGATTCTTCTGTGAGACAAGAACCAGGACCGGCGGCTTTACTTGCGCTCCGAAGCATGGTAGCGCTCTGATGTACGCGCCACAAGCGGTCATCCATCGACGTGTTGACTTGCGCAAGCGTTGCTTAACTTTGCCGATCTATTACGAAGGGCAAGTCCAGTCACTCCAGGAACGCTACAGCTTGTCTATTGTGTCCTGTAACCGAGAGGCCCGACCAGGAACCATCCTCAGTCCAGACCGAAGATGAAGTGTCTGTTATTGAAACAGAAGCTGGTTCCCATATATACCTACCCTAAACCCGTATTTGCACTGTGTATTTTTGTATATATCTACTATGCGCCAAACGATGTAGTTTTTATTTCGTCTACAAATACCTTCTTCATCGTGATCATCATAATAATTTATTCATTCATTCATCAATCGATTGCACCCAGAATCTTTTGTGTTCAAGCCCGAAGTCCACTGCTCTCACCAGATTTGACAGAATAGCTTTACTTCTTACCTTCTTCTTCTTCAGCCTCCCTGCCCAAAATGCGGCTCATCAAAGTGCCGTCAGTTTCCATTGTTTGGTAAATCCAATCGCCAGGTAACTAAAAAGAATAACGTTTGGATATAAAATCAAATAGATATTTTAATTATTGTGTCTGAATTAATTCAAAGTTCGATCCCAGTTCTAGTCAGTTTTTCACCAGACCGAAATTGCAAGTGCCTATTATAATCTCATAAATACATTTTACAAAACATCTTACATTATACCACTATTTTTTAATTAGTACAAAAATTTTAGCAGGGCACTAAGTATCTTTAACTGATCATATTTATGTAGTCAAAAAATAAAAACACTAAGTCCCAAAACTGTCTCAAAACTGTCCACAATAATACGTAATAACTGGTAAATGTATCACTAATACTATGACCGACTCGCGTACTATCATAGTAAACGGACCCATTGATAAATACCTCCCCTCCCCTCTGCGCCTGCGCCGCGCCCCGACGATGCGACAAACAGTGTTAAATTGCTAGCGAAAGTGAACGTATACGTACGTACGAAAAAATATTTTTTCGTTGCAAAAGTTAATTATTTGTCTACGTTTGCCCGACGCGATGGCCTATCATATTAGTTCATATCACGGGAGTATGTAGCTATGCTACGTGCGTACTTTTTGAGTGGAAAAATCGCGAGTGCAGCTGTGTGCCCATGGACATCATTTTGTGAGTGTACCAAAGTGAGCCGGTTAGTGTTGAACAATTAAAAGCATATTAGATGCTTTTGACGAAGTGAAAAGACTGTAATCTGTGTATTGATAATGGTTGTGGACATTTCGAAGGACAATGGAAATACTTGTAAGTTTAGTAAATAATACCAACTTAAGTAAATAATAATTTGAGGCGGGCGGCTCAAAATCGGTCTGTGTGGAGAACCTTGAGGGAGGCCTATGTTCAGCAGTGGACGTCTCTAGGCTGATGATGATAAAAAAATATTTGTAAATAGCAGATGATTCTAACTTCATAAATACGCCAAAATTACTCTTTTCTTTTATTACAGAATACCTTTTTTTATTTTGATATGTGTTTGCTTTTTAAATACATACCTCCGTATTTAATTACTTGTAAAACGGTAAATTTTAAAAGTATGAAGGAGAGGGTAGAATTAAAAAAAATAAAAAGTAACTACCTACATTTATTATTTTGCTTCATTTTATTGTCTAAGGCTACCTACATTATAAGTGCGACGGAAAGAATGCGTAAGAGTTGGACGGAAAGTTGTACTATCAATGAAGTAGTGAATGGATTGTAAAATATGTCTATGATTTTGGTGAGATTTTCTACAAAAAACAAATGATTATAACTTTGCTATTCATAGATATTATGAAATTCTTACGTCACATATATGATAATTATGTCTTCGCTAATATGTCCTTAAAGTTTTTGTACTAATTAAAAAATAGTGGTGTATAATGCTCATAACGAATATTTATCGCATCGCTCCAACAGGTCACATGCTCACGTCACCTTTATGGTGACTCCAGAATAGCAGAATAAGTTGTCACGGGATTCCTCGGAATTATTCTTCAGTTAGAGATGACAAACTCCATCCCCACTCGTTAGTTAAAAAACTGGAGAGTCCTTATGGACTGTCCGGTTTTTTGCCACATTTCACCCAAACATGTTTGCTACTCTATCGTAGCGAATTAGGAATTTGTAATGTATACTAAGTTTTGAGGAAGCATTGAAATATAGGTATGTATTGCAACATGGTTTACTATTGTTTAACAAAGAACGTATGACAAAAGATCATTTTACAAACAACGTTTGAAAAACTAATCATTTGACAAACTTTCATTTCGCAAACTTATTACTTCAGAAACAATCGTTTGACATAATACAGGTTTCGCAAATGTTTTACTTATGAAATAATTAAACGTTTAAATAATTATTTTAAAAATAATCATTTGACTAAATAATTCGTTTGCCAAATTGGTGATTGTACAAAAAGTTAGAAGATAAATTATTAGTTTTAAAAAATAACTAATTTCTAACTAATACTTACGCGAAATTTTAAAAATATTTAATTTTCGGTTCTGGCAGGTTCGTTGTGGTCGCAGTTCTAACCTAACCTAACCAGCCATTGTTTCAGTTGACCCTACACAAAGATTGTTGTATTAACGTAGATTTTGGTTAGTAAAATATTTACCAAGCAATACATTTTGTCAAATGTTATTTATGCTTTACGTTGTTTTGCCAAATAACATGTTTAAAAAAATAATCAATTTGTAAATTAATGTTTTAGCATAATAACTTTTTTTATAGTTAATATATTGTCTAATGCGTAGTTTATTAAACAATAGTTTGTAAAATAATAAATTTATCAAGTATAATTTTGTCAAATGTTATTTGTCAATTGAACATTTTTCATTTGTTTTTTTGTCAAATGATCGGACACCATTGCAACATATAGGGGCGGAACATATCTGACCGAAGATGCGTCGAACGTATCTTCGGTCGCGTCTATTCCGTCAAATGAATCGGTACACATCTGACGGAAAATGCGTCGAGCGTATCTGCACACATTCGCTGAAAGCGTGGCTATTATGCACACATATAAGTTTGTTCGTGCAGGGCCGTACTCAGGGCAGCTCAATATTTTACTGTCATATTCTTTTACCTAATCATTTTTCGTTTTCCATGATGTTATGTAGTCACTGAAGTCCTGTAGTTATTTATATTGCAATTCGAGTTTGACTATTAAAAATATGTCGGACTGCGAAGATTTTGACGTGACAACGTCTTATAAATTGGTTTGCCGGGTGACACTTCAAGAAACTGCGTTACGCTCCGCTCACGTTATGCGCTCACAATGAGAGCGAGTGAGAGGCACGCGTCCCGCCTAAGAGCGAGAGAGACAGACATAAAAAGTGAAAGGCACGCGTCTTTCATCCTTCTTCCTACTATACGAATGAATATTCACATTAAAATTATTTTACCACTCAAAGTCGTTGTCACGTAAAACTTTCGCCCGTATACCGACTTTACAGGCAACCAATTTTTTTATAGTAGCCAACAAGCGTTATTTAAATATATATCCTATTTAGGTATGGAGGTTCAAAACTAAAAGATGATAAAACGATTTGGTTACGGTTTTTCACAAAACTTATACAAATTATATAGAAGGGGTTACAGACTACAGTTGCAGAGCAAGACACAAAATGCTTTCTATATAGGTATGTATGGAAATTGTTCCCGTGGACCTTTAGCACCTCATACCCAAAAATTGGCCCTCGATCCAAGCTAGCAAATATGCGTAGGTACACTCATAGCACATACTAACACTACATTATTCTACACATTTCGTTTCTGAAAAAATAAGTAAGGTCTGGCGGCCCTGGAATCTTAAGGCGCACGCAAACTGTTCGGACGCGACTTACTGTCGCGACAGTAAGTCGCGACACATAGTGTGCACACCCTCTCGGACGCGGCTTTCTGTCGCGTCCGCGTCCGATACAACCATAGACACGCCATGCTGTCTATGCGATACACTATGGCTAGGTAGGAGCTTATTTTCTTAATTCAGGGCACTAGCAGTTAGCACTATTAGATTATATTATTGGTAGATCTTGAAGTAAAGCAGAACTGTTGAATTGAAAGTGAATTTAACATTTTTTGACTATATTCTGTATAAAATCAATATTAAGGCCGTACCATGGACAATATACGGATGACAGTAAACGTCCGCGGACGTTTGTAAACGTCCGCGGACGTTTGCTGTCATTTTCCCAGATTGCTTTCGGACGTCTGAACGCTCAAGGTCACGTCCGCGACAGACGTCCGATAGTGTGCACACTTGAATGGATTTTCCTTGTCCAGATACCCTTCTGTCGCGACCGTAAGTCGCGACAGTAAGTCGCGACACATAGTTTGTGCGGGCCTTTACGATCTTAAAATCACTGATCTGGGAATGACATGGATATGGTATGTCCAATACCTACGAATGTAGCGTGCACACCTACGAAATTAGCGTGCACACCTACGAAACGTTAGGCAAATAAAATGGCTGCCATTTGGGTTGTTCTCCAGAATGTAATCGATAACGATATGGAGCTGGTTAGAGGAGAATTATACATTTTTGTAGTAAGTTACCTTTGTTAATTTAATTTTTTTGCCAGATTAGTTTATTCCATAATGCAAATATGGGCGAACATGGCAAAGCGAAAGACGACCCTTGTATGAAACATGTAACAAAATATTCTCTGAGAGCCAATATCGGTTTTTTAGACATATTTATACACAAAAACAAAATTATTATGTTCGATAGACAACGATTTCACAGCAGATGTACCACAAACCTTGGCGAAAAATATGGCGATAGTGGCACGAATGACATTTCTAATAAAATATCGTCATGATTAAATTATTCAGTAAACGATGGCTATCTCTTTTTTCTGACAGAGATATCCCTAAGACAAAACGAGACAACACTATGTTTGGTGGCTTTATGTCGATTTCTTATACATGTGTATAAAAAAAGTCATGGCGAAATGTGGGTGTAATATTACACCTCTGCCTACCCCTCCGTGGATACAGCCGTGACTCTATAAAAATATAAAATATAATAATATATGTGAATAATGTAATTTTTCTATAATGTACCTACTATTTGCCCTCTCCATTTATATTCCTTACTCAAAGGTCAAAATTCACGTGGTGCGTGGTGCGCGCGACGTCGACGGATAATCCGTTAGTACGCTCGACGTACTAACGGATCATCGGTCAGGTGTGAATGGTCGAACGTTTTTCTATACATTTGTATGTATTGGCGTTACGCGACCGATAAAACGCGACGGATTTTCCGTCAGATATGTTCCGGCCCATATTATAAAGTTATAATTAAGTTAGTAGACAAGGAAAGTAATGAAACGCAAAGAAAGTAAGCGTGGGTTTACCGAGAACTCCGAAGTATTATCATTATCTTCGCCGACTATTTTGGATTCGGCGCTCAGCGCAGTGATCTGACGACGGGTGCGCTTCATGTCCTCACTTTCTTCCACCAAACCCTGATGTTAATTTATAAGATTAAAATGGAAGCTGACTGAATAAAAATACAAAATGCCACTATCTACATTTCATTTCGTAGGCGTCGACCGGCGTCTTAAGAAAGCAGAAAGAATAAGAAAATAGACAGAGCTAATAGTATATTTAGAAAGAGATGGAAAACTCGTCATCAAACCGTATAACATCTTAATATATAAAATCCTTGCGTTACTGACTGACTGACAGACACGCTACAGCCGAAACTATTGGGCGCAGGAAGCTGAAATTTGGCATGTATGTTCCTTGGGGACCGTAGAGGTGCACTAAGAAGAGATTTCCCGAAATTCCCACGGGATCGGCCAAAAAGGGGTAAATTTAAAAAAAAATGCAGGCGTAGCTGCTGGCGTCCTCTAGTATAATTATAAAGCTGAAAAATTTTTACGCTGTTATAAACCGATGATTATGATCATAATTTAACAGTTGTATTGTCATATACGTAGCTTTCCTGGTTCTAAGTTGTAATCACCGGGTCGCGATTTTGTTGCAATTAATTATATTCTTTTTGCCTTTTTTGTTCAGTAAGTAGTGTTTGTGTATCATGTAATCATAATATGCATTACACAAGCCATGCCTGGGAAACACATCCATTCACCAGGATTAAATGTGAGTATACTGTGTATACATATTTTAAATAATGCACCTTCTGCATTCTCTCTTGCGTACAAAGAATTGTAGAAAATGAGATGTATGTGTAGGTATACATCATATATACCTAGCCAAGGACAACAAAATCACGTACGCTGTTACATCTTAGTCCGAGCAACTTGGTAAAACAGCCCGCACCGCAGCTCGAACATCTTCTTGTATAACGCTCCAAATACAGCAAAGCGCGCGCGTGCATTTCGTTCTAACAAAAATAGACATCATTTAACCATAATATCTTCATGGGGTTACGCGAATGTTACATATTGAAATTAAACTACAGTTTACGGATTTTATGGTGTGTGAACATTGGACATGTAGAAAAAGGAACCAACCACTACCTGCGATTTGATGAACTACAGATATTCGCAAAAGAATACCATTTTCTTCCAAGGTTTCAATAGCTTCACGTATCAACGTGCAGCTATTGAAGTTAAAAAACGCCCTTATTTCAATAGGGAAGATGGTTTGAATGTTCCTCCAGCTTGGGAACCTGTCATAAGGCTAATGAAACCCAAGAAGGACAAAGTCACCAGGCGACCTAAGGACACTGTGAGCTCATTCTGCGTAACCAATAGTTGAAAAATGTTCGGAGACTTTGAGATAACTTATAATATTCAAGAAAGAGACATATATCAACTGGGTGAACACGAATCCTGTAAAGAATTCGAAACGTCGGCTAGTAAAAAATTAAAAATGTAGTTTCTAGATCATTCGGTTTAAAACTAAGTGAAACCAATATAACGCGAAAAATCCGTGAACTGTATTTCATTATTATCAAGACAAAGGGTAGTCCATGTGCTATTCTGTAGCATAGGCTATAATACTCCAAAGTTTCATTAAAATCCGGCCAGCAGTTAAAGAGTTACAAACATCCATATAGCCATCCATTCTCTCAAACATTCACGTTTATAATAAGTAATAATAAGATATAAATTTAAAGCCTAAGGTTGGTGTTATTTCACAGAGTGTGCTTAAATATTTACTTTTTGATTTTGTGTCAGCAGCGCGTAAGTAGTTGTTCTGAACACAGCATGGCGAAACTTCATGTAGCCACAGAACGCATACATCGGTAGATCTCGGCAACTTGCTGCAAAATACAATAAATATGAAAATCTTATTTACCTAATTTATTTTGTTTAAGTTACTTTTAGACAAAATGGGACAAATTAAACTTTAGAATCAACGTTAAAAAGTGGAATTTCACATTGCTTATAATTATACTGGAGCTGTGCTACGAGTAGGAATTTAGACTATCGTGGTCACTATAATTACTTTTTACTGTTTCTACGGGATATATAGCCGACGTAGTGAGTACAGTGTGTCGCGATCGAGTACATTGTGAAAGTGAAAACGGTGGTAGTGGTTGTGCGCGCAATAAACGAGTAAGAAAGCGGGTAGACCGGTTCACTTGTTTATAACATTCATCCACCCGCAATACTTCAGTATATCCGTGAACATGGCGCTTGCAACAGTGCCGAAATATCGGTTACTCAAAACAAAGGTACGTGGTATATATCCCATAGAAACAGTAAAAAGTAATGTGCTACGAGTAGTCCAGCACTGCTACGAGCTATGTTGTAAGCCCGTCATAAGCCTATAGTAATACAATTTCACTTGTAGCTACGCCACAGATAATATAATACTATACGTAGCTACGCTATTCTTCGCGTAGCACAGCAGTGTTTCTTGTTTGCTACAAGTCATCACAAAATAAATGTAGTTCTACTACTTGTAGCCACGCTTCTCTTCGCCTAGCAGAGCTCTACTGCTTGAATCCACGCTCTCTGCCTCACGTAGCAAAGCTCTTCTACTTATACTATGTTCTGCTATACGTAGGTAGCAAAGCTCTACGACTTATTAAATAACAAAACTCGATAACGTGTATCTGAACTACGTGTAGCAAAGCTCTGTCACTTGTAGCAACAGGTCACTCTACTATTTGTAGCCAACGCTCTGCTACACTCACACGGAATCGCGTAAACGGGCATATTTCGGCGTGTTCACTCGAAACGGTAGTGACATCTTGTCAGTGTCAACATGGATTCTGACTTTCTGACAGCTCGCACTTACAAGCATAGAAGCGTGTCAACGCGCAACGCTCGTACTAGTTG
Source organism: Euclidia mi (assembly GCA_944739405.2). Lineage (NCBI taxonomy): Eukaryota > Metazoa > Arthropoda > Insecta > Lepidoptera > Erebidae > Euclidia > Euclidia mi. Next base: position 26,596,974 of record OX123197.2, read on the forward strand.
CGCGTGTACCAAAAGGCGCGCCTATACCCGCCTACATGCGTTTCCAAAAACGAGCTTATACGCGCGTATAAAACGCTAATCTGAAACCGCCATAAATTAAATTAATTACTATACGCCGTTTCGTATACTCTAGTATATCTAGCATGTTTCTTATGAAGCGATTACTTATAGCAAACAACGATTACATGTAGCTCGCGTAGCAACGCTCAATTAAACATATTACTATATTTAATCCGCCGCTCATAAACTATATTGTTGCAAAGTTTCATCAAAATCTGTTCAGTAGTTTTACCGTAACAGAAAGACAAACAATCAAACTTTATATGGTTCTTTTACTTACAGCAACAGTTGTAGCCCAAAGCTATAATTCTTAGGCGGCTTCCTTGTCAAAAGACAGGCGCAGCACGGCGGCTTGGATTTGGTCAGTGAATACGTGGAGTGTACGAACACTACGAACGCGGGACGAGTCGCGAGTAAACTCACTGACTTCACACTCCAACACTCTTCTTTTTATTTATTTTATTTTTTTCGGTAGATTTAGAAAATTACTTCACAATATTTTATATGTATTTATACAAACATACATACTTACATAGACTCACGCCTGTTTCCCGGAGGGGTAGGCACTACGGAACGCCATTTGCAACGATCCTGACATATCTCTCTTGCTTCAGTCACTCCCGTCAGATTCCTCATGCATGCTCTTTTCTGTTCAGGGTACTTCTAACCTGTTCTGTTTTTATGATGTCTACAATCTGGTCAGAGAACGTCTGCCTAGGTCTTCCCTTTCGTCCCGTCCCATGCACACTTGCCTTGTATATCTGCCTGATCAATCTTTCGTTAGCCATCCTCTCCACGTGCCCAAACCATCTTAGCATACCTTTCTCGATGCTTGTCACTACATCTTCTTTTACCCCACAACACTCACTTATCACACAATTCTTTACTCTTTCAGTCAAAGACACACCACACATACTTCGCAGTGCTCTCATTTCTACAGCATTTAGGCCCACTTGCGTAACGTTTGATTTAAGTCACTCCTTAATTTAAATTTTTTGAACAGAATTAACAGCATAAAATAATTTAACTTAAAAGTATTTAGCATCCTCTTGCACAACGACAACAACGCTTAGATTTAGTTAAACATTTTATGAGGTCGGTAAAGTAGTTTCTACGTTTTGTTTAATTGCATGAAGCCTTTTTGTTACGATTTTTACGATGTTATGCATATGGTTTCGCATAAAACCTTAGCCTATATATACTTTGAGCATAAAACAAAACGCATTGTCGTCGCCTAGCAACGAAATGACAATTGACAAATAATAACTAGAAACTTTTGAGCATTAACCCTAGAACCCTACATGGGGTGCAGGTGCACCCCACACGGATTTGTTTTCTTAATATCTCAATTTCTTTAATATCCACGAATTCACGCGTCGGAGTATTTTAGTTTGGTGTCAACCGCTCGCGTTACGTCAATACCGTGACGAGGGACCGCGTTGTGTGGTCGCCTGTATAAGTGCTGTGGGGTACGCCAGTACCCCAGTGTAGTAAAATCGTAAGATTATTTATTTATTACGATTGATGCATTTATATGTAATAAGTTATTAAATTTGATTATTTATTAAAACAATAGTCTTATATGAATTAAATACAGATATTTTTAGATATTATGAAGGTAAAATTCAATGAAGTTTATTTATTTTGTTTCGGATGGCTGTCAGAGGTTTGAATTACGAAGAAATAAGCTCTATTCTAGACCACAAATCTGGCGAGGAAGAAATTGAAGTTGGGACCAGTTGTAATTCCTGGGTTCTTTACAAGTGTTCAAGATCAAATAATAAGCCAAACATAAAGTTTCAGCAGACAGTTTTGAAATTAGGTTTGGAACTGATACATGAACATTTGGAGGACCGTCACCGGATGCCAACTTAGTCCATTGCAGTGATCCTCAAAAAAGGACCAAATCCTACAAGCGCTGTTGTGTTGATTTTTTTATTTTAAGGATAACAGTCATTTTAGTATGGGGTGTTCCAGCACCCCAGTGTAGGAATAACATGTGCGCCAAATAGTGTAGAATTCTAGGGTTAACAATAACACAAGTAGGTACATTTTTATCAGTTATATCATCATCATCATCATGTCAGCCTAGGGACGTCCACTGCTGGACATAGGCCTCCCCCTGCTGCGTCGTCCGGTCCAGTTATATAATTATTGATAATTTTCGTCGCTAATGACAAGATGCCAACATCAGTGTGACAGTTCTCAAATGAAATTAGCCACTAAACAGCCGATTTTCGGTGATTAATTTTGACAGTTCTTAAATCATATTACTCGACAAATTTTTCGTTGTGCAAGACGCTAGTGGTGTTTAATTTTTTTTTTCTCGTTAAATACATCTTAATTCAATTTAAGAATCGTTGTGCAAGTGGGCCTTATTCTACTTTCATGACTCTTTTGCCATACCCAACTTTCACTACCATACATAAGCGTAGGTACTAACACCCAAATGCACAGCCAAACGTGCCTTTTTGGACACGTTTTAGCTATTCATAAACCTTCAGAGCTCCATTCACTCTATTACCTGCATTAACTCTTCTTTCAATTTCTTCTACATTCTTACCATCTCTTGTAAACAGCGTACCTAAATATACAAACTCATTCACTTGCTCCACTCGTTGCCCATCGATCATAACATTACAAGCAGTAACGCATTCCTTCTTTTCAAAAACCATCACTTCCGTTTTACTTTCATTCACTTTCATTCCTTTCCTCTCTAACGCACCATGCACGATTGTTACCATCTCCTGCAACTCCGCCGCTGAAGACGCAAGTATAACCTGATCATCAGCATAAAGGAGACATTTGATAAGTAACTCATTCATCCTTAATACACAATCACTATGTTTCAAATCTTGCAAACAACTGTCCATGAAGAAGTTAAACAGCCACGGCGACGCTACACATCCTTGTCTAACAGCTGTAAGATTGTATAAATACATACAATCTTCGCAAATGTTAAACTTTAGTATGTAAAATGTCTTTTATTGAGAACTGTCTGACGACGGGCTCTACTACTCTAGTAGCGCTCTAGTTCGTAACAAAGCTTTACTAAATCCACCAATTTATCTATAGCGAATCGCTACAACTTACATGGCTGCCTGGTCCCGCGGGGCACTAGTTAATAAATTAATAGTTATGAGTTTTAATATTGTAATTCTTGGTCAAACCCATGTTATACTTTTGTACACATTTCAACCAGCCAAAAGCAAGCGCAGTACGGCGATCCGTCCCCACCTTCGCACTCCAGCACTCTTATTGAAAACAGTCCAGCGACGGGCTATACTACTTGTACCAACACTTGACCGTAGGTAACAAAGCTCTACTAAACGTAGCTAGCTACATGTATACATTATCTCCAACTTACGGTTCTTCCTAGTCCCCAAGCAGGCGCAGTACGGCGGCTTGGGGTTGGGCAGCGAGAGTGCAGGGTGCACGAGCACCAGCGACGAGTCGCGAGTGAAGTCGATGCCTTCACACTCTAGCACTCTTATCGAGAACAGTCTGACCTCGCACTATACTACTTGTAGCAACGCGTGTCTATATGTAACCAAGGTCTACCGTGCGTAGCTGCTTCTATGAGCTACTTTACTACAAAGCTTGTAGCCTAAGGCTCTACTTACGCGGCTTCCTCGTCCCCAAGCAGGCGCAGTACGGCGGCCTGGGGTTGGGCAGCGAGGGCGCGGGGTGCACGAGCACGAGTGACGAGTCGCGAGTAAAGTCACCGCCTTCGCACTCCAGCACTCTGATCGAGAACAATCTGGCGACGGCTAAAAATATATGCCAAAATTAAGGAGCTATACTGACCTAATGGAAAGAAAGAGGAACCCACACCCTTGGATTGAGCGCCCCAACTATTGCGATATAACAAGGTTGACAATACCGAACTCCTTGGATATGAAAGAATAAGGGATATTTAGGAATGGTATGGGTTCCAGGAATATATCTGACTTGCAACTATACTGAACTTGATTTTTAAATAAGAAGCTTTTGCCCGTGGCTTCGCTCGCATGGAGTCATTTATCGGGACAAAATGTAGTCCAAATGGCATTCTCTTGTAATATTGCAAAGTTTCATCAAACTCCGTTCAGTAGTTCTCGCAAATATAGTAACAAACATCCATACATCCTCATAAACTTTTACATTTTTTATAAGAATTGCCGCTGTACCCCGACACGACTATGTCAAGGTACAGTGCTTTAAAAAAATCCTAATGGCATTTCTTAAATACATTTAAGAAATGCCATTAGGATTTATTGCCCACTTAAACATGGCATGATTTGTATCATAAAATGTATTTAATTTAATGATGACAGAGAACCTTCAGCCACTTTCCTCGGGCTGTTACTCTGAAGTAGATGCAGCAGCATTCGTCTGGAGAAAACGTCGCCGAGCACCGACCCACATTTTATCAACATCTTCTCGAAAGGACTTAGCGAGTCGTATGTTTTCAGAATTATAGCTGTAATGGCAAAAAAGAAATGTTAAAAAATGGCGAAGTGTTCTTTACGATTAATCGGCGAATCAGCTATAATTCCAAACATACAAAAATGTGTTCAGAACAGTTAACTATTGATTCAGGCTCATAGCTAGGTGGCATGTAGGTCCCCCCCGTAGGATCTCCACCTTGTCGTGGTGGGGGGGCTCAGTAACCGTGGATTGGACATCCGCGGTGAAGCTAAGAGAGATGCCAGGAGTGGACGCTTCGCGTGGGCTTAGAGGGGCCTGCGCAGGATGCGTCTAACGGTGCGGGTGCGGGGGACAGTTCTGTCTGTCCCTCGCAGTCGGGCGTGGTCGTGGGAGGAGAGGCGTGTTGGTGTTGCGTTGCCGCGCTCCCTATATCCCGCGACCAAATGGGGGCGCACCATTCGATGCGTCGCGGTGGGGCCGCAGAGGAAGAGCAGATGCGGTGTTGCGTTGTCGTCCTCCCTATCCTCTGCGACCGCTGAGTGTTTTGGCGGCGGAGCCCAACACCTTATTCCGCCGCCAAGGGGGTTTTGTTCGGGGCCCGGCTGACCATCTGGCGGGCCAATACCCGTCTGGGGTAGCGAGGAATGCATCAGACCCGACCCTCCGACACATGGGTACTTGAGGAAAAAAAAAATAAAAAAGGTGGCATGTAGGTGCTGCAGTGCAGGTCAACACGAAATACGATTCACAATTTATTCAAAGGTTATGACAAAGTTACATAGATAGAGAGACATCTTTTTCAAAGTATTTATTTACAACTTTGTAGGTCTAAACGCATAAATGTAGAAATTTCATTTCTTATACGAGTACCTATGTATGTAGGTATAGTTAGTCTATAATTAACTCGCGAACAGATGGACGGACATTGCGAAGCTAGACTGTAAAATTTATGGAAATTAGCAGAAGGGTTGGCTGAATTTCACAGCAAAAGCGATAAAATAATTTACATAAGGTGCACTTTTGTGTATTTACCATCCATGGTCATATCCACATTCAAATTTTCGAAGATATAGGACTCCGGTAGGACTGCCATTTGTATTTGCTCATAATTCTGCGGGTCATAGTTGTCGGATTGCCTGCTCCTTATACTCGCGCTATAGTAACTTTTGATGCTCTGAAATACACTCGAGTTTTTGATAAACTGGCACAAGGGGGTGTAAGTGTGGATAACTTAACCAAAGACTTTGGCACAGTAAAATAAAAAACTTTGAGATAGAAGCAATATTAGACTGAAATAAAAAAATACGGTATGGTACCCTATTTGAAAACGATTACATATTACATACTGTTACTAAAATGATTTCTCACACATTCCGGCGGAGGGTCATTGTTGCAATTTTCTAGAGCGTGTGTGAGTGACAGTGGCGGCTCCACGGGGTGTAAGCGACCCAAAATCATGTGTTTTCTTCCGAAGACAAAATGTTACCATGGATAAAACTGTTTTTCGGCAGCTACGAGTCAAAACCGAAATATGGAGTTATTTCGGTTTTGACTCGTCAAACGATGTCTGGAATCCCGCCGCCTCAAAATAAGTGATATCCATAATTTATATACTAGAAATAAGAGTAAAATCACAGAGCACTAAAATAGTGCCATACACCCGGCTATAGAAAATAAAAAATATTTCAAAGGCCAATGTGTGCGCTTTTACAATAAAGTACCAAGCAATATTCAAAATTTAAGTTTCAACAAATTCAATAAGTTTATAAATCGAAAACTATGTCAAAAAGGCTACTATTCAGTACTAGATTATATTGAAGATAAAAATGCTTGGGATTAACTTGTTCAGTCCCACGGGCTCTTTTAACATTTTAAGTTTTTTGTGAATGTGAGCTGTTGTGTCTGTTTAGTGCTAGTCTTGTTTAGTGGTTTTATATTATTTTTTTAATATAACCATATTAACTTAGACAAATGATTGGTATCGCTTCGCTATACTAGACTCCGCGCTGCCTAAGAAAAATGCGTCCGTAAATGAGGCAACTCATTATGACAGTGTGTGTCAAACAAAAGCATCAAGACGCATGCGTGATGAATTGTGTTGTCAGCTTCTCAACAGTTACCTGAGTAAATGGGAAAATATTTTATCCTGTGGTCTAGTGGATAAGTTATTGGTCTCAAAATCAGTTAAAAAAATCTTATAAACTACAATCCATTAAAAGCATCAATATATTTGTGTAAAGGTTAGGCGTACCGCGTAAGTGTTCCTTTATGAGAACAATGGTGGGTATATTATCCAATGATTAGGCCTCATTTTATTATGATGGTTTGTTTTATGTACTTATAGTATTTTGCAAATATTATTAGAAATAACCATAAAGAAAATGAGGTGTTTACAAAACAGTGCTTTCTATTTCCATGCTAATAGTCCATGTAAATTTGGTTAGACATTATTAATTTAACATGAATAGTAGTGAAAACTACTTTGAATAAAACAATAATCTTACACACTTAATGACACATATAATTAGGTAAACCATGTTTCTTGGGACAGATGTTCAGTTTCTAACAACTAACATTTTCACTTTATTTGTAAAGGTATAAACATAAAATAATATACAAAAAGGTTAAATATTTAATAAATAGGTTAGGTTGGTTGACGGCATAGAATACAAGTGTCACCACCCCCTATCTTCCCGTGGGTGTCGTAAGAGACGACTAAGGGATAACACGATGCAAATACCATCTTTGCGTAGAGACGGAAAACTCGACATCAAACCCTATATGACTGCCTCGTTGGTCTCGCGGCATAAATGTGCGCGTGGGATCGGGAGGTCCCGGGTTCGATTCCTGGGTCGGGCAGTGTTATTGGGTTTTTCTGTCATGAAATTCTCAGTAGCAGCACGGAGTCTGGAAATGTGCCCGGTACGGCAATAGGCTCGCCCCTTATTACGTAGGACTAAAGTATATCTGGCGAAAAGTGGGAGTAGAAATACACCTCTGCCTACCCCTTTGGGGATAAAAGGCGTAACAATATGTATAGGTTAGATAAATAAAATAAATAGTAAAATATAACGCAATACAATAACTATAGATTTACATAATAAAAATCTCAATTGTGGGGAAGTTGATTCTTGTACTAGCGCAACACTGAATGGCGTTTTCGGTTTTTTGTAATTTTATGTTGAAATATCAAAATTATTCTTATTTTACATATAGTATCTGATACAAGAGTCCTTCCTATTTTTTGCTGAGTTATATTTACTCAGGATGAAAGCGCAACTTGGCATTGTACAGCAAATTATTTCCGTAATTAATTTGGTGTATAGGTATACAGCTGTCAGTGTGACAGGCTCAACCATGCCAGCTGGCATGGTTTTTTCTGCCTCACTTTTCAAGTATGAGGGCTCCGTCTAGTAGAGCAGAGCGAGACCAATCATTAGTCTATGCATATTAATTAACGACAACATTATGGACATGAAGTAATTGTATAAAACTGGACGATGAAAAGAGTGGGCCGGATTTTCTTGCCTGATTCTTCTAATGAGGCTCTACTGATGACTCTTTCTGTCGTGTATATGTGTATATTTTTTACATTTGTATGGAAATAAACATGTTTGAGTTTGGCTAGTGACCATGCGGATTGTCATTTTTATATTTAGAAACAATATCATTTTTTGGATGCTCATTACTCTCATTAGTAAAGAAATTTAAAATGTTTTACCGTGAAACTAGGTCTTCTCTGAGGTGTATCAAATTCAGTTAGATCGATGGACTGCTGCAGCATACCCTTCGCTGGTATGACTGCGCCCGTCTTTTGTACCACATTCCGAGGCAAAGTCACGATAGTCAGGTCTCCCCGTTGTACAAGGGATATGACGAAGTTCTGAATCCAACCTGGCAGGCCGCCGCTGGCACTTTCGATGACTCTGAAGGAACAGGGTATGATGATTAAAATGGCCACTCCATAGTCGTAAATATCGTAGGTAATACAGAGATATAATATAAAAGAGGAAATGCTAGATTGAAGCAGTATTGACTAGTATTGAGTACATGGCTGTAAACAAATATTTCGAAAAGGGGCCGATCACTTCTGAACCGCTTAACTCGTGTAGGTTTGAGTATGCATCGCAATGTAAATAGCGTTATCATTTTTGATGTGGTCAGCCTTACGTAAGCAGGTACAAGTTTGTAATCAAAGAGTAGGTAATGAGAGGAATTAGATCACATTTTTATATAGGTAGAACTAGGATATTTATAGGTCATCATCACATGAATTTATGTGATGCATGATGTCCAAGTAACAACATGCATCACATAAATTCATGTGATGATTAGTTACTTACATAATTATGCTTAATTCAATTCATCATTATCAGCCTTTAACAGTCCACTGCTGGACTAGGCCTCTCCTTTAAAAGGAGGCATTGGCCTACTATACCACGCTGGCCAAACGGGTTGGTATAGGGTTTGTATCAAGTTTTCCTTCTCTTACAGTGCTGTTCTCTGCATAATATGGTCCCTCTGTCGGCTCTTACGACACCCATGGGATGATATGGGGTGGTGACATTCCGTATTCTTAATCCGTCACCACACGGTCAATTCACGATCTAAAAAACTAGATACTTAATTACTCGATAATTATGTGAACAAGTCATTACTTCTCTAGATCAGCAGGAATGGCTTGGACATCCAGAAGTTGGCACGCAAGAGCCGCGTGGAAGAATCGATCAATGCCTGTGAGGTATATATTCACAAGCATGTGGTTTTTAAGATACTTTTTTGTTTTCGCTGTGGGAAAAGATAAAATAGTTATAAGTCGAACCTATGTGACGATTTCTTTTTTATAATCTTTACTAAGTAGTACCTACATTATTTGTGAAAATTGCGAATTATGTAGCGTTTTGGCATGTCTGGAGTTTTCCGCGAGATGAAGCCTCCAATATGGCAAGGCATGATTCTCATCCTGAGACCAGAACCGGGACCGGCTTAATTCTCCAAAGCATGGTAGAGCTCTGATGTCAGTACCACAACGATCGGTCTCCCATGCCAGTGGTGACTTATGCGAGCCATGCCTAACTTTACCGATACATTACGAACGGCAAGTCAAGTCTCGTAAAAGCGGGGTTGTCTCCGAGCAACGAATGCCTACAGCACAGGCCGGCTTTCGAGCATAGGTATTTGTTTGGGGTGGTGCGTATGTCCGCCTAACGCAGTTTTAGTTAAGGCCTCAGCAGTCTCTTCCTCTATCACAGGTTCTGTTTATTACCAATCTAATCCAAGTCCCCTTAATGACTCTAGACATAATGTCAAAAATAGGTAGGTAAGGACTTCCGCAAGATGAACTGAGGATCTTGTTGGGATCGCGGGTAGTGGATGGATGCGGGTGGCCCAGGATTGGTCCTTGAGCGTTGGGCGAGCCCTTTGTCCAGCAGTTGACGTCTTTCGGCTGATATGATGGTGATGAGGTAAGGATAATACTTTCTCATACCTGGTAAAGCATCCACATTACTGATTGCTATTATAAGAAATATAAGCTTTGTATGGAGCATGCATAACAGAACTTGCCACGATTCGTCGTCTATGAATTGACCGTTGTCGATAGCAAAAACCCATAGAGTGTAGAAATTCTGTGGTAGAAAAAAAAGGGTAGGTAGGTATACAGAAACGGATAGAGGCCTCAATTTATCAGAGCAGAATGTATAACATATAGATAATATAGAATAGAATTAAGACTGTAGGTACCATTTGAGTTGACGTGGAACATCTTATGCAGTCCTGGGTTGGCTCATCATTATCACCGGCCTTGTTTCACAACGTAGTTCTCTTCTCATTACGAGGAAGGTTAGCCCAGCACGAATGCAGGTTGAGAAAATTATGGAGAATTCTTTAACATGCAGGTTTCCTCGCGATGTTGCTCTTCACAGTTAAGCAAGAGATTCATAACAATTTAAAACGCACTTAACTTCGATAAGACATTGGTGCGTACCGTGAATTTGAAACCGATATCCTCTGCGTAGGGTCTCTGTTTCTCAATATATCTGTTTGTCAATACAGTAGGTATTGATTGAATGATAATACTTATTTGCTGATATAAAATTCTTGTGTCTCTATCAGACTGACAGGAGTGACATGCAACGCACAGTCAAAACTACTGGCAAAATTTCAAAAAGATTGCGGGCGTAGCTGCTCGTCTTCTCTAGTTTAACTATAAGTAGGTACATAATTACGATTCCAATAAGTTGGCGTACCTTCCTACAAAGGTCCTGAATCATTTGCTTGACTGTTGGCTCTGACAAAATATCCCCAGTATACGTGAAAGACTCCGGCAGCGGCAAGTGGCAGTCAAAGATCACGTTCATCGCATACAGCTGCGTCGGAGTCGATGGCATCAGGTTTATGCTAAGACAAACAAAATTATGAAATACATAGGTTTTCACTAGTCCACACCATAGGCTATATGGTTTAGAAAGCCAAAGAAGCAACCATTATTTCACAGAGAATCAGTGCGAAGTAGCGGCTATGTAGCATCTCGCTCTTTGAGGGATGACGTTGACAGCACAATCACCTTCCTCACTTTTCGGTACCTTCTCCATTTTCCTCTCTATTATTTCCGTGTAGACAGAAACTGACGTACCTACCTATATTTTGTTTACATTATATTGTATAGCTAAGAGCATATAATAATGTGGATCATTCTGAGATAGCGTTTACTAGCAGCTAAAGAACTGCTGGCTGGCCTGTCATAGGATACTTCCTATAAAAAATATGAGGATTTCAAAATCGTCTTTACAGCTTAGCTTATTACTTACCTGTACCGAATAATTTTTTCTGTATGTTCTCTAACATTTCGAGAGTTTAGTTTCTTAAAGCGCTTGGACATTACACTTCTTATTACTCCATAAGGGGGCTGTAAGAATGAAGAGTAAAGTTATGTTAATATTATGATACGCACAAATCTGACACATCTTGCCACTACCTAATAAAATCTTACCAGCAACTTGCATAACCCTGTCGGTATCTACCATTACCCGGTAGGGTTGGGAAGGTTAGTGGTGAGCTTTTATAACTTTCCTTATGATTTGGATAAAATTTGCTAAGCTATACTCAGCTTCCTATCTGGTAGGTCGAGCATCTATCATCTGTTAATCAACAGCTCGTAAGCGTAGAGTGATTTAATAGTCACCCAAATTCATATTCAAATGTTTTATTGCTCTCCATATGTACCTACTTATTACAAGTTGTACAAAGATAAGGTATAGACCAAATATGGACCCTGTCGGGCACGGCAAAATATATAGAAGAGGAGAAAGGAGGAAGCCACTGTTATTATTAAAATATTGAAAAGATATTGAACATAATTATTTTTATTTTTAACTAATTAATTTTTCTTAAATAATAATAATTAATAATAGTTAAATGGTAATCATTGTATAAATAAATTATGGAAATTCAAATGCAAGCACTTATTAGTCACTGTATTCATTAAATAATGTTAGTCTAAATTGTAGTTTGTCATTTAGGTACTCATTTAAATTATATTAGCTTTTCTTGTGCAGAAATTGTCTTAATTTACTCTACGCTTATGAGCTGTTGATTAACAGATTATTGAAGGATGTTCCCAACAAAAGATCTTTTTGCCCTGTAGGAGAGCAACCTATGGGTATCACCTCAAAATGGATGGACACACCGGTTGAAACTAGCCCACCAGCCTTGTAATCAGCCGCCCCAATTTCGTATCCACGTCAGTGACATAGCTAGATGCCACTAGCACGCTAGTAGGGAATTACATACGAGTAAAAGGCTGAAAATCTAGAGAACCGCGGCAAATAGGTACGTAACTCAAAAACATCAGAAAAAGGTATGGTGCATTAGATACTAACAGATTTCTCCTTTAATACGATTTTCTCTTTTCGCAGAGGTCCAGGCACTATGTAAAAACTTTCTTCCAGTACACGTGAGGTGCCTACCGATTTACACCCCTATAAAAACATTGAAATAAATAATTTAATTGAAACTTAAAGTGTAACGATACTTTAGGCATAGGCGCGTTTAGATTCTCGAAAATCTTGAATCATTATCAAATGCGAACTTCTTGAATATTTTCATTTGCTGTATTACAATATCAAATAATACGTACTTTTATCATACCTGTCAAACAAAAATATCGCTAAAGCTGTTCAAGTTGGTTCTTCGACATCAAGTTGTGATATTTTAAAAGTACAAAACTAAAAACTAACAGAATAAACTACTCCATATTTGTGGTCGCGATATCTAGTGAAGGAGCGACTCTGCTGCTCTATGGCATTGTCAAGAATCTCTTGGAACTTCCTCATTTCGTCGTCTCGACCCAATATTGGATGTCGCCAGGCTGGACCGCGGCCGCCCCATCTGAAACAAAAATATGCTTCGTAAAATGTGCACTTTTTGTAGGCCAACACGCCATTTTCATCGCCATTATTTCACAGAGCTGCCTGCTGCTGCAAGAAAATCAGGTGTTTCACTATCCTATGCGTAAGCGGTCACATTCGTAATAACTCTCATCTAAGATTTCATTACGAGGTGGCTGGACGGCGTCCCATTGCACTATGAACAAATCCTGTTCCACGAGATCTTAACAAAAATATAAGCAACGGAGTCAGATAGCACCCAGACTCGGAACAACAGTTTGTGGTTCACAAAAATTGTTATCCAAGTGGGTATAGAGTCTACAATACCTATTCAGCGAGTCGGCATTGCGTTAAACTACGAGACGGTGGTTTGAAAAATTAGTAGGTAAGTGGACTACGGGCTTCAAGGCGTAGGTTTTGATCGCAACTGGGACAGCCCTAGGATAAAAATGATGATGACGGTGGTTTGAAATATTACGCCGGTCGTGCAATTAATAAAAAATATGTACTTACCCCCCTTTACTGAATTGATACATTGGTCCTGGGTTCGCGATGCCTTTCAAAGGCTTTGCTTTCAAGAGCTTGAAGTACTCCTGCTCCAGCTTGCTTCTCAGAAAGGTCTCCTTGTCGCACGAGACCATGTTCGTATAAACTGTCATTAGTCGTGCAGCCTGTTTTGAAAAGACCATCTCATAACAGAAGTAGGTATATGGCTATACCCCTATTGTAAAGGTGTGTAATGTAAGAGACCAAACAACCATCCATACTTATAATATTAGCTTTCATATTTAACTCTTGCGTTACTGACTGACAGACGAGGCACCGCCAAAACTACGGGTCGTAAGAGGCTAAAATTTGGCACCTATGTTCCCTGGGGAGTAAAACGGAGCACTAAAACAGGATTTAAAAAAATTACGACCATAAGCCGGTAAAACTTCCCAAGGGGGCTAACTTTATTATGTTATAAAGTATAACCTTTTTATATTTTATAAAATATGAGCTTTTATACGTTATTAAATAAAACAAGTTACCTTATTTACTGCTGGGCCTATAACAGTATATTCTCTGCGCAGAAGATGACCGACCACCCCGCAGTACGTTGACCCTAGAATAACAAGCTGTATCATTTTCTCGCAAACCTGCACAACTTTTGCCGCTGAAAAAAACCTGTCCACAAACATTCAACAGCACAATACGCATATACTACGAGTATTTATCTGCAATATCTCTCTGCTAATTGGATGATCTCGTTTACCAGCTTTGTTATGTTCCTTTAACGTATTTGTCGCCTTACATAGAGACACGCACGTAGTCGAGAAGGCCTTGCGTGTAACATCGTTTTAGAGCTCACGGCAAGCCAATCTGTGCGACGAATGGTAATGAAATCTGTCTTTCGTCACCGCGGTAGCGATAGCGGTACAGATTTTTCATGACGTATGTTGCAGATTGCTCATATAAATGGCGCAAAACATCCTGCATCTATGTATGTATAGTAGAATAATTAATTTTGGAATAATTACCAGAAGTAATTTTGGCAGTATCAAAAGCAAATACATAAATGAAGAACTTTAGATTATACAGAAATCGTGCTATCGAGCCTGTCATGCTTGCTCTCCGTCTGAACTAAGGATAAAAAAAAGTTACATAATATATTGGTTTTCTAACTAACCAGAACTGACGCCAACCGACACGCTGATAATATTAGGATCTACAAGATTCTCTATCAAGTGGTAAGCGCACAGGACAGCGTTTTGTGCCTCGTTTTCATGTTTTAGTCCTCTGAGTCCAAACACCACTAGAAACATCATGTCTTTATCGAACATCATCACTTTGTTCACGTACCCACCGGAGTCTGAGGTCACACTGAAAATTGAGCAGTCAACTGTAAAAAATTTCAACGGCAGTGGAAAGGTCAAAGCAAATGTCATGGGCAGGAGTATGGCCAGGAGTCCATCGTAGAACACGTTAAAGAATCAGACACATAAAGGAATGACACGAAATGACGAAAAGTGCATACCATATCAATGATATTGTTGCGAATGACGTTTTTTGAGAATAACGCCATCTATCGGTGAATGAGAGAACTAGAAGAGAACTGATATATCAGTGTTTCATCCATCCTCTAATAGATGGCGTTGCTGTTGATTACTAGAACAATTCCACAACGCTAGAATGTTTCGACTGTTGCGAGAATGTTCGGGAATACGCAAGAATGAACTAGTTTGTTATCCGGCCGGTATAAATACCGCGTGAACGCGCGAGTCAGGACAGTTCAATTGAATAAGTGAAAGCGATCAAGAAGCGAAGAAGTGCGAAGATTAAGGAAGTTGGAAGTGTTTAGTGGTGTGAAATTGTGTTGTGATAAATAAAGTACAGTTTAGTGGCATAATGCATTTAATTTATCGCCGAACCCCAGCTCGTAGCAATATCAAAAACTCATTTATCGCTTGTCATTTATTTCTGCAAATTGTGGATGATCATGCTAAACAGTTTAGCGCTACTTCCATTAAGGCTGCTGTTTTCCTTTTAGTGTTCCGAAACATCCACTCTTAGACATAAGTTATTCTGAGTACCAACCTTGAAACGCAATTATAAGCAGTATTGACTAAGTCAATCATGACATCTGCTGTGACGGTCTTCGTAATGATATTGAGGAACACGACCACCACATGTCGCACCTCAGTCAGGAAGTCCATAGGCTCATCGTTATCCACAGCCCGAAGGACAGGAACAGCCATGAAACGTCGGAGGCCTTTCCAGTGAGGACTTTGGAGCGCTGATATTATTGCTGGACGGACTGAATACGGATTGAATACTTGAATACTTATGCAAAGACGTTTATAACCGTACCGTGTAGGTACTATGTGTATCTGCCGTTACGCTTTTCTGCCATGACTAATGACCGCTCCATAGCTTTGACTTTAACATTAGAACAAAAATTTTTTTTTTCCACATTCACATAACACCGTCTAATCCCAAACTAAGCAGAGCTTGTACTATGGGTACTAGACAATGGATAAACATACATAAATACTTTTTTTTGTAAATACATACATATTATACATAGAAACACCCAGACCAAGACAAACATCCATGTTCATGCACACAAATGTTTGATTTGAGCGGGAATCGAACCCGCGACCTTCGGCGTAGCAGTCGCTTACACTCGCACTGCGCCAACTGGTCGTCGAAAATTATTCAGGATTTTTTAATCTTTCATCCATTACTCTAAGAAGCATACTTACTAAAATTAATCACCTAAGATTTAAACATAAGATATACTGTACGTACCTACTTACTTATAACATTACGACTTACGTGAATACTTCTTGTATTCTTCTAAATCACATGGGTCTCTGTTCTGCCCTGTCCATAACTTTGAACCACGCATACTATCGCTTTCTGAAAATTTAATTAGAACCTAAACTTATCTAGTAGAATACCATTAGTCCGACGAACCTTAAACTTTCTAAGAAATTTCCCAAAGTAAGCGGCTCTAATATGTAAAAAATTTATAGCTGCCTGTGGCCTGTAACTACGTTCCTTCTCTACTTTCCTTTTGTTTCCGCGTGTGCGAACTCTGGTTTCGGAGTTGATAGACCACTTGTTGATATATATATGTATATAGGTTGATAGGCCTTGCCTGACCTGATTCTTGTCCTGAGACCTAAACCGATAGACGGCTTTGCATGCCCTCCGACGCACGGTAAATAGATGGGTGAATGTGTTAGAAAGTAGAAATAAATTGAACAGTACCTCCACCGGCAGTTCCTTCCAATTTTTCTACTCTTTTCCATGAAGCTCCGACACCCAAAACCTATTGACAAACAGGTCATTCTTAGTATTCTCGTTTTTGGTTATGTATTAAGGTTATGTATTGGTCCAGTTCATAGGGCTCAGTGGCGTGCTATTGGAGAGGCCTATATCCAGTAGTGAACTATGGCAGGC
Organism: Euclidia mi; assembly: GCA_944739405.2. Lineage (NCBI taxonomy): Eukaryota > Metazoa > Arthropoda > Insecta > Lepidoptera > Erebidae > Euclidia > Euclidia mi. The sequence continues at coordinate 26,613,779 of OX123197.2, forward strand.
TGATGATGATGATGATGATATCATGATATACATAATCGTTAGTGAGTGCGCTTGAACTAGTTTGGTTCTGTCTACCCTATCATCGCTGTGTCAGCAAAATATTATAGCCTCGGTAAGTTTTAAGAGTTATTCGTTGGCAATAAAGTACAAACACAATGGTGGATGCTAAGCCACACCGATTAACTAGGTATCTAACGCTGCGGTAAAGATAGGTCTGCAGCTTCTGTGAGTTCTTTTACCACACCCTCATCATTTGTTTGCATTCATTGCCCTGATGGTCTTCGATCATAGAAAATATGAGAATGAAGATCCTTATGAAGACAGGTATTAATTATTGTTATGCAATAGGTCTGGATTTCGATTGCGACATACTGAACCAACCACACCCAGAATTAAAAACTATTTTAGCGCAATTAAAACTATTCATTTATATTATTCTTGCTTTCGCGGCGGTCGATCTGAGAGAAAGGTAATATTCTGTCAAATCTGGTTGGATTTGTTTGTTGACTCCGAGCTCCAATAGGTACAAGGGTCTTGTATACAACGCACGATAATGATATAATTCTACCTTTGTGTGTCTTCCATCACCACATGGCTGTGTACAGTATTCAGCTTCGTTGACATACATCCAGGCACTAGCAGAGGTGAGGACATCGCCTGCAGTTGTCATGTACTGAGCCATCTTCACGTCCCAAACTGGTTGGCCGACAATCACGTAGCTAGACTGCGTTTGGTTCTCGCCACCGATTATCGCAAAGTGGGAGAGGCCAGCTGAGATGGCCACTTTCACTGTATGATGAACATGCTAGATCTGTTATACGTGGAGAGCGTAGGGCGTAGACTAAGCTAGGCGTGGACGATATGACATCAGCGAAATACTTATACTTGCTATTTTCAAAGTCCTATGTACAGTCTCATTACAATTTGTTGTAGCGTCTGTCAATACTTTATAAAATTCAAATGAGGATTTTTTAAATTTTAACATTTATTATTCGACATAATTGTCTAGATAGGTAGCTCTACGTCTTAACTATTCACTATAATGTATTATCCACCTCATTCTAATGGTCAACATCTGACATCGTTGTTAATAATCTGACCATTGACCTACACCACTGACTACAAGCATCGAATTTAATTCGAGGTAAAAGGGGCATACTTCTTAGGGCTTTCCATAAAAGACCCTTTTTGTACACCTAAATCACGTACCTAGGTGTTCAAAAAGGGGTCTTGAGCGACATGGCATCTAGAGCACAAGCCTCTATTTCCGAAATAAACAATACTTGTTTATTTCTGTATTCAAATTCAATAGAGAAGAGTTTTACATCCACTCACTCATTATGCCTACGGCTATGGCTGCAAGGCCAGAAATAAATTGCGGAAGGGATCCGGGGTATTCCTAAAAGCGCAACTATTTTTGAGCGCAACTAAAAAAGCGCAACTACTTTATTCCACAAAGCGCAACCACGTCGAAAAATAGTGAAGGGGCATAATAGATTCATAAACGACTATTTACTATCGATAGGATTTTAAATTCTGCCCATTTTATATTTATTATAAATATTATGTTGATCGTTTTCAAAAGTAGGTACCAGGATAACAGAAATGAACAAAGGTTAGAAGTGTTTATAGAATCTGGTAACCATAGAAGTAGGTACATATAAATCTATGCTGGTAACAAAGTAAAATGTTTTGAAAAGTAGGTACCAGGCTAACATAAATTAACAGAAGTTAGTAGCCCAGTGGCGTAGGAAGGGGGGCCGTGGTTTCAGGATCATGAATCAGAAATAAGGCACTGCATGGTATAGGTAAAACTCAGGCGCACAGCAACAGGTCTGCCCTGTGGTCACTGCTCCCCGCACCGCACCCTGCTCCCCGCTGCATTGTATTATTTTTATATCCATCAAATGTCATAAAAAATCCTGTCTTATCAACTATCGATATTTTCCGTTTGTTATTAACCAGCACTATTGCACCTTGATATTTAGTTGCGCTTTGTGGAATAAAGTAGTCGCGCTTTTTTAGTTGCGCTCAAAAATAGTTGCGCTTTTAGGAATACCATCAAGCTCGAACGATCCGACATTTAAAACAATATTTTCAGACAGTAGTTAAGTAGGTACCTACTACCTATTAACTGACCTCTAACCTAGTCCTTTGCTTAAGCCAAAGTTCGATGGTCCTTCTATAGATTAACATTAAGATGCAGGCAAATGGTAGCTTTGTGGGCTTCGAACCCATATGAGATATATCCGTTACAAATTGCGTAGATGTAAAACGAAATTACCTTTCAGTGTAATACCAATGTCAGTGACAAAAGTGCCGTAGTTTTTTTGTATAATTAGTCCACAGTCGATGGCATTATGAACTACGTCTTGCATTGACAATCTTGAAGTCTTCTTCCACATACTTAGAAAGGCATCCCCAGCGAATTTAAGTATGTCACCATTATGAGCCATTATTTCCAGGACCATGGCGCCAATATAGGAATTGAGGACTTGAGTCAATTTTGATGGACCGCCACGACCAGAGCTGGTGTATTTTTCGCACAGAACCGTGAAGCCTACAAATAAATTATTTATTTTATTTGCCATTACTGCCTGGCACTACTAGTACCTAGGTACCTGGTGTAATGATTTATATTTCTTTTACATGATTCTACCAGTTGAGCCATGGTTAAACCTGGCGAGTGGGGATACCAACAGAATGTCATGCAGAGGGAATCGAATCCACGGTGCGCGGCACTGGCTTCTCAAAGTAGTGTGCGAATTATACAGTATCGCTTGCCCCATGCCGGAAAACACATTAAGCTGGCAGTCCCAGCTGTCATGAAGATCTCTGATAGTCGGAGGGGGGGTCAGTACCTCTGAATCAAACTGACACTTGTCTAAACCATGCAGTATCGTTATCTATTTGGGTTGCAGAGGTCAGGTGGCAGTCGCTCTGCGGAAAAGCTAATTCTGTCAAAGCTGGTTAGACTAGTAAGCGGACCCCAGGCTTCAAGGCGAAAAAGCCTCGGATGCAACTGAGATAATACTAGGACGATGATGATGATAAGCCCAAAGGCGTAGATTGTTCTGGACAGTAGGTTATCCGATAGTCTTAATCTGGCACTACCTATACATGTTCCTACTTACTTTTGATTTACATTTATATTTAGATGAGAGAGATCTACCTGTTATGTCGATAAACATCAAAGCGGTCTCATAGCTTCTAATCGAGTAGTCTTGATGCTTGAAGATGATTTCATCAGGGACCATAGACGCTATTATGCCTATACGAGTAGCTTCCTGTGAAGAACTGGGCTCTTCTTTCACGTCAAACCTGGATATCGTATGTTAATTAGGCTTTCGGCAACTTCGACAAAGGCAAATGGGTGAACCTACTTTTTTACGTTAAAGACGGCGTGTTGCACCGATCGATGTGAACAATATTGTTATAGGTATCTTATTAGAACTAAGTAACTACCTAATAGGTAAGTATATATAATTTTTAGTTACAAAATTAATCGTGTAAAAAAGTCATATGAAACAATTACGGGCTAGCTCTCGTAGTGCTGCCTAAGTTGTTTTATATTTTTGTACATTGTTCTTAAAGTTGAGTTTTGGGTGTCACCCCATTTTTTGGATGGGTCAGATGGGTGGTACCCCAAAAAGGGTGGCGGGACCCGGAGCGGACCGCCCCCGCCGTCCCTCCCTTCTTACTCCACTGCTAAGTCCTTTTCAAGACTGCTTTGTACCAGTCTGTTACATTGTCTGTAGACTCTACAGACTGTACGCTAAGTAAATTCGGTATACCTAATTTAATTTCCAAGATTCTCTTAGATACAGATTTGTCATCATCATCATCATAAAGTCTTTCGCAGTTGACAACTGGACTCATGCCTCTCTTAATATATGATTCAAAATAACATACCGAGTCGGTGTTGTTTTCGCTTACCACGCTGGCCAGACTGTTTATTTTACCACTCAAAGTCGTTGTCACGTAAAACTTTCGCCCGTATACCGACTTTACAGGCAACCAATTTTTTTTGCTTCATGTTGTAGCTATCCTATACCTAGCAGTCCCTACAGTGACTTTTGTGATGTGTAAATAGAAACATAGATACACACAGCCCTGAAAAGGACTTAAGTGCTCAAATAGAAACAGTGATAATAGTCCTGACAAGGACTGTTCAAGGACTTTTGTTGTTGTTCTGAAAAGAACAGTTTTATAGACTTTTGCAACGTTAAATAGAAACAAGAAGAGTTCTCTTGCGAACTCAAAGATGCACACGCTGACGATTTCAAGAAATCTTCGCTCTGCAAATATTATTGCGTCGACGCGCGCCGTGCCCGCTGACGCGCGAACGCACGACGTCTTCGCTCGACGAGTGACCGGCAAATGGAGCCGCCGCGTTGTATTCTTCTCACCTCCCCTCGGGGGGAAACCTATTGGAAGTCTCTTCCTTTAGGTGGTCGTCATCGCGGCCCATTACTATGGGCCGGTCGTTGGGTTAGCCGCCCTCGAGGCTAACCAGCCGGGTGATTCTCCGTTGGGAGAGGCCCAGTTAGTCGCCTGCGAGAGGGCGGCGGCTGGTCGTCTGGCTGGTATGGTGGTAGTGGTGATGAAGCCCCGCTCGAGGGATCTGGGATCAGTTCCCGAGCGGGGCGCTTCAGTCTTCTCCGGATGAGGGTTGTTGAGTCTGGATGGGGGAGGGGAGCGATGTTGACGAGATGGGGGTGTGCTGAGCGATCTGCACGCTCGAACATACCCCGGGCCAACCCGCTCACAAATCCCTCGATCAGCTCCCATTTGAGGTCCCGATATATGGTCGCGTTCCTGAGGTACCTGGGCGCGTCCACCGCCAGGCGAAGACACTTGTTCTCCACCCGCTGCAGTCGCTGCCGCGTGGTCTCGGCTGTAAGGTTGTACCAGGCCGGCCCCGCGTATGTGAGGCGCGACCTGATGTACGTCTTGTAGAGAGCCAGCTTGGTTCTCAGCGGCAGTCTGGAGGACAGCAGCGGGCGAAGTTTCGCTCTCGCGGCTTGGGCCTTCGCGGTGGTCGTCTGGACGTGGTGGGCCATCGTCAGATTCCTGTCGATGGTGACGCCCAGGTACTTGACCGTCGGCGACCAAGAGATTTCCTCCCCCATCAGCTTCAGGCACGGCGGGTACTGTACCCGTCCAGTCACCAAAGCCTGGGTCTTGGACACGTTGCACTTGAGCCTCCACTTCTTCAGCCAGCCCGGGAGCGCTTCAAGTGTCGGGCTCAGCTTCCGTGCAGCGTGTCTGGCGTTCCGTGAGCTGGACAGGTACGCGGCGTCGTCCGCAAACAGCGCCAGCTTCACGTCGCCCACTACTGGGATGTCGTCCGTGTAGTGGGCGTACAAAACTGGGGAGAGGCAGCTCCCCTGTGGGACTCCGGCCTTGATGGTCCTCTCCTCTGACGTGACGTCCTCGACGGCCACGTGGAAGGTTCTCCCTCGGAGAAATGATGCGATGACCGTGATGAGATGTCGTGGGATAGTGGACGTCGACAGTTTGTAGATGAGGCCGTCATGCCACACCCTGTCGAACGCCGCGCTTATGCCACCAGTATAAGTATGTTCCCGTTTGCGCGGGAAAACGCTCGCGCGACGTATGAACCACCTGGCGGATTACTTACGTAAACTCAACTCAAATATTATTGGCCGATTGTACTTTAAATTAATTGGTTGATTGTTTTGATCATTTTACATTTCTATTTATCTGCATTTGGATTGGCTCAGCCTAGTTGTACATTTTGTATATAAACAGCACTAAATTACAAATAAATTATTCTGAATCCTGGAGTCAAGAATATCATTTCTACATACCGTACCTTCATTCTCCAAAGTCTCCAAAGTGGTGACCCTCTCCGGAACACAAGAAGTACAAATCAAGAACGGAAAAGCTCTGCCCATCAAGCCACCGAAAAACCGTAACATCCTACATTCAACCATAGTACCAGCATAGTCAACGAATCCCTGCTCTACAAGTCTCTACAGTTTCAATCATGTCTCAACAAGAAAACTCTATCCCGGCCAGCTCATTCAACTCTACATCCATCAACAGTATCAACACCGTCACTCAAGCTGAAATTGGTGGCATATCGCTAACCATGCGTATCCCACCATTCTGGCGTGATCGACCACGTCTGTGGTTTATCAGTTTCGAAGCCGCCACCAACGACCTGAAGAAAAGCCAAGCCCAGCTCGCTCAGATGGTAATCGCACAGCTGGAACGCCAAGACATTGAGCAGATCACCGACCTTCTATACAACCCACCAGAGCAAGACCAGTACAAGGCGATTAAAGAACGTCTCATATCTGCCTATGAGGAGTCCGACAGCCGCCAGTTCCAAAAACTGCTGTCAGAGATGGAACTCGGCGATCAGAAGCCGACCCAACTACTCCGGCGTATGAGAAACCTCGCTACAGACAAAGTTCCAGACAGTACGCTGCGACTCATGTGGACCAAACACCTTCCACCACACATACGTTCTGTGCTTGCCGTCAGCGAGACCTTCGCAACTAAGTCGTCGTTAGAAGAGTTAGCGTTACTCGCCGACAAAATGATGGAACAGACGCCACCAGCTGCACCTCACATCTCAGCCGTCCAAACGATAACCTCACCGACATCACCACCAACTCAGTCAGCCGACCTACAATTCTTGGTCACCGAACTACGCAAGTTATCATTAGAAATAGCCGAATTGAAATCAAGACCACCGCACAGCCAATACAACGGTTACCGCCGCAACCGCTACCCGTCTTACAACCGAAGTCCATCGCAACAACGCAGTCGAGACTCATCACCATCACCTTTCTGCTATTATCATCGACGTTTCAAAGAACAAGCTCGACGCTGCACGTCACCTTGCACATTCAATAAGAAGTCGGAAAACTAGGCCGAACGTTAGCGGAGGCGGACTCTGGCGTTCACGAAAACTCACACCGCCTATACATAACAGATCGTAACTCCAACATATCTTTCCTGGTCGACACGGGTGCGAACATATCCGTACTACCTAGAAAGAAAGGACAAGTCGCAACGCCACTATCGTTCCAACTATATGCGGCTAACAACACAACTATAGCTACGTACGGTGAGAAAACATTAACGCTCGACTTCAACCTACGACGCCCATACAAATGGAAGTTCATTGTCGCCGACGTTTCAAGACCTATACTCGGCGCTGACTTTCTCAAACATCACCAACTTATCGTAGATTTGAAAAACAAGAGATTGATCGACGGCGTCACGAATCTCAAGGTCAACGCCCCAGTTCGCATTTCAAACATGCCTACAGTGTACACCATCGACAAGTCACAGTCGTATCACAACATTTTAGCGCAATATCCCGGCATCACACGTCTCACTTCAATGCAGTTAAGCTCTTCTATCAACGTGCAACACTACATTGAAACAGAAGGCCCACCAATACATAGCCGCGCTCGCCCCATACCACCGCACCGATATGAAATCGTGAAGAAAGAGTTTGAAAATATGATTGAACAAGGGTTATGCAGGCCAAGCAAGAGTCCATGGTCATCACCGCTTCACATCGTCCCGAAGAAGAATGGTGACATTCGAGTCTGCGGAGACTATCGGCGACTCAACGCTATCACAAAACCCGATCGCTATCCCGTTCCACGCGTCAAAGATTTCACACATCATCTCTCAGGCAAGACTATCTTCTCAACAATAGACCTCAACCGAGCCTACCAACAACTGAGCATAAGAGAAGAGGACATCGAGAAAACCGCTATTATCACACCAATGGGTTTATTTGAATTCCCGCGAATGTGTCCCGGTTTGAAGAACGCAGGACAAACGTTTCAACGTTACATTCACGAAGTACTGCGAGGACTAGATTTCGTATATCCATTCATAGATGATATACTAATCGCTTCGGAACACGAGACCCAGCATCGAGAACACCTCCACACCGTCTTGAAGAGATTAGAAGAACATGGTATCACCATCAACCCTGCTAAATGCAACCTAGGCAAGTCCGAAGTTCAGTTCCTCGGTTATCATGTATCAAAAGATGGTATCAAGCCTCCCGAACAAAAGATCAAAGCTATCACTGATTACCCCAAACCCAAGACAATAGAAGAACTACGGAGATTCCTAGGAATGTTAAATTTCTACCGTGATCACATTCCCAACGCCGCCTCACTACAAGCACCATTGAATTCATACCTACACAACGTGAAGAAACGAGATAAAACTGCAATCACATTGTCCGACGAAGCAACACAAGCCTTTGAACAATGTAAAGCAAGCATCATCACCGCAGCTTTACTTGCTCATCCATCTCACCACGCAACACTCGCTCTATTCTGTGACGCATCGGACACATCAGCCGGTGCCGTAATTCAACAATACTTAAACGAAACATGGCAGCCGCTCGGATACTTCTCTAAGAAATTCAACGACGCGCAACTGAAGTATTCTACCTATGATCGAGAATTACTAGCTATTTACATGGCCGTCAAACATTTCCGAAAAATTTTCGAAGGACGTCATCTCATTATATTCACCGATCACAAGCCGCTAACATTCGCAATGAGCAAGATCAACTCCACCACCGAGACACCGAAGCGAACGAGACAATTATTATTCATTTCCGCTTTCTCCACCGATATAAGGCACGTAAGCGGTAAACAAAATATCGTCGCAGACGCCCTTAGTCGCATAGCAACCATAACTTGCCCGTCCGCTATCAACTACAACGACATAGCAACAGCGGAAGAAAGAGACAGCACTATACAACAATTACTACGCGACGATCACCTCGCGCTCAAGAAAATAACAATACCTAATACTGACATCGAACTATATTGTGAAACATCTACGTCACATATTCGCCCATACATCCCCGAGCCATACAGAAAAGAAGTTTTCAACAATGTTCACAACATAAGTCATCCTGGTACCCGTACAACTCGCAAGCTCACAACACAGAAATACTTTTGGCCTTCAATGAATGCAGATATCAGCCGCTGGACGCGAACCTGTATTCAATGTCAGAAAGGCAAGATACATCGTCACACCCATTCAAGCATCGCATCTTTCCCGCCAACCGATCGTTTTCAACACGTACACATAGACATCGTTGGACCACTACCTACAACTGTTCAAGGTCATCGATATCTCGTAACTATGATTGACCGTTTTACGAGATGGCCTGAGGCCGTACCTACAGAGGAAATAACAGCTGATCGAATAGCGAACATCGTCTAACAACATTGGATATCTCGCTTCGGATGCCCGGCTACACTAACATCAGATCAAGGTCGACAGTTCGAGAGCCAACTATTTCAAAACCTCATGAAACTAATGGGTATCAAGAAAAATCGAACTACTCCTTACCACCCGCAAAGCAATGGAATCATCGAACGTTGGCATCGCTCACTCAAAAATGCATTACGCGCAAAGCTCACCGACACGCGCTCGTGGATCGACGAAATACCTACAATATTATTGGGATTACGCGCCGCTCTGCGCACTGACACCGGCGTGAGTCCCGCTGAATTAACCTACGGATGCATTTTACGCCTACCAGGAGACTTTTTCACATCAAGCGCATACACACCTACAGCTATGGATTATACCTACGTCGAGAAGCTACCGTAATCTGGGGTGTATTGCAACTACTGAGGTGAATAACAACAATTTTGCGAAAAAAGTTTATCATGGTAATGGCAACATTTAACGTTTCCTTTTAATAAATATGTATTTTCCAAAAATTTGTACGAACTTCATATTTTAATATTGGTAGCATTTCGTTTTGATATTTGTGCAAATTCGCGGGTATTCGGGTGTCAAAGTTGTCATACAAGTTTGAACTTGGTTCGTTGCTCAATAAACTTTACGATAATCTGTTGGAAAAACTTGGAAAACTAGCATTTGTGTGGTTAAATGTGATAATCTAGTCTCTTGTGCGACGAATTAAATAAACAAGTGAGTAATACAGTGCATATTTTTGTAAGAATACCATAATAATATGATTATTGAACATTTTCTCACAAAACGTGGTGAAAAACAACGCGTATTGGGGCGATTAACAACGTGTACTGGGGCGATTAACAACGACTAATGTGACTATTGTTATGATGAATTTTATATCTATATTTCTGTTGACTGAACCTTAACTATCTTTACAGATCGATCCTTATTACTTCTGCAAATATGCCACGACAGTATAAGCCTGATCCGAGAGGTAAAATACATAAATTATATAAGAAAGAAGATATAGAGATCATTGGAAGATTTACGAGTAAATAAATTATCATATAGGGTTGCAGCGACCGTTATACCGTTCTCTATAGACATAACACGCGGAATAATGTAAAAAAACTAGGCGGCCAAACAGTTTTCAGCCCAGAAGTCGAAAATGTCATAATTGAGAATATTAATTCATGTGCAGAATGGGGATTCCCTATGGATCAATATGATTTAAAACTTCTTGTAAAAATGTACGTAGACAAAAAAAAGCAGCGATAGCTGAGTGGAGATACCAACAGACTGCCATGCAGAGGGTATCGGGTTCGAATCCACGGCGCGCACCAAAGACTTTTCGGAGTTATGTGCGTATTGAATTGTTAATTATCGCTTGTCCCGTGCCTCGGAGAGCACGTTAAGCTGTCGGTCCCAGTTGTCATGAAGATCTTTGACAGTCGTTACAGGGCGTCAGTACCTTCTAAATAAACTGACACTAGTCTAAACCATGGAATATCGCTATCCCTTCGGGTTGCGGAGGTCAGACAGCAGTCGCTCCGTGGAAAAGCTAATATTCAGCCAAATCCGGTTAGACTAATAAGCGGACCCCAGATTAAACTGGGATAACGCTAAGAGAATGATGATGAAGGAAGTCTGTCTTCTGACTGAGGTGAATTTCAAGAGAACCTGATGTGATCAGTGTTGATTATTGTAATTGCTATTTTATAACCATTGCCAATGATAAATAATGATACCAAAATATGTTAGAGTCTAATTATGTTATTTTTATGTTCCTAATTATTTAATAAAGTTGATTGTGGAATAAATCATTATTTTTTTGCTTTATTTACATTTTGACTTCAATTTTTCCAACATAGTTCTACATGTGTTGTATTTCACCCCTTATGTCGTTGCTAATGACCCCGTTTAAAGTATAATTTGCAACACGATATATTTTGTTCAATATAACATAGAGTTGCAATTGATCTCTTTCTGACGTGACAAAAATAAAAAAAGCAAGCCATGACTCACGTATTTAATGCTTTTGATCAAGCATAAGCAACAAAATAAAAATAATATGACAACTTCAATCCACAAAGGTGTTGCTAATCACCCCGGTTTACGGTACGTGAAATCATTCATAGCAACAAACCTCAAGCATTCACCGAGCATCATAATAATAATAGAAATATTTTCGTGCATAAAGACCTACTCAATTGCAGTCACGTGTTCGTTCGAGTAGATTCAGTTCGTAAGCCACTACAGACACCCTACGAAGGACCCTACAAGGTTATAAGCCGAACAGACAAAGTGTATTGTGTACAATTACCAGACCGACAAGCAAACATTTCAATCGATCGACTGAAACCTGCTTACGTCGTATTAGAAGATAGTGATAATATACCAGCAAAGCATAACAACATATTACCTTCAAGCAACATTACCATTACCCAGAAAACCAATAACCTTACCGTTACCAAGGATACCGAAGTTATCTTACCGCATTATAACCTTACCAAACAACAAGTACCTGCGCCGGCGAACTCTACGACGCCGACGCCGCCGCCGCAAACGGACATCAAAACAACACGTTCCGGTCGCACCATCAAGCTGCCGGTACGCTTCGCTTGAAGGGGAGTACTGTAGCTATCCTATACCTAGCAGTCCCTACAGTGACTTTTGTGATGTGTAAATAGAAACATAGATACACACAGCCCTGAAAAGGACTTAAGTGCTCAAATAGAAACAGTGATAATAGTCCTGACAAGGACTGTTCAAGGACTTTTGTTGTTGTTCTGAAAAGAACAGTTTTATAGACTTTTGCAACGTTAAATAGAAACAAGAAGAGTTCTCTTGCGAACTCAAAGATGCACACGCTGACGATTTCAAGAAATCTTCGTTTTGCAAATATTATTGCGTCGACGCGCGCCGTGCCCGCTGACGCGCGAACGCACGACGTCTTCGCTCGACGAGTGACCGGCAAATGGAGCCGCCGCGCTTATGCCACCAGTATAAGTATGTTCCCGTTTGCGCGGGAAAACGCTCGCGCGACGTATGAACCACCTGGCGGATTACTTACGTAAACTCAACTCAAATATTATTGGCCGATTGTACTTTAAATTAATTGGTTGATTGTTTTGATCATTTTACATTTCTATTTATCTGCATTTGGATTGGCTCAGCCTAGTTGTACATTTTGTATATAAACAGCACTAAATTACAAATAAATTATTCTGAATCCTGGAGTCAAGAATATCATTTCTACATACCGTACCTTCATTCTCCAAAGTCTCCAAAATGTATTTTCTAAAGTCGCCTCTACGACACCCACGCAATGAAATAATATAAGTATTGACACTTTAAGTATATTCACCACTACACGGATGTTTTATAACGATTTACTGACTGAAATCGGGACATTTGAGTTGGTACCTACGTTGGCATGCTATTCTTCAGACTAGCGAGACCCAAAATGAGTTCGATGATCCTTTGTGTTGTTCCTTGCACATAATTATTATACCTACCTACTTTTGTTTGTCTCTTCATGAAGTAGGGAACCATAAAGTAAAAGGCTTTGTTAAGTGTTAGAGAGCCTTAAAAGTTTAGCAATCAGTGCTTCATGCAACAACTCGCAAATAATTTTGCTACGTAGCTACAACACCTACATAGGAATAGGTAGATACCTACCTACCATATTGTGATCAAGAATACTTACGCAGCATGTCTCTGCGGTTCTTGTTGTCTATATCGAGCTCTCGGCGATAATATTTCAGTGGGCATATCCACCATCACCGAATGACGACGGAAAGCTCGTTTCATTGCCGTCAGATATTCATCATAATCAGTGCTGCTCGCCAAGCTATGCGTATCTTGAAGAGCCTTACGGGCGTTCACGATCGTCCTTTGACGAATAATTTGCGGATGCTCAACTACAAACATAATTATTATTATCGGCTAGGTCTTATACCTAGGTATTTACTCAGAAACAAAACGGCGCCGGCGCGCGGCGTGGCAAAGTACCTATTATATTATGTGGACCAATGACTTTCGATCGAGTGGGTATAAGAAACCTTTTACGTATGGTGTCAGGGCAGGGCCGAACAGTCCCTATGTGCAATGTGCGCGGCGCACACAGACGCCAGGGTGACAGGGGCGCCGCGCGCCGAGATTTGCGTTAATTATAACAGTTATTTTCGAAAAAAAGGATGGCAAAAAAGGCGCCTCACAGATTTCGCACACAGGCGCAGTGTCGTAGGACGGGGCGACGGCGTTGGCCGGTCCGCGACTAAAAAAATAATAAAAAAAGGTCATCCGCCCGCCAAGCTTCCGGATGCCACCCAACAGGCGCTTCATGGATATCGCACACAGGCGCTGGATTGAGTCGGAACGGCCCTGTGTCAGGGCCACTTTGTTAAACCTTAGCTCAGATATTCATTTATGTCCACGAGTATCAAAAATCTTGTTCCCTTTAGGTACTACTGGAGACACTGCTAGGTGATTGAAGCAAAGTTGAATCTCTATCTAGCCCGTTGCGGTGGCTATCTCAGTTTCTTTGTAAAAAGCCCAGAATTTCTTTCGATACGATCGTTTGGTACCGTAACTTATCCTTTAAATTCCGTAAGCTAGTCAGCTAGGGGATGCCAGTCATCATGGTGCACCATGCCGCGCTGTAACGTCTGAGTGCACAGCGCCTAATGGTGGATAATGTAAGAATATCTACGTCTAATAAGAAATAGGTACATAGATAAAAACTTATCTTCATCGATGTATGTTTTTTATCTTAACTTACCAGATTCGTCACCCATCTTTTGTATAACTATGAAGCTATTACTGCTATTAGTAACTCTAAGTACCTATGCACGTATTATTTCAATACCAGCATTTAGTTGTAAACTTTCATTTCATGCTTAGCACTAACTTTTATAAATTTTAACGCCTTCAGAAAATTGCAGATAAACTTGAGATGTCAATTTTCTAAAATGACGATGACAGCTTGCTACAAGCTTGCTAGCCAGCCACAAAGAGTATACAAACAAAGAGTATTGTATACAAATACTGAGCCAGCCATAGACCACTGACTGACCCCTAATATTAGGGTACTACATGGAGTTAGAATAATAGATCCATGTTAGACTATAACACAGGACAGTGACGTAGACCATCAGATATGTCTAAAGATAAGTTATCATCAACGTCATAGCTCGAGCGCTCGAGCGTTATCCCGGTTGTATCCAAGACTTACACGCCTAGGAGCCCGCGCCAGTGGCGTAGCGTGGGTTTCTGCCGCCCGGGGCCGTTCGGCAATTTGCCGCCCCTTTTTACCCCAATTTTTTACAAAAGTGTAACGTTTTTCGGGTTTTGGTGTTAATGGGTCGCACACGGCAGTGGCCGTATTATGCATAGCTTAGTCTAGGCCTAGACGGCTTAAAGGATTTTAATAAGTTAAATGTTGATGAATTTCTGTCATCACTAGATGTTTTTTTGTTTTATGAGCCGACCACACCTCACTCTGTTCGACATTCAGGACGGCTTCGGTGTAGTGGTGCGTCAGTAGGGCACTGTGGTCGTCGGTCTGCCCGCGAGGTAAACCAGTGTCGATAAAACCTTTCAACGTCTTCGAGAATCTCGAACTTTGAGTTCACAATGCGGCCATCCGCGATTGTAGTTTCGTTTGATTGTGTCGCCTCAACTGCAGAGCGAAGACTTATGATCCCCGGGGTTATCTCGATCGCAGCCTCGATGGCCCGAGTGTTAATGCGTCGTAGGTCTCGTTGCGTAAGATTTCGTAATTTCGTATTTGTCGTTTTACGGCCTGTCATTCCGGCGAAACCAGCGGACAGGATAGCCTTCCTTCGTCATTTCTTCATCAGTTCGAGAGTCTTGGCTGGCAGTTTAGACTTGTTTTTTTCTCTATGCGTAGCAGATCTTTCGAGACGAATCTCCTAGTACCGTGACCATTGTGGCCGTCTTTTGCTTAATGCTGTCGGTGGGAGGAGCAATGTAGGTCTGAGAATAGGCTTCATTGACTGGGCTCTTTCAGTTCTGAGGTTTATAGTAAGAGAGCCTCGTACTCGTTGGTGATCGCTTCAGGTGTTTATCGTATTGATCATCATCAGTAAATGTGTGCTTTCGGTCCGTCGTGATGTAGTCTTTCACCTTGTTTGTCACATTATCGCGGTTTCGCCAAATCCACTGCCTGTGAGGCTTCTTCTTGCAAAAGGAGTTCATTAAGAAAATCCCCTCTGCTACGATAGGAAGTTAACTAGCATTTGGTCCAATGATTCTCGTGCCCCACGCCGTGGGCTACGATTTTCATTTCGCCACGTTCTTGTACTTCCACTTTCGCGTTGAAGTACTGAGCTTTAGTCTTACTAGGTATTGCTATTGCCGTGACAGTGTTCTGGTACATTGCCTCAGTCATCTCGTCGGGGTGAGTTGAGTTCGGGCCGCCCCTATTGGTGAGTTTAAATACGAGGTACGCTACCCGAGCTGACACAATTCCGACTTTCACAAATTGTTCCTCCTGACCGGGAAACCGACGCCATCCCTAGAGTAGCCTTCTCAATGGTAGCAAAAGTCACCTGACTCTAGAGTAGCCATGTCCTCCCCTTGTCATCGGACTTTTGATAACCCCAGTATGTGCCACGTTATGTGTAACCTTGAGCTCGGCGAGGTGTTCTTTTGCCGTAGATTATGTACGTTGTAAGACGCAAGGTATACTGTATAATTGATTTTGGCAGCCTGCCGTAGCCCGAGTCTTACAGAACACATGCATCGCCGCAGTGGCGTAGCGTGGGGGGGGCCGGGGGGGGGCCATGGCCCCGGGCGGCACATTTAAGAGGACGGCAAATAAGGCCGCGGAAAAAAAAACATTTTTTTTTAAATACTTGGCGCGCGCACGGACTCGATCCCAGTAGGATCGTGCGGCGGCGCGCAGCGCGGCGCGGGCGCAGTAGTAAGAACAACAATCGAAAACAAAATCATCATGATTTTCATTACGTGAAGACTTGCTTGTGTCCGTTTATTAATTCTTGAATAGGTTGCAATATTCCGGTGATCTGCGAGCCTGGAGCCTGTTATGAGTATCTAATTAATAAATCTATATATCAGGGCCGAGCTCGCCCCTGTGTGCGATGTGTGCCGCCCCTATTGCCATGGCGCAACTGGCGCACACAGGCGCCAGGGCAATAGGGGCGACGCGTGCCAGATAAAATAATACAACATAATCTTTATAGTTTAATAGAGAAGAAAGCAGGTACAGGTCTCTTAAGACAATAGTCACATCTGCGGTTTAACTTTACGCTATTTGAACTTTGACTCCAATATTTATGATATTTGCGTTAAAATCAAAGCCGATTCACATACTACAAACGCCTTCTGCTACTTTTTGGACGCAACAGACCCAATTCCCGGCAGGTTTGTTATTCCCGGCCAAGAACGTGGTAAGAACGTGATACGGCTGTGCATGTGTTCTGTAAGTCTATCGGGATACGGTACGCTACCAAAATCAATTATACAGTATACCTTGCGTCTTACAACGAACATAATTTACGGCAAAAGGACACCTCGCCGAGCTCGAGGTAGAATTAAGTCACATAACGTGGCACATACTGCGGTTATCAGAAGTCCGATAACAGGTGGAGGACATGGTAATTCTAGAGTCAGGTGACTTTTGCTACCATCGCGAAGGCTACCAGCTCTTAGGGTGGCGTCGGTTTCCTGGTCAGGAGGAACAGTTTGTGGAAGTCGGTAGTGTGTCGACCCGGGTAGCGTGCCTCGTACTTAAACTCACCAATAGGGGCGGTCTAAAGGTGATGATTTAAGTATATGCGTGCAACTCAACTCACCCTTACGAGATGGCTGAGACCATGTATCAGGACACAGTTAAGGCAATACCTCGTAAGACCAAAGCTCAGTACTTCAACGCGAAAGTGAAAGTACAAGAACGCGGCGAAACGAAAATCGGAGGCCACGGCGCGGCGTGGGGCACGAGAATCATATGGCCGAATGCTAGTTAACTACCTCGTAGCAGAGGGCCTTTTCTTAATGAACTCCTTTTGTAAGAAGAAGCCCATGATAATGTGACAAGCAAGATGAAAGACTATATCAAGGCGGACCAAAACCTCATATTTAAAGACGGTAAACATACGACGGATCAATACGATAAACACCTGAAGCGATCACCGACGAATACGAGGCTCTCTTAATATAAACCTCAGAACTGAAAGGGCCCATTCAATGAAGCCTTCTCTTAAACTTACATTGCTGCTCCCACCGACAGCAATAAGCAGAGGACGGTCACAGTGGTCATGCTATTAGGAGATTCGTCACGAAAGATCCGCTCCGCATAGAGAAAAAAACAAGTAGTCTAAACTGCCAGCCGAGACTCTCGAACTAATGAGGAAAAGACGCGAGATGCCATCCTGTCGGCTGTCTCCGTCGGAAGGACAGGCCATAAAACGACAAATACGAAATCTTACGCAACGAGACCTACGACGCATTTACACTCGGGCCATCAAGGCTGCGATCGAGAAAACCCCGGGGATCATAAGAATTCGCTCTGCAGTTGAGGCAACACAAACAAACGACACTACAATCGCGGATGGCCGCATCGTGAACTCAAAGTTTGAGATTCTCGAAGACGTTGAAAGGTTTTATCGACACTTGTTTACCTCGCGGGCAGAGCGACGACTACAGTGCCCTACTGACGCACCACTACACCGAAGCCGTCCTGAATGTCGAACAGAGTGAGGTGTGGTCGGCTCTTAAAATCAACAAAGCATCTAGTGATGACGAAAATTCATCGACATTTAACTTATTAAAATCCTTTAAGCCGTCTAGGCCTAGACTAAGCTATACATATATTGCAGCAGAGAAAGGGCCGCTGCCGTGCGCGACCCATTAACACCGCTAAGAGCTGCCACGTTTTGCCGTAAATTTATTATACCGTATGCTCTATGATATTCGAGCAAGTGAGACGAATCAAATGACAACATTTCTTTTTTAATCCTTTAAGTCGTTCAGCTTGTAAAGCCAAACTAAAAGACATATTGATAAACATACAAACAAACCAAAACCCGAAAACGTTATACTCTTGCAGAAACATTGGGGTAAAAAGGGGGCGGTGAATTGCCGAACGGCCCCGGGCGGCAGAAACCCACGCTACGCCACTGCATCGCCGTACCCGCCACCACGTCCTTGGCCGAGAATAACGGAGCTGCCGGGAATTGGGGCTGTTGCGTCCAAAAATTAGCAGAAGGCGTTTGTAGTATGTGAAATAATCCGCTTTGATTTTAACGCAAATATCATAAATATTGGAGTCAAAGTTCAAATAGCGTATAGTTAAACCGCAGGTGTGACTAAGGTCTTAGGAGACCTGTACCTGCTTTCTTCCCTATGCAGCTATATAGATTATGTTGTATTATTTTATCTGGCACGCGTCGCCCCTATTGGCCTGGCGCCTGTATTCACCAGTTGCGCCATGGCAATAGGGGCGGCATACGATGTGTGCCGCCCTCCCGCCACAGTGGCAGCTCGGCCTTGATATATGGATTTATTAATTACTCATAAAAGGCTCGCAGATTACCGGAATATTGCAACCTATTCAAGAATTAATAAACGGACACAAGCAAGTCTTCGCGTAATGAAAATCATGATGATTTGTTTTCGGTTGTTGTTCTTTCTACTGAACCTGCGCCGCCGCACGGCCCTACTGGGATAGTGTCAGTGCGCGCGCCAAGTATTTAAAAAAAAATTTTTCACCACAGCAGCTCAAACATGCCGCTTTTGCTGCGAGACAACAGTGAACAAAACGCGAATTTGATTCGAGCGTGAGGCAAAGTAGCTTTTTAATTTTTCAATCTTCAGTGCCACGAATTGACATTGTTCAGCCATAAATTTGAAACATTCGAATTTTAGTGTGCTCTGTCTCTTTCACATGCATATAAAAAAGCGAGTAAAAAAAAACAAACCCATCGAAATTCGATTTTGGAATCCGACCTCAAAGAATAAACGTTCGGAAACGCGTTATACCCTAAAATTTAAATATATACAAATATCTTTTTAAATAAAGAAATTATGTTGTTTTTAAATGTTATTGTTTATATGTTAAAAATAATATTGGATTTTAATAAAAATAAGTCTAATTAATAGTATAAAATTGGTATTTAACCAATACATTTTTATTTAGAATTTCAACAATGATACATTTGAAAAATAAACATCAGGGACGCGGTATCAGAACGCGATTTAAAAAATAGCGGGAATAAAGTAAACATGTATCCATATAGTCTGTGGTAAACATGTTTCTGATGCTGATAGGGTATAGCGTAACGTGTTAATTATTATATTAATATAAAATACTTCATCTAAAAAGATGAGTGAAACTATCGATGTTGACTGTACTTTAACACCAGAAGAGTTAAAACAACAAGTGATTAATGCAGAATTTCGTTTTCAGTTTATTCCTGTTAATTTGTATGTCTCCTAAAATATGTGTTCTCACTGCTGAGGTGAAAAGTTATGTGTGCTACACGAGAGCAAAGTTTTTTGCATCTCGTGCTGTTGAGTCCCTCACTACGCTCAGGATTCTAACTTTGATTCACTCGCTACGCTCGTGAATCAATCATAGAATCCTTCGCTTGCTCGGGACTCAAAATCAGCACTCGAAACAAAAAACAACTTTGCTCTCTTGTTGCACAAATAACTATTTTTCGCTACCTCTTTTGCCGCCCCCTTAAATGTGCCGCCCGGGGCCATGGCCCCCCTGGCCCCCCCCCCACGCTACGCCACTGCTGCAATAATAGGATGTCCCATGCCGTTTGACACAGCGCAGCGCCGCACCGAGTGTTGCAGGTTCGATTCCCGTAGGTACGACTGACAACACTTACCGAGTTCCATGAATTGTTCTTTAGAATCTAGGGAAAGAACTTCGTTTCCATTGGTTGTATGTTTGTAAAGTAGGTAGGTACCTACCCAGCGACATATCACATAGGATTAATAGGGTTGTTTCCAACTAGTCAAATCAAGCACTTTTAATGAAATGTCAAAAACGACCTTTGCTACGGCTTTTGTATTAAATAAGACCTAATGACGTCAAAGTTTTTTGCTGTCAAGTAGAATACTTATTATCAAAAAAACACGATAAAAAATGTTAAATAAAGTTTTAACATTAATTGATGAATAAAACTACTATTATTTTCACATGTTTCACTAGATAAAAATACATATATAATTTATTTCACTTGCAGGAAACTTCCCTATTCTTTGATTATATAGGTACCTGTCAAGATAGAGTTAGTGCGTTTATGTGCAGGAAAAACAGCTATAGTCTGGTTCAGGTCTGGTTATTAATTCGACGCAGTAAAGTGACAGTTCTAGTGTTGCAGGTTATTTCTGTTAAAAAAAATGTGACGGGATTACAATAATGTTAGATTATATTACCGTGCCATTAGTTATCAGCTATAAACTTCTTCAAAATACAATAAAGGCCGGTGCGTGTGTGCGTTTCGATGGCGCGGCCATAACGTTTTTTTTTTAATGATGATAAGATTTTGTAACAATTTGTAAAAGTAGACTCCACAAAACCATAAATTTGTCAAAGCTATGGTTAAAAAGTTATAGGGGTTTGAACGTGGCCGCGCCATTGAAACGCTCCGAACCGCACGGCCATGGAGATCTTTAAAACTAAGCATTGCAGAGACCTGAAATAGTAAGTAACAGATTGAATTTGTAAAAAAAATGTAAAAATATAAAAAAAAATCCTGAGCTTATATTTTAGGAGCTGTTAGACTAAATAAGCCATGGCCGCGCCATTGAAACGGTGAAGAACGCATTTTCGCCGATATCTCGCTGAAAAAGCAACGCAGACGTCTGAAGGTTTTTGTAAAACCCAGATTTGAATTTGTCAAAACCAGTAAAAATAAAAAATAAAATCATAGGTTTATATTTCTGGAGCTATAAGACTAATACGCCATGGCCGCGCCACTGAAACTGTGAAAAAATACGTAATCTACAGCTCCTGAAATGTGAACGGGGTGTGTCAGTTCTCAGTTAAAAGAGCATTGTTCTCGGCATAAACTTTAATAGAACACCATAAGACGTCATAAGTTAGTTACACTGTACAACATAGGAGGAGTTAGACTGCCGCCATCCGCCATCTCTCACAGTACTGCCAACTAACTAATAACTACCTACTATGGCCAATCAGTGGCCGGCGCGCGGCGCGAACGCAAACATGCTAGCGCGTTGGCGAATATCGATCGGGGGGTTTACCCCTATTGGACCTCTTACGTCCAGGAGAACGGGTGCGTTCGGAAATATCTCTCGCTATAGAACCCTAGGGTTTTTAAGTACATTTTTACCTGTGTTGACAAATTCAGATCTAGGTTTTCAAAAAATTTCAGACCTCTGCGATGCTTTTAATAGCGCGGCCATGGCGTATTAGTCTTAAAGCTCCAGAAATATAAACCTAGGATTTTTGTTTAATTTTTACTGGTTTTGACAAATTCATATCTGGGTTTTACAAAAACCTTCAGACGTCTGCGATGCTTTTTCAGTGAGATATCGGCGAAAACGTGTTTTTCACCGTTTCAATGGCGCGGCCATGGCGGGTTATTCCTCTTGTCCCCCAGCTCTTCGGCCCCACTGGGGGTCAAAAGGAATTTTTGTACTGTTGTCCCCCACTACAATTTAACGGGGCCAAACGGAATCATCATTTCCTGTCGGTCCCCAATAAAATATTATTTTAAATATCGTCTTGATATCGGTATGAGACGTTTGTTAATCATTTATTTTTTATGTAGTCATGAGACTCACAATTATTCAATAGCGCCTTTAAACTGTATTACCTGCATCTAAAATGTCTCAAGCAGGTAGTAATCTATTGTTTACTTCTTCCCGTGACACAAAAAAGTAAAGGGTGCATGTTATCAGTAGTACATACCGCGTCATGGCGGACAGCACACTAAGTTGTAGCTCTGCAGCTATGGTCCTAACGCTTTTGACATAATTAACCTTTAATTGCCGAGGTTGGGTCATCATGACCCCGCGCAAGTTGAAACAGGTATACTTCAACAACTAACAGCGTTATATACCTGTCTCTTTCAGTAGCTGCTTGTTATGACTTGCTCTTTCGTTAGTCGGCCGTACACCCGCGGCACGTTCACGCGTTTACTCCCTATCGGACCTCTGGGGTCACCGTGACGTAAGGTCGGTGTTAATGTTACTATTTTAAGTATTTATTTTTTTTTGTTTTACCTACAAATATGCTTATTTTGTCTTCTTTTTTAGATGTCGCAACCAAGTACTGCAGGAAACGGACGTAAGAGAAAAAGACAAGTGGATATGAATGATCCCAGCCATGAAATGGTTTTAGAGAGCTGGTTAGACGAAGAATTACAAGACTTTAGTGATTGTGACGTTGAGATAGTTGACCCTGATTTTCGCCTGCTCAGCGATCACGATACGGACTCGGAGCAGTCGTAACCAACCAATTTAGGAAAAATTGCAACATTTGTCCACCCAAGTTAAAAAGGAAGACTCCTCATCAGTGCATCAGGTGTAAAAAATACATATGATATGTCTTCAATGTGCCCAAAAAGTCTGCCGGAATTGTGCTTTAGATGATTAGATGTTTATAATATTTCCTATTATCTTGTTGATTATAGATTATATTTGTTAATTATATAAGAAAAGTTACCTTTGTCAATATATTTTATGACTTACTTAATTTTTTCATGAGACTAAAAATTATGTTCCTAAAAATGTGCCATTTTTGTAATTTTGCAATTAAAAGTATTTTAGAATTATTCTAGCTGTTTTATTATAATTTTATCGCAATGCTCGATAAGTAACCTTTTAAATCAGATATAATTTTAATAGATTTTTAATATCGATTCTATTATAAACGCCACTTCAAATAGGGGGGTCACCGTGACGTAGCCTCGGCAAATACGTACCAAAAATTATGGTCGGTAACTAAAGGTTAATAAAAGAGGTGGCTCGTTATAACTAAGAGCGGGATTTCAATATTCAGTGAAGCGAAGATTAAAAAAAGGTGTTGTTGTGTAAGAGTGCAGCATTTTATTACTTTAAACTCCCTTTATCTCCGCTGGGGGAAATCAGAAAAACCTGTTGGCCCCTAGTGAGCTCAAGTTCTAGGGGACAAAAGGAAAAATCCTTCCCATTGTCCCCGGTGGGGGACAACAGGAAAAAAATTCTCATTGGCCCCCCAGTGGGGCCGAAGAGCAGAGGGACAAGAGGAATAACCCGCCATGGCGTATTAGTCTTACAGCTCCAGAAATATAAACCTAAGATTTTATGTTGAATTTTTACTGGTTTTAACAAATTCAAATTTGGGTTTTACAAATAACTTCAAGACGTCTGCGTTGCTTTTTCAGCGAGATATCAGCGAAAATGTGTTCTTCACCGTTTGAATGGCGCGGCCATGGCTTATTTAGTCTAACAGCTCCTAAAATATAAGCTCAGGATCTTTTTTATATAAGTACTTATTTTTAAATTTTTTTTACAAATTCAATCTGTTACTTGCCAAAATTTCAGGTCTCTGCAATGCTTAGTTTTAAAGATCTCCATGGCCGCGCGGTTGGTTGAGTCTTCTTTTACAAATTGTACAAAATCTTGGTGTGCGTTCGCGCAGCGGAATGTTGTTGAATTTAAAGATTTTAATTATGCAGATATTTAGTGTATGACGTCGTATAATTGTGTATGGTAAAAAAAAATTTGTGCACGCAGCCATTGTGGAGAAATTCACTAAAAACTGATTCCGCTGGGCGAACGTTGTCCTGGTGGAACTTTTTTTAATCCATTGACTTTAGAAGAAAAGAGATGGGTCCAAAAATTAGTGTGTATTTGTGGGTAATTGTGTATGTATGAATAAAATTAGTGCATGCATAAACTTCGGAGAAATTCAAGTTTCCGCTACGCGAACGTTTGGCCATTAGCTAGTTTTCATATAAAGCGCTTACATAGAGAGCTGTAGATTTTTATATACGTTGTTTTGAATTTGTTTATATTTGTTTAAAAAACAGATTTAGAAAAAATTGTAGGACTTCAAAGATAAAAATATAAACGTAAAATACGCTTATTGGGTCTTAGTTCTTAAAGTATGCACTTTGGGGTCTAGATTTTCACGTTTATACAAACCTTGTAAGTGTCTGCAACATGTTGCCAAGTATCAATGATGTTCCGTTAATAATAAAAGAGTTATAGGACAATTTACCATGAATAGATCACTGTTTACAAAGCAGTCAAATATCACGACGTTCTAAAGGAATTGCATGGTAAAATGTATGCCAATAATTAGTGTATTCATTCAACTATTCACATGCAAAATTTCATGTCATTAATTTCAATAATTAAAGAAAAACAATTATAATACTGACGAAGCATCGAAAACCTACATAACCCGACCAAGTTCGGATAGCTACAAAAAAGCGGCCGTGCAATATATTTAGGTAACATCCCAAAATTTACAGTATAATACCGGTATTGAATTGGTATAGGTGATAACACAATTGTTGTTTCGATATAATTTATAGGTCATTTACTTTTGTACACCTACTTTTTTAAATGTATTTGACTATGACAGAAAGTAGGTACTAAATATTTACGTAGGTAGGTACTTTATTTAAGTATACGCTTGAGACTTGAGATATAATCTAGATATATTATTTAAGACATAAAATTCATACAGCTAATTTCTATTGAAGATTTCACGGACCAGGATTCTAACTTATAGATCCCTTCGGGAAATTAAATAATTAGCACATGTAAGTACCTACTACTGTTTAGGTAAATATTTATCATATTACACTATTTAACCAATGGACTAGGCATGCACGAGCGTTCCCCTTTGCAACTTTAGTGGATCAAACAATCTAATAACTTAAAAAAAACTACTTCTTGAATCGATTATTGATGTACCTATACCGTTGTACTGGTAGTGACTTATGTATGTGAGCATGTTCCTCCGCACCCCACCAAAATATGCAGAATTATTTTGTTCGAAGCGGTACGCTAGCTCTTTGGTTAAATAGTCTAAGTATTGTAGTTATGAATTGATCAAAAATATTCTAGTGTGAAAAATAGACAACGCGCTGCACGCAACGAGCGATAGGCGGCTTCCCGCTTGAAACGGTACTTCCATCCTTGAAGAAAAGAGAGGGCAATATGTTTATTAAACCTATTTTAGTTAAAACACATTTAAGTCCATTGCTGTCGTTGCAAGCGTTTGTTAACGTTATTATAATTACATAATTAAGTATTATGTGTATTAAAAATATTTTTGCACACGGATATTTAAATAGAGAAGTACTTCTTAATTGAAGATTTATTTTTATCGTAGATAGTGGCGTTATTATTAAAAATATATTTTTCATTCAAGAAATGCAATTGGTTTATTTTTTCCTAACGCTTGTGTACGCAACTGTACCATATCAATAAATACTATATTGGAAGGTTAAGAACGTTTCTTAGATATATGGCACGGCCGCTTTTTTGTAGCTATCCGAACTTGGTCGGGTTATGTAGGTTTTCGATGCGTTGTCAGTATTATAATTGTTTTTCTTTAATTACTGAATTTAATGACATGAAATTTTGCATGTGAATAATTGAATGTATACACTAATTATTGGCATACATTTTACCGTGCAATTCCTTTAGAACGTCGTGATATTTGACTGCTTTGTAAACAGTGATCTATTCATGGTAAATTGTCCTATAACTCTTTTATTATTAACGGAACATCATTGATACTTGGCAACATGTTGCAGACACTTACAAGGTTTGTATAAACGTGAAAATCTAGACCCCAAAGTGCATACTTTAAGAACTAAGACCTAATAAGCGTATTTTACGTTTATATTTTTATCTTTGAAGTCCTACGATTTTTTCTAAATCTGTTTTTTAAACAAATATAAACAAATTCAAAACAACGTATATAAAAATCTACAGCTCTCTATGTAAGCGCTTTATATGAAAACTAGCTAATGGCCAAACGTTCGCGTAGCGGAAACTTGAATTTCTCCGAAGTTTATGCATGCACTAATTTTATTCATACATACACAATTACACACAAATACACACAAATTTTTGGACCCATCTCTTTTCTTCTAAAGTCAATGGATTAAAAAAAGTTCCACCAGGACAACGTTCGCCCAGCGGAATCAGTTTTTGGTGAATTTCTCCACAATGGCTGCGTGCACAAATTTTTTTTTACCATACACAATTATACGACGTCATACACTAAATATCTGAATAATTAAAATCTTTAAATTCAACAACATTCCGCTGCGCGAACGCACACAAATCTTGTCACCATTTAAAAAAAAATTAAGTCATGGCCGCGGCACCGTAACGGACACCGGCGCGCACTGACGTCGCGGCATGCATGGCAAAGGATTTTATTACTGATCAAATAATTTTTATATTCTTACTAGAGGACGCCAGCAGCTACGCCTGCATTTTTTAATTTACCAGTTTTGGCCGATCCCGTGGGAATTTCGGGAAATCCCTTCCAAGGAACATGCATGTTTCAGCTTCGTGCGCCCAATAGTTTCGGCTGTAGCGTGTCTGTCAGTCAGTCAGTAACGCAAGGATTTTATATATTAAGATTTCAATGAGCTTAGAATTCATATTAGGTACTTTATTTCGATACAATCGTACCGTGGCACGTCGTGCCGTCAGTCGGCGCCGGCCTTTATCCTTTATTAAAATATACATGTACCTACGTAATAAAGAAAGATTATTAAATAAAATAAAATTATTAAATACCTACATTACATAAATCGCCGATGAAAAATTTACTGGTTTTGACAAATTCAAATCAGGGTTTTACAAAAAACTTCAGACGTCTGCGTTGCTTTTTCAGTGAGATATTGGCGAAAATGTGTTTTTCACCGTTTCAATGGCGCGGCCATGGCGAATTAGTCTTATAGCTCCAGAAATATAAACCTAGGATTTTTTGTTGTATTTTCACTAGTTTTGACAAATTCAAATCTGGGTTTTACAAAAAACTTCAGACGTCTGCGTTGCTTTTTCAACGAGATATCGGCGAAAATGTGTTTTTCACCGTTTCATTGGCGCGGCCATGGCGTATTAGTCTCACAGCTCCTAAAATATAAGCTCAGGATTTTTTTCTATATTTTTACAATTTTTTTACAAATTCAATCTGTTACTTACCAAAATTTCAGGTCTCTGCAATGCTTGGTTTTAAAGATCTCCGTGGCCGCGCGGTTCGGAGCGTTTCAATGGCGCAGCCACGTTCAAACCCTAAATAACTTTTTAACCATAGCTTTGACAAATTTATGGTTTTGGGAGTCTACTTTAACAAATTTTTACAAAATCTTGTTATAATTTTTTTAAAAGAATAACGTCATGGCCGCGCCATCGAAACGGACACTGCTGAAAGCTCGTACGCTCCGGATGCCGCTGCGCGCCGGCGCCGACGCAATTTGCCGCGCCCATGCGGATTAGGCTCTCTAGGCAGTTGGGTTTTGAGGGTAGGTGGTACTTTAGATAAAAGTCGATGATGTTCCTGTTTCTGTACAGTGTTGTTATATGCGTAAATGCTCAGTAGGTAAGTGCACTGAAACGTTACATTTGGGGTTGTATTTGTCAGAGGACGCAATTTCATTCTTTTACGGTATTTATGTAGGGCTAGTGGGGCTGTACCTCTTGCCTCGCGGCTGTCATCTTGGCAAAAGTGGTGGTGCGGGTCTTATTTATTTAGGTCATGAGAAAACAACCGTTTTCTCATGACCTAAATAAATAAGACCTGCGCAAATCTAATTATGTGACAAACTATTGATCGCGCAGAGGATGTGTTCATGCATGTTTTGTTGCAAATTAAATTCTCTACAGCTTTGGTCCTGATACCTACTTTTTGTCGTAAAAGCATAACCAAAGATTATCTTTAGTATTGCTGTATTATGGTAATTTAGTGTTTCTTCATTATTATTGATTTCTTAGTTGTTTCTATGAACCAAGTTACTGCTTTGATCTTATAGCAGAGCATCGATATTCAACTGTTGATTAAGAACATTTACTTTGCTGCATCTCTCCCCAGGACATTGTAGTTTCGCTTGCATGGGTAGAGTATCAAGCTCAGAAGCCCATGGAGTGCTTTATTTTTAGAGTTGTGTCCATATTTTGTCAACCCATATTTCTTGGGTTCATTTATTGCGTGTTAATTGGATATGGTAGTCTTGGTGGCTGCATAATCTCATGTTGGGGAATAGGTTTTTTTTAGAAGTAAAGACAAATTAAATGTATGACCTACTTTGTAACTACCAAGTACATATTGGCAAAGCTTCATTTTCTGAAGGTAGGTAGTGAAAATAAGGGCATTTATAAAAAAAACATCATGTAAATGTAAATAATGCTTTATTGGCATATTTCTGATAAACAATATATACCTACGTAACAATAGTTTACGTTAATTTAACGCGAACGCGACACCAAATAGCGTAAAAATCGAGAACCTTCAGTCTTCACTTGCTGATCGCTAACCTTCCTCGCGTGGCGTTCCATCAAAATTCTACCTAAATGAGGATTTAATCATACACGTGAATATTTAAAAAAAGCTATTAGTATGACTATGAGGTATGTGGTTATTATGTACAATAAATATTTTACAGTGGTAACATTATTGATATGGACGACTGGCCTGAGATTGCAAAGAACAGAGATGGAAAACCAGGGGAGGCCTTTGCCCAGCATTGAGGCACCATTGCATAGGCTAACAAAAAAAAAGACAGATCTACATGCAAGTTTTTTGAAAGGTATACGAGTTACAAAAAATATCCCGATAAGCGGCAATAGGTTCGCCACCTATTACGAGGGATCAAAACACTGGCGAAAAGTGGGCGTTTAATATGCCTCTGCTTACCGCTTCGGGGAAACAGGCGTGAGTCTATGTATGTATGTATGTACATGAGTTTCAGATTTCGTTTGTCTTTCGTTCGTAATACCTACCTACGTACAAGTTATACCACAAGGTTCATTCCCTGGCGCGCAAGATAGAACGCCATGCCACCCAGTCAGGAAATGAGGAGTGACGTCCGTGTCAAGTTATAACCCATTAGATAAGGATTGCAGCTAGTTAGATCACAGTGGAAAGTTGGCAGAGGCATATGCTGAGAAAACCACAGAACATGACTGTATTCCGTGCCATGCCAATTGAAAAAGATTTATAGAAAATATGTTCGTAAAAGGCTGTAACTACCCATAATAATGCTACGCCATCTATCGGTGAATGGGGGTACTAAAAGAGATTGAATGTATCGGTGGTTTAAAGGCCATTCGGCTACTCTGTACTAGATGGCGTTGCTGTATCGAGTAATCGACTGTTCGAGATTATTTCGACAGTTTTGTAGAAGCATCTAGAATGCGCTAGTGATGTTATCCGGCCAGTATATAGAGCACGAGCGAACGGAACGGACACAGTTACAATTGAATAACGAAGCGATCAACAAGAAGCGAAGGAAATAAGTCGGAAGTGTTTAGTGTTGTTCTAGTGGTGTGAATAGTGTGTTTTATTAGTGAAGTGAAAATTAAGTGTGTGTATCTAGTGTTATTGTGTTAGTGAATAAAGTGCAGTTTTTCTGGCATAGTGTATATAATTTATCGCCGAACCCCAGCTCGTAACAATAATATAACTAGGCTAGAACCTTTTGTAATGTGCTGCGTAATCTTTTCTGCCGTAGGTGACTTTATAGTTACTAACTAAGAGATAGATTACCTTACAGATATTACTTATAACTTGCAATGGGCCACAAAGCAAAAAAAACATGAAAATTTAATGAAGCTGTGTGTCGTGCTATTTATAGAAACCTACTTGTAGTGTGTAAGGTCAGAAGTACCCTAAACAGAAGAGCATGCATGAGAAACTTGATGGGAGTGGATGAAGCAAGAGAGGTATGTCAGGATCGTTGCAAATGGCGTTCCGTAGTCTCTGCCTACCCCTCCGGGAAACAGGCGTGAGTCTATGTATGTATGTACCTATGCATGTACTGTGTAAGGTACCTAGTTATAGTTAGGTACCCAACTTGCTAACTATTATAATGCCGCGTTTCCACGCTTGCCAAGCCTCGACAAGCTTCCACAAGCTCCAAGCGTCTACAAATCTAGCTTGGCGTTTGGGAGCCGTTTACACGCTTGTGAATGCGTCAGTATGCTACGTACATCCAAGCATGGCGGACACCGAACTTGTATCGACCTTTGGTTTAACCTACTTTTATTTGAAATACACTTAAAGAGAAGCAAAACCAATTATTTTGTATGATGTAGATTGCCAGGGTCTCTTCCTTACCCTCTACGGAAAATCTTACCTACATAGCCTCGAAATATTACTGGTGCCATATAGGTTACGGCATTAGGTATGTCAATACACCTGCATATTATTAATATTTTCCCTCGTGACATTCCTCTGGGAGCGATATAGTGCATAATCATACAAACAAGCAAAAGAAGTTCGACCAGCCACTCATTTTGAGACAGAACTAGACGTGCGTTCGTTTCGAGATCACAGCGATTACTAAGCACGCGCCAACGTGTGAACGCGTCGCAAGCGCTTGCCGCAAGCGCCATTCGATCTGTGTCCAAAAACCGACACTAGACCGGATCCTGTACAATCGTCCACAAGCTCACGCAAGCCAAACGGCCTGTTTACACGCTTGAGCTTGTGGAAGCTTGTCGAGGCTTGGCAAGCGTGGAAACGCGGCATAACATCTGCAAACTATTTTATCATCTAGTTTTAATAAACAAGGCCCAAGTAGTTATACCCACGGGCTGGCGGAGGTGTGTGACTTTCCTCTTTGGGCTCGCCGCCCGCTGATAAATTTCATTGGGTGGTTCGAGAATGTCACGTGCATTAGTGCCTTTGTTCCCAGTAGTTCTACTGAACAGTTCTACCGTAGGACTAATGGGACTTTTTTTGCCCTCTAGTTCTACTTTTGAATATACTATTGAAAAGTGGAACTAGTGAGAACATTATTTCTCAATAGTTCTACTACATTTTATTTTAGACAAAAATATTCTAAATGACCAAAAAATATATTATTGATTAAATAATATTTAAATAAACATGATATCTGTATATCGTATACATACATGTAATAAATTAAAACCACTAATAAATAATAAAAGAATCTGTGAAATTTCTGTATTATTTTAATATTATTTTCTCGTTTTACAATTACCCATATTATACCTAGAATAACAAAATCAACATCATATTAATTATATATTTATATTTTAATTAAAATCATATAAAATCTTATTAAAATTAAAATCTGTGAAATGTCTGTTTTTTGTAATATAATTCTCATAATATTAATGTGTACGTAATTCTAAAGAAATAAAGACCAAATTTTAAAAATACTTAAGTATTGTTAAATACTTAACAATACTTAAGTATTATTATAGTTTTTTGGGTCACACGCATAGGTATTGCCTATTAAAAATCCAATGGTTATTTTTTATCTTATCTTTTCCTGGAAATGCCCAACACTAATATCGCCGCTTACTATAGTCGTATTTTTAATTAGACGAAGTCAACTGACGTTTACTGTGTTGTCAGTTTATGATGAAATAAAAACAGTGTTGTGACAAAGTGAATGATTAAAAAAACTCTTGAATGAATGAAATTGCCTCGATTGTCTAGTGAATAGTTAGTGTTCCGAACGGCCGATATCGGGTACAGTGTTCAAATTTTAGGCGTGCTTTGTACATACCAACGAGTTTTCGAGACTATGTTCCTATAGTATTTACCTATACTGAATACCAAGTGTTTTAAACATTAAGGAAAACATTGCGAGGAAACTTGTACACGCAGCTACTCCATTTTTCAGGAGTGATATGATGAAGACCTTTTTCAAAAAGTTTTTACTTCTGTCATTTTGAAGGTTTTGTTATTTCTTGCAACATATCCTTTAGCCTGCGCCCATACCAACTCAATGTGATTGAGCTCACAGTGGTATGGGGGCAGACGTCAAACAATTATCCCATGCTGCGCTGCCATCTCGTCCACAACATCCTTATCGCAATGTTCTTTTTTGTGCTGCCATACAATGTCTATAAGAGTAACTTTAACCATTCTTGCTTCGAATGAAATATTTTTGCTCGTTAGCCACTATTGTATTCTAGGTTTAGTCCAAGACATTGTAGGCAGCGATTCTAGTTTCCAGGAGTGGTAGGGGGCATTATCCATCACTACTACGGAATTTGGTTTAAAGGGGAATCCTTTTATAGTTTGAAATGATTAACTATTCACACTCATTGTTCGTTCAACTGATTGAACGAGAACTAAACGCATCACTATTACTTTAAATATGGCACCATTATTTTACAAAGTGACATTAGCTACTGTCAGTTGGCTTCGTCTAATTAAAAATACGACTATAGTTGCATCTGCGCATTTATAATAAAATCATCTGCATCAATATAATGCGTTTTGCGTCTTTTCGATTGTGAAGTCCAAGGAAAATTTTGTTGCCTATCACTACGTAATGATGATAGTAATGAGTCATCCATCAAACAGAATGTGCAATAATCGTAACAAATTTCCTTCGTTTTTGTTTATTTCGTTATTTATTTTATGGTGCCATCCTTCGACGCTATTGTTTGTGCGGTGACGTTCCCCGTATATACACCACATTTTAATACAATTTTCTTTCATCCAGTAACTTTCAAAATATTTTTGAAAGGTTTTCCATGCATCAGTTTGTTCTAGTATTTCTGTTTTTATATACTGCCATCCTATATCTACTTGGGTTTCTGGCAAAAATGGAAGCTTGATGCATAAATGTATGATTCTTTTGTCTGATTCTTCTTATTCAAGCCTAATGCTTTTGCCTTACGCCATATACTATTGGAATAGTGATACTGACATCCTTTAATTTCTATTTTCATCTTAGATAGCACCCTGATCACAGATTCTTCAAAATCAATCGTTACTTTTTGTGGGTACCACTCTGGAATCTGGGACTTTATTAAATTAAAAAGAACTGAATAGGCCTCCTTAGTTTGGTGGGACATGAATACATAATTATAGCAAAGGTATTATATTTGTTTGGTTGATGTTACTGCCAATATCACCGTGAATACTATACAGTTGTTTAAAAGGTGAGGGACAGGCTTTATAAGTCCCATCCATAAAGAAATGCCTTACTTTTTTCATGTACTCTCTTGCATTTTCTGAACAAAATAATATAATTCTGACACCATTATTATAATAATCAGCAAGTAAAAAATTATTAAACTGACTGGGTACTTCAACTTCTTCGACACATTTGGTAGGTACCTATTTGTTTTTTTACACCTGCTATTTTATTTCTACATCTGTAAATTAATAACTTTTTTTTTGAGAATTCAGGAACAGGTTCATTCACGGTTAAATCTAGCTCCCTATTTTTTATACTTGACAATCCTCTATTGTAAACCCTTGGTGCTGGTTCCCTCCCCTGAGCTGCGTCTTCACAGGAATTATTAAAGAGGAAACACCACGGCCGTTTTTCCATACAAACGTAGTCTCCTGTTTTCTCCCTGGATAATGCTAGTAGAGCAATTATTTTATATATGGCCCCGATATTCAGGAACAGGTTCATTCACGGTTAAATCTAGCTCCCTATTTTTTATACTTGACAATCCTCTATTGTAAACCCTTGGTGCTGGTTCCCTCCCCTGAGCTGCGTCTTCACAGGAATTATTAAAGAGGAAACACCACGGCCGTTTTTCCATACCAACATAGTCTCCTGTTTTCTCCCTGAATAATGCTAGTAGAGCAATTATTTTTATGTATGGCCCCGATTGGCATGTCCCTATGTTTTCCTTTTTCTCATAAATTAAATATTAAAAAAGATATGAACCTTCAAATATCTCAAAAATTGGCCAGATTTTTCGCTGTGTTCAAACATCCAAAAAGCAAATTTGGCTAGATTATTTAAAAAAAGGAAAACATAGGAATACGGCCAAAGCCTTTCTTTAATTAAATATGAAAAACTAGTTAAATCGATGAAGTTTTGGAGAAGGAATCAGGGGAATACGAAACGTTGATTTTGTGTAATTTAATAGGTATTTTTGGTCCAGCAGTAGCGTTGTCTCTATCGCGCTCTGTGGGGGAGGCTTGAGGCTGCGCGACAGCAATAGATTTTACAAATACCTATCTTTCAATTCTCTCGCCCGTAGTGTTTCCTCTTAAGGCGCTGTTATACCTCAGAAGCCGTGAAACACCTAATTTTTCGTCGCGCATCTAGCCATAACGGTATATGTTACAAACTAGCAAAAATTAGAGCTTAAAGTCAAAAGTCTGAACAAAAGACTTTTGAAGGAATTTTTCATGTACGTAAAATAGAATCACGGTAAAAAAATCACAAAATCGAGGCAGAAAATAATCTTTCGTCTCACTGTTTGCAATATTTTGATCGTAAGCTGTCATATTTTTTTTGATAATATTGTAGGAAATCTAATGAACTAAAGAATTACCCTATTTATTTTCATATTATACGTGTATATTTTGTAAAATTAAATAAAATCTGCCAAACGTCTATGATTTTGACGCTCGGTAGATCCTATCAATATCAAACGCTTCAGCAATTTAAACCTTATTAGCATAAGCGGTGTACTGAGTGTCAGTTGCTAGTTTACGCCCCGCCCGGACCTCATCATTCGGCTATGAGCCCTGTGAGAGATAGGTCATGTCGCTTGCGTCTCCGCTGCACGAAATTTTACGTAAACCTGTTTGTTATTATAATACGCCGATTTGAGTTCGTAATTTCATGTTTTATGTTATAGACTGAATACTTTGAATCAAATAGGCTTTTCATGTAACTATGGGCACATATAATTAGGACCTAAGTTTATACTCTTGTTGCTTTTAATGTGCTATTGTTTCTGTGCTTATAAATATATATAATTAGAAGAATAAAATATGGACAATTAGAGAAATGAAGTTCTACGAAGGATTTGTACAAGAAAGCGTCGTAATAAAATAGAAATTCATCCATGGCCAAGTGATTATGAAATATGTAACATTTTTACACAAATTATTTTCATAAGAGTCTTTTCTGACTAACTATGTTACTTATATATTATCGTTTATGCATAATATAATTATATAAATTATTCTCACAATACATAGCTGCCACAGTTTTCAATTTTTGAAAGAGTAATAACATAAAATCGAATGATTTTATGTACCTATATTTCAAATTCATTAGCTTGACAGAGCGCCTGGAGCGCAAAGATGCTGCCACGGCGAACAATAATGATGACAGGGCTAATATGGCGCTCCGCAATCCGCATACAAGCGGTAACGAATGTTGTATTATTGTGTTTTGAACATAAACATTTTTAAGTACATCGGGTAAAACTTTGATTATTCATAAACTATTAGGTATGTCTCAGTACATCTAATATCTTTTTAATTTCTAAAATCAATAATTTATAAGTAAGAAGGTGACTTCTCTGTTTGCTATAACACAAGATATAGTATTTTATTAATAATAAAGTACGTAACTAATTATCATTATTGTAATTACAGTGAAGTTAAAGATAACAGTTCTGCAACGTCTTACACACATTTGACTTCAATCATTCCTAACACGATCTGTTCAAGAGCTAGCCAAGAAATGCCAAACAATTTTTTTAACAAATTTGACTCAAATTCCGTAGTGATAAGCAAAAATTACAAGAGGGATAGCAGTGGCTGGTTCAAATTGCGTAAGAATATGTTGACAGATTGAAATTTTTATATAGTGGTAAAAAGAAGAGATAACAGCAGTAAAGCCAACTTAGTAAAAATATTTTGTACAAATAAAATATTTGCAATGTAAAATCAGTTGCGCATGGAATCTAAAATGAACAACTGGCTTTCCAACAACTGGCGAAGCAAGAAAATGTAACAATCGAGCCTTGTGGATTATTCGATTATTGGTGCCACGCCAGATGGATTAATAGGTCCAAACACGATTGTGGAAATTTAATGTTCTAAAGTTGCCTATAAGAATGGCCTGGAGAATAGTATAAGAGCAAATAAAATACAAATATGGAAACATTATAAAAAAGTGATCTGACTAGTCTAAACAAATATTGTAATTGTTATTACCAAATTCAGGGGCAACGCCACGTTACACGCAAACAAAAGTGTTTATTTGCTGTGTGGAGTGGTGAAAGTATACCACTAAAAATAGAAATTATAGAAAGAGATGATGTTTTCTGGGAGAAGCTTGTGGCGTTTTATATGAATTGGCAGTTGCCTGAAATTGTTGATTCTCGTCAAGCTCAAGGGATGGCATTGCGAGATCACGGAGAGGAAAATGTTTCATCAGTGCTTGAAATTTCTACAATACCAAGCCGTAAAAGGAAAGTAAATGAAACTGTGCCTCGTGAACAACAGCAAATAATAAGTCTTATCACCTCACACACTGCCTTTAACATTCGATGAGAATAAAGAAAACCTGCCGGGTTGTAGCAGACAGCTAACTTTTGATGAGCTGTAAACTCTATATTTCGTTAATAAATTATAAATGAATATAAATAAATATCTTTTAATATTTATTTTCTTTGAAACAACACATATTTGAAGCGAAAGAAATTTTTTATATTTTTCCATACAAACATGTATGACGAGAGCTAACGAAAAAGTAGTAACTCAAATTCTAATTCTATAATTTTTTGTATGTATCTCATGAATAAGTTATATCCACATATATTTTTGATGTTTCATCTATTTTGAAAAATAATAATGGGTTGGGTTTCGAAACGAATCGCCTGAATTTGAGGGTATTGGTAGTGTAGGGGTCTTAAGGTAGTTCGTTTTAATCCCCTAAAAGTAATTTTGGCTGCCGGAGTTGCGTCTAAATGTTTTTAAACAATTTCCAAAATTTCATAAATACTTCGCCAATTATGCAAAACGGAACATAGTTTTTATACTTTAGTACAGTTTTACAAATGTAATTTTTAGGTTTTAGGTGAAAAACGTGAAACGAAACGCAAAACTGCCATCTTGGAATGATCATATTGACAGCTAATGTCAAATTTGTGCGTCATTGCTTTCGAGTGCCTTGGGTTAGGTGCGACTGTAATAAGTAAATAAATAGGTTATGTTAGGTTCTCTTTTGACCCTCAATCCGAAAATAGGAGCCCGTCGCAGGGCTCCGTCAACCTTAGTTTATTAAACTAGTGTGATGAATGTGGAATTTGGCAGTGCCATACACACCGATGTTTGGAGATATTTTTTTTCAGAGGAAACCAGGTATTTCCAGCAAGTGAAAATGGTGAGGGGGGTTTCAAGACCTCCCCTGCTCCCTCTCCAATCACTCACAACCCCTAAAAACGGCGACGTATTTCGAAACCTTTGCCAAAATAATTATACCTATAATAACAATAAACATCCATAAATAAATAAAAGAAATCAACTTTTACTAAACTTCAATTATCTCGTAACTCGCTTTAGTTGAGTTACGGCTTTTGCGCTTAGTAGAGCAGTATTGTGTTTTTTAGGGTACCGTAGCCAAACATTGTAAAAACGGAACCCTTATAGATTCGCAATGTCTGTCTGTCTGTCCGCCCGTATGTCACAGCCAATTTATTGCAAAACAGATTTGAAAACTGACAGGAATGGAATTAGATGTAGGTATTCTATGAACTGCATCACTATTTTTATACAAAAACAAAACAAACATAATAATGGCCTCTCCATACATGGAACTGACTTAATTATTTTTATCATCTTACGGCACGTAGGTATTTACCTACTTTCGTCAACATTTAATACCTATAACGTCTAATGTTAACCAGTTTTGCTCATGGCTGCACTGAGAACAAAAATTGCGCTATGCCTATATATACAAACAGATTGATGTATGTAATATAAATTTTAATATCAGTATCTCAATTCAATATGCTAAAACGTTTTGCTTGCGATTTTGAAATATTGGAATACGGATGTCGCCAGAATACGGCCGCACGCGACGAGAATGAAGGGGGGCGCCCCGCAGTAGACGGAGCTAAGCTCCCTTCACCTCCCCTGCTTCACCCCCTCATTTACCAAAACAGTCGCTTAGGACAGCGCCTTAATAATAAAATTACATCTATAATATTCTGATTTTCGCTTGGTACGCATTGTGTGCAGTGAGACTTAGATTGCAATATTTGGTTTTGGTCCTAAAAAAAGATTGATATAATTATGTCGATAAATACTCCCACTTGGCGATATTGATGTGATTAGTATGGACATGCTAACATTATGTAATAGCTTACCGCATTCAGGGTTACAGCTCCAGCACACTTCAAAGTTTAGTATTTTTTGCATCTCCACTTTCTATTCCCACTTTTATATACACGTTGTTCATAAAATTGAAACCCCGATAGCAACAAAACTTTCTCTCGGCCCCTTTTAATTATTTGAATATCTTCACTGTTCATTTTAAACCGACCATTACATTTAAATAAATCGAAACCACAACTATTGCTTATGCAATCTGTCAAGTATTATGGGCGATGCATTTTTCTACCTACCGCTACCCTCAAAATATTAAATTATTATTTGACTAACATGACCATCATTTATTAATTAAAAGTAATAGAATAAGATTTTTAATTAATATGATGTTGAATTTGTTATTCTAGGTATAAGTAGGTAATTGTATAACGAGATAATATTATTAAAATAATACAGAAATTTCACAGATTATTTTATTATTTATTAGTGGTTTTAATTTATTACATGTATGTATACAATATAAAGATATCATGTTTTTTAAATATTATTTAATCAATAATATATTTTTTGGTCATTTAGAATATTTTTGTCTAAAATATAATGTAGTAGAACTATTGAGAAATAATGTTCTCACTAGTTCCACTTTTCAATAGTATATTCAAAAGTAGAACTAGAGGGAAAAAAGTCCCATTAGTCCTACGGTAGAACTGTTCAGTAGAACTACTGGGAACAAAGGGATTAGTGTTGTAAAAGAACTGAGTCTTTTAGTCCTTATTTTGGGGCTATGAGGTCTTTTTGTAGAACTCACGACTAATTATTAGTGTTCTGAGTCCCGAGTTCTTTCGAGTCTTTTCAGTTCTTTCAGTCCAAAAATTTCTTGAGTCGTTAGATTTATTTTAAGTCCTTTCTTTTTTTTTCAGTTTTTGAGCTCTTTGAGTCCTTTAAGTTCTTTCAAGTCTTAGGAGTCGTGAATTGTACAGCAGGACTGCAGCCCAATCAAAAAGACTCGCATATTAATGAAGTAGGTATTTGAATTGTTTAAGTAGAGGATTGCTGTCATAGTAATCACTTATACAATAAATAATAAATAGGCTAAAAGCTAAGTTTTTATTTAAAGGACTTAGTCTTGAGTTCTTTTTGTAAAGAGTGCGCTGCTTTAAGACTCAGTCTCGAGTTTTCTTTGGCAAGACTGGAGTTTATTTTAAGAAGACTAAAAATCAGAGACGCTTGAGCTTTTACTTATTCTTTTTGACTTGAGTCTTCATAAAGATTCGAGTCACAATATTAGGACTATAAAGACTCACTTCTTTTACAACACTAACGTGGATAGCAACGACTTTCCTGTAACATTGTCTCCTTGATAAGCATGACTGCTGCACAAAAGGATACAACAGCCTTCCAAGAACACTAAATACCCACCTAATCATAGCTCATGTTACTAAAACAATTTACCACCTGATGTGACTACATGTTTACAACTAAACTTTTTTCAAATAGGTACCCACAGGTTTTCTAAGTAACTAACCAAGGTGCTTACCATTGAATTATTACCTACAGACACCAAGTACGCGCACGTAATACGCGCCGTTCATTTGGGTCAGAATCTGACCCAATCGGCGGCCGCGTTGTCTGTGGTCCGAGGCGCACGGTAGCGTAAGCATCTCCCGCAAAATAATCGAAATTATGACCACAGAGCTTCAGAAAAAGATTATAAGGTTGCTGGAGTATCATTCCACCGGTCAGACATAAATTTTATTACGTAGATTGTCTAGTAATACAAATACAGTGAATCATAATAAGTACGAGCGGAGTGTTGCCAGTTGGGTGTGAAATTGTCCCAGTTTAATTTACACATTCCTTACCAAAATTTATTCTATTGACAGTAATAATAAAAAAAGGAATAGGTAGTTACATATATAAACTTAACCTTTCAAACACCGCTGGCTGGTACATACCAATCGGTTACGACAAATTTGTCACGTCAAGCTCTAGCCGAGCTCGGCTAGGACGACATTGTCTCATTGCACTCGATTTTTCCGTTTTTGTATTGAAAGGCTAGTATCTAAAGTCTAGTATTGTCTTGTAATGTAGGTACGCGTAACTAACTTCGTTGTTGAACGAATGACGTTACGCATTATATTAGAATTTTTAAACTTGTCGCCTTTTTTGGTCACCATAGCGCAACGGCGCGCACATAGTACCTACTCGCTGTTGATTTTCGATATTTTTTCTCACAAATATACATAAATACTTTTTTATGTACTATAAAGAGCATTTAACTAGGAAATCACTCGGCACTTGTTAGGGCTCACGTTTGAGTAAGTTTCGTCAAGATTGATTTAGCCATCGTTAGTCAGTTGTAAAAACTTATAAAGCAGACAGTGTGACTTTAGAATTTATAATATACAATTACTTATTTCATGCAAAAATTATGAATTTACCCTATTTTTAGGGGAAAGACGTTGTAACTGGCAACTCTATAATGGCGTCTGTGTGCGTGATGCAGCAAGTAAACACAGCACAGTTCCGCACACATAGCGAATTTTCGGCCTAACTTCTGAGCTCGCGTTGTTTGAATACTGACTTTCTGTAGGTAATAACTCAATGGTGCTTACACAAAAAATGATAAATGTGTTGCAAATAGCTAATGTTGAGTACTTACCAAATTGTATACTCACACTGATTTTTGGTCACCATATTGCTCATCTTAGTCTGTACTCCATCAGTGGATAAGCTAAATAAATGAATTCTTATTATATATTCTAGGCCCGGCTTGGGGAAAAGGGATGATGAGAAATATTTGGAACAACCATAATCCTGTCCTATATACACAAAGTGTGTTTTTATGTAGGACTTGAACCCACTTAGCCCATGGTATAAATTTAAGCCAAACGGACAATTAGGGCAGTCTTTGATCAAATGGCTGGTCTACTGTTGGAAGTCTGATTGTGTAGGTAGTTATATTTAACTGCTGCTATTATCATCAGAGCATTTTCAACACTGTAAAGTCACAAATCAGTCTGTGACAAGAACTCAAACTAGTGGTAGTAGTAACTCATGAGGAATGTCTTATGTAATATTATTATATCCCTGATTGTGATAACATCAGACTTGATCAGACTGTTTTGTGAACAGGTGAGAACATGCTTTGACAAAAATATTTTAGATCTAACCTATTTAGTTAGAACATTCAAGAATAAATTATAAAACACAAGTTACAGTTTTAATGTGAAAGTGTTAGCTGGATATTAGTAACACTCCATCAAAATTGATGCTCATTGTCTTAAACACTGTGGTTGCTACCTTAAATAAATTTTATCATTATATTTAAAGTTCTGCCCATTTACAGGGATGACATAAAATATTCAAAATTCACAATGAGGTGGGACAAAAGCATCTTAAGCAAGGGATTGACCACTTATCTACACCCACAAATTACTTACCAATGAATGGTGATATTATTGTAGTTTTCCTAACTGTAACTTCACTATATTTTATCATCACTGAATAATTACTTAAAATATTACCTGGTCATCACCATATTTTGACCTACACTTGTTAGTTTTTAAAACCAGTTTTATTGTCATTTACTGACCACAATAACACTATCACAAGGCTTCACTTTATAATTTAGATTTGAAGCATTTGCACCAATTTACTGAACAGTGACATCAACATATTGAAACTTTCACTCTAGTGATGACTTATCACTGAGGCACAACAGAACTTCACAAACTAGTCACTGTGTTGTCAACAACTGCACTAACCATTTCTTCACAACTCACAAGGTTTAAAAAAACTACATCATAAGATGAAATAATCTATTTGGAAGTTCACACACTTACACTACACATCACCTAACCATACACTGAATAAGTATACACTATAACTTTTATCATAATAAATATACACTTTAAAATGTTCAAAAAGAATTTGCTATAATACTAGCAAGAACTATCTCTACATTATCTGCAATAACAATTATTGCTGTCACAACAAGTGAGCTAACACAGCACTTGCACATGTTAAGGTTAAGTGAAATATTCACATAACTAAGTTTACATTCACCTCACATCACTACACACCACAAGTATACATGACAATTGTTTCAATAGACAAGAACCTTTTATAAAGAACTTAAACTAATGCACACTAAGGTGTACAGCAAAAATAATTATGATATTATGCAGAACCACCTCGTACCACTACTATGACCAAATGGTCCTCTTTCAGACTTTCCTCTGTGAGGTTGTGGCATGTTCTCTTCAAAAGCTCAGTGGAGAATTCACATGGAGGGAAGGAGTATAGCACACCCGTAGCTTCTGTTTCTTTGTTCAATAGTGA
Organism: Euclidia mi; assembly: GCA_944739405.2. Lineage (NCBI taxonomy): Eukaryota > Metazoa > Arthropoda > Insecta > Lepidoptera > Erebidae > Euclidia > Euclidia mi. Next base: position 26,656,590 of record OX123197.2, read on the forward strand.
AATAACACCTGCTGCTTCTTTCTGTTTTAAATAGGATACCAAATTTCTCATTGGCCTGGTTTGAATACTGGCATCCTCATTTGTAATGGAAGCTGTAGATCCTGCTACTCCTAAAAAGATAGCATGGGAACTGGAAGTGGCAATGCGTTTCTGTACATCATCTAGTTTTGGCTGGTCCAAGCGCAATCTCTGTGTAATTCTCAGTTGATTCTTGCCATCTTCATCCTTCATTAAACTGTCAATGATTTCTGAGTCTCCGTCAGTTAAATGGAATTTAGTAGGGAATAGTGAGTTCTTCAAGATTAATGCTCCATTCCATATTGTGGTTGCTTTGCGCACAACTTCTGGCAGTGTTCTAGCTGATGCAAGCATGCCACCACTACGGCGTGGTGACCCATCCGAGTCGCTGTCTGGCGAACGACGACGAGGTGACCGTGATCGCGAACGATCGACACCAGGTTCACGGGAACCAGATCGACGAGCCCTTCCTTCATATTCGGCGTCAGCTGGCGCTCGCCTCCACTCTTCGTCGCGGTAATCGCCTGAACCATGGTATACTCCTCTGTACATCCCGCGCCCTCTGCCACGATGTCCACCTCTGCCTCTGTAACCTGGTGTTCCATAGCCATAACCATCATCCCAAGCTTCATAACCTTCATATCCTTCTACAGGCCTTCCATCTTCACCAACTGGTGGTGCATATGGTTTAGGTCTATAGGGCCCACCAGTGCCAACATCAGCAAAGTCAATACGGAGACGTCTCTCTGGACCACCTAGAGGAAAGCCTCTCATTTCTTTCACTGCTGCCTGAGCTGCATCTATAGAGTCATACAGTATGTATGCATGAGGTTCTCCCTTAGCATATTCTATTTTTTTGATAGCACCAAATCTATCAAATTCCCTTTCCAGTTGTGCAACAGATGTCCAAGGACCCAAACCGCCAACCCAAACACGTGTAGTAGGAGTAGCTTTGCCATAACCTATCTTACACTGGAATTTGCCAATATATTGGCCAGAAAGTTCTACTTTGGCTCTATGAGCCATATCCAAAGTTTGATAGCGGACAAAAGCAAATGCATTTCCAGTGCCTGGGGGTGGACGTTTGATGTCAATGTCTTCAACAATACCATATCTACCAAAAATACGACGAAGTTCCTCATCTGATATGTTGATTTCTAAGTTACCAGCGAAAAGAGTTCTAGTAGCCAATGGGTCATCTTCTGGTTGAACATGGTGTAAATAATTGGGAAATTTGTCTTTTTTATTCTCAATTTTCTCAAATGGAGGGTGATGAGGACGAGGCATGTATGGGCGAGGCATATAATGAGGATGAGGTGGATGGTGCATGGGTGGCCTGTGGTGCATTGGAGGGCCATGAGGGCCCGCCATAGGATATTCGTGCATTGGAGGGCGAAAATCACGGTGGTGGGGTGGAACTGTCGGCGGAATACCATATGCCCTGTCATCAGGAGGAGGCCTACGTCTTTCAGGCACCGGGGACCAAGCATATGAATAAGGACGATCGTAATCAGGGGGTGTTATGCTTCGAGGGCGGCTCCTATACTCAGCTCTAACGGGCTCATAAACAGGGTCCACAATAGCAACTTTATCATACAAAATTATACGAGGTTTGGCATGTTTGGCGTCTCTTGCATCTTCAGCACTCCTGAAGCATACATACGCAACTCTCTCATCTAATTCATGAGAAATTTTAATACTGAAGTCGCCGAACTTCTTGTATTCCCTGTACAGAGTATCCTTTACGATATCATCAGAGGCTTTCGGGTGCAATGCACTTACACACAATACCTTGTAATACGGGCGCACTGAATCTTCCCTTACATCGCGAGAACGCACATAATCATCACGATGCGGTGACACGTACCGGCCCCGGGGGCTCGGTGATCGCACCCTTCGACGGACGCGTTCCGGAGTGACGCGCTCATCAGAGCTATCGTCATACCTGCCTATACTACTGCGCGTTCTTTTAGAGCGCGGCATACTGTCCCTTGACGAACTCCTCTTCATGTTACGAATTTTCACCGTTATTCGATCTCTATCTCTATCGCTACGCGGTAATCCAATCATGTAAGCTCAGTTCGACGAACCACTATCTGAAATGCACAACATTACACGTCACTTCAAAATGTCGCTTTGTTCCAGAAGATAAATCACCACAACGCACAATAACGTTTTAGTCTTACCACAACGAAATTAGCGACTCAAGTCACTTAGATCACTGAACACCTCCACTCTGCACAACATATACAATTCTCACAAAACGTAGACGCTTCACAAAACGTAAAAAGATCGAAACTTCGACGGCTGACTCACTTACGCAGCGAATGGTCGCAGAGAAATCTCAATATGGCTGACTGAAAACCACTTTATCACCCCGCGACCCCGCTCAACTGTACCGTCGTTGACATTCCTCACTTCCTCAGCAACGTTCATTCTAAGTTCCGTAAATAGACAATTATTTTTTTACTTAGCATTGAAACGCTGTTATTTCATCTCTGTTCCAAATATTTTTCTGATTAATCAGTAATACTAATGACAATAGATTAAAGAAAAAAACCATTAATAATACAAGTAGGAAACATTATAGGCTAATTTTCAACTTAACTTCGATAAGCACTAAACAGGTGTAATCGGTAGTGACTAGTGCGAGTAGCTCGCTATACAATATCTATTCACTCACAATATTCACTAATCGTGAGTCACTTGCACTAAACAAAGAGGAAGTTAGCCTTAACGTTGGCTGGGGCTTACCTTTCTTTATACTTCTGTGGGCTTACTACTTGAATTATTAAAATGTCCATCCTTTTTGCGTCAAGTGTACAACAGTGACAAGAGAGAGACAGGTTTTGAACCGTTTGGGGTGAAAATGGATTCACTGTGACTGGGCTCATGGGGTCCGAGGTCCGAGTGCTCGTATTTTATCCGAGTGCTCGTATTTTATATCAAGACATATCTAGACATTTGATCAACGTCGCTCATGACCAGAGCGCTGCTTTATTCTTTGCCCAAAGAATAAGCATTGTTTACAGCGTGGCAATGCTGCCAGCCTTCAATGCGCGTTACCAGATGAAAGTGATGCGGAGGAATACTATTACTAAGTCCGCTGTGGCGGACAACGCCAAATTGAGTTTGCTTTTGCTTGTTGGCGCTGTATTTGGTTATTTTTTCTTTGTTAACAGCTTAATTGCGCACTAGTCAAATTATAACATTTGTGTCGAATGAACATGCACTTTCCGATGTAGCGAAATATCCGATTCGGAAACTGAATTGCATGATGAGCGTACTAATTCTTCCACCCCACTATTTTCTCTTGCATGCTAATCTAACTATAGATGCATCGGATAACCAAGAATCAAACACCGAAGACGCTGATATTATACCAGATTCTATCAGGCGTGAAATTGAAGTATCAAATTATTAAAATGTTCCCTCCTTATCTGGTATACCTACATTACCTTCTACGCCTGTTGCTGAAACACCGATATTTTTTTCATTAGCATCTCGAAAAACAAGATTCAGGAGACTACCAACAGTAACCCCTAAAAGAGCAAAGAAGGGTAAAAAGTTTCAGATGACATATAACAGGAAAATAGATCGATTCCGCCACAATGCTACAACAAAAGACGACGAGGAAGATGATTACGTGGACCTGCCAGAAGATAAATGTCATTGACAATATAGTGGAACAAACAAATTTAAATTCTGTTCAAAACCCGGCAAGTCAGTAAGACTTACAAAAGAAGAATTTCAGGATTCATTAGCTATCCACGTAATGATGAGTATTGTAGTAATGCCTGGACTATTGGTCAGATAAATAGAGGTATGCAAAAGTTGCACAAAAAAATTTTCTGCAAAGATATCAGCAGATACGACATTAACATTTTGTCATTAATAATATGGATGGATATTAAATATAATGTAAAAATGTTTAGATTGCTTATGTTTATTTATGTATTCATCATATCAGCCAAACGACGTCCACTGCTGGACATAGGCCTCCCCCAAGGTTCTCCACACAGACCGGTCTTGAGCCGCCCGCATCCAACCGCCTCCCGCGATCTTGACGAGATCGTCGGTCCACCTTGCGGGGCCTACCTCTGCTGCGTCGTCCGGTACGTGGCCGCCACTCCAGAACCTTTCTGCCCCAACGGCCATCGGTTCTTCGAGCTATGTGCCCTGCCCACTGCCACTTCAGCTTGGCTATCCGGAGAGCTATGTCGGCGACTTTGGTTCTACTGCGGATCTCCTCATTTCTGATTCGATCTCGCAGGGAAACTCCAAGCATAGCTCTCTCCATCGCCCTCTGAGTGACCTTGAGCCTTCTGATAAGGCCCATAGTGAGCGACCACGTCTCTGATCCGTAGGTCATCACTGGCAACACACACTGGTCAAAAACTTTCGTCTTGAGACACTGCGGGATATTGGACGAGAAGATATGTCGTAGCTTCCCGAACGCTGCCCAACAATTTATGTATTCTTTTATGAATAATAGAAACATAAAAATAATGTTTATTTAAATTTTGCCGTAATTTGGCAATGTCCGCTGCAGCGGACGTAAATATCTGACCATTCATTGCCAAGTATTTGGCAATGTCTGCTGTGACGGACGTTACTTTTCCCAGCAGTGGGCTATTATAATTTTTTTTTAATATTTTTTTAGACTTCTTAACATGCTCCAAAAACCTCACAATAATTAGATTTCTAAATTTTGATTATTTTTCTTGGTGCCAAATTAAGGGTTAAGTATGTGTGCGTTAACAGTGTAAGTGCAGTGAAGTGAATGCTATGATTGTAAAGGCCTTGCCACATGGCACAATTTTACGTCCAACTTGACTAAATCACTTGATGAAATCGTGACGTGTAGACGCCAGTCGTCCAACTCAAGTTCATAGGGTGGGCGGTACCACCAGATTTTAACCAATCGGGTGGACGGAATGAAAATCAGTGATTTGATTGTGTCGTGTAGACGGGCAAAGCCAATTCGATTGAAAATTTGATCAGTGGTAAAATCGTGCCGTGTGGCAAGGCCTTAAGAGATTAGACGGACTTAAGGCTCGCACAAACTATCTGTCGTGACTTACTGACGCGACAGTAAGTCGCGACAGAAGGGTATCTGGACAAGGAACATCCATTCAAGTGTGGACACTATCGGACGTCTGTCGCGGACGTGACCTTGAGCGTTCAGACGTCCGATAGCAATCTGGGAAAATGACAGAACGTCCGCGGACGTTTAATGTCATCCGAATATTGTCCATGGTATGGCCTTAATACTGATTTTATACCGAATATAGTCAAAAATGTTAAATTCACTTTCAATTCAACAGTTCTGCTTTACTTCAAGATCTACCAATATTATAATTTAATAGTGCTAACTGCTAGTGCCCTCCTACCTAGCCTTAGTGTATTGCATAGACAACATGGCGTGTCTATGGTTGTATCGGACGCGGACGCGACAGAAAGTCGCGTCCGAAAGGGTGTGCACACTATGTGTCGCGACAGTAAAGGCGCACGCAAACTGTTCGGACGCGACTTACTGTCGCGACAGTAAGTCGCCGCCGTCGTTGACTATATTCGGTATAAAATCAGTATTAAGGCCATACCATGGACAATATTCGGATGACAGTAAACGTCCGCGGATGTTTACTGTCATTTTCCCAGATCAGATTGCTATCGGACGTCTGAACGCTCAAGGTCACGTCCGCGACAGACGTCCGATAGTGTGCACACTTGAATGGATTTTCCTTGTCCAGATACCCTTCTGTCGCGACAGTAAGTCGCGACAGATAGTTTGTGCGGGCCTTAAGTCGCGACAGTAAGTCGCGTCCGAACAGTTTGCGTGCGCCTTTAGTCTTGTGAAAATTAGAATAGGTGCCACCTAGTCTCGACTCTCGTAAAATACCTGTTCTTCGGATCTGTTCTAGTATATTGGACTCACCTCTAATTCATAGTGTGGTGCATGTGGTGTGTGAGCGACCGAACGAATTAAAATGACACTTCGGTTGATTTGATTGACGCACAGGATTGACGTATTGTTATATTAAATTTGACATGTTTACTTTGCTGATTTGATACCTAGCAGAAATGTTTGATTTGCGCAACCACAATATCTAGTAATATTGTGTTGTTTAATTCATATTCATCGAAAATAACGAATATTGCAGTTGAGTCCCTGATAGCCTTTTTGGATAAAAAAATTAAATAAGTAGCCTGAAGCTCGTACGGTACAATTTTACTGGTTTCGGAAAAAAATCTTTATTGCTTTATAAAGTCAGTGTTACAGGTACAAAGTTCATGGCTTATTATTATCAATATAAACTGTTAAAGTTTTATGTATTTAATCCAGGTATGTAAACGCTTCTGTTGTCGACAGAAGATAGCGATTGTAAGAACTGAAAGCCATGTTATCTATATCTACCGACTAAGTACTAATTAAGACACTTGAAGGCCAAAATACGTTAAAAATGGACATTGTTATAAAAGTTAATAATCAATCTAACGGCAGAGATAAATTGGCAAGGTGAGTTAAACATATTTTTGTGTAGTACTTACGTGTAGGCTCTGGAATGAACTACCTGCTGCGGTGTTTCCCGAGCACTATGACTTGTCCGTCTTCAAACGAGGTTTAAAGAGAGCATTACTTTCACGGTAGGCAGCGGCTTTGCTGTGTATACCCTGACATTAGCGAAGTCCATGAGCAGCGGTTACCGTTTACCATCAGATGGGCCGTTCGCTCGTCTGCCACTAGCAGCAATAAAACAAAAAAAAAGAAAAGTATTTCTTTCCCATATCCATGATACAACATTTATATTGCTCTAGTGCCTCTAGTATGGCTAGAGGTGCATTTATTTTTATGACAACCAAGTACATAAATACATTTAAATGTATACTGTAACCTTCATTACTTTGAACTGTTGTGGTAAGTTAGCCACTTTGGGAATCCTAATAATTCTAACTAAGAAATAATTTCTAAAATGATTTTTTTTTTATTATAATCTTTATAATCTATTTTTTATTATCTTTTAGGCTAATACAATACACAAGCCGTTTAGTATGGCACCAATTGGAAATAAGGCATGCTAATAAATATTCAGTTGATAGAATAAAAAATTTAGAACTGACATTAAGTTCTTTCAGAAAAAGTAAGTATACTAGATGTTATGAATAAAATGAGCATATTATTTTACTATACTTAACCTAATAATTTGTATTTTTTTTACAGTTCTAAGACTTGGAAGATGTGTAGATATATGTTACACTGCTCTTAATAGTATGCACATTGAAGATCCTATTTTACGATTAACATTAACAATAAGTAAATTGGCACAAGCATTGTTTCTTTATGCAGACCACATAGTGTGGCTTACTAAAAGCGGTTTTCTTAAAACGGACTCGGAGAAATGGAATAGAACAGCAAATAAATTTTGGCTTTTATCTATAATTGCAAATCTAGCTAGAGATTTCTATGAAATTGTCCACCTTCTAGATTTGCATAAGACAACTTTCTTGAAACCGTCTGAATTATTGACTGGTTCAATAAGAAACTATGACTGGAGTGGTGGAATTAAATATTTGTACATGTTTGTGTCCTGCCACAATGATGTTTTCATTGATACTTTGAAAAATTCTTGCGACATTTTCATTCCACTCACTGCTCTAGGCTTTACTAAGTTAAGCCCTAGTACTGTGGGAGCCTTAGGGGCTGTCTCTTCTTTAGCTGCCTTACTAACCGTTGTGAAACCTATTACAAAGTTAGTACCCGCTTGAATAATGTTTTAAAGGCATTTAGCCATTATGGTGCTGGACTGTTAGTATATTGTTGTTTATATCTATATTTTGTAGAAGTACAAAATTGGTTCATTATCGCTATATGGGCTATTCCCTAATTGGCAATTTAATTATAAGTATGTAATGTTACAGATAGAGTATATTCATGTGTTATGAATTATGAATGTAATTAAATAATTATCACTAATTACTTTTAAGTTTACCAAAACTGTGTTAATTAATGTCTTCACAGAATAATTAACTAAGCTCATTAGAGTTGTCATAATTTTATAATCCGAAAGATTTGTAAACCGTTTGGAATTTAGGTATATAATTATGTTTTTATTGTTTAATTAACATAACAATTTTAAATTTAGGTCATGGACTAGATCTAAATAAACTGCATTTTATATTCATTCATAATATGGTTATGGCGCGTTTTCTATTTAGACACTGCCTGCTTTAAGTCAATTACATATTTATGGTCTGTACCTACAAGTTAACTTCTTGTTTTAATTACCCCTGTGACCTCTGTTCATTATACATTACAAATACTAATAATACTGAGCTGCAGATGTTGTGTTCCCAGAACCATTATCGAATGCGATGCCTGAATCCAGACATCACGTAGATACATCCTACGTATTTAAGGTACATCACGTACATAGATCACTAGATAAGCCTGCGGGTACACTCGCGTTATTTAAGGCTACTACTCCGCTTCCGTGGCTCATAGCGTGATTTTATATAGCCTTAAAGCCATCCTCGATAAATGGGCTATCTAACACTGAAGTAGATTTTTTAAATCAGACCAGTATTTCCTGAGATTAGCGCGTTTCCAGAACATCCGACTCATAAAAACCTAGTTCCGCCACTGACCTACAAATATACGCAAAACACACATACAACACTTTATTACCCATGCGCGTTATGTTGAGACCTGAGCGCGGTGGTGTATTGTTAGGTACTGTAAAAGCCCGAAGTGCGGTAAATTTTAAGATTTACCAGTAAATCCTAAGATTACGTACTACGGGCTTTTACAGTAACTTAAATAGTCACAGACGCATAGTTGTACAGTGCACAAAAAAAGCGAACTAAGATGCTGCTAAAAGAATGGCGTTGCCTACAGTACAGAGCGTGGTGACTTGTACTTGTAGCACCACAGACAGGCCTCCTTAAAGGTGGACGCACACCTATCCGAGCCGAACGCGTCGAACGAATCGAAGTCAAGGAGGCCTCGCACATTAGCAAGAATCGACCGCGCCGAAAGAATCGACCGCGCCGAAAGAATCGAGCGCATCGAACAAATGGTTTCCATTTCCTTTACGCCTGTCGCACTGTTATTGCATGTGAATTGTAATGGATCTTGACGAGGTTTTTATTTGTCAGTGCTTTATTAATGGAAGATGAAGAAACAATGCGGAAATAGTACTCGTGCGTTGCTCTGTCATACCCAACTGATAGAATGCGAGCGCATCGGACGAATCGACCGCACTAACCGCGCCGAATCTGATGACGTCATTCGAATTCTTCGAGAATTTCTGAGGTGCTTCCAGATTCGGACGATTCGACGCGGACAAGTGTGCGAGGTTTCATGAGATTTCATATAAAGAATTCAAAAATTCGTTTCGTTCGACGCGTTCGACGCGTTCGGCTCGGATAAGTGTGCGTTCACCATAACTCGGCCGTACCTACAGCGATAAGTGCGCCTACACTTTCGCGTCCGACGTGTCGCGCAAGGGTTGTCGACTTGATTTATTTTACGAGAGCAACTAGAAAATTAGATTTTTTGTTTTTTGAGATATCCCAACGATTATGTGTGTATCCCAATGATATGTGTTAAATGAAAGATCTAGTTCAAAAACCATTTTATCTGTTTGAATCATGTAAATCGGTCCACGCGTTTAGGAAATAACTAAGAATTAGTATAGTGAAAATGTAAACGACCAGATTTTTTGTGGTTTTTTTTCTACGAGCTCAAATAGTTGGATAGGTTACTTATAGGATGATTATTTATTATTAGGTACGTGTTCAAGTAGGTAGATAGACGATGAATAAATATTATATTAGCAGCGGCAAGTCGACAACCCTAGCGCGTCACTCCGCGCCAGACAGCGACAGCGTTATATGTTAAAAAAGAGCGGGAACGGTTAGGTGAATATCGCATTAGGCACTGAGTGCTTATGCGAGCTGAATTGCACTTTGTTGCTTAGTAGCAAGAGTCGCAATTTCAATGAATTGGTTTGAGAAGTGGTGCTTCTGTACGTAAATACAGTACTCGCCAAACTTTATGGCCGCTCCGAACTTAGCCGCATTGCGCTGCGCAGAACACAAAATCAGGTATCAGCGGGACGTACGCGGGGCGTGGAGGACGTCACCTAACTGAATTTACATTACTCGAATTTGATTGAATATGTAATTAAACAATATAATATAGCTTATCTAACAACGTAACTGAAGATTTTAATTTTCAAAAATTACAAATATATTTTGTTGGTTATGACATGTCCACCTGACTGTACCATGCGCAAGTTCGTACCGATGGCTACATTCAGAGCGGCCATAAAGATTGGCGAGTACTGTACTGTCATGGCCGTTCCGCTTCCGACCCAATGCAGCGCCTGTGTGCGAAATCTATGAAGCGCCTGTGCAGTGGCGTAGGGCGGATGACCTTTATTTTTTATTGTTTTAGTCGTTACCACAGACATAGATCTACATAGATAACGCAAATGCATGCACTTTACGTGTCTGAACCCCGACCAAGCGTCGAGGTTGGTCGCCGCTAACTTCAGTCCCCGCGCGTCCGTTGTTGCAGCCGAACGTCCGCAAAAAACTAAAAAAATGCCTCGTTGCGTGATAATTAACTGCAATAGCCCAAAAATTTCGAGCACCCAAAGGCAGGAACATATTTCTTATCACAGGTAATTATATTATGCGTAAATTCATATTAAAACGGTTTTTAAGTATTCCAAGCTGCGTGTCGTTCCAGAATATTATACCTAACTATAAATTACCGTTAAGTACACTTTATTCACATTACGTTGCCGCGTTTGCTTTGGACGTTTGATCTGACGTTGTGTGTTAGGAGACGATGAATATCGCACAAGCGATACTGTCGCGCATCGCTTCGGTACAGTTCGTACAGTAGGTATTAAAAAGTCGGCACGCTTGGTTTCAATACAAATCGTGATAATTGCGTTATCTATGTAGATCTACATAATTATGTGGTCGTTACCTAACAATTCCGCCCTAAATTTTATATTTGCCCTTCCTACGCCACTGCGCCTGTGTGCGAAATCTGTGAAGCGCCTTTTTTGGCATCCTTTTTCGAAAATAAGTGTTATAATTAACGCATATCTCGGCGCGCGGCGCCCCTGTCACCCTGGCGCCTGTGTGCGCCGCACACGGAAGAGCAAATGTTACACTTGTTCGGCCCTGAGTAGAGTTGGCGATAACGGCTATTTTTCAACAAAGAATTATTCTGTGGTGTTATTTTTCAACAACTGTTATTGTAAACTGCTGTCAATTATTCTGCTGTTGACAACAGCCTGTTGTCAATGAATCTGCTATCGCGCGATTTGCTGTTTAGTAATTTATATTGCATTGAACTACTTACTGGCTGACAGTAATAACACTAATAACGAAACGAAATAATTTGAAAACAACAAGGAAATAATAATTATTATAAAAAGAACTTTAAACCGTGCACTAAAGATCCATAATCGTAAATGCCTTACTTAAATTGTCGCGGTTACTGTAAACATTACCGGGTAATCGTGACTTCTTGAGCAGCGTTTAGTGCTGTCTCTTTTATACATATTGGTAGTTGGGTATAATGCATGCTCGCTCGCACACAACAGTTGGCGCGCCGTGACTGTTGATTGTCATTATCAATAACGATAACGAATAATTGACAGCAGTATCATGACACTTGCAATAATTTATTATACATTGCGTATCAATAATGCATTACAATAACAGTAAGTTGTTGTATTACCTAATGCTCACCTTTAAGGCCTTGCCACACGGCACAATTTTACCACTGATCAAATTTTCAATCGAATTGGCTCTGCCCGTCTACACACGACACAATCAAATCACTGATTTTCATTCCGTCCACCCGATTGGTTAAAACCTGGTGGTACCGCCCACCCGATGAACTTGAGTTGGACGACTGGCGTCTACACGTCACGATTTCATCAAGTGATTTAGTCAAGTTGGACGTAAAATTGTGCCGTGTGGCAAGGCCTTTAGCCCTGACCTGAGTACTGTTTATTCTGTGCCACAGATCACTACTAAATAGGTATGTAGCACGCTTGTAGCTAAGTAGGTACCTACCTGTTTTAGCTTCGGACATTGATCTCAATTTCGGATTAGTAAGTACCTACCTACTACTTACTTATTCTCTCAGATAATATCGATGTTAAGTAAGTAGGTAGACTGAGTTTATAATAATATGATATAATTATATTTAAGCTGCGCGTCCACTGGATCGGAATCGGAGCGGACGGAGCGTCGTCATTTACAAAATGCCGATGGGGTGCGTCTACTGCATTCGGATTCAGCATCGGCAATTTAGGTATTTTTAAAGCAACCGTCATCGCTTGTTAACGTTCATTTGCATTATGGAGGATAGTGACGAGGATATTGTTGTAATTAGCTGTATTTTATCAGAACACGAAGAGAGAAAGAAGAGGAAACGAAAGATATGGATTCATAATATAAACTCAAAAAGATTAATTTTCGGAGAATATCATACATTATATTCTGATTTATTAGACGATGAAAATAGATTTTTTGGGTACATTCATATGACTCTACTAAAGTAATTAAAAAATCGTCGTTCATCGTGAATAAGTATTTTTGCCTACAGTTTAACGCAAACACGTCAGAACTTGAAACGCTCGGAATCCGAATGATGCGGTCACTGCGGATGACGTCATTCGTCATCAGCACAAATACCGATCTCAGGCGCAGAAATGCCGATCCAGTTTCATAGAAATTAATACAAAGCAACAAATCCTTCCGCTCCGATTCCGATCCAGTGGACGCGCAGCTTTATGGGGCAAAGCAAAGAGGGTAGAGAAATGAGGAAGACTTCAAGTGTTCAAGTTACTACATACTACATATAATGTAGACACAACATGAGGCCAGCTCAGACGCCTCAGACTAGGGTTGCCAGTTCTCCGGGATTTCCGGGATTGTCCCGGAATAGGGAACATTACGCAAAGCTCGACGCAGATGGCAGCACGAGCAACTACAGTAAACAAACTGTCGTAGCGCGCTTTTCAAATATTGTCATCAACAAGACAACAATATATCTATACTTAGGTATTTATATAGACAAAACAGTTCTCATATATGTAATTATCAATAACAATAAAAATGGTACAATGTTTCTGTTTTAGTGACTTGTTTCAGATGAGATAATGAGATCGCGCATCCAAAGTTTGAAGTCTAAACGAGTTGTCAAGTTGTCACTCAAATGTCATACTTGCAAAATTCATTGTTTACTGTAGTCGGTGATACCGCCATCTGGTGGTTTAACTTGGCAGTAATCTTCCCTATTACTATTAGGCGTGTTGTCCCGTGTCCAGTAAAGGTGCTCGTTATATTACATAGCAGAAAAAAAACGCCGTTTACAAAATATAGCAGAAGCAGTATGTTTTTTATTTCCACTCCAATCTGCTATGCTATCCGTTTTTAATATTTTGACGAAGGTTACTTGAGTATAGACAAGTAACGCCATCTATGCAAAAATGCGATATCAATACAAACTGATGGCATATGGTATGATCGATGTTACCTGTTAGTTCTATTGCGTCGCCACAAGATGTCAACGTGTCTTGTTTATTTATATAAATCAACTTTTGCACCATTAAAATAAGAGCGAAAATCAAATGTATACTGATTACATACTGTCATGTCATGTTACTCGCTCTTTCTTTCGCATAGTTTGAGATTTGCTATCTCTATCTAATGTAGCAAAACGAAAAAGCGCAAGTACTTAAAAGCGCAGGCGCGGATAAAAAGCATTTCAAAAGCGCAGTTCGTTTTCGGTTCTGTTGTCAGCGTGCTGTGTTACAAATTTGTGTTATAGCTCTCGCGCATTTCGTTATGAACTTTTGAATGTTTATCTTTATGTCTGTTATGTCGCGTGTATATACATATACATGGTTAAAAGTTGTAAATTACTTCTGAATATTTAGTTTAAGTGTAATATAGTTAGTCAATACAAAATAATAGTTTTAAATATGCCTAAAGTTGGACAAGTGTGGAATCATTTTGATGTTTGTTGTACGAAGTTGTGGGCAAAAGCTAGTTTCTATATCAATCAAAATCCGCGCTAGATCCAACGAAACAACACTCCGTTACATATCTGCTATCTGTTGCACGCAAATAAAAAGCATGCCGTCAAAACGCTAAAAACGTAACGAAATCGAACGCTGTCGCATTTTTGCTACAATGTGTGTTACTAATATATTATAGCATAAAAAATAGTCTGCTCTTAATTTATAGCATAACGTTGAAACGCGTTTTTGTTTTATAGCCGTTGTGAACACGCCTAGTGTCCAGTAATTTTCCGTTGCCGTCCCGGAATTCGAAAATATTAGTTTTTTCACAAAGTTACGATACTCCGGTTGCAAAAGTCAAACCAATCATTTCCAAGTATTAAAAAAATCCCGAAAGTCCCGACCCGCATTATTATCTATGTATAAAAGGTCTATTTCTAAGTTACTTTTTAAAACACTTTGAGATCTTTTAATAAGTTAGTAATACTTTAATAATTTTATTTCCATCATCAATTCTTACAAAAAAAGTTTCGGAGGCCTTCTTTTCGATCTTCAATTATATGAAACTGCCTATTAATATGCTGTGACTGTATGAAAATATTAATTAATAGCATAGCTTTTCATTCATATTTTTATAAACTAGCTAAAAAAACTACAGCTTTAGCTCTATTTTATTAACAAAACGTCAACTTTTTTATGTTTATGAACGGATCACTAAATGTCGTATGTCATAACCAAAAGCAAAAGTCCTAGCCTAACCATTTCAATATTTTTGCAAAATACACAGCATTTACCAATATTTTAACTAAAAATGGCTCGAAATTTAGGAGAAGCAGCCAAGAAGTTTTTATTACTAGGACAATGCGTCCCCACAGTGAAACAAAACGCGGCCAAAATTAAAGTCAAGAGGTTAGAATTGGACGAAAATTTGCTAATGGTTTGTATATTTACTTTGTTCTAAATTAGCTACTACTACCATTATATCATTAATTTGATGTATTATTTAGTATTTCAGAAAGGATGAGTTCTATTATTGCAATGATCCCGAGAAGAAATGCAAGACTGGCGATATTGTCTTGATACAAGCACTACCCCATAAGCTTACAAAACTAATAACACATGAAGTCAAGGAAGTTGTATATAACTTTGGTGACATAACTGATCCTGTTACAGGCAAGAAAGTTGCCAAAGATAGATACCGAGAAGACATTGACAGAGAAGCTGAATTGTATGGCAAATTGAAGTCTACATTTGACTACAAGAAAGCGCCATCAAGAGGATGGCAGGATGGAAAAAAAGATTTTACATCTAAACCCACATATACTAAATTCCATGTATTTGATGAGAATGACCCTTACGCCATATAAATAATATAATTAATTGTTGTAGTCTGATAAGTTAGCAATAAAATATTTAAATAGTTGTTATCTTATTCTTTTAATTTTCATTGTTATAATCACTTTAGGTACATAATATTATTATAAACTAGTGCAGCATCATAAATGATTTTAGCTTTGCATATGTAGTAAATACAAATCTCATTAATTATTAATAAAGATAATTTAGCACTAGATAAGC
Source organism: Euclidia mi (assembly GCA_944739405.2). NCBI lineage: Eukaryota > Metazoa > Arthropoda > Insecta > Lepidoptera > Erebidae > Euclidia > Euclidia mi. Next base: position 26,672,246 of record OX123197.2, read on the forward strand.
CTGTTATTCACCTGCATTGTTTTGGGCTACTGCTCCCGCAGCTCCTGTGGCTCAGCGTGTTGTGCTGTAGCCTTCCTCGATAAATTGGCTATCTAACATTGAAAGAATTTTTCAATTCGGACCAGTAGTTCCTGAGATTAGTTCATTTAAGCAAACAAACTCTTCAGCTTTATACATACATGTATATGCCCTGGCACTGGGGCAAATGGAAAATATTGTTGCATCTGCCCCAGTGACTTCCATTGATATTTTAAACAACTACTTATGGATTTAATCGTAATGTATTAGTTTTCATCATCAGCCTTTAACAGTCCACTGCTGGACTAGGCCTCTCCTTTGAAAGGAGGAATTGGCCTACTATACCACGCTAGCCAAACGGGTTGGTATAGGGTTTGTATCAAGTTTTCCTTCTTTTACAATGCTGTTGTCTGCATAATATGTTCCCTCTGTCGGCTCTTGCGACACCCATGGGATGATATGGGGTGGTGACAATCCGTATTCTTAATCCGTCACCACACGGATAAGACCCAGTGACTTCCATTGATATTTTAAACAACTACTTATGGATTTAATCGTAATGTATTAGTTTTACTGACTACTTTTAAAATGAATGATCTAGCTAGAAACAAAGGTGCCTTATAAAATCCATAAATGGGAGTTTAATTTCAATAAAGAATATTGCAAAAGGTCATAACTCAGTACACAACCAATCAATGGCAATCTTAGTGCTTTTAATAGGGAAAATTAATAATTATCTACTAATGTTCTAGTGCTGCATTATAGCCTTAGCAGCTGTATATTTATAGAGCACCTGTAATGTTGCATAGTGACTGAATTATATTATAACAATGACTTGCTGTCATGGGCGTCGCTAGGGGAGGAGAGAGGGGGGGCAGCTGCCCCCTAGAGAGTAAAAAAGCCCTATAATTTATAGTTTTCTCAATACTCTAGGCCATCGGCTAGCGATCTTGCCCCTCCCTCTCCAGGCACTCGGCTGGCGACGCCCTTGCTTGTACTACTTGTGCCTTGCTGTAGTTTTACAATAGATAGACAAGGCAACAACAACTGCATCACCGTGGGTAGCCTCGGAGATGGGAGAGCATAGATTGAGCTTGTGTAGCCTTGAATGGTATATTTATGAGGCCTATATGGCTATATAATAATTTTACAAAATTATGTAGATCCAAAAGTATTTTTAATGGAAAAATTTGACTAGAATTCAACTAGACCTAATATTTTGGTACATACCTACCTAATTCTTATAAACACGATGGGAATTACTTTTCCTAATAAATTGTGTTGTTGCAACAGAGCGCGAAGTCCTGTGCGCCCTATTCGCTATCCTCTAAGGCTTAACACATTGACTGCTCGCCAAAGATTCATAGACGGCCTTTTGCTATGCGGCCTCGGGCGTGCCCAGCCTCTCGTGCAAACGGCACGCAACGCGTGTGCAGGTCGAGCATGTGCATGTGCTGACGCGACATACGAGTTGCTATACAAAAAAACATACATGAGTGGTTGTCAGCACATGTGTAGTATGGGTATGATTCACCCGTCGTATGTTTCGGCAGCACGTTTGTATATGTTTTCCCTAAACACGACTATGTTGGGCTAGCCACATCGCAATAACCGACACTTGGGGCACACCATATAAGTTTCCAGCGGTCAATGTGTTAAGGGCCGGCTCATATAGCGAAGCACATTTCATATGGACGCTCTGAAGACAAACCTGCGATCCAAATAACCACTTGGCGTCGTGGCCTTCGTTCCCCCAGTGTAACGGCCCGGCCACAGCCTACAGCGGCAACGGCGAGCGTTTTCGATGTACATAGCCCGCTTTGCCACGCCGCGGCGATCGATGATGCCTCCGAGTAAACGCGCCATGTACATCGAAATCGCTCGCCGCTGCCGCTGTAGGCTGCGGCTGTGACCGGGCCGCTCGCAAGAGACGGAGAAACGACGCCAGCGCCGCCTGCTGCGAACTAAACTGGGAGCAGACCCCACATCTGCACGCGACATCCATAAGGTCTTCGGTTATATGTAAATCTGAGTTCTTTGGCGAAGCGCGCTTTTCACTGTCAAAGTACAATCGACATTGTTCTCACTTCAAATAAAGTCTTCAAGTAAACAAACACACTCAAACAATTATTGTGAAAATTGACTTTGGTCTATTTAAAATCGCGAGCAAAGACTTAGTTTGACAGTTAAAAATGTTCCCCGCTGAGCTTCGCTGTATGTGCGTGGTAATAATTATTTGGTAATCTTGCAACAGCAGACCTACATATAAGCTTGTGACCTACATTATTCTGAACATTTAAAAATACGATATTCGCGTATACAAAGCGCCGGTTTCACGCCAGCAAGGCAAATCTGCGATATCCGTGGGAATAAGGGGACAATGGAAATAAAAACGAGGTTAGACAAAAGAGCATTTTATTTGGCCTTAGGCTCATAATTGTTAAGGATTGCTTGTGTCGGTGGTATCAGTCCTGCGCCAGGAGTTCTGCCTCGAGCGCCGCGCCCATGAGGTTCCAAGAGCTGTCGTCGTCATCCGGAGGCTCTTCGTCTGACGGCGGGGATGACTTCCGCGGTCGCTTACGCGGCCGGGTCTCTTCGTCTGTAGATATAAATATATGTCTCGACTTATTGGTCTGAGTAAAATAAGATCTTGAATGCTACGTCCTAAAGGTACGTAATGATGGATCAATGTGTCTTGGCATAAGTTCTCAGGCTTGGTGCCTGGTGGTCCAGAAACACGCAAACTAAGAATATACAAAAAAAAAAGAAGACAGGCATTCATCAGCCATTTGCTGATCCAGGATTATGAATAGGAGAGTTTAACTCAGCTACAGTTAGCCTAGAATAGGTGAGTATCCCACGGGGGGGGGGGAAACCTCACCTTTTCTAGGCTAACTGTAGCTGAGTTAAATTCTCCACCTTGTCGTGGTTTCTCAGTAACCGTGGCTAGGATACCCACGGTGAAGCTAAGCGGGATCCGAGTGGACGCACCACCTGGGCTTGGGTGAGGCCTGCGTAGGATGCGTCTCAAGGTGCGGGTGTGGGGGACGGATCTGCCTGTCCCTCGCCTCGCAGTCGGGTGCGGTCGCGGGAGGAGAGGCGTGTCGGTGTTACGTTGCCGTGCGCCCTATCTCCCGCGACCAAATGGGGGCGCACTCTTTGTTGCGTCGCGGTGGGGCCGCATAGGAAGAGGAGATGCGGTGTTGTCAGGTTGCCGTCCTCCCTATCCCCTGCGGCAGTTTAATGCCTGCGGACGGCGAGCGCTGAGGCTGCTCCCCGCCCGCCAAAAGGCAAGGAGGCAGCATAGTGTCAATCCCAATCACGGAAAAGTATGTCGCCCCTACACGGGACCCGTAGGGACACCGCGGTGGTTTTAGTGGGTATGCCTTTAGGGGAGAGCCTCCACACACCTCCCCCGCCAGTCCCAAGCCCGGTCGATCACACTTTGGCCGGGTTGGCGTCGAGTTGAGATGGCTCATAAGGAGAGTTTCCACCATAGTAAAAAAAAAAGAACAGGTAAGGTTCACAAGGATAGAAGCAAGTGGCGGAAAAAGGCGTGAGTATACGTATGAATATATGTCTGTACAGTTAACCTGCCTAGATAAGGAGGCGTTCAAGAGTTTTAAGAGCTTATTCCATAATTATGGCCTTTCACTTAAACTTTCACGTCCTATCTCTTTTAAAACAAAAAACTTCAAAAATGTTTGTAATAAACTTTTAACGAGTACGAGTTTTGTGTGTATGATCTTAAGGGCGGTTTCAGATTAGCGTATTTTTCTGCGCGTGTACGGTCGTTTCAGCATACGAGCTTACACGCGCGCTACATTACGCGCTTCAAAAAACCGAACGGGCATATTTCGGCGTGTTCGCTCGAAACTGTAGTGACATCTTGTCAGTGTCAACATGGATTCTGACGGCTCGTGCATATACGAGCTTAGAAGCGCGTCAACGCTCGTACGAGTTGCGCGTGTGCCAAAAGGCGCGCCTGTACGGCGCCTACAATATGCGCTTCGAAAAACGAGCTTATACGCGCGTATAAAACGCTAATCTGAAACCGCTCTCAGACACCGCATACATACACGCAGAATGCAAAACTGAGGACTCCAAAGGTCTTAGCCCACTTACACAATTTTTAGCACACAGCGAGCTGTCTGCTAATTTATGTGCCATTGTAAAGAATACCTATAGAGCAATATTAAAGCCCGTATTTGTATGACATTCTTTAGGTTGTGTGTGCGGCGAGTCGTGTAAGTTGGCTAAGACCTTAACGGCCCGGCCACGGCCTACAGCAGTGAGCGTTTTCGATGTACATTGCTTGTTTTCTTTGACATCGGTCGCGGCGCACGACCGCGACGGAGTAAAGCACGCCATGTAGATCGGAATCGCTCGCCGCTGCCGCCGCCGCTGTAGGCTGTGTGCCGGTACCGACAAGTGGGTCCGGCAACTAACAATGAAATAAGTAACGTTTAGTGAAGTACTAACCTGCATCTGAATCATTCGCTTTCTCCGAGTCCGCCTCCTGCGAATCTTGAAGTCTGGAATAATGAAAAATAGCATTAATAAGACATTCATGCTAGAAAATAAGCAGTTTTGCGGACGATAGATACACGAGTTCTTTAGCAGCTTACACATTTTCTCTCTATTACGATATAGTTTCATATAAGAATATATTATAGTAAATTAGTAATATGCCGTGTGGTTGACGGCATAGAATACAAGTGTCACCACTCCCTATCTTCCCGTGGGTGTCGTAAGAGGCGACTAAGGGATAACACGATGCAAATACCATCTTTGCGTAGAGACGGAAAACTCGACATCAAACCCTATACGACTGCCTCGTTGGTCTCGCGGCATAAATGTGCGCGTGGGATCGGGAGGTCCTGGGTTCGATTCCTGGGTTGGGCTTAGTTTTTCTGTCACGAAATTCCCAGTAGCAGCACGGAGTCTGGAAATGTGCCCGGTACGGCAATAGGCTCGCCCCTTATTACGTGGGACTAAAGTATATCTGGCGAAAAGTGGGTGTAGAAATACACCTCTGCCTACCCCTTCGGGGATAAAAAGCGTGACGATATGTATGTATGTATGTAGTAATATGTTTTGTTAAGTGAGACTAAGACTGTTTCATCATGACAATAGATTATCAATGGATCACATGATCTGTTTTCACTCTTAGAGACCTTTGAAATACTAATATTGCAATAACAACTTATTAACAGACCATGAAGTAATTGGACGACTGTGACGGTGACTATGGATGTAGAATGAAATAGATACTAACCTTTCCTGTAAGCTATTCTCGTTGCTCACTGATATTAGCCTATCCTCTGGAGGGTTTTCTTCATCATCTAAATCATCATCGCCAGGTTTCTCGTCATCCGAGGAGCTCTCGTCCGATTCATTGAATATGTCTTCAACCTGAAGATGAAAAAGAATTTGTGGTAATTATTAGTACAGTTTAACTTTCTATAAGCTAATATACCAAGTATTAAAATTTGTGTACTGTTTGTCTAATGTAGGTAAGTACGTGCATACTACATAGACGCACGCCTGTTTCCCGAAGAGGTAGATAGATACTATGGATCGCCATTTGCTACGGTCCAAAATCTCTCTTGTTATCTAAATGAAGGAAGTAAATTCATTGATAATAATAAGTGCAAAAGTAACCTATGTTTGTCATTGCTTACAAGACTGAAAAGAGTTTATTTTAAAGATAGTTTAGGTATGTCATGTCATGTTCATTGTCATCATGTACAAATCAAAATAGTTGGGCCACTTGTTTACTTCATGCTCACAGGTTCACACCCGAATATCATGTGTACTGAGACTGCACATGTGCAGTATGGCACAACACTTATTAGTTTATCAATGTTATCTATGCAGTATCTAAACTTCATATGAACGGACGCAAAACGAGTCATACCTACACGCTTCGAGCTCAGTACATACTCGGTACAGTTCGTTTCGTTAGTTTTTATGAAGTCAAAATACTGTATAGACATCATTACATTGGATGAAGTAACATGTGTTGCGCCAGGTTGCACGTTTGATAACATGAGTGATATATCGTTCGGCGCGTACCTCTCTATCCATGTCGGCGATGTCGTCGCTGGAGAAGGACAGCAGCGGGTTGATGGTGTCCATGAAGCGGCCGGACGGCGTGCGCTTGCGCAGCGCGGCCTGCGGGGCGGGCGCGGGCGTCGGCGCCGGCGGCGGGCTGCTGCAGTGCGCCGGCGGCCGCCGGGAACTGCTCTGTGGGGGGACCGACTTTGATTACTACATGTCCTTACTACACAGCAATTTTTTTACTACTCGTGCGCGATAAGTTGAGACCTATTTGGAATGCAAGTAATGCAACTCTCAGGCCACTACCCCTCACCCAGCACCTTAACGGCCCGTTTACGAACAGCAGCGACGGCGGCGGCAACGATATATGTAAATGTCCCGCTCTACTCCGGCACGGCCGATGTCGCGTCAGAGTAGAGTTCACGCGCGTGCGCGTTGTACTGTCAACGCCAATTTTATGACAAAAATCTTGGTGTAATTTTGTCTCATATTATGTGCACTGCACGTCTTTACGTCTGTTATTTCACCGCACTAAGGTGAACTTGGGTCCCAAGTTATCGCGCGATAAAGAGATTTTAAGACTAAAATCCCAGGAATTCTACTTGAAAAGTAGCTGCACAACTCGTACGGAAATTGGTATAAACCACAACTTATGTAAATATTAATCAGAGTTATTATACCTGTCCCCCTCGTTGCAAAGGGTACAATCTCTCGTCGACTCGCTCCCACCGCTCGGCGCAAGTCCACAACCAGTCAGGCGTCACAACGTGTAACTTGTTCAGTTTACTATCTTTCTCGTCTTTGCCCATTCGCCGGCTGGCGTTCACTTTTGCTGTGCCTGTAAATTTAACAACATCATTTACATTTATAATGACGCGAAATAATACAGCATTGATATGTACAGAAGTCTGTCAAAGCTCAAATTCTTACAAATCTGTTTAGACTAGTGCGCGAATCCCGGGCTCCCTACGAATGTGGACGCAATCGGGATAATGCGAGGATGATGATGATAATAAAATAAATCTCATATGTTTTGAAGTTAATATGAAATCTGCAAGTCTCACACACTCTTCTTATCATGCTGCACTCTCGAAAATTTATCAGCAATGCGTGAATGATTTTCTTCAATCGATAAGCGTGTATAATATACGTTTCTATAGACTTGTTTGCCAGTAGGCAGTTTACAGAACATACACATTTTGTATTTAGATTACATACATCTAATAGGAAGGGGATGGTCACCGTATCGCCTTTCGCTTCGGCTTCAAACAGTTGTCAACGTAATGTGGCGGCACCGCGTAACCAAAGCGGATTAGCAGCGAATCAAGTATAGCAAGCACAGATATAGATGTAGATCTATGTCTGTGATAGCAAGGTTACGGCGCGATTCCGCCTCGCCTACCGCTGGTTGACCTGGCCAGCAACCTGTGCACCTGTGGTTGTGTTTGGGTACGACGAGCCGTATGCCGTTCTCAAGCTTGTCTTGAGGCGAAACGACTACGATAATGGAGACTATCGTTCTTTTCTCACCAGTTGGCGCCACTGCCACTGTTGACTAACGTCAATGAATACAGATTTACATAATAGAAGCGCATTTCTTAAGGATTTCGTGTGCAGATTCCAAGTGGCGTGTTGGCGGGTGTCGTCAGTTCGTTTCTCTTGCACTCATAGAGACAGCTGTCACAGCGCGACTGCCACGCCGCCAAGCGGCAATTTGGGTCACAGAAAGTTTGTCTACAGAGCGCCCATAAGAAATGCGCCTCTATATAAATATCTATGCTAACGTCGTCTCTATGCTAATGTGGCATCCCATAACAAACCATGAGCCACCTGCTGGAGTGTCCCAAATGCCCGCACAGATGCTCGGAGGTCGATTTACACCAAGCCACCGACAATGCAGTTGCTGTGGCCACACACTGGGCTGATGCCATTTGATCTCTATCTCTATACCATCGACTCGAGAAGAAGAAGAAAAAGAAAAAGGCGACTTTATAAAAATCGGCGCCGAAACAAAGTTTTAAATCTTAAATCTCATTAATTAATTAATAATAAACAACCATTTAGTTTGGTAGGTTTTGGAGGAAGAATCATATTTGTAAGCTTTATGCTTAACAATTTCTAACTTTCTAACCTAACACTGCGACCTTCAATGCGATTTTTACAGTGAGCCTTTGGTCGGAGAAAATTGTCAAAAGCGAAAAACCTTTGTTTTTAGCCATTAAAAGCAATGAAATCAAAAACAACTCAAAATTATGATTTTGATTTTTAGTCTCAGTCCCTTTGCACACCCATATCTACACTCCAACCAATCCCTCTTTATCTTAATTCCGCCAAGGCGTTCACATTCATCGCCAATTAATCCATATTTGAGATAATTTCACATAGATCACTTTTTAACAGGTACATTGAATAAATTATAATTTATAACACAAAGCCCGCCAAAAGCAGTGAAAGGTGAATGTTATTGGACTTATTGGACCTCACGCGACACAAGCACCTCTCTAGGAACAAATTCCCATGTGATAGCTCACATTAGTAGCCATAGTTCGACTAAGGCTACTTTCCACTTTGATTAGTGCAAATGTAGGCATTTAATGCATTTACTTAGTGATGAGAGAGATATCCTATAATATCTGGTTAAACCAGTAAGCTCGGACCTCGGGCTCGGGATGCAACCGGGATAACGCTAGGGCGATGATGATGATGCTTAGTGATGGGAGCAAATATCGTGCTTATGATGTCGATACTGTGACTATCCCTTTCCAAGTCAATATGAGTGCATTTTAAGTTACTTGCCTGCTCTAACTGCCACTAAATGTGTAGTCTTCTCAGTATAGTCCTGCGTGACTTCGGCGCCTAAACTTCGGGCAACTTGATAGGCTCTGGATGTCTCTAATCTTTGATGCGTCGGCACTAAACCACTAAACACTAAACTTGTCCCAGACAGCACTTCACTCTTCACTTCTGGTATAATTGATTTTAGATCTGGTATTTGATTCTTGCCCATTTTGTCATATAGATCATAGAAGTGCCTGAAAAGTTGTGAATAGAAATAAGTTTAATATTTTACTGAATGAAGTAGTAAATAATAATTATAAGTATTTGAAAAAACATCCATAGATTAGATTTAAATCTCACATTAAGAAGACCATTACACTACATTAGAACAACGACATGAGAAACATAATACTTACTGATGTATTCTTTTAAGAATATCCTCTAGATAAATTAAATAATCATCAGGGTCCTCTATCTCTATTTGTCCATCAGAGGTCTCCGTCCACCGAGGTTCCGCTGGATCTTGGTCTATCCTCTCATCACTTTCTTGGTCAGCTTCCTCACTTTCCTTCACTTCGGGATTATTGCTTTTCACATCTTTAGCCACTATCTTACCATTACCACCCTCTTCTTTATTTTCTTTGTTCTTGGAAGCTTCTTTATCTTTTTGTTCAGGCTCCGCATCCAATGTTGGCATTTGGTTTGCCTGCGCAGCACCGTTTTTACCACTGTTTATTTTGGGCTTTTCATTTTCTGTAATGATCAACAAAATTTAGCTAAATCTAGGGTAGGATTTAATCATTTGCAAAATGCATGTCTATTTTTTTTTGTCATACAACTGTTACACATTCTTCAAGATATGTGCATAATTTTTCACATTATTACATAACTAGACATAAACTTTGTCTATATTAAAACAAGTATAATACTGCCTTTACATATCCTGAGAATAATTTACTGTTCTCAGGATATAGAAAGCAGCAATAGCCTATTGGAATGGAGGTTCGAATCCTAGGCGCGTACCGTGACTTTTCGGAGTTATGTGTATATTTAATTATTAATTATCGCTTGCCCCATGCTTAGGACGTTAAGCCGTCGGTCCCGGATGTTCATGAAGATCTTTGGCAGTCGTTATAGGGAGTCGGTACCTATCTCTGAATAAACTGACACTAGTCTAAATCATGGAATATCGCTATCCCTTTTGGTTGTGGAGGTCAGACAAGCAGTCGCTCTGTGGAAAAGCTAATGTTCAGTCAAATCCGGTTAGACTAGTAAGTAGACCCCTGGTTGCAACTGGGATAACGTACATTCCATCTGTCTCCTAGACAGACAGATATAGAAAGCACTGTCTTTGACCAAGGACTCTCAACTTATTCAATAAGCATAATATATATGTTCAGGGCTGAGATGGCCCATTAGGCCAAAGTATGACCAGAACCATGACCCATGTATGTTCCAATGATATGTGGAGAGTCCTATAGTTTGAACGCAATCACGGCAAATTTAAAGTATCACACAACACTTAGCTATCGTAGAAATGCCAATACGTAATTTGATATGGCAAATAGGTATTTTTGATGTCATAAGAATTTTCGAACTTCGATAAAAGGTAGATACAGTAAGGAATTATGTAGCTCTGATAAAAAAAAAGTATAAATTACCTGGCGGAGGCGGCGCATTTATGTCACCGGTAGATTGGAAGAACGAATAAGGCCTCACATGTATCAAATTGGTTGCATGTCGCCATACGTCTTCACGGTCGTCGATTATACACACCATGTTATCGCCGCACGGAAATAATGCTCTGCCAAGTTATTAGTAAACGTTACATACGTTATATATGCACAAATTAAATTATAAATTACTTGTTGCATACCAAGTACCTAAGTGCAGGTATAATGACTATTAATTCGTATTATTGTTGTTACGAATTTAGGCTAATCTGCAATCATGCTGGTGCACGATATTACACCTTATTGCAAATATGTGACTTACCATGAACTGATTGATGTATTATACACAGCTAAGGTAATAAATCACATAAATTACATTATCTTAGTATGATATGATGGCGAATGTCCTACTTGAAAAACCCAGTAACAGCATTACTGAGACCAAGGGCGTCGCCAGCAGATTGCTTAGGGGGGGGGGGGGGGCAAGATCGCCAACTGTTGGCCTAGGGGGGCAAGTTGATATGAAAAATGAGAAAAGTATGGAGAAAAATAAGAATTGTATGGATTTTTGAATCTCTAGGGAGGAGGGGGGGGGGGGCAGCTGCCACCCTCGCCTCCCCCTTTGCGACGCCCTTGACTGAGACCAGATAGGGAAATTTAGGACCTCAACATTGTTATATTGAAGTCTTCCATTGTCCTATCTCATATATCTTGGTACTTAGTTTATCTGGTATCCTTAAAACAAACATAAGCACTTTAAGTCAACTGGCACTTAATTTGCTTTAACATCATACGTATATGGTACAAAACTTACTTAAGATTGGCTGCTTTTGTTCTAGCGTCAAAACACTCATCTCTAGACAGAATCCTGTGAGAAAAGTACTTCTTTTCCGGGTCAAGTAAGTCAGCTACAGCATGAGCGTATTGTCGAGCCCCGAACGTACAAACATGCAGTTCATAGTTCTTAGAGGCGGATTCAAGGAAGTCTTGAGTACGCGGCCGAAGTCGCGTGTGACACCAGCGGCCGGGACAGCCTGGGCCGCGGAGAAAGAAGTGAAGGACTCCCTGTAGAAAAAGATTTTAATTAGAAGTCGTAATCTGAAACAGCACAGTATAATTTAACTTCTATGCTGGACAAGGCAGGCACAATTAAAAACTTTAAAAGTTATTATGTCCTGCATGAATCTGGGTTCCCACTTACAAATAATTAATGAATGTGAAAACATGTTAGAAATTTCTAAACATAAGTAAAAGTCCTGAAAAATAAAAACAAAGATTTTTTTAATTTTTTTTTATAAATATTTTAATGAAAAACAAAATTATTAGTAATCTTCTTAATATATAAAATCCTTGCGTTACTGACTGACTGACAGACACGCTACAGACGAAACTATTGGGCGCAGGAAGCTGAAATTTGGCATGTATGTTCCTTGGGGACCGTAGGGGTGCACTAAGAAGGGATTTCCCGAAATTCCCACGGGATCGGCCAAAACGGGTAAATTAAAAAAAATGTGCAGGCGTAGCTGCTGGTGTCCTCTAGTAATATAACCCAAGAAAATTAAATATCGCCCAAAAGATATCTCCAGAAATAGTAAATAACCATATCAATCAACTAAGCTATAAAACAAAAAATTGTAGCTACTTATAAGAGTTACAGTGTCACAGGCAGGCAAACATACATAAATAGATACATCATTATAGTTTATTTAAAAATTGTTTTAATTTCAACCCCTGATGCTGAGCTGGTATAATTTTGATGTATAGGTTAGGTATTTAATAAATTCTGAAAAAAAAATTATTACCTTCAAGTTAGGTGGTATATTATCATTGGTGGTATGAACCAATGTTTGATCAAGATCCACAAGTAGGACTAGCTTCCGATCCTTCAGAAGACGATCCGCATCTTCTCTACCCAGTTTCTGGGCTAGCTCTTCTGAAACCTGTAAAAAGTATAATAAATATGAGATTTAATTTATTATCTTTTATTACAAACTAGCTGCTATAAGCCTCTGATAGACTTTGATTGCCTTAAGTTAGGTATTTAATTTTGTATGATTGGCATTATTTAAATTATTAATACTTTTTCAATCAATTACAAGCCTGCACTTTAAAATACAATTACTTCTAAATATAATAAATACATTTTACTTAATTTGGAAAAATAATGGAATTCTCAGCAACAAGTCATCATATCCATGTTCTCATCACTTTTGTTACTTGTTGTCATTATTCGTAGATTCAAGGGAATGGTAAGATAAGATAGCCATATTATTATGTGGTTATTATTACCCTCGTATCTGTCTTTCTTTTAAGGCTTAACAAAAGAAAGTCTTCATAAGGGATTGTATGTTATTTGGATTCATAGTGAAGTTATAATCAATAATGTATTATAACTTGTATCTAATCCATTACTATGGCTTGCTTTCTAGAGATAGAACAGAAGATGGTAGTAGTTTGTTTACATTACTATCAACTTCAGTGTTTGTTTTTGTTTTGGTTTAGTATAACCAACCAAAGAGTATTTATGTGCAACCTTCTCAAAAAGTAGCACCTTTTATTAGACAAAGTAACATACCTACTGCTAGCAGATATTACCTTGAGCTCAGGTACAGAGTGCACCATGGGGACGACGGCGACGTCTCGACTGGTCACCTCGTCTGTCCGCAGGTCGGCCCCGCACTCTGCACACATTTCTTTCATCACAGTTGGGTGTCGACATTCTTCTAACTCTGCTATAGCACTCCTGCAATTGCATGAAGAACGATTTATGAGAAAGATCACAATATTCTCATAGGTGCGTTCAGGTAGAGAAATTACGAACCAGGCCCTTAAACTTGCCTAACTCAGAACACGAGTACGTGTAGCAGATATAAAAATAATTAAAAAAATATATACAAATACAAAATATTATTGTACATTTTTTGGCTCTACTAATATAAACACAAGAATTACAAGAAATAAAAGTTTTAGGTTAAAATTTAGGCGGGAAGATTACGATGCACTTGTATTTGCCGCGCAAATAATGCAATTGCATTACAAAATAAAAAGTGACAACATGTTAACATTTATGCAAGATGTTTTTGTTTTTTAGATTATATTTTATGGTGTAAATTAGATTTATAATTTTATAGCGCATTTACAGTGTGACGTCACTTACCCAGGCTCTGCAATGTCTCCTTCCTTCACCTTGATCGATGAGATAGTGCCAGCACGAAGTGCCTTAAATTTCTTCAATTCAGTGCCAGTGCCTGATGAATCGTTGTATAAAAATAATATTTGACCTTGCGAAACAAAAACACCTTGTTTTACTTTCCACTTAACTACTTTCACAGGTTTTTCTGATGGAACAAAAATAGGCATAGTTTTGTCGGCCATCTTGAACGGATATTGCGCGTTATTTGTAGAATGGCGTTGTCCTATTGGTCGAACGAAGGCGATGTGTTTTGGCGGTTACCGTTTTTTATCCAATGAACTTTCAGTGTGCATAAAATCAATACGCAGTAGATTGTTGTGTCCGGAAATAAAGTGTAGTGTCAAACGACAAGCGTTCAAAAACCAAAAAAGAAATTAGGTTCCTCAAAATTTTCGTTACAAAAGCAAATAACACATTATTAAAAACGTGTCATTCATTTTTGTCAGATATAAAAATAGTTCAGGAAATTGCATTATAACAATTTACGTCATGAAAGTACGAAGAAAATCAAGTAAAATCCTTTTACTAGGTACTATGTGGATCGTCAATATCACAGAGTACCTACCTTTGTATATAGGGTCAATATCGTCATTGTGCATCACAGATTATTATGCACAACTTGTACTATCACTTGTGTTACTTGAAACAGCGCGACGCAGGGTCTCTCTAGCCCTACAAAGTCTTCTAAATCGGTAAAAAACCGAAAGACTATGATTATGACTTGGTATCGTGTAGTTGACTATATATTCTTGAATAAACACCCAGTTATTTTGTAAACAATAACAATGACCCATGGGTAGATAGGTACCCTTGGATATTTTTAAATAGTTTTATACAAAAAAGTTGATTTCCACTTTGATTAGTGCGAGTGCAGATGCGCAGTGCAGGTGCATAGTGATTAAGACTATGCCTGTGGGGACAGCAACTGATTAGTGGAATTGCCCAATACATTTGAGCTAATAGCTCATGGGTTCAGTAGCCTGCCATTGGAGAGGCCTATATCCAGCAGTGGACAATGGCAGGCTCATGATGATGATGCTGACTCACAATTTAGGTACACTAACCCCTAGTCACTTGCACTCGTCACTTAATCAACATTCATCAATCACATGATCAACGACAATATAATTTGTTGGTCTATGGTAGAAGAAAATGCCAGAGAGATTGGACTAGGTTAGGTTAAAGGTGGACGCACACCTATCCGAGCCGAACGCGTCGAACGAATCGAAGTCAAGGAGGCCTCGCACATTAGCAAGAATCGACCGCGCCGAAACAATCGAGCGCATCGAACAAATGGTTTCCATTTCCTTTACGCCTGTCGCACTGTTATTACATGTGAATTGTGATGGATCTTGATGAGGTTTTTATTTGTCAGTGCTTTATTGAAGAAACAATGTGGAAATAGTACTCGCGCGTTGCTCTGTCATACTCAACTGATAGAATGCGAGCGCATCGGACGAATCGACCGCACTAACCGCGCCGAATCTGATGACGTCATTCGAATTCTTCTAGGATTTCTGAGGTTCTTCCAGATTCGGACGATTCGACGCGGACAAGTGTGCGAGGTTTCATGAGATTTCATATAAAGAATTCTAAAATTCGTTTCGTTCGACGCGTTCGACGCGTTCGGCTCGGATAGGTGTGCGTTCACCATAAATTTCTTTGGAAAATGCGGTGTTAACCATAGATTATACACATATACTGTGTTATCTGTCAGAGATATTTTATCTGTGCATGAACCACAGAAGTCAAATGTCAAAAAACAGCAACAATTTCGTTGTGTTTATTCCCATGTAACGAGTTTTTGATAATTATTATTTTTCATTTTGTTTGGTTTGTGTAGAATTTAATGTAAATATTATATCTAAATACTAATAAATATGACGGAGGAAACCATAACAGTGAGCGACAACTCGGACTTAGAGGATGGCGGAAATCCTGAACTTCGCGGATACTTGAGTAAATGGACAAATTACATTCACGGATGGCAGGACAGGTTTATCGTTCTAAAGGATTCCACATTATCATACTACAAGAGTGAATTGGAAAGTAATCTTGGATGCCGTGGTGCCTTATGTCTGAAAAAAGCCAAAGTCAAGGTGACTGCATAGTTCTTTGATGTTCATTAAAAAAAATTAATATGTCCTTGTTGCGTCTTAACTTTTTTGTCGCTTCGCTTTATTGGTTTTGAACAAGGCGAATATTCATGTGATCTAATATCTAAACTATTTGTAACATTGACCTTGTTTATTTATATGAGATGGTGTACAATTTCAGCCTCATGAGTTTGACGACTGCAGATTCGATGTGTCGGTAAACGATTGTGTTTGGTACTTGAGAGCCACAAGCCCTGAAGAAAAGCAGCAATGGATTGATGTTTTGGAGTCATTCAAAGTGAGTATTGCATTTATGTGACCACTTCCTAGTATTCAATTGGTTGTTGTAATATAAAAGGATATTAAGGAAATCAGTACATGTTATCAGCTACTCAGGCTAAGTGCTTTAATGCACTATGTGCCTTTACAACACGCAAAACATGAGATGTTCCTCAATTACTCATGATTGTGGTTACTCACACAATAGTAACACATACATACAAATACTTGTTGCATATTGTGTATGTCATTGTGGCACAGATTGCTGTTGATCTATATTCATCATCATGTGGTTGATATGCTGATAAAGATAAATATTATGACACATGATACTGAGACACTTTACAATATTTCTGTTTTTAAGATTATAATATACTTACTTATATGATGATAAACAATCAGTGGTTTAGACAAAATAAAAACTTAAATCATCAAAAGAATTTAATTCATTTACTTTCATTTGTTATCTATCTCATCCTTTCCTTTATCTATACAGAACATAATATTACAAACACAGTAGATAAAGTGACCTTTTTTCATTTTAAATCACAATTTTGATACAATATACAATTCAGAAGACTTAGTAGATACATACCTGAAAATACATATTTATCATACATAATCTAGATTTGCATGAAAGTAATGGACAGAACATGTACTTTACATCTTGTGATCAATAAACATTATCATCTATCTACACTTAATGTTACCAAAATTCACAAACAGCCACCAATTACAGCAAGAAATTAGTATGAAAAACATAAGTATACCATTTGCAATACAAAAAAATTGTTCTGATAGAAATAATTGTATCTATATTATTACACAAATGTAACCTCACACAGGTTTAACAGACAGTGATTATTCTCTTTATGTATGTGTGAATGAGTTATTATCAAGCACACTATAATCATGTGGTTGAAACAATGTATTAATAACTTTGAAATCACTGTTGTTATGTTCACTGAGAAGTTTTATTATTTATTGTTGGATCTTATATTTCTTAGTTTCTGCTATATTTGATACTAGAGGATGCCAGCAGCTACGCCTGCATTTATTTTAAATTTACCCGTTTTGGCCGATCCCGTGGGAATTTCGGGAAATCCCTTCTTAGTGCACCCCTACGGTCCCCAAGGAACATACATGCCAAATTTCAGCTTCCTGCGCCCAATAGTTTCGGCTGTAGCGTGTCTGTCAGTCAGTCAGTAATGCAAGGATTTTATATATTAAGATATGGCTTTTAATTATTATATTTATGTTTTCTCTGAGACCTTGTATATATAATATTAAACTAGTTTTGTTATTTTTTATGTTAATTAACAAGCTTTTATTAATAATTTATATGGTAAATATCAGATATGTGTCCAATGCTCTTGTAGCAGTAAATTGCATAATATCACCTAGGGCTGGTGCTACTGTTGTTTTTAGAGTTATAGGTAATGAACAAGGATCGGAATTAAGAGAGCTAATATTGTCAAAAGTATGGATATGCCTAATTTTAAAATGTGTTACCGGAACTAGATTCCAGAAAATGTTGGGTTGCTTATTAAGATTTTTTCAACAGTTTATAACACCTTCATTAAATATTCGAAATTTTCCAGAATCTAGTTCCGAAAACACATTAAAAAATTAGGCATATCCATACTTTTGACAATGTTAGCTCCCTGATTCCGATCTATGATAATGAAAAATGGTTTCACAACTAATTGATTTATCAAGGCATGCAACAACCCAATCAGA
Source organism: Euclidia mi (assembly GCA_944739405.2). Classification (NCBI taxonomy): domain Eukaryota; kingdom Metazoa; phylum Arthropoda; class Insecta; order Lepidoptera; family Erebidae; genus Euclidia; species Euclidia mi. The sequence goes on from OX123197.2 coordinate 26,690,086, forward strand.
AACAAATAAAGACATGTCTTCAGATCCTTTGGATAGCTTAGATGTACTTGTACTTACATAAAAATCAAGATTAGGCATGTTATACATTGATTTATTATATACATAAAGCTGTGGAGTTATGTTAATTCCTTGCTTTGTATTGGTATTGGAGAACACATCTAACAGGAATTTCTATGGGTGATAGGAATAATCTTTGATGAGTCATCTTAATATAATGTAGACTTAATAACTATTAATTTGAATTAAAATAATGCTTGTCCACACCAATTAGACTAATTAAACAATGTTGTTTACACATACTTCAAATGCTATTTCAGTTGAGTAATATAATTTTTCTGAAAATATTCAGCATAATTATACTTTTTGATGACTTTCTTTAGTGTTTCTCTTCTTCTGCTGAACATTATTTTTGTTTTTATAACAGCTATGAGTAAAGTATAGGTAAAAATATATATATCTTATCTATTTAATTAACTGCTGTGACTCTTGGTATCATTATTTTTTAATTAGTTGGCTGTGTTTGCCACTGAGGTCACAGTTTAAACCCACTCTCATTTTATAAATACAACAGAGATTTTGTTTTAATACTGATTGTTTATCCCTACACTTCTTAACACACCATTGGGTCTCGTTTGCATGTTGGACTTTGAAATTAACCTTTTGAACACCACTGTCATGTACAATGTCAATTTTATTGTAACAAACGAAAATGTACCCTACTTATGGAGTACAAGGTTCATTTTGGTTTGTCACCTATACATGACTATGGTGGTTAAAAGGTTTTAACTAAATATGAAGATTCTGCTTATTTTTTTTTTATAATAAGTTTGCATGTAATGTTCTTTTATACTGGGTAGAGATTATGACAAGAGCTCCACAAATTTAACATATTTAAATTAATAACACCACTCTTTCCATTGGTTAAAGGTAAAATCATTGACTAACTAATGTTTGGAGTTGATAAACAAATATTTATAATATTTTTCTCTTAGTACATGAATTTGGGTATTTATCTAAGCTTAGATGGCTTAGACAAATACCCAGTAGATTGTTCACTTTCTTTTGTTGTTTGCTTTATATTATATTTGACAAAAGTATTGTGTATTTTACTTTTAATCAATAGACTGCTACCTAATTTATTTCAATTTCTTATTTTACTAAACCCATCTTCCATATGTTTTTTTTGCCTTTAATTTGCTTTTACACTTCTTGCTTTTTAATTCAGGGCACAGAATCAAATACGCGAGAGATTGCTGTCATTCAGAAAAAACGAAACCTTGATGTAAGAACTATATCTATTATTTTATAAATTATTTTCTTTCTGACCATAAAGCTTCTATAGGATTTGTGTACAGCAATGGCATAATTCGCATTTGTGTATATTCTACCTTAGCTGTTTCGACCTGTTCTGTTAAAGCATTGTAAATACTTGTGTAATCTGTCTCTGCTTCATGACTTGCACCATTGAGAAGTGACAGAGCGTGTCGTGACTGTCGTAGACATGATTTCATCTGCCTCAATATTGACGTAGTGTGCACAAATTTTTTGTAGGAACGACATGAATTCTTGATATATTATCCGGCGACTTTGCGTCGCGTGTACAAGCACCTTTAGAAGTGTTGTTTACATTACATATCATGTATATTTGTTTGGGACATTTACTAAGTTTAATCGCCTGTAAAATGAATTTTATTACAAAATCAGATTCTTCTAATGTTTATATCAATAACTTACATCCATTGGCAGTACTACATTAAGAATATTTCCGTGTATGAGCGCAGCCTTCAGATAAATATATATTTTTTATATGACAAAGAAACGATATTATACTATGATAATTTAGAATTTTATTGTTATTGTTTAAGCTGAGTGAAAACGATTGTAAATTTTGGTTAGAATGGGCCATTTTGACAGTTATAGGATAGGGGTAGGCATAATTATAACCATTGAGGAAGAGGTTGGGTATTGCTTGATAAACTGAGTTTCGAGGTCATATACCTACTACTGGATTTATGTCCCAACAGTTATCACGAGGAAAGCTATCCTACAGTTAAAACCAGGATAACCCGGTTAATAAGAAATTAGAGTTTATTAAAAACGAAGGTACACCACGAGGCCCGCGGTAAAGAGCCGCCGTACGAATATATTGATTTGCGTTCGTTACCGACAGCTTTTTATGGCGGCTCCACATTAGTGCCGTGAAGCTCCGTGAACAGGCGTGAACGTGAATGTGGATGGTTCTCGCGTTGTTCACGCGCGTTCGCGCCTGTTCCTCGACCAGAGTCGGTATTTTGTCCCGCGACAAAGGATCCGCGCCCCCTTCGTGCGGCGTTCACGCGCACATATCCACATTCACGGACCCGTGCCAGTTTCCTCTGGACTACACAGGCGTACGGACGTGTGCAGTGGGCTAATAAAATGGAGTGGCGTGTGAACATTTGGGACAATGAAACTGAAATGCGTGTTTTAGAACATTACCACATGGAGAGTGTACTGTGGGATGCAAAAAACCCGCATAATAAGGACAAAAAAGAGTGTTATGATGCCTAGACGCGGATCAGTACTGAAATGGGTATTGAAATAAAAGAATAAAAAAAGAAAAAAGACTCTTTGCTGTCCAGTTATTTCTACCTAATAATTCTCTTGTTTTGTACGTGTAAATAGTATTATGTTGCCACAGCAAACAAAGTAGCGGTCATAGTGGAATTGGCTTGCCATTCGTAGTAGATCGGCAAAGTTAATGATGGGTGACCACATGTGGCATTTGTATCAGAGCGTTACCGTGCTCCGGTGGGCACGTTAAGCTGTCGGTCCCGGTTCTTGTCTCAGGACAAGGAGCCAACTCGGAGGCCTTTGGGTGGACTGAAAACTCTGACACCAGAGGTGGCCACACACTCACACCAAACAGAAGAAAGAAAGAACAGCAAACATAGTTACTGCGGCAGCAGCTAACACGGCTAGCCGCCATAATGGCGGCTCTACATTAGTGCCGTGAATTCACGCGCAAATTCACGCCGCGAATTCACGGCATAGGTTGTGTCAGTTCAGTTTCGTTATCCTAAATCTTCAGACGTGGTTCTATTTTATAAGCACGCGCGCAGGGACTGCACACGTCTATACGCCAATGAAGTCCGGAGAAAACTGGCACTGGGCCGCGAATGTGGATGTGTACGCGTGAATCCTGCGCGAAAGAGGCGCGAATCCTTTGTCGCGGCCGTCGCGGGACAAAATACCGACTCTGGTCGGGGAACAGGCGCGAACGCGCGTGAACAACGCGAAAACCATCCACATTCACGTTCACGCCTGTTCACGGAGCTTCACGGCACTAATGTGGAGCCGCCATTACGAGAATATAGACTACGAGAATATGACCGGTCGAGAAAACTCATATTTACCTTCCGTGTCATAGATAGCACATAATATTATTACAGCCGTTGGTCCGGGCTCCTATGAAGACCTACCACATGACAGTCGTTACGGCGAGTCAATACTTAAAGTTTCCTGAAATTGGTCTGGCCATATAACTCCGCAACGCGCGTCATAAGGCTATCTCCTTTTGTTGCGGAATTAAAAGTTGAGACAGCAGTATAGAATTTATTATTCTGCAAAATCTGCAGCAGCCAGGGTAGCAGTAAGAAGACGATGATGAATTATGACGTACAACCTGCAATGCCTTTATTACACTCAATTCATTGGCTTGCAATTATTTAGACGACGCTGAGCCATTTTGACCTTCAGTATTATATCAGTAAATCAAATCATTACATCAATCAATTTGGAGCATCAAACCACGAACAGGCGTGCGTTGTTTTCATGATTCATCAACGAGCAATTTCTCTTCAGCTCTTGTATTGTTTGTTATCAAATTGGTGGGTGTACGATATACAGTATCAGCACACTGACTAATACCACCGATAAGGGTTTCACTTTATTGTCTTTTGTAATATTTACCGCTGTTTAATATTGTACTGAAATACGGAAATCGAGTGCGAACGTCACAGATCACGCCATGTCACTAGTGATAACAGGAAATATGTATGGATTTCAGAATGGAATAATTGCCTTTTTGAAGCGGAAATATTTTATTAGTATTTTATCCATATTCAAAAGACTTGTAGCTTTTCCACAGAGCGGCTGACCTAAACTAACTTAACCTAACCGCCGCACTGTGGGCTGAGATCAACGTTTCATAGACATTCAAATTTTTTTTTTAAAGTGACATTTTTTTCACATGGAATGCTGGAGGAATCTAATTACATGCCTAAAAATATACTCTTTATGAAATGGGTACGTAAACGGAAGTTTGAGATTTTTTTCTTTAAAAAATTGTATGGAGACAACATAAAAAAATACGATAACTCTGCTATCGCACAATTGGCCCTAATTCCCTTCTAGGGGATTAATCCTTGAATTATTTATAATTTTTTGACATACTCGGTATCACGGCCTCAGCTGCGCTTTTTTTTTTTAAAAAAATGAGCATTTTTTTTTAAATGAGGCAATTTCTTTGGCTTAAGATGTATGAATATGATCCAAATATCCGGGTCATATTCATATATATTATGTTAAGTCAAATTGGTCCAAAGAAATTGCCTCATATAAAAAAAAAATGCTCATTTTAAAAAAAAAAGCGCAGCTGAGGCCGTGATACCGAGTATGTCAAAAAATCATAAATAATTCAAGGATTAATCCCCTAGAAGGGAATTAGGGCCAATTGTGCGATAGCAGAGTTATCGTATTTTTTTATGTTGTCTCCATACAAATTTTTAAAGAAAAAATTCTCAAACTTCCGTTTACGTACCCATTTCATAAAGAGTATATTTTTAGGCATGTAATTAGATTCCTCCAGCATTCCATGTGAAAAAAATGTAACTTTAAAAAAAAACTTGAATGTCTATGAAACGCTGATTTCAGCCCACAGTGCGCCGGCACTTAAAAGACTCCCAAGACGTCCCTTTTAATTCGACATTAGTTCCATGAATATAGAGATGATAATTTTACAAAAATACATCTATAGTCTACGTATAAGCATTTTACACTGAGGAGAGGATTGAACTTCGATTTATACTTATTACCTGTTTTTTTTATAAGACGAATAGAGACTGACAATAGTTATGAAAAAAATCTCATTGAAATCTATAGTACTCATGACATTGTTGAGATTAGATTATTTTGCATAAATTTAGGCTTACTATCTGATAACTGAGATCCTGCAACTTTTTTGTATTCCATACTAAACTACAAGGAAATCCTTATCGTTTCGTCATCGCCTACTGGTACCTAAGAGCTAAAATTTTAGACACAGTTTTGGCTTAGTCTACAAAACTATCTGAAGTGACAGTCATCTACTCATAGCATTCCTTTCGGAAATGTTTCTTTTTGTCTTAAGATACCAGATATTGTGCATGCGACCTGTACGCTGTACCTACATACTTGAGACCTAGATACAGGTTTTGAGAAAAGTAGCGTATGTCATTACCCTTACGGTTAGGCTTAGTTTCACCACCATGGTTGGGCATTAAATGCCAGATAATGCCAAATTTTGAAGTAAATTCGTTGATTTTCTGATAAGTAAATTAACCGGAATTTATAGAGAGATGGTGAAATTCAATTAACCATAGTGTAAAAGAAACAAACTAACGTATTTCCGTACTCCAAACTTGCCGAAAATGAAACTAGCTCAAACGAATTAATTAACTTTGAGGCTTACGCGATAAATTACTTATCAGTTGTGTGCAAAAGCGTGTATTTCAAAGGATAATATGGGATTAGGCGAGTTTTATAACTTTTAGCATACAGCCCATTTTATCATGTGATGTCAATGACGAATCATATATCCGTATGTGTGCGTGTCCTTGTAACGTATCAAAGTGACAAGATGATTTTGTACTATTTGGTAAAGTATTTTGAGGCCCGTAAATTTTTAATACTGACTCCATACTCCTAGAAATTCTAATACAATGTTGAAAGGCAAACTTACTAACTTAACATTGACGTTGGGATCGGTACGGATTAGATTTGATTGAGTAGGTCTATAATGCCGCTAGTTGAGTCTAGAGACCTCCTTCGACAGCCCCAAACTTGAAATATAGAGTGGTGGAGCGCAGGGCCTGCAATAGCAAGTACAAATTACTTTGATGACTAAAATCTCTGTAGGCTATTAATGGCGCTAGAATATACAAGGGCTGTTCCTTGTAGGTATGCTTTTTGGCTGAAGATAGGTTTTCTTGAATTTGCAGGTGGAATCTGGCTATGGGACGAGTTCGGACAGCAGTTCCAATGGCGGTGGCTTACGGAGACATGGCTCGGCGACTTCGCTTCAATCAACTGGCTCTCATGGTTCGTATACTTTTTATACTTTGTTTTAAAGTAATATGTTATTGTCTTCTTTTTCTATGTCATTGAGTGAGATTGTGTCATAATATGTGTTTCTGCGGATAAACAACTAAACCAATTTTGATGCAATTCCATCGTAATTTAAAAGTATGACATGAAAGTTTTGTTGATCGTTTACGTGGTTCACCCACGTGAATATCGTGCAGTTACGATTCGCTAAAACAACGAAAATCAGCGCATTTGGATTAATTTGATGTGGAATTTTAAAGAAATAAAAGAGTGATTACGCTCACACTGATTCTGTTTTGTTTGACCATCCAGCGTAGCTTAAATTAATCTGGCAACCGAACTCGCCAATGTTGCTTGGTAACAAACAATCTAGAATTCATTGGAGTGGTGAAGGTATTGTCCTGTTCTTCAAGTATGGACTAAATTCTTGATCAAAGTGGGGATTCCCTTGCGCTGTTTTTCCCTTCATCTATGATATAGCTTATTCCCAACAAAATTCCTGTACCTAATTATTTCATAGTTGGAGATGGTGTGATGCTAGATTAGAACTATGCTTAAGCTGCGCGTCCACTGGATCGGAATCGGAGCGTACGGAGCGGACGGAGCATCGTCATTTACAAAATGCCGATGGGGTGCGTCCACTGCATTCGGATTCAGCATAAGCAATTTAGGTATTTTTAAAGCAGGAAGATAGTGACGAGGATATTGTTGTAATTAGATTAATTTTCGGAGAATATCATACATTATATTCTAATTTATTAGAAGATGAAAATAGATTTTATTTGCCCAATTTCGTCGCAAATAATGTCTCTCCTAAGTTGATTATGTTAATGTTCATGTTTTAGATTATAAAGTTCTTCATACCTTTCCACTAAAATAATTAAAACATCGTCGTTCATCGTGAATAAGTATTTTGCCTACAGTTTAACGTCGCAAACACTTCAGAACTTGAAACGCTCGGAATCCGTATGATGCGTTCACTGCGGATGACGTCATCAGCACAAATACCGGTCTCAGGCGCAGAAATACCGATCCAGTGCACGCAGTTTCATAGAAATTAATACAAAGCAACAAATCCTTCCGCTCCGTACGCTCCGATTCCGATCCGGTGGACGCGCAGCTTTAGAGCTTGCTTTATTTCAGTTCTACCTTTGTTCGAGTAAATCGTAGAAACAGATGCTATACAAGATTGTGCATTAGACTTAATTTTATTTTTATATCTTTTAGATGGATACAGCTAGAATTACATTGCGGTCTATGTTTAGTCCTAGTTTTATCTACAGGTACTTACTTCAAGCAACGCAATGTAATTAATTGACCATGACAGGCTATTGTATAAAGAGTTTGAGTACAAATTGAATATCATCTTTGATAGACTCTGATATAACAACCGCGTCATCGCGGTATGCGTCGTGAAATACGCCGCCGCTGCTTTTTGTTGTCACGTTGCTGTTTAAAAAGCACGTGTACCTACTTGACTTACTATTGAAAACATTCAAAGATTCGAACGTTTTGTCTTGTAACTTGTTATTTTAATACTAAAAGAATCGCAAACATGCACGATGATAAGCGGCTAATCGTAACTCATAATGTAAATGATAGCAGGCAGACATCACTTCAGGCTTTCATATCCTTTGGAAGGCAAGAATGCGATATTTAGTTTGAATAGTCCCTACTCAATCTTCTATTCCAAACCAGGGAGAAACCATATTAACGAACAAGGCAGACACCTTCGTTAATATCAAAGTCATATTTAGTTCCATAAATACAGGGTACCTATTCCATGTGGTGACGGATTAACAATACGGAATGTCACCACCCCATATCATCCCATGACATGGTGTCGTAAGGGGCGATAGAGGGAGCATATTATGCAGAGAATATTAATAATAATATCGATATATGTATATCGAATAGTTCCGACTTATCGATATATCAGTCTAGTACGCCGATATATCGATATATCGGTCTATTACGCCGATATATTGATATTTTATAGATATTTAAACATTTGTTCAGTTTTTAGTTTTTACAAATCCCGTGTTGTTTAGGTTATGGTTTCATCATTGCAGCCTTTCACTACCTACTCACGTCCACTGCTGAACATAGGCCTCTCATAATTTGCATATTGCGAGCAAATTAGGAGGAATTGGCCTACGATACCACGCTGGCCAAACGGGTTGGTATAGGGTTTGTATCAAGTTTTCCTTCTCTTACAGTGCAGAGAAAGAAAACTTAATACAAACCCTATACCAACCCGTTTGGCCAGCGTGGTATCGTAGGCCAATTCCTCCTTTCAAAGGAGAGGCCTGACCAGCAGTGGACTGTTAAAGGCTGATGATGATGATGAAATACAGGGTATTGAAGTTCAAATATGTTGACCATAATAAAGGGCAAGTATAATCCAAAATCGATATCCCTTTGGGTTAATATTCAGTCATACCCGGTTAGACTAGTAAGCGGATCTCGTATTGCAACTGGGATAACGCTATGAAGAAGATGAGGATGAGGAGTGGCAAGCAAAGTTTTAATGAAACAATATAAATTGTAATTTTTTTATTCTGCTTGGATAACTCGTCTCACGCCTGTCTTGTGTAGCGTGAGCCATAAAAACAGCGAAGTCTGCACGATCGACCTAAGGGCAAAAGGCAATGTAGGTATAATAATTACACAGCAACTAATGACGTTATTTAATTACAAAATCTTTCATACAGGTTCTTCACAATATCTTCATTTATCACTATTTTATACCTACATTTATTTTCCTGTTAGGTCTATACCTAAAGTAATGAGTGCATTTGCGTCCTCTAACTATTCTTAGCTAGCGTCGAGTTTAGACCAACACTAAAATAGATTTTTTGTTTTGCAGAAATATTATAAAGTAGGATTAATGTTGCCGAACTACGCAGTTTTCGTATGGCGGGATTATCTATTTATAGATATAGATCGGTTTTGAGAAGCGATGTTGTATAAAAAATATGGCTTATGTTTAACTTACCACCAGATATAGTAACATATAACAGACAAAAATAGTACTTAAATGAATACCAAAATGAAACCCGCATTTTAATGTAAAATTATAACCAAAGTTTTTTTGTTAGTTGTGTGGAGAATGTAGGCCTGAGGATAAGCAGAACCAAGACAGAGTATATGTTCTGTGACTTTGGCGGTCTCTTCAGTCCTATACCGGTTACACTCGGCGGTACACCTCTACCAGTATGCTCCGATTTTCGCTGTATACCTAGGCTCACTCCTGCAAGTCCTGCAAGATGACGGCGAAATTGATAGGGATGTTAGGCAACGAATTAACGCAGGATGGATGAAATGGCGACAGGTCTCAGGCACAATATGCGATCACAATATGCCTGTGAAATTAAAGGGCCGCATGTATAAGTCGGTTATAAAGCCTGTCGTACTGTATGGAGCTGAGTATTGGGCTACAAAGAAGATGGATGAGAAACGATTGCATGTTGCTGAGATGAGAATGTTACAATGGATGTGTGGAGTGACAATAATGGACAGAATTAGGAATGATTACGTTAGAGGTAGTATAAAAGTGGCGCCCATTGATGAAAAGGTAAAAGGGAGTCGATTGGCTTGGATATGGACATGTTATGCGAAGAGATGAGATGTACGTAGGTAAGAAAGTGATGAACTGATGAATATACACGTAGAAGGACGAAAAGGGAGAGGGCGGCCAAGGAAAAGATGGATGGACTGTGTGGGGATAGACATGAAAGAGAAAGGGATAAACGATCGGATGACTGGTGACAGAGAAGTATGGAAGCAAAGGACATACTGCGCCGACCCCAAATAAATTGGGACCAGGGCAAGACAATGATGATATAGAAAATACCAACACATAAATTGGATTTGGTCACACCACCTACTTTAATAAACTAAGCTGTCGGAGGGCCTCTCTTTTTGAATTAAGGGTCACAAGAGAACCTAACATAACCTATTTATTTGGTGATCATTTACTACATTTGGTGTTCGAATAAAATTTGAAGTGCAGTCGTGACTAAAATACCTAGTACTATTGTAATTTTAGACTTTATATTTCTGGTGTTAAGTATATATTTTTGGTTAAAGAACTGTAGGGTATCAAAGCATTTTATGGTGGTCATTATATTTAACCGCAAAAAATATTTGTGTACGTGTGAGTTGGTGTTACTTTTAGTCGTTTCGCGTACCTTAGGCGTAGGTAATCTATGGAAACAAAAAGAAAAATAAATTGCTGACCAAAGTAGTATTTTGCTATACCCACCCAATTTTCAAATTGGAATTGACGTGTAACTTATAAACAGAGATGTCTAAATGCTCGCGGCAAGACGGCAGTAATGTCCACCGGGCCACGCTTATAGCCACAGGATATCTCATAGTACTACGCACTTTAGGTCTATGCTATGTCTGGCTAGTGTAGTACCATCGCAGTCAGTCTAGCAGACAGTCTGTTGAGCGGCCGCGCAATATCTAAAGCAACCTATTTATTATGGTATGCACTTATGCAGTGTTTTGGATTTTATAGCCCGTTAATTTCAATAATAGCCTATTATATTATTGAGCCCTCGGCTCCCATCCGTCCCGGCCATCGTGAAGATCTAAAACAGTCGCTACGGGGAGTCCCTCAAATATATACACCCGTCATAACCATAGTTATACTATCCCAGTGGGTTGCGAAGTAGGTCCGCTGTTACTCAATGATAAGACTGGTAAGGCATTCTTGTTGGACAAGTAGGCTGACACATGGCAACAGGCTTCAGGGTGAAAGTCTGTAACAGAGATATCGTTAGGGTGATGACGATTTCATGATTAATTCCTTTGGAGTACCTATACGATTATATCTTGTTTGATTCTTTAAAAATAACTATTCATTGTATTAGCTGCGAAGCATTTTAGAGACAAAATAATTGAGTGTAACACGGAACGTATTAATATTAATGTTGTTAATTAACATTTACTTAATAATAATTGCCATTGCTACCTCGAGTCCAAATACTTTAATAAACAATTTATATACTTGATAACAAAAAATAAATGTAAATTTATGTATCTCTACATGTAATATTAGAATGTCAGATTGCTGACTCGATTTGGATGCAATTTAGTTCCTAATCTTATCTATTGCCTGGGATAACTCACACACAGTTACCTGCCCCCAATCTAGGCAGAGCCCAAGTACAGTTTTTATTTATTCTTAAACACTTACATATTATTATTACAAAAATTACACCCAGACATAGAAGTCATAGAACACACACTATTTTCGCGATTTGTATACAAATGACAAAAATTCAATATACGGGTCACATACATGGCCGTAGCTAGGGGGGGGGCATTATGGGGCAATGCCCTACCTTGAAATCACAATGCCCTACCCTAAAAATACCAAAATTTTGAAGAACGTGCTTCGGAGCAGATCAATTTCAATATTTTTTTTACTTCCGCCCTACCTGTAACCAATGCTGCCCTACCTTAAATTAGACTCTAGCTACATCCCTGGTCACATATTGAATTAGAAATATTTTAAATATGCTTCCACCTCAAATTTTAGTAATATACATATTTTCCAGTTACATCTAAGTACGCATTTATTGTTTTAGTAACAATGCAATGTTGTTAGGTTATTTCCTTATTGAAGCTGATAAAGTATTTTATATGAAGCGCTGAATTATAAATAAATTAAAATTAAATATCTTTGTGTTATTTTTATAAATTTTGAGTCATGGTCGTATAAATTTTATCTTCTCTTCTGCATGACACATGCAAAATATTGTCAGCAATGTTCATATACATGATAATTTCACGACAGGATGTACTTTGAGGTACATGCAGTTGTTTCCGTTGTACCACGTTTCAAAAGTACTTTTGGTACATGGACAATAGTTCTAATATCCACCAACTAGGGAGAGAGTCTTAGGTAAATTATTAAAGCTGCTTTTTGTACGTTTGATTTTTATAGTCTACTATCGCACTTTGATAAATTCTTGTTCTGGTGGCATTGATCACACAAAGTGTAATCCCACGTGGGCAACAACCCCACGACACGTGATATGGTAGGGTGAATAGGGTTCCCACCAAGAACTTAGGGTCCCAAGCCAACCTCACCTGCAAGTGGTGCACCTGCCGATCAACGGACGAGGCTCTGGCAAACAAAATATCCCGATAAGCGGCAATAGGCTCGCCACCTATTACGTGGAATCAAAACACTGGCGAAAAGTGGGCGTTTAATATGCCTCTGCCTACCCATTCGGGGAAACAGGCGTGAGTCTATGTATGTATGTATGTGATATAGTTGTGGCAAGACGATCACTTAGGGGCCATCCATAAATTACGTCATACTATTTACGTGATGTTTTGACCCCTCTCCCGTCTTTGTCACAGTTGCTCTCATACATCACCATCTCATTTATCATCACTTCATCGACCCCCTACACCTCTCCCCCCTAACGTGTGACGTAATTTATGGATGGCCACTTAATACTCTTCTAAATACACTTACAATCATCCGCCTTACGGCAGCCATTCAGATCGTTCTTGTTGTTAACAAATATTAACGTCTTGACCTAGAGGACAGTAAACGAGACTTAATACGCAATAGAAACTATTGTAATGAAGCCAATTGGCTTTTACTGTCCTAAAAAGTATTAACGATATTCAATATGTATTGACTTTAGTACGGCAAGCGGCTTAGTACATACTGTCCGCATACACGGAAGGCAAATGGACCAATTAATGTGAACTATTTTTTCATATTCATGACAGGAATGCTTAGGACTGAGCTGTTTAAATGACAATGCTTAGACGACAACAACGTGTGTAACGTCAATATTAAATTAATTGTAAATTCGGTTAATCTTAATAAAGAGTCGTATAAAGTTTCTAGTCAAACTATACACGACCTGTTCTGGAAGGATAAAAAACGTTTGAAAACCGACAGCCAAGAAAAGAATTTTATTTATTTTTACATCTCCATCTTCCACAGGCCGCACATCTCGTCGTTTGGCCGAAAAAATCGCCGAACTGGAGACGTACAACGAGCTGTTGTCGAAGCAGGCGGCGCAGTTGCAGCAGTACTTCGACACTTGCCTCACCGCCTGCCCGCAGATCAACGACGACGACCAGCCCATCGACGCTGTTCAACTTGCTGATGGTCAGTACACAAAGCAACAAGACAAGCTTGACAGCTGCAGTACGATTTTAATCCTTATTATATACGCCATAAGAATGAAAACAATGTGTACGTATCGTTTGACGAGTGGCCCTATGTACATACTTCAGGAATTTGGAGAGGTTGTTATCGGGGCAAAAGATAGTTCATGTGCTATAAGCTTAATATTAATAACTGCAATGTTTTATCAAACATCATTGACTAATTTTGGCGTTTTGGCGCTCGATTTCTTTTCATTGAGCGTCATTGCCGAAAATACAGCGCCATCTAGTGGCAATTGTAGATAAACACGCGTGCAAACAAAAAATAAATTTTGCTTATCAGTATTTATTGGTATCTAGTGTAGTGGTAGACTAATGTGAGGTTCCAATGTTTCGGCAATATGACTTATGCACCGTTGTTGCAAGTTCAATGATCACAGACTCAATTAAACTAGTACATATACCTATCCGGCATAATGAATATAGATATAATAATATAGATATCTAAAACATATCCCAATAAGTATTTTTATTCATAATACTATTCATAAGACTATATACTCTTTTTAGTATGTTTGTGGTGTAAAACTCGGTCTCCTTGACACAATTACACAAATCGTCTACATAGGTTTAATTGGCTGAATAACGTACAAGACAGATAATATTGTTCAATAATTAATTCAAATTAAACATGACTTCACTTCTATTATCGCTTTGTTAATTTTTGTTAGTCGTTTTAAATTGATATAGCTTCCAATTCCTGCTTGGAATGTCTCCTTAATTTGGCTGTATATGTCAGTCATTACAGGTCATATATCTGTCGCAAGGATTTTACGAAAGCCGTGACATTATAATTTCACTAGTGACATTATAATTAGCTTATAGTCATTACTTACACTGGAATGGGCTAGTTTCAGTGCCATTATAATTTCACTAGGCCGATACAGTGAAATTGAAAGGCAGTGATATTTTGACAATAACACTGGTTTAAGAAAGCCGTTAGATTATCAGAGCAATTGGTCCGTTTTCGTTACCAGCTGTATTAAACATACATAGAGTTAGAAAATAAGAGACACAGACAGGGTTTTGAAAACAATTTTTCAAATTGTGTTACTAATTAGTACCAACTAGGTTTAGCGCTGTCTTTTAAGCTAAGTTGACGGAGCCCAGCTTCGCAGGACTCCTGTTTTTGGGTACAGGGCCACAAGAAATCTTAGGATAACAAACTTAACGTAACTTATTAAGGTTAGGTTAAAGTTTAAACAAAAAACCCGTTATTTTCATAAATAAATCGTGAGTTGCGAAATGAAGGTCTGCATCAGTTTCGTCACCTTAATTGGTTATGTTAGGTTTTCTTGCGACCCTGAACATAAATATAGGAGCCCTCTGGCTCCGTCAACTTAGCCTCATAAACATCGCCAAAGGTTTTTTCGTTTTATCAGATTGGTTACTGTAGTACACTCGCAGGTCTGTGCGACTGATTAAGTCAATTGACCAATCAGAACACGCAGGCTTTCCACCACTCAACTCATAATAAACCTAGGTTTCTTATAATATCACTATTGCGGTGAGGTATTACGTTACAGCGGACCTAGATCTATTATAATATCAGTTTTGCGGCCCAGTGAAATTACAATATCACTGAAAAAAGCATTGAAATTATACGAACCAGCCGTTATTGACTATAATCTGTGTAATTATAATTACACTAGTGAAATAGTAATAGCACGTTTTTGACTAAATTCCTGCGACATATACAGTACAATAAGTATGGTAGAAACAAGAGTCGTGAGTTGCCAACTTAAAGAATAAAGTTGTATAGTATTACAGAAGAATCACTGCCTGTAATAATGAGAAAATAAAGCAACTTCTTCTTTAATACCACTTCCGTTATAAGCATCTTAATATGGAGGGCCACAAATGCAACTGTCTAACCTCGAATAACTTTTACAGTCCTAACCCGACATTTCGTTCGATTTTTCTTAACTTATCAGGTCATACCCTACCATTACCACCGTTAGGGGCCATCCATTAATTACGTCACACGATTTTCGTGTTCTTTTCGACTCCTCCCTCCTTGTCACAGCTGGTCTCATACATTCTCATCTCATTCTTCATACAGTGTCACACTTTATCGACCCCCTATCCCCCCTCTATAATGTGTGACGTATTTTGTTGATGGCTCCTTACTACCACTACCACTATCCCATTTTATTCCTTGGGTGTCGTAAAAAACTAAGGAAAATAGCCGTAGCAATGAATATCTTTGTGTAGACGGAAAACTCGTCATCAAACCCTAAACCAACTTGAATGGACAGTGTGGTTTAGCTGGCAAAATCCTCTAAGTGACTCACAGTGATACTGTGGAGTAAATTAGGAGTGGCTTTAATCCAGCAGTAGACTGCGAAAGGTTATAAAAGTAAGAACTATGAAAGTGGTAGAAAATTTGTCTTGATCGCTGTTCCCGTATACACATCAGAATCAGAATCAGAATCAGTCATTTATTCACATGAGATGGTATTACAAGTTGTTACATAATAATAAAGTACAAGACATCTCGCCTGCAATAGGCATGTGAAAATTTAAATATTTAAATTATACAATAATACTAAATTATATTTTCTTATAATAATAACAAATGGACCACAATAAGCATACATATAATCTTAAATTAGTTTATATTTATTTATAATTCAAGTATTCATTGATGGTGTAAAAACAGTTTTCAATTAACCATGCCTTTAATTTTCGTTTGTATTGGGTGATGGGAAGTCCTTTGAAAGCACGTGGAATATGATTATATACTTTTATGCACATCATGAAACAATTATTTTTATGATATGTGCTTCTACATGCTATCATTTTCAATTTAGTGGGGTCCCTTGATTGGAACCTACAATCTTCCCGCACTCTGGTAAACATGTGTTCATGGGTTCTCACAAACATTCCTATTTCTAGGATGTACATCGATATCAAGGTCAATATACCAAGATCCTTGAATAGTGGTCTGCATGATTCAAAAGGCCCGGCTGCACAAATTGCTCTAACACACTTTTTCTGCATAATAAATGCCCTAGTAATGTGAGTTGAGTTACCCCATAATAGCAAACCGTACCTCAAAAGAGAACCCACATGACCATGGTAGGCTGTAAGAGTTGCTGCTTCATTGGTGGTTCTCTTTAATTCTCTTAGAGCATAAGTAAACCTACTAATTCTTTTGCATACCGAGTCTATAATGTATTTTCCAGTTACAATGTTCGTCTAAAGTAAGTCCAAGAAATTTTATATTATCAACTTTATTTAGTTTTTTTTCGTCAAGTGTAATGTTAATTTGTACCGGTACTTGTTTGTAGTTCGAGAAATGTATGTATTGAGTTTTGGAGATGTTTATTTTTAATTTGTTGTAAGAGAGCCAGTTTAAAATATTATTCAATGTCATACGAACTGTGACTTCGTGATCCTCGGTCTTGACTTGAGGCACGATTACTGACACGTCATCAGCAAAGAGTACGCACTTGTGACATGTGGCACTTGGAAGGTCATTTATGTACAAAAGAAACAATAGTGGGCCTAATATGCTTCCTTGCGGTACTCCGGCTTTGTTACTCCTAAAGCATGATCTGTAGCTTGTTGACACTAGGTTATCATTAATGCGCGATAATTCGACGCATTGGCGTCGTTCATAGAGATAGCTACTTATCCAACTCAGAGCAGTACCACGAATGCCGTAACGCTCACATTTATTGAGTAAGATTTCAAAATTTACTAGATCGAAAGCCTTGCTCATATCGAGAAAAACGACAGTAACTGGTTGTTTTTTATCTACGTTTTCCGTTATGGATTTTACTAACGAGTATGCAGCGAGTGTGGTAGATTTACCTTTTTGGAACCCGTTCTGTTCCTCTTTGATTATTTCATGTTTATTAAGAAACTCATTCAACCTAGAATACATAACTCTCTCATATATCTTAGATAAAATGGGTATAAGAGTGATAGGCCTGTGAGCCTGCCGTGGTCCACTGCTGGATATAGGCCTCTCCAATGGCAACGTAGTGTAGGATGCCCTCCGGCTAGTTGGAGTGACGATATACGCAGTGTCTGGCAGCGGCCAGAAAATCAGTGGCGGGCCATTGAAGAGGCCCGTCTAAACAATTACGCAAACTTTTTTGATCTCTCGATTTAAAAGTCACAACTGTAAAACCAAATTAATCAACGACAATCAATTCCATACATCTTTGTTAAATCTAAATAGTAATAATATGGTCTCTTTGTTACAGGCAATGATGTGCACCTCCAAGGCGGCGAGATGCGCGCCACTAGCGCGTCGTTCAAAGCGACGTGTGGCGCCACGCTGTCCACTCTACAGCACTGTGCAGAACTGCTGCGGCGCAGAGAGAAACAGGCGCGACAGGCGGAGGAACTCTATATGTAAGTGTTACTATACATACTATAGACATGCGCGCCACTAGCGACGTGTGGCGCCACGCTGTCCACGCTGCAGCACTGCGCCACTACTGACAGAGCGGATGGTAGAGTTGATTCTGCTTGCTCGTAAGGCTTTGCCTGGGTTGCGAGCGCCAAGTCGTCTGCGTAAGCGAATCGTGTTGTATCCCAAGAATGCGCCGGTCATTGGTATAAATGTTGAAAAGAGTAGGGGCAAGTACACTTCCCTGGGGTAAGCCGTTTTCTTGGTGACGCCAACTACTCCTATCTGATAACATATGAACTTGAAACATTCGCTTACGCATATAAGAGCGTATACGCCTCGAGCGGCGGCTCGAGTTTAGGTTTTTATAGTACCGCGGTCGCCCGCGCACCGCGCATGCGAGACCCGGCGCACTATGACGGTATCGCGTGGAATAATAATCTTGATCCTTCTTGTCATACATGAACAGTATTCGTTTATGTAATACGTCGATTATAATATGAAAGTATTCAAATTAATTATTTTCAATGCACATGCATTTAAAGGTATCAAATAACGATAGATATTACATATTTGTTTAGTAGCATGATGTTCCTCAGGATAACAACGACTATTTATAATAATTTGGCGCAGTTTTATTATATGATAGAAATAATTTATAATTGTCATCTACATAATTGTTACATTTCAAATATACATCTATTTTGTTATTAATGCATGAAAACCCACGCATGACACTAAATACAAAACCAAAAGAGTCGGGTAAAAGAAAATACTTAATTAATTAAAAGAAAGAAAAAAATATACAATATGTTGATTTGTATTTACAAAATATTGTAATTATACAATACATATTCACCTTAAATTATTTCACACAGTGTGCGATGATATAAATCCCTCTTTTTATAAAATTTTACATAGATAAGGCCAATTCTCGTATTTTATATGACATTGAAATTATATTTTGAACGAAATGAGATTAGATTTTAAATTGACTCAGAATTGGTATTCTTCTAATTTAAATGTCATTATCATCTAGAGTCCGTGTCACGAGAACATAGACATTTTGTAAACAAAGAATTTTTACTAAGTGACTTAGCGATAGTTCTGTCAAAAACAAATAATTTCAAATCAATGAGCGCAACGGTATAGGTCGGGTTCACGAAAGATGACCACTGCGCAGAAATCATTTTTTAGGTCTCCGTGGAGGTGCGGGGTGAGGCGCGCGTGGAATGCCAATGGTGTGGCTCCGTTCTTGACGCATTCCCTAAATGCGTCAAGAATGGAGCCACGCCATTGGTGCACGAATGTACATATGCGCGACGGCCGCCATTTCTGCCCGTCCAGCATACGCACCACGAGAAAATTTTCTCTACACGTTTACTCGTGTTTATGACGATTATCTCTATTAACTCGCTGACTCTAACATGGTTACACACACGATTCGACTCGTTACGTCAAATGTAGATATAATAGTCGTTTTTACTTATCTGTGGCATTACTCTCGACGAATCCTAACATGACGGCCCAATATTACTCGATTATGACAAATTTTGACAACTAAAGTAGTAATATTAGTCGTCATGCTTTCATACAACGAGAACTACACGAGCAACTAAAAATATTTCTTTATAACAACAAATAAAATGGCAGTCCCTTATATAATTATTTAATAACCATATATGAAGAGCGCCACGCGAGAAAAGTGCAAAGAAAGCGAATTAAGGATCTCTGTGACCCTTCTACGTTGAACGACAGAGAATTCCAGTTGCTTTGGCGTATATCAAAACATTCAAAACCAATGGCTCTGTTTCTCATAGAAAGGCTTGCCACGGATCTCGAGCCTCATTCAGATGGCTGCATCGAAGCTACGCATGGGACCTCATTCTTATTCAACACAGTAACAATTGTTTATACTTTGTAGGTATTGACATCAATTTCGAATTAAAACTAATCAACTTTTGAAATAAACAATACATACAAATACAAATTACAAATGTCAAATACATACCTAGCTAGTACATATTATGATAAACTATAGAGTTGGATAGAAGTCTTTTGAGCCATTTGAGCACAAATTGAATGAACTAAACCGGTGTGGTTACATTAATAAATGCCGTAATTGACATTCTATGTTTCAAAGGGCAACATCCGTTACTCGTGCAACGAGAGCGAATTCTTCGACGTGAAGCTTGTCTACCGTGGCGCGCATGTTAAAGAAAACGAGATATTAACCGATGACGACAATATTTCTTCATTCACGCGTGTGATATCTCGTGGTGCGTATCCTAGGCGGGCTGGTCAACTTTCGTGAACCGACCTATACATAGATACGTGTCATTGGAAACTAATATGTCAATGGATCGGGTTTTTATCGATATTATGCGCTGTCAAACGGATCTTTTAATGTTTTGAGGTACTGACGCCTTTTTTTTTTTTTTTTTTTTTTTCGAGGTGGAAAATCCCTTCGGATCTCCGACTCTTGGGGGAAATAAGAGCCGGAGTATGTGGTGTTTCCACTAAAAACCACCTCGACTTCCGCCATGTACCCGTGTGTCGGAGGGTGGGGCATCACCAAAGCACTCGTCGCCACCCTCCGACGGGTATTGGCCCGCCAGATGGTCAGGCGGGCCCCGAACAAAACCCCCTTGGCGACGGATTAAGGTGTTGGACTCCGCCGCCAAAACGCCCAGCGGCCGCAGAGGATAGGGAAGACGGCAACGCAACACCGCATCTCCTCTTCCTCTGCGGCCCCACCGCGACGCATCGAATGGTGCGCCCCCATTTGGTCGCGGGAGATAGGGCGCGCGGCAACGCAACACCGACACGCCTCTCCTCCCGCGACCGCACCCGACTGCGAGGGACAGACAGAACTGTCCCCCGCATCCGCACCGTTGGACGCATCCTGCGCAGGCCCCTCCAAGCCCACGCGGAGCGTCCCCTCCTGGATCCCTCTCAGCTTCACCGCGGGTGACCAATCCACGGTTACTGAGCCCCCCACCACGACAAGGTGGAGATCCCACGGGGGGGGGAGGTACTGACGCCTAGAGTGTCAACATTTGGCGTTAGTACATTGAAATGATACATTCTTGGGCTTAACATCTTTTTATCAGAGGATACAATTAATTTTTTAGTTATCAGGAAAGGGTTGGTGTTAAGTTAAATACAAGTTTATAGGATTGCAACGCTCTTCTCGCTGCCGGCATCTCGAAAAAGCGCGTGCAAAATATCAGATGGCAGAAAATTATTTATACCTAAAAAAGAAATTGCGTTTTCAGACTACCGTAACGTTTAATAGTTTTTGTTTAAGTTCATTCTGACGACACATTCTTCATTCACAGACAACGTAAAATCTCTATGCCTAGAAATGTTTATGCAATGTATTAGCTAGTTATCTGTTATATTATTCATTGTTGGTCAATAATTTAATATTTTAGAATAGATATGTTACTTTGAGCAATATTATTTATTGCGTAGTGATTTTTTAAAAATCGTGTCAATAATAAAGTAACATGTATGTACCTACTCTATAATTAACATACATGGTACTCTATTTTTCATTAATTTACAGATTATTACGTGTAAAACAACAAAAAAATCGGCCAATTTATGAACATTCGACCACTAAAACACAAAATCAAATATTTTTATTTCAGTAAAATTTAACAATATAAATTTAAAAACATAGTGGCATAATTAGGCATTGAAAAAAAAAGACTGTTCAAAAGCATAAAATCTAAAACACCACTGTTCGAAAAAAGGTTGTGAAGCTCTGAATGTTTGTTTACAAAAAGTCTATCTTCTCGTGGCACCAACTATAATTTGACTTCTATTGTTCTCACTGACGTTGACACATTGTTTAATTAACAACAGGCAGCGATAGCCTACTGGAGATACCAACGGACTGCTATGCAGAAGGTATCGGGTTCGAATCCACGGTATGCTAGAACGATGATGATGACATTGTTCAATTAACGATCTAGACACGATAACATTCCAATATCAGTTTATTTAGGAGAATACCATTTGTGACATGAGTATGACACTGACATTAGATCGAAACTGCATTTTGAACAAATATAGTTAGAAGAATTGAGTCAAAATAAACTGTTAACTGGTGCAGAATAAGACTGCACAGTAGGTAGGTGGGCTTGTGTGTGTTAGGTACCTGCAATGCGAGCTCGTGGGGATCAGCTGAGCTGCGGCGGTTTGTAAGATAATATTCGATTCAAGTGTGCTTTTAATTGCATTGCATAGTACGTTTTAGGTAAATACCTATTACATTGGTATCATGCTAACGACGGCGCGTCCTAGCTTAAAAATAACCATAATTTTGCCCCCATTAAGAACCTCATACATGGGCTCTGTAAATTCATCGGTCGGTCACCCATCCATACTATGACCGTGATGTCAATTACTTTACCTTAACTTATGTAGTTTGTACGAAAATAAACCTGCGATAAAGGCTTTGCAAGCCAATCCCATGGTCACCCATCAAAGATCAAATGCGTCTAACTACTGTACTTGTTTATACTGTATATTGCCACTTGATTTTTGCAGCAAGGTATTATATCTAACGGTCCGTTTCTGTCAGTCTCGCCCAGCCCCTAGTTGACCGCGCTACTATACTAACCAGTAACCACTAGACTCCAGATGTCTCGACTAATACACTAGTTTAATACGTAATACATAAATAAAGTTAAGTACATCAACTTTTCATATTTATAAAAAAAAATACGTTGAGAATAAAATAAGGATCAAGAAGCTTTAGCCGCGCTATAAACGTTTTGGAATGCAATATTTACGTAAAATGGCGGACGCGGACGCGAGCGACAGGTCCGTCCTCTGAGAGCGCTCAGCGCTGAATGGCGGACGTAGCATCGCGCTTCGAGTTTTATAGGTCTTTTTTAAAAAATCATATTAATTACAAACGAAAAGTTTAGATTCCAATTTTTTTATATGACTTAAAATGAATCTTAAGGTTTGTAAATATGTATATATCTTTTTAATAATCACAGTAGTTTTTTAGATATAAATGCAAATTTGCGGGCTAAAATTAAGCAAAATGCACTGTTTTGTTCTCCGATTTTCTTGAAAATTATGAATGAAAGTACAATTTCTTTTTTAGGGACTCGCTTGTATAGCTTTTGCTCGTACAGTTTACATTTACAGAATTATAGAACGATAAGTTTTCATAGCACTAGCGACCATTAATGCTGGCCTAAACTACAGAAATTACGAAAATGACTTTTTTAAATTCATCCGTTTTAAAATATTTACTACAGTAACCCATATATTTTTCTCCAGCACTCTCTTGATAAAGAACTGAACTTTCATATTTTATATATCTTTTCCATTAATTGTCATTTATCCGTAACGTAATAGAACAATAAAAACCCGCAAAATCGCCTCCGACGGATTAAACGCTCATAAGCTCGCCAAGGACACGGATAAATTTGATGTCTCTAGTGATATGCCCTATGCCCTACCTTCGAAAGTAGTCTTCGTATGTTGATTGACGGTGTCATACGCTGCCGAAAGATCCACAAAAACAACTCCCGTAACCTTTTTGGCCTTAAAACCATTCTCTATATATTAAGTCAGATTTAAAACTTGACTACAACATGACTTCCCTGGTCTGAAGCCGGCCTGCTCGGGAGTGAGTTTCGGTCTATGTTCTTATTTAGGCGATATAGTAACATTGTTTCTAGAATTTTGAACGGATGACATAGAACAGAGATTGGGCGAAAGTTCTTTGAATCATCTGGAGATTTCTCAGGCTTAAGAATGGCGACAATCTTTGATTTCCTCCACAAGCTTGGAATTTTCGAGGACTCCACTTAGTTATTGAAAAGCTGGAGCCAAGTAACTGCAAGTGGGTAGAGATATTGTAATTGTTCTGTTGAGATGTTGTCTACTCCAGGTGCCTTGCTTGGTTTCATGTCTTTGATAGATGATATTAATTCAGAGATATTGAAAGGATTACTTATTGCAGTCTTCGGTTCCGAAAGACTGAATAGCTTAGGTGTTCTTTTTTGGCGTTGTGATGCCTTGCCGTTCATAAGCGCTGATAACTTCTGCTGTTTTTATGGCTTTTAGGGGTTCATGGGTTAATTTGTTTATAGTGGACCATTCTTGTTCTGCCACACGCGATTGCTTTAGGGTTTACTGTTATTAATTAAAAACTCACAGCTGCCATCTAGATAGCTAATATCATAGACATCATCATTAATCTGTTCTACGTGTTAATCGGCGCCGTTTCATAAAGAAGCTAGAGTCTTGATTGCACGTTTGACTAAGTTAGTTGGGTGCGACATATACAAGTTCTCAAATACGTCCATACACTAGAGTAATGGATCTGCTTCTCTATGACGATGAAGTGCCTATGACGAACACATCGAGTAAGCATTATATGTAGGTTATATTTGAAAGTAACATATTTATTTAGTCACGACCTCTATCTCCATTGCCGTCAGTTGTGCATCTTTCAAAAATGCAGATTGCGCCACCTTGCTGATTTAAAGCGGCCGAACTTGTATAAGTATTGATATAAGTACATACACTCTTTACCATGATACTTAGATTTACGATGAAGTAAAAAATATCTCCAAAAGACATTTCCCGCTCTGATTCTATATAGATACAAATAACACACATATTCGAAACAACAATGGACGAGCAAACGTCAAATGGCAATCTATGTCTTTTAATGTAATGTTATAGTTTTCTATGGTTATATCATTAGTATTCTAATATTCTACCGCAGTTTTTCAAACATACGCGGATCTGTATGTTCTTTCATTGTTACAGGGCATTGAAAAATCAGCTCACAGAGGCGAGATTGGCTTCAAAACCAGGACCAGACCATGAGGTAAGTTTAGTTAATAAAACGAACATTATATGAATGAGACGAAATATTTGTAACCTTCTAACCTTCATAGAAGTTATATCTCGGCGTTCTAATTTATGGAACTGTATGAGATACGAGATACTTTTTGCGTTATGTACACGGGTACTAAGCGTAACGCAAGCCGTAATACGTTGGGCCTAGCGTTGCAATATTGATAATAATATCGATATAGGTATGTATATCGAATAGTTCCGATTTATCAATATATCAGTCTAGTACGCTGATATATCGATATATCGGTCTATTACGCCGATATATTGATATTTTATAGATATTTAATCTTTTGTTCAGTTTTTACAAATCCCGTGTTGTTTAAGTAATGGTTTACCGACTATGTATATATGTTTTTTAATAATTATTTAAGAATAAATGAAAATACATACTGCCAAAAAGTAAACCAACATGTCATGCTCAGCTAGCTTCCACTTCCATCACCACTCTCAACTCAGACTGAAATAGAGACCAATATTTCTTTTATTTTTAGGGTTTCAGGGCTTTGGTTTACATCAACCTTAAGTAAGTCGGTAATGCAGAATTTTACCGGATTTGATTTTATTACACCCACATTTCGCCATGAATTTTTAGGTCCCACGTAATAGGGGGCGAGCCTATTGCCGTTACCGGGCACATCTCCAGACTCCTTGCTGCTTCGGAAAAACATAGTAATACTTTTGCCCGACCCGGGGAATCGAAACCGGGATCTCCGATCAGCAGTCGCATACGCCATCCACTGGACCACGGAGGCAGTCCAAACAAATTATTAATTTTCTGTTTTTTATGTACAAATAATAATTGATAACGATATCGATATCGTCGATGTCGATATGTATATATCGGTTTTCCGATATATTATGCATCCCCATGCAGATGGAAATGGGAATATCTTGTTGGTCACTACAGTGATGACGTTGTATTTAACTTAGTTGTTTTCTGTTTGACGCCACTCCGAAGATGACTGATATATAATATATGTGTAAACGGATCCTTATGGCATAATATGTCTGCATACGTTCTAGTGAATTTATTAAACATATATACATGTTTTGGTACGTGAGCTTTATTTGTACGATGTATAAGTCTTAATAAATTAAATGAAATATCAAACTGAATCTAAATAAATCTTACCGGAATACACGACGATCTAGACCAAGATAAAGACTAAATTCGAGACCCCTCAACTGCAATAATAACCTCGTAGGTTAATAACAAGTCGGGTATCATTGGTCGTTAATATTTAACGGTTTTTGCCCTTGTAACACGATTTTGTTATATCATTCGATTTATCGATTTCCGCTTGACCAATTTCAATACTTTTATAAACTGGAAACGAGCAAGAATGAACGAACATTAATTAAACAAAATACGTATGCCATTGAACTTTGCGACGACGCCATATTGGCCATTTTGATATTGAAATAAGTGTGCACGAGAAAAGTAAAAATGTTTGTAATGAGAAAACATTGAGTAATCTTATAAGTATTATATACAGAACTACTGGAAAATAAGTGTAGATTTCACATTGAGTTATAGTTTATCGGAAAGTGATTAATATTGCAGTGAAAAAGTAACGAAACTTTTGTAATGCACTTATTACGTTCCCAAAGAATGGCGGCCGTTATTTTTCGTCGCGTAAACTAAAACGTTTTATGGTGAAATTATTGTTACGAGCTGGGGTTCGGTGATAAATTATATACACTATGCCAGAAAAACTGCACTTTATTCACTAACACAATAACACTAGATACACACACTTAATTTTTCAACACTAATAAAACACACTATTCACACCACTAGAACAACACTAAACACTTCCGAATTACTTCACTTCGATTCTTGTTTATCGCTCCGATATTCAAATGTAACTGTGTCCGGTCCGTTCGCTCGCGCTCTATTTATACTGGCCGGATAACATCACTAGCGCATTCTAGATGCTTCTACAAAACTGTCGAAATAATCGCGAACAGTCGATACTCGATACAGCAACGCCATCTAGTACAGAGTAGCTGAATTACCTTTAAACCACTGATACATTCAATCTCTTCTAGTACTATTCACCGATAGATGGCGTAACACTGCCCCCCTCTTAAACGTGTTCGTCTCGAACATCGTTGGACCCATGGTAACGAGCCAACCGGTCCACATGAACTATCTTCGGTGCACCTCGCGACCCCTTCTGGATTCGATAGGTGACGTCGTTCAGGTAATTATGCGATATGGCCCGTCCCATCTGGCTTGTAACTTAGGCGATTTGCCTTTGCTTCGTACTGGGTTATGAAGCCACAACAATGATCCCTCATCGAAGCCTTTGTTGTTTGCCTTCCGGTCGTAGCGAGTCTTCATCTTCTCAGACATCTGTTGTCCTGGCTCCCCTGGAGCTCCTACATTGTACACCTTCAATGCACCTCTGCTACGAGTGTGTGGCCTCTTGACAGCCGCACAACTTGTGCATTTGCGGCACCAATCCTCGACGTCATCCCGACAGTGGAGGCAATAAAACCGCTCTCGGATCTTAGTAAGGGTTTTTTTTAACTTCCATGTGACCTCCCGAAGCACCATTGTGATAGAGCTGCAAGACTTACGGCACCTTAGTTTTAGGCACTACCATTTGCAAATGGCACTGGTTACCGCGAGCGTTTTCCCATTTGCGGCACAGAACTCCAACCAAGCTTTCCCACTGTGCCCAATAACCTTTGGTGATAGGGCTCATTGCAGCGACATCACTCCATTTGGGCCTAGGAGCGCCTGATTTCTTCCATTCGAGAATCGGCTGTATGTCCTTGTCGTCTTGCTGAGCACTCTGCAAAGCTTCTTTCCATCCGTCGCTCAGATCCGTCTTGAACATTCTCACTAGCGCTGCTGGCTTCGCTTCCTATCGAGTACAGTGCTTGCGTTGGTCAGGGTAAGGCCTACGCGTCAAAGCATCTGCGCTACGTTGCTCTTGCCGCCAGACAGGTACGTCAGGTGACCCCTTTTGCGGAGACAGGGTACCGCCGTGCCGCTTACGCTTTGGGTAGCTCAAGCAGATATGGCCTCTTTCCCCGCAGTTGTAGCACCGAGGTGACGAAACAACTTCCCTTATATGGTAAGTTCGATCCTCGTGACGCGCTGCTTCCACCTCCAGAGCGTAGGCTAAGGCTTCCTTGAGGGCCTTGAAGTGCCCAAATCTTACCGCTGCTCTTACCTCCACGTCCCGGATCCCATCCGTAAACGCTTGTACGAGGTTCCCGTCAATAAGCGCAGGCGACGACTGGTATGCCTTCCTGACCAGCCTTTCCACCTCTAGAGCCCACTGCTGCAGAGTTTCTCCGCTGCGTTGTGTCCTGTCCTTCAGCTGAGCACGATACACATGTTCTAGGTGTGCGTCACCGTATCTCGCCTCCAGCGCCTCCATCAGCTTTTCATAGGAGACGTCTTGCCCAAGCACCTCCAACACCGTCAAGGCCTGATCACGAAGGCCCAAGGTTAGGGCGGTGAAGGCCTGTTCTTTGTTCCACCCATTCGTTCGCATAATGGCCTCAAACTGGACCTTGTATGCAGACCACGATGATGAGCCATCAAATGCTGGAACCTTAAACCAACGAGGCGAGGGCGCCACAGCTGCAGGTGTAACGTCGTTGGCTCGGGTCCTACCCGAGCCTACACAATTTCTTCTCCACTTCGGCAATACGAGTCTCGAGGTGATCATGTACACGCTTCTCAATGTCGCTGATACGGGCCTCGTGCTGCTGAAGTTCCTCCTTGACCGCCTTCAAGTCCTTCCCCACAGCTGCGCTGAGGTCCTTCATGAGCACCAGCTGTTCCTCCAGACGGCGGGCGTGCTCCTCCTTGTCGCGCTGCAGCTGTTCCTCTAGGCGGCGCGCTTGCTCCTCTTGACGGCGAGCCTGCTCCTGTTGGCGGCGGTCCTGCTCCTCTTGACGGCGAGCCTGCTCCTCCTTGTCGCGCTGTAGCTGTTCCTCCAGGCGGGGCGCGTGCTCCTCTTGACGGCGAGCCTTCTCCTCCTTGTCGCGCTGTAGCTGTTCCTCCAGGCGGCGCGCGTGCTCCTCTTGACGGCGAGCTTGCTCCTCCTGACGGCGAGCCTGCTCCTCCTGACGGCGGGCCTGCTCCTCCTGACGGCGGGCCTGCTCCTGCATGAACGCCATCAGAGCCGCGATGTCGGGCACCGTCACGGAGTGTGTGGCGCTTGCAGGCTCCACTGCAGCCGCGGAGTCGCCTGGTTCACCAGGCGATGGAGAAGGAACGTCTCCGAAGCGTCTCTGGTCCAGGTCTTGCTGGCGCTGGTTCCTGGTACGCACACCTTCAGTTTCTTCCTTCGGCATAACCGGCATAATTTATCCCTTTCTTCTGACACCAAACCTTCAGTTTCTTCCTTCGGCATAACCGGCATAATTTATCCCTTTCTTCTGACACCAATTTGTTACGAGCTGGGGTTCGGTGATAAATTATATACACTATGCCAGAAAAACTGCACTTTATTCACTAACACAATAACACTAGATACACACACTTAATTTTTCAACACTAGTAAAACACCCTATTCACACCACTAGAACAACACTAAACACCTCCGACTTACTTCACTTCGCTTCTTGTTTATCGCTCCGATATTCAATTGTAACTGTGTCCGGTCCGTTCGCTCGCGCTCTATTTATACTGGCCGGATAACATCACTAGCGCATTCTAGATGCTTCTACAAAACTGTCGAAATAATCGCGAACAGTCGATACTCGATACAGCAACGCCATCTAGTACAGAGTAGCTGAATTACCTTTAAACCACCGATACATTCAATCTCTTCTAGTACCCCCATTCACCGATAGATGGCGTAACATTATTATTCTAAAGTAAAATGAGTTGAGTTATCTTTGCACATTGTATATTGTTTTAACGTAATAAAGTGCTCGTTTGGTGATTATGTGTGGATATTCGATAAATTGTGATAATGTTTACAATTTATACCAATGAAATTTCTCAAAATCAAAATATATTAGATCGCTGCGAGAACAGGTCAGTTTTATTTACATATTGAAATATATAACTAGTTAGATAAACTCGTAACGAAGCCAGGAAGGTATAATTCATGCCATATTATTATATTTTTGTAGACGAATTTTTCGTTTTTCTGCCAGTCTACGTAAAAATTATAAAGTGTTTGAAATGACGTTGCATTTCGTGCGTTGGGCAAAGCGAGCCTTGCGCAGGGTAGGGGTTAAGCGACAACTAATAGATGCTGCCGACTGAAATAACCGACTTCGTCTACAAACTCCTGTTCCAAAATTGCTGTATTTACCTAATTTTCTTCAGATTTTCGCAATTCTCTTGTGACTCGGTCAGAATCACACCAGTCCGTTCATTATAGTCAACAGGAAAACGAGCAATGATGCTTTTGTAACCTTAGCTTGATTTTAGCCATCGCACGTCTCACCTGGGTTCGAATGGCGTATAGCGCACTGGTTGGCTCGTACTGAGTTCTTTGACGATATGTCATTGAAACGGACCAAGCTGTGCGCGAAACGCTTATTAAATCGATAAGTAGAGTTATACGTAAATGCAAAAGTCATATTGACGTCCGGTTGGCGTAGCGGGAGTGTAAGCGACTGCTACGTCGACGGTTGCGGGTTCGATTCCCGCTCAAGTCAAACATTTGTGTGCATGAACAAGGATGTTTGTCTTGGTCTGGGTGTTTCTATGTATAATATGTATGTATTTACAAAAAAAAGTTTATATGTATGTTTATCCATTATCTAGTACCCATAGTACAAGCTCTGCTTAGTTTGGGACTAGATGGTGTTGTGTGAATGTGGTAGAATATTATTATTATTAAATTAAGAAGAGTGTTTAGAAAATTTTGAATATTATGAAATATTGTTCTTTAACACCTGGTTGAGAGTAAGGATATTTTACCCTTACCCTTTATGCTACTGGTGACCAAAGTCAGATGGGTGGTAAATGATTACTTGTAGAACACACATACTGTATGTATGCTCCTGACCTTACTGACTTTACTTCTCTAACATTATCTAGAGTCCTGTCCAAATCAAACAGGAGAGCACCAACCACACCACTACAGTCTTTGTATTTTGTATATCTGTATCCGCATTCAACGAAGAAAAACTATTAGATAGACGATCATGATTGTCACTCACTAACGTACGGAGGGGTACGGCCATTTGCAATATTCGATCCATACATGGATTTTGAGATTCGAGATTCGTGTTTGACATATTTTGTATGGAGCTTATGTCAAAAACGAATCTAAAATCTACAGATCTATCTATAGATCGAATATTGAATTCCGTAGTAAGACAACCTTTAGTCATGGTGATTGATGTCCTATTGATGAAACATCGAAGATAAGTACTTTGGAAAAATAATATTGATTCTTCGCCTTAAAGTTTGAAGCAGTTCCCTAAAGAATTAAAATATAATAAAAACTAGCTGACCCAGCGAACTTCGTATCGCCTTTTAAGAGTTTTTATTTAATTCCCTTTTTTCCAAGCCACTTTTCCAAAGTTACCATTGACTTAGCGCTTAATCTCTTATCATATCAGAGTCTATAAATGATGAACAAACAAACATAGATTTTTATATAGGTACCTTATATTGAATTCCCCATTCCTTAAAATATCGGAGACGATACCCATATCGACTTTAAAAAAATCCCGTCCGCCATCTTTGATCACGAAATAGATGTTGTATTTGGATTCACCATGCCTTAAATCATCAGAGACGATACCCATATTGATTTTTTTAATTTTTTCCATCCGCCATCTTTGATTTCCCATCCACCATCTTGAATCACGAAATAGATGTTGTATTTGGATTCCCCATCCCTTTAAACATCGGAGACGATACCCATATAATATTTTTTTTAATTTCCCAACCGCCATCTTTGATCACGAAATAGATGGTGTTTTTGAATTCCCCATTCCTTAAAATATCGGAGACGATACCCATATCGACTTAAATAAAAATCCCGTCCGCCGTCTTTGATTTCCTATCCGCCATCTTTGATCACGAAATAGATGTTGTATTTGGATTCTCCATCCCTTAAATCATCAGAGACGATACCCATATTGATTTTTAAAATTTTTCCCATCCGCCATCTTTGATTTCCCATCCACCATCTTGAATCACGAAACAGATGTTGTATTTGGATTCCCCATCCCTTTTAACATCGCAGACGATACCAATACTTATTGACTTTTTTAAATTTTCCCATCCGCCATCTTTGATTTCCCATCCGCCATCTTTGATCACGAAATAGATGTTGTATTTCGATTCCCCACCCCTTAAAATATCGAAGCCGATACCCATATTGATTTTTACAATTTTCTCATCCGCCATCTTTAATTTCCCGTCCGCCATCTTTGATCACAAAATTTTTCTAATTTCATATTATTAATCAGCGTCCCGAAAATCTCGAAAACGATACCCATATAGATTGTATCCTATTCGTTTAGCCTTTTTTTGCCTTTGACCCAACCCTCCCCCTGCTCGTTTGACCATTTTATTATTTTTGTCTGGCCCCTAAAAGTTATGGCGCAATTTTATAAGTTTTCGGCATAATTGGGCTATCATAGGCAATAACAATTTTTAAAATCTGACTGCTAGTTCCAGAGATTAACCGACATTATCTTTTAGCCTTTTTAGCCTTTTGCCCGGCCTCAAAGGGTCGATGCGTTACGTAGGTTCTGAGATTAGCGCGTTCAAACAAACAAACAAACAAACAAACTCTTCCGCTTTATTATATTATAGTATAGATAGATATTCGGGGTAACACAAATCTCCTTTATTGGGCGGATACTAAACATACATAACTGTAAAAAGTATTTACACATACAAACTACTTAGTACAAAGCAAACTTGGGCCAATATCATAGAGCCAATATGGCGACTGTGATTTGTCTGTCAGAACCTTGTCAGAACCATTAGAATTTAACAAAATACTCGACAATCCGAATTTTGCGGATATATGTTGTCGACTCGAAATCTTTATTTTTTAATGTTTTATTATTCAGGTTAGGTTTCGATGTACTCCTTGACGAAATTAGTAATATAAGATTATCGACATCTGTTAGAATCTTAATTGTGACTGTCAATTAATTATAGACAAATAATTTGCAATGAAATAAAATTGCGACTATAATTAAAGATCTAAGCTATCCTATCTCTCAAGTTGGACCAGACTGCTCACGGTGTGCCAATTTAATTTAAAATCGGTTAAGTAGTTTAGGAATCCATCGCGAACAAACATCGTGACAGGAGATTTATATATATTAAAATTAGTAAAATTTATTGTTTGTAATTTAATTTTTTCGCCTATTTAAAAAGTATAACATTAATAAAGAAAGTAGTCCTTATTATGTTTTTATGAATCTCGTTTGCATGTCTTGTTACATCCTATTGAACATATCTTGGACGAAGAAAATTGCAATTGGAATTCATTGAATATTTTTGGATAAAGATACCAGGATAAATTGATTCAATATGCTTGTCTGAAAGCGTCATTAATGCGATATGAAATAAGAACATCTCTAGATCTTTCTATATAGAGATGTAGATAAAATAGATTATAAGAGTAATACTTCGATTGACAGTGACGACAAAGATTACCTGCTGTATTTTCACACGATTCTTTCTTTATGTAAAGCGTACGGTTTACGTTTATTGTATTTAGATCAGCACCTGTACATTAGTATTCAGGGGTATGGCTCTTTTATGACTGCTGCTGACGTCAAACAAAGACGTGCACAAAATAAAAATTGCATTTAATTGGATATTTTCGATGACGATAGATTAAATTGTATTTAATTTTAGTTAGGTATCAAGTAAAATTTAAAGCTATTCAGTAACAACAACAAGTGAATGATGTATGGACAGAGTAATTAAAAGAACATGCTCCTAATGCTCGGCCAATATGAATAATGGTTACCTAATAAGTTGGGATTGTGATTAATTAATTGCTTGATCTTCTTACTATACTTCTTATTTGTTGGTTGGTGTCGTGACTCACAAAAAATAATCTTTTGACGATTGCCGCAGATCTACTACCGATACAGGATAGTCTAAATATACTTGGTATGGACATACGCCGCAATCTCAACCAGAGAAACTACATTGAGGGTGTCATTAAATCGGCATCTCGAAAACTCGGAGTCCTGAACAGAGTGAGGAGGTTTTTCACGCCGGAGCAGCTGTGTCTATTATGCAAGACTCAGGTTCGCCCCTGCGTGGAATACTGCTCTCATCTCTAGAACGGCTCCGCTAAGTACCTGCTAGATGCCCTTGATAGGTTGCAGCGGCGTGCCGTCCGTATCATAGGTGACCTTGAGGCTACTAAGACCCTTGAATCTCTGCAATTACGCAGGGACGTAGCCTCAATGGCTGTCTTTTACCGATTGTATCACGGTGAGTGTTCAGAAGAACTCTTTCAACTCATCCCACCCTCTCCTTTCTTTTAAGTTGTACCCTTATACGGCAAATCAGATACCGTCACGTACGAAAAGGTTCGGTACGTCTTATCTTTGCCTTACCATAAAGATGTGGAACTCACTGCCAGCTCACGTGTTTCCTTCCTCCCTTGATCCTGGGTCCTTTAAGCGGGGCGTGAAAAAGCATCTCTCAAGGCCGTCAAAGTGAGGGCCGTCATGTCACATTGCTTAACCAGCAATTGGGGATGGTGGCCTTCCCAATAGGACTTCACTCTGCGTACCATCAGGTAGCGTGAAGTCAACTTGACAGGGTTTTTTAATAAAAATAAAAAAAAATCTTGAACCTAGAAAGGTATACAAATGAAATTGAATACGGAGATAAGTTATATCACTAGAATACCGAAGTAACTGGAACAATGTTACAAGTAAAACAAAACAACAGTTAGTAATAAACTGTTTAATATGGGTCACACCCACTGACATCACTGATAGTCAGCACTTATCTGTTGGAAATGAGTTTTATCTGACGCTCCAGTCATAATGCTTCCCCTTTGTTTGTGTTTTCCGGTCGTGCATCTAATATTGTACCATGTTTATCTATTACTATCGCTTTGCTAAAGTACGGACTTGAACTACGGTAGAGTTTTGACGGAATAATAACTGTGCAATCTTACAGGAATTTGTGCTTTAGTGGTCAGTAACATTCCTTGTGGAGACGTATAAAGAATTCAAAATCGTTCAGAATTTTTCCGTGGGTGTCGTAACAAGCGACTTAGGAAAATACACAAGACGGCATAGTATCTTTGCGAAGAGCGGAACATTCAACATCTAACCCTGTACCATAGTAGGCCAAATACTGCTATAAAATCCCAGTGCTACTGAGTAGCAATCAGAAGAGGCTTAAATCCAACAGTGTACTGCGCAAGGCCGTGGAGGCTATTAACATGAGTATTACCTTGTCTTTCAGGGTATTTCTTAAGTCTTGAAGAGCAATATAACTTTATTTAAAATTTAGCCAATGAGACAGGTTCACTTGCAACAGAGCTGAAATATGTTTTGAAGATAGGATCGAACGTTGATTGCTAGACTAAGACAGGACTGATTAATTATGCTGTTACTAAAGTTACCTACCTATCTTTATGTTCTAACGCTAGTGCCGTATTATACAATCCAGTTTATAAATAAATAAAAAAAAGGAAAGTGATACCTTCCTTTACTCTATATTTTCTATCTCTTATCTTTATTGTATTTGTACGAATTATTTTCCATTACTTTTTATCACATAATTTCCTTCTTTTGTCAGCGCATATAAAATTAATAAACATCACTTTTATTATATTTATTTATTTATTTAATTCTTTATTGTACACCAGTAATTACAGAACAGTAAATTACTTATATACCAATGGTAAGTACAAGGGCGGTCTTATCGCATAATGCGATTTCTACCAGACAACCCTGGACGGACAGTATCGACTAAATGGACAGGTAGTATGCGGGCGTACTATACTAAGACTAAAACTAGCTACTTAAATCTAAAATTAACCTAACTATACTAAATTAACATAAACAATATATAAAACATTTATAGTTCGTATACCTACCTATATTATCTAAAACTGTGACGAATAATTCACATGCATGCAAATTCCTCGTACGAGGTCGGAGTAGATAATTATATTAAACCGGTGCTCGTCACACTAGGCTGCGCCTAAATCATATTAGTTAGTTACAGCGGTGACATCCTATACTATACATTAATAGGTATACTGTGCCGTACTTGATAGCGTAACGTTGTATGATGAACTGCTGTGTGAGAACGAAGTGTGATTGATGATGATGAGGAAAGTTGGAAGCGATTGTAGCTACGCTAAGGCATTGGTTTTGACATCGGAGTTCGATCTACAGCCATAGCTCTACAAAAGTAAAACAGTTCTGTTGTAAATCAGCAAACCTAATTCCAATTGTAACTTTTATGTTTCTGGTGCATATCTTATACTAATATATAAAGCTGAAGAGTTTGTTTGTTTGTTTGTTTGTTTGGTTGAACGCGCTAATCTCAGGAACTACTTTGAAAAATTATTTGAGTGTTAGATAGCCCATTTATTGAGGAAGGCTATAGGCTATATAACATCACGCTATGAGCGACGGGAGCAGAGCAGTAAACTTAAATAACGCGGGTGTAACCGCGGGCATCGTCTAGTACGTTATAATCTTCGATCAAATATACCAGTGATCGATGGTTATAATACTGCTTTTTTTTCACTACGTAGCTTTGGTTATCCTTATTTTGTTTCGTGTATTTTCCATGCATTAATAATTATAATCTAATATAGTTTAAAAATATTTGGTCAAATGCTTTAGTCCCCATTAATTTATACAAATAATTAGTTTAGTTCTGCTTTTGGCTGTGTGGCTTGCACCTGTACAAAAACGAATGCTAATGTCAATGTCAAAATTGTTCAAATTCTTAAACGTTCTGATATCGGTTACCTACTTTTGTATGTCATGAATGAATCGATATTTTCAAACAAGTCGTACTTGCAAAGCAGCAAAACTCGTTGCATAACGTGTCCGTATATAAAATACTTGTTTACTAAAGTGATATTAATCTGTGGCATGTTATCACACAAAATGATCTTGACTATACAGTTCATGTTTGAAAATATGTTACGAGAAATGCTAGTATAAACCTAGGATTATTTGGGTAGTTCAGGGATGAGTTAGGTTTGTATGGCTAGGTAATCTTACTACTTATAGATGCGAAAGTTTGTGAGGACGTTTGGGTGTTTGAAACTTTTTCACGGAATAACTAGGTATTATATATTTTTTATATATATTTTTTATTCACACCTGTGAGTTAGATGGTAATAATGGTTTATTTCAAACATTCTGTTTTCTATCACAAATTTGAAAATTATGGAGTTATAAATACTTTTAACTGTGTGGCGTTAGTAATTTAGCATGACTACTTCTTATAGGTTTCAGATAACACAGATCGTTAATAATGATAGCTATCTACATGCTAACACGGCAGATAACTTTCTAAGTTTTTATGGAAGTGAAAATTACTCAGCGGTAGGCACATCTACAATGAATGAGTAGTATAGATAGAATGTTTCATTGGCGTATCGTACTGCACAGAATTATTGTGTAGTGTATCCTCGCGTCATTGCTCGCGCGGACGCCTCAGCGAACGGACGTCCGTTGCGCCGCGCTTTTCCTTTTATTTATTTACTTTCGTATTCGTTTAGTCGCTATTTTAGTTATAGCAGCGCTTTATCGCCAGCCTTGCTACACATTTAGTTTTGATTGAGTGATGTTTGTATAGTGTTAAAGTGAATTCAGAAGGACTATAATGAAGTTTAAAATTTTCAAAAAGATTCAGCGGCAGGTAAGCTAATGTTGATCCAGCTGTGTTTAAAGTAACGATGCATAACGTTTTCATGAAAACTGCTTGTTTCATTTTCTATATATAACGTTACTTTCTTGCTACGTTCGTGTTATCGCGTTAGTAAATTGTTTTAGTTTGTTTGTGTTTGGTTGAAAGTTGCTGCTTCGTTGAATCTGTGATATACGGTTACGTTATGTTTTCAGCTGATTATGACGTTCTGGGTTCTAAATTTCAGTAGGGTAAAGTAATTCTGTGATGTCGTTTGTTAAGGCTCTTAGTATGTGCTTTTAGTTTATAACTAAAGAAAATTATTAAATTATGGGAATAATTTGGAGTATCTATATTATATGACAACTTGATAAGATCTGCAAAGTGCTTGCAAATCTACAAGACAAGAGAGAATAGGATTAGGCTGGCAATTTCTGCCGTATGCCAAATGAGCTACTGAAAACAATTTATGCTGCTTAGTCACTTATGATTATGACACAGCAAGTGATACTCCAAGGAAGCGGTGACAAAGTCCAGGAGAAATAAATAACTATTCTGCCGTCACAACGTAAAAGGGCACAACTAATTTTTTTTTCGAAATTGAGTTATATACATATTTGGAATAAGGAGAAAAAGGCCTATCTGCTAATATTTTTTGTTTAATTTTATAACCACTATAAATAAAAGTACCAAAGCCTGAAAAGGCACAACTGAGCAATTATTTTTGTGATAGCACTAGAAAAAGGCATATCTAGAGTAGATTACATGAAGAAAAATGGTCACAAGTGGATAGATGTGTTTTAATTAATATGGCTCTTCATTGTAATACTTAACCTTTTGCCCCCAAAATGTTAGAATGGAAAGTCACATTTGGTTAATTATGCCTTTTATAGGTGCGTAATATTAATGATTTTACAATATTTTTTAAGTTAAGTTGAAATAGAAATTGTGGATTATTGAATAAATACAGTTAAAATAAAAAAAAGAAGTAAATCATCTTATAAAATTCACGTAGACGCTACTATTTTCATTCATACAATTTCTATAACTACAATACCGTAATTTATTTTTGACAAGCTAAGAAATATTTTAAACTCGATTTTCTCCTGATTTACAAAATGTTAGTTGTGCCCTTTACGTTATGACGGCAGAGTAATATTTAAACTTTTTTACCCAAAATGTTAGAATGGAAAGTCACATTTGGTTAATTATGCCTTTTAAACGTAATATGAATGATTTTACAATATTTTTTAAGTTAGGTTGAAATGGAAAATGTAGGTTATTGAATAAATACAGATAAAATAAAAAAATAAGTAGGTAAATTATCTTTTCCCTTCATACATTTTCTATAACTACAATACCGTAATTTATTTTTGACATAAGCTAAGAAATATTTTAAGCTCGATTTCTCCTGATTTACAAAACGTTAGTCCCTTTTACGTTATGACGGCAGTATTGGTTTAGCCAGATCGAATCTATTGCTAAAGGATTCGTCATCATCATCATCATCATCGTCCTAGCATTATTTTTGCATTCAGGGCTTTTCTTCTTGGAGCTCAGGATACGCTTGTTGGTCTAATCATGACAGAATATTGGCTTTAATGGGTTCGGCAATATTTTGTTCATATGTTTCGATAATGTAGGCTAATGGTAACAGTAATTAAAATATTTTTTAACTTGCATCCGTGGGTTTACATTTATAGGATATCAAATCGTGTGTTTCTACATAACATCCATAAAGTAGTTTAATACCTGTTTACGAATATCCCACACATACTACTGTGTATGGTTTCTTTTTTGTTTCATTTGAAACAGTTTTACACAACAACAGTTTTATATGGTATTCTCAAGTATGGGAAAGATAGATGATTCTATAATATTGACTCGGGCATCGATGATTAGAACCTCGCGGTTGATCATAATCGTAAATACAATTCACAATTCAATTAAAACAGTAAATATTATTGAATTGACTGAAAACATCGACTATCACTTGGACGATTTTCATTAAATATAAATGAAATATTCAACTTTTAAACTTTCTTTTTCGAGTTTACTTTCAATATGCACGAAATTACTTTTGTTGTTATTATGGTAGAATTTTCTACTCATTGTAGAGTGTGGAGATATAAGCATTTTATCGATGTTTTCTGGTTAAATTTCGTACATAGTTTTGTTGTCCATTGCGTCAGTAGGTAGTAGGTACTGATATCAATAATCTTGTAATTTGCTATTGAATAATAGAACTAAAAGAAATACTTATTCTGTACATTTTCTATGTTATAAGGTACAGTTCGAAATAATCACACCTCAAAATGTTTGTCAAATCTTTATGAA
This sequence comes from Euclidia mi, assembly GCA_944739405.2. Classification (NCBI taxonomy): domain Eukaryota; kingdom Metazoa; phylum Arthropoda; class Insecta; order Lepidoptera; family Erebidae; genus Euclidia; species Euclidia mi. The sequence goes on from OX123197.2 coordinate 26,730,069, forward strand.
TAGGTAAACTTAATATTTCTTTATCTAAAAATCCTACAAGATGTTACGAATAATAAACAATTAGGACGAAAGAATCAATCAAAATCACGTTAATGTTTATGGAGTTACTAGTAGTAGTAGTAGTAGTTGACTATACATACTTTTACTAAGTAGTTACAAATGCAAGCCTCCTATACGTAAACTTGTGTGGCGTTTTTGGCGTCATGCAAAGTCAAATCTAGCCACAAGAGAGGGCTACATCCAAATTTGACATAGAGTGCCAAAATTTGCCCATATGTATACAAGCATTGTTTTATTATGTGTGTTATAGGCTTTATATGGTAGGCAAGGGTCAGTAGCTATGCATCCTAGTATCATTAAAGCCAAGCAATGTGAGTATGTGACGTATGTGCAGTGTGCAGCCGGTTTCAGTACTGTCATACTACTAGTCGACCAAGCCAACTAGACGAATGTCAACGTGACAAAATTCAACATAATTCAATAATTATAATCCAGAAATTCCTAGTACCGATTGCAGGCGCATTGTACGTTCACACGCCGCGTTCGCACGTTACGATAAATAATTTCTGGATTATAATTGTTGAATTATGTTGAATTTTGTCACGTTGACATTCGTCTAGTTGGCTTGGTCGACTAGTAGTTTCGCACCGCGCTGACCTACAAAAATACTGGTATGTCACTCCCAGTATAAAGATAAAAGCGAATTACTCAGTATCTTATAAACAAAAGGTAAATGAACATCTTATAATTGATTCTAAGTTTTTCAAATAACATTCGCCCTGAATTGTCGTATGTATATATTTTTAATCGACTCAGGACCCATTCCTATTTGGTACGCTAGCCCAGGCGTTTTGAAGTACCTACCGTAGTTTCTTTGTGGAATCGATAGTAACGTAAACATTTTTAATTAGCAATATAATATTGGTATAGATGTACTGCCGGTTCCACAAATTTTTGAGGGTTTTGACGGGCGTGTAGCCCGATTCGGGTTATAGTAAATTGGGAACTAGGTAACCTTGTGTAAGTTATGTAAACTCCAGCTCACCAAGTGTCAGTCAACAAAAACTAAAGACCATAATAGTTTAGCATGTGAAAGGATTGTCTGTTACGTAAACTTCCTTCAAATATTATAGATATTATTCTCATTACTGCATATTTGTTATGTAGGTTAAACAACATAACTGACAATGACACATGTTACGTAATCTTACCGCAGCAAAACTTCGTTTCTTTGCTTTACCAAAGAAATGAGAGCCGTTAGTCTACGATTTAGATCCAATTTTAAAACTACCTGGCTTGTGTAAATATTTGCCTGTTCGACTATTTTCGACTTTCAACAATCGACCTACTTTACACGGATGCCTTTTATATGGAATTGCGATCATAAAAATCTCTTTGGTGAGCGCAAAGCTACGATCTTTCAAATGACATTTCAATACTTAAACCTAGATTTACTGATTCAGCTTTATGGTATTAGTATAGCAGTGCAAGCTGGCAGGTAATAACGTTCCTGCTGCTTTTACTATAACGATAATACGGCGAAGACATAAATCATCATAAAGTTCTGCAAACGAAAGCGTCTGCCGGTTGCACTCAAATGCATATTACTCCGCCACGGCCTCGCTACGGTCCATCACTGCTGATCGTAAAATAGTTTAGAATTTCACACTATAGTCGTATATCATCGGCAATCCCAGTAAGGTATTGTTTACGACTGTACAATATGTATATATTGTAAAGTCGTAGTCTATTTTATTATTCCTTTAAAAAAGAAGGCGTTGATATGTATGTAACCTGTTTCATTATTTTAGAATACCTTCAACAGATTTGTCCCGAAGTTTCGCCGTCAGTTATATTAACCGTGGTCACGGGATAATGAAAACAAAAGTAGGCATTACTTAGTAGGTACTTATCCTGCACTCCTTATTTATAAGCGGTATTATCCGTATAAGGTAAAAAGTAATAAAACAATCAAACTGAGTGTTTACAACTTCTCATTCTAAAACTAGCTTGTTTACCATATACACGAGAAAAACAAATATTATTAACAATAAAGATCACGACTGATAGTAATTCGCAGCTCTTATTTGTCGATAATGTTATTACTTATAACAGTTCATTAGATATTGGATCTGAAATAAATTTATACGCACCTACAAGTCGTACATCATTAGTATGAGCACCTGGTAGCCCTCCTTATGTACTGCTGTGATCGAGAACCAAATAATTTGATATCTAGCGCTAGTATACAATATAGGTGCCTACTTGAGTCAAATTCCCCGATATCGCTTTTGACTCGAGTACTTGATCTTGTCATCTGTCAGTTTTATTGTTTACATCCACTCCGCGCATTTTTGTGTTTTAAAAATATAAACAGTGCTTAAATTGATTTGAAAAGTGCTTAAAAACGTTAATTAGACAGTAATTAAGACGTGAAATATATATAAAAATCAAATTATAAACAAAATATAAAAATAACGACTCTGTTCCAAACAATAACACTTCACAACATAAAGTGTATTAGTGGTCATAAAACTAAAGTAACACGTAAAACTGAAGGTGAAAATAGTGATATTACGCAAAATAAACAGTGAATTAAAAGTAATTGCATATTTATAATACGAAAATTGTCAATTCATTGCCTTGACAATCCATTGAATATCGCCATCTATTCAAATAAATGTGAATTACTAACGACCTAAACGTCATAGCTAGCCCTACGCATAGTAGAGTGGTGGTGTAATGAGTACGAATTATCTGTAAACCCGACCAAGACCGAACTAGTTATGTTCACACACAAACGCGCGCTGGGCACTTACCGACTGCCCAGGTTATTTAATACAGAGCTTAAGCTGTCTACCGAGGTCAAGTACCTAGGTGTCACTCTCGACAGCAAATTGACATGGAACAGCCACATGGAAAATAAGCTCAACAAAGCCAGCATTGTCTTCTGGCAGTGTAAGAAGATGATAGGCAAACGCTGGGGCATATCCCCCAAAATTGTCTTATGGCTTTATAAGACAATAATACGTCCGATGATAAGCTACGGCGCAGTAGTGTGGTGGCCTCGGACCAACCTAACAACGGCCGCCAACAAGCTTCAAAAGCTTCAAAGACTTGCATGCCTAGCGGCAACGGGCTGCATGAAAACTACACCTACAGCGGCACTCGAAGTGTTGCTGGACCTGCCTCCATTGCACCTGTTTATACAACAGGAAGCAACGATGACGGCGGTCCGGCTAAGAGCTCTGAAGCTCTGGAAAGACACCAACACACCGCACACTAGCAATTTAAATACACTTTTTAAAGAAGTTCCTCTCACACAAGCCATTGGCGACCAAATACCGAAACAATTTGTGTTCGACAAGAAGTACAAAATCCAACTGTACGAGGATCTACACGAAGGAGCGGTTAATCACAACGAGCTCACGATCTTCACAGATGGGTCTAAGACGGATACAGGTACGGGTTCAGGAGTATTCTCCGAGGACCTAAACATCAACATCGCAGCACCACTGGGAGCCTACAACACGGTCTACCAGGCCGAATGTTTTGGCATAATCCTAGCTGCCACAGCAATCATGGCACGTGAGGTAAGGGAACGATCCATTAGGATCCTCTCAGATAGTAAGGCGGTCCTCTCAGCCCTCAAAAGCCATACTATCACCTCGGCACTCACGCTTGAATGCCACCAGAAACTAACAGAGGTAGGTAAACAAAACAAATTAACACTGCAATGGATCAAGGGCCACAGTGGCTCAAGAGGGAATGACGCAGCCGACGTACTTGCCAGAAGAGGGGCCACTTTAGAGGTGGTGGGACCCGAGCCCATCATTCCCCTCCCTTCTGGTTTTTATCGCAACCTGGTAAGAAATAGGACCAGGACCCAACACAACCAGTCCTGGATTGGTATTGAAACATGTAGGCAGGCCAAGGAGGCTCTTCCCGCAGTAGACGGTAAGATAGCCAAACAAATCCTCCGGCTGTCCAAACAACAACTGCGGACAGTCACGGCCGCCTACACAGGACACGGATTCTTTAATAAACACCTATTTACTATAGGTATCACCGACAGCCCGCTGTGCAGGGCCTGTATGGCAGCAGACGAGACGGCAGCCCACCTGCTCCTCGACTGCCCTGAGGTCGCACAGTACAGGCAGCAGTACCTGACGAGATACAGCACCCTGAGGGAGGCAGTGGGCCACATCAAGAGTCTGCTGGCCTTCCTCGAAGAGCTGGGGTGGCTCGAATGAAGACACCATTCCCACCCGCACGCAAAATACGCGCCAAGACGTGGAGTTGCGGAAACAGCCCGTGCAATCAAGTATCAAGTATCAAGTAACGTCATAGCTAAGAAAGCACGGCAACAGTTTACCTAAAAATCAATAAACAGTAGATAAAGCAGTATTCATTATACATACTTTATTAGACCCATAAGATCAACTATTTTAAGAAAATCAGTAACGACGAAGTCGCTAAGTGGCGTAACTGGGCCGCTCAGTTAGACACTAAGTGAGAACTCGAGTTTGAGCCTGCGACAAGATTTGTCTTTTTGAGAATTAATCTGCACGCTCACTATATTTGTTCAAAAATTTAGCGAAGTTTATAAAAACCAGGCGCAGAAGAATATAAAAATATTTTAATTAACAAATTTCGACGAAGTAATCTATAAAACAACGCTTCAGAATGGACTCAGAATATAACAACATTACTCATCGGAAACCCAGAACAAATTTATTAGGAGATCTTACCAACTTAACAAACAGAAATGAAGAAACCATGTTTGATAGCACGATGCTTAGCATACCAGACAGCCTACACGAAGACAGTGATGCAATAAGTGACCTAAAAGACCGAATTACTTACAATGCAATTACAGAGCGCGCATCAAGAAGTAGAAAATTTGAATTGTGAAAATTTCCGCCTAAAATGCGACATTCAAAATATGATTAAGACAATTGATACCTACAAAAAAATCTGTTCAACTCCAGAAAGGAAAAGTAAAGCTTCGTCACAATCCGCACGTAAAAGCAAAATACTGGCAAAGACACAATGCTATGATGATTGTACCGAAAGTCCAGTCATAATGCGTAATAAGGAGACCCAAACCTGTAGCACTTCGGAAGCAGGAAAGGAAACAGTTACCTACACAAGAATCATCTTCTCAACATCCTTTACAAAATAATATTAGGCTGTCAGTTTCTGAAAATCTAACTAAAATGAAAAATAAATTATGCATTTTAAGTAACAGTAATTATAAAGATTCACTAGGTATCTATTATCGACGACGTATTTTCTGATTACTTTGATTTTTGCCATTATAGTAAACCAAACAGCACTGTAATTGAACTTTTGAACAATTTAAAAGATTTCACCCTAAACGACTACTGTATATTAATGATTGAAGAAAGTGATGTTAAGGACGATAAAAACCATATAAAAACTATAAACATCCTGAAAGATACCTTGACAAAACTAACTCATACAAATGTAATTGTCTGTGGCCATGTATATGTGACTGGTGCGCCTATATATAATTTCAAAGTTGACATGTTTAATAATCTATTATACATTGACATTCAAAACAATAAATATGCTTATCTATTTGATAGTAATACTGATCTGTCACTAGAAATGTTTTCATATTCTACTGGAAAACTAAATAAACATGGAATGAAAAATATATATCGATGCATAATGGATAACATTTTAATTGATTTTAGCACGATAATTATAAATTAACAAATAATAGTAACTCCCTTATACGCTGTAATCCTGCCAACGTTTTAACAACTTCGGAACCAAACAATGAAAAATATATTACTTCCCAGTTTTTTCTCTGAAGGACATATATATGTACTACACCAGAATATTGCAGGATTACTTAATAAATTAGAAGCTTTATGTGTAAATTTGGAAGAACTCAAAGATAACAATAAGTGTATTGACGTTGTATGTATTAGCTTACATTTCATGTCATCGGCACATAATGTAAGCATAGATTTACCGAATTATAGTTTGGCTGCATCTTACTATCGACATAACAGTAAACAGGGAGGAACATGCATTCTATTAAATAAATAAAAAATATATAAGGAAATAAATGACATTAAGCAATTTTGCGTTGACCATGCATTTGAGTGTTGTGCAATTGAGGTTCTTTCTTATAAAACTTTAATTATCTGCATATACAGAGTACCCAAACAAAATAATTTGTATACGTTTTTCAACACGCTAGAAAAACGTTTGATTTACATTAATAAATATAAATATAATAACATTTTAATTGCTGGTGATTTTAATATAGATATTTTAAAGCGTAATAATAGTACTTTAGATTTTGAATGCCTAATATTGAATTATAATTTTAATTTGACATTAAATGAACCGACGAGATTGTCTAGTCGTAGCTGTATAGACAATTTTGCACATAATTTAAAAAAGAAATGTAAGACCGAGAATTTAGAATTAGGTTTATCGGATCATACAGCCCAATTAATAAAACTGCCCGTTAAACAAGTGTTCGCATTAAAATCTTGGCGCATCACGAAACGAGATTATAGTTTGGAAAACATTAAAAAATTTAAAGAATGTATCAAGAACATGTCTTTTTCGAATATTTACCAAACCGATAATTCGAATACAGCATACCAATACTTTATAAATGACTTCAAATTTCTTTATGATTTATGTTTCCCCAAAATACATATATTATTTTTATGAAAGTCAACTGCAAGCCAAAATGGGTATCACGTGGAGTGAAAGCTTGCAACAGAAAGAAAAGAGATTTACTTTGGGAATTTAGACTAAAACCCACACAAGAAAATAAATCAAAGTATCAAAGTTATTGTAGATGATTTAAGAAGGTCATAATGCTAACTAATCGTGCTCAAAATAATTACAAAATAAAAAGTGTATATAATAAATGTAAAGCAGCGTGGCGAATTATAAATAGTACCAGACCTAATATACCCAAAGAAGATATTTCCAGCATCAAAATTAACGAGAAACCTACAAATAATCCCATAGAAATAGCGAATGCGTTTAATGACTATTTTATCAAAAGTTTAACCAGTTCCAGGTTCCATGAAAAATGTAACTGCATTAATAAATCCACAATTAAAATCTATGTTTCTTGCTCCAAGCAAGCCGCATCATATTTACAATATAATCAATAATAATCAATTTTGTGGTTGCACGCATTTATTAAACCCAAATCACCACATATCTATGGATTCCTTAATCCATAGATTTAAATCTTAATCCAAATATATGGCTCTCATACAGGCCATTTATTCGTGTTACTACGAGCAATAGCTAGTTTAAGATTAGTTCCTTTTGACCTTATTTATTCGTACTGTCAGTAAGGCAGTTACTTAAAAAAGATTCACCACAAAAAAAGAAAAATGATGGTACCGGAGGCAAATTACTTATATTTTTGCTGCATACAGCATTCAAATATCAGCGCTTATCCTATTCTTGACCATTGAAAATGAGAAACGACACGCAATACTTTATAGCGTTTTTTTGAGACAGGTTTTTTGTCCAGGCTGTTTTTCATTTCTATTTGTGTCGACTGCAAACGGTATTTATTGTGACTTCAGTTAAATTGTTTACAAAAGCAATGTTGTTTTATTTGCCTATTGTCAGGGTGAAGAAAAGTAAACGAAACTTTTGCAAGTGAAATATAGACAAGAAGTTCGGATGCTGTTAGTAAGATTTTCTCGGATAACTTTCGTTTCTACTCATAGAACGCGTAACAGTAAATCGATTAATTGTTGAAGACGATGTTTAAAAATCTTTTAATGACTGCTAAAAGCAAAAAAATTAAGAAAGGAAACAGTTTTCATACTGCCCAGATTGCTCAAATATTGCTTTCACTAAACTTAATTTGGTTTTGTGGCATTTGATACGATTACTTGGACATTAAACTGAAACCTTGCAGTTTCCATAAATACTTTATGGATTACTACGTCAAAGACTTGCTAATTGATTCTATTAAGTCATTATCTATTTTTCCAATGTGAACTAAAATAATTATATAGCAGTCTAATTCTTTTAGATTAAATAAAAACTAAGGTCGTTTGACATTTATATATTTTCTATGTTATTCATCTATCAGATAGAAAAACATTGTTGTATTCTGTTAAATATCTTTAATAAGATAATTCTGCAAAATCGATGCTTAACTGCCGCATAATTATTAAGACTAAAAACATACTGTATAAATTTACCAAACATACTAATGCTATCGCTGAAGCTCGGCTACAAGTAACCGGAATGAAGGAAGATTAGCGCCTAAACAAAAGTGTGAAACCAACCAATAGCTCTCGAAACCTGTTTAATTCCTGTGCCTCAACGCCACGCCACCCAGTGTGTATATCTCTTATGGTAGCTTATAATGTATCACACAAAGATCTCAGGGTTGTCACTGGTTTCGCCAAGTAATACCTAATTGCGAATGAGTAACTATTTTGTACGCAAATAGATGTGCGAGCACAGCACCTTGGTTAAGTCAGCTTCGCTTTTGAAAACAAGCAAAATTTAAACGCAATTCGAAAATTTATCGTAAGAGTTATTGAATTTAATTGAAATTTTAAACTTTCGGACCGTAAGATAACACCTATGGTGGTTTATAATGGCCGCATAAGGTGCTTTATTTCATTTAACCTTAGTGATGACTATAAGAGTATTATCTTGTTAGAAAAGATTAATCGGATTAAACTTGTTTGGTAACAAGAATGGACAACGCTAAAGGCTTCATGATCCGACTTTTAGACATTTAAGAGGTGATAAACCGGCGCAGTTTAAATTGAGAATCCTGACGATGCTACATTACACAATAATTCTCATATTTATAAACTATGAGTAACTTCAAAGCTTTAGTGTAGCTGTACCCTCTGCGTGAGATTAGGTACAATGGCGGGCAGAGAGAATGCTTTAGCTCATGCTAAGGCATTATCTCTCAGTCAAACCGCAGATATCGTCATGATAGAATTTAATTTGTTTAGTGGCACCCCTAGCACAGCACAGCCACCTGGCACGGCGCCTAGGTCAACGGGTGTCGCCTCCAGTACTCGTTATAGGACAATGGTTTATTGATAATGTGCCAAACTGCACTTTAACTTTGTATATTGCATCAGGTTACATAGTGAATGCGATTTATTGAGGAAAGATTCTAGTTTACTTTGATTATGATATGGAAACGCTAGATGAAAGTCTTGGATGAAACCGGTATAACATAAGGACGATGATGGATATGATCATGGACATTTGCTGTGCATAAATAGGTACTATTTCTAAGAATGAATCTATATATTGTAGAATTTGTATATTTAGATGAGTTTCCCTAGAAACGGAATATAATTAGTTAGCATGGAGGGTACCCTTAACAGCTCTCTGCAAAATATGAACTCGTAATAACTCTTTTAGAAAACCTCCAAACTCCTGCTTTATCTTAACCTTGAACTTGTGATCAGATTTTCTACGCAGTTTCCCCCAGACGCGAGACGTTGCGAATTGACGAAATATATCAATGTTTATTTTTTTACGATTGCAAATACAAAAATACGCAAATGTTTTGTTACAGCAACACGTACTCCGATAACATTAATTTTCGCTTCGTAATAATTGTATGATATAACTGGGTTACGTAATTTCGATCAACATTTTTGTTTTGTGATAGCTGTTAACGTACTTTCGTTAGCACTTTGTCATAATTTATTCAAATACTGTTGAACTGTTGCTCTACTAATTGTCACGCATAAGTAGGTGCAGCTAATATAAATAACGTTTTTTGTAGTAGTTGCACAAATACATATGGGTGTTTCTTATTTTGAAAACAAGCGGTTAGATTTTCTTCAGAATTTTGACTCAGATACATAGTTATATAAAGGTTCTGGATTCATAAAGTTGGATTTGGGATCTGGATCATTAACTCTTATTGTGAAAAGAAAAACCATTTGGATGATTTTTGTTTTAAGATTAGATTGATGATTGGGAAATTACTATTCGGTCCAATGTTTGTGATTTGTGAACATTTAAACAAAATACAGATTTATCGGAACCTTTTCAATTAAGATTAAGAATATTTATTAGACGTACCGATATTTAATTACCATGCAATAAAGTCAAATATGCATGCGTGGCCCGCGTTAAATACCACCATAAAGGTTGGATATTTGGAATGGCTGTCATACCGTTGAAAACTGAGGGTTAATTTTTTATTATAGCTGTTTCGTTGAACCGCCTTGTCAAAGGGTGAATGAGCTATAAGTTAGCGTGATTGCTAATATTTATGATATTTTCTATGACTGAAATGAAATAAAACTTCTGTTTAAAAAGTAGGTACTTATTATTAAACGGTCTGCTTTCGTACCTACTTTTCTTTGAGTAAAGAATATCAAGATATTTAGTAAACAGTAACTGTTATTTCTGAATACCCGTATTATTGTTTTTTTTCTAACAGTCTTTGCTGATGTTTGTTTTAGGTTAAGTTGATATCAGTTCAAGTTTAAGGTCAAAATATTTTCATTCAAATAGAAGAGTAATTTACATACTGTTCTGAAACGTCACTGACTCACGATTTCAGAGAGGTATAACCGATGACTAGTAGCGCATGGTGTCTATTATGGATAGTTTTTTTTATCTACACGTTATCTTAATATATAAAATCCTTGCGTTACTGACTGACTGACAGACACGCTACAGCCGAAACTATTGGGCGCAGGAAGCTGAAATTTGGCATGTATGTTCCTTGGGGACCGTAGGGGTGCACTAAGAAGGGATTTCCCGAAATTCCCACGGGATCGGTCAAAACGGGTAAATTTAAAAAAAATGCAGGCGTAGCTGCTGGCGTCCTCTAGTAGGTTTATAAAGCATTATGGCAAAGAACCTGTCTGTAGCGAAAAAGTTTACAATGCCCTTCCTTTAATCTTTGAAATGTCGAAAAATCCTCACACGCCATGAGCTCACATTGTTAGACCAGAATCATTCATGTTATAATCCTATACACGACAACATTCATCATATATCAGCCGAAAGACGTCCACTGCTGGACATAGGCCTCCCCCATGGCCTGCACATGGACCGATCCTGAGCCACCCGCATCCAACATTCACCATGTACTAATTAATAACAGTTACAGTTTTAAAATAAAGACTCGCGATTTCATTCTATGTTGTATCATTATTCAGCCAACCGTCTGCGTTCATTTAATCCGATTTCATTCCGTCACTACGCCAAGTTATTCATACAAATGAACCGTAAACATACTAGTACCTAACGTATAGTAACTAACGTATTAAAAAAGCAAATATGACTACGTATGTATGTTTGGTATTGAAAGATTATAGTACTCATAGAATGTGACTAAACCAGAGCACATTGTCACATTGTTATTTACGTTTGTGTTGACGATTTCGATTGACAGTGGATCAGAATGACAAAAGGTTTGGTGTTTCTATTTTATTTTATGTGTATATTATTATGCTCGTAGCTAAATTGCTTTAGAATGATACCAAGTAGCTAAACTAACATAGCTAGAATAGTTAAATTTTACGCGACGTAGGCAATAAACGGCCAGCTTTCCTCGTGATCACGGCCGATGTAAGCCTGCTGAAAGGCCGGGCAAAAAAACTATTAAAAATGTTATGTATTCTTAACCTATAATGATAATAAATAAGTATCTGCGCGATTAAGTACCAACAACAAATATAGTATAGTGAACTGTAGTTTAATTTGTGTGCAATCGTAAAATAATGACATAAGACATACATATGTCCAGCACGTTTTAGGATAGAAGTATGTAGGCAATGATAATATCCAATTCCGAGAGTTCCCAATCGAGATTACTCTTGGCAATCGACATTGCAGTTTCAGTACATAGCGAAATCAGTTATGACTAATCTCTTGTCTCATATGTGTATTCTTGCAATCATCCGTGGCTATGAGACGTAGTATTTCACGGAATATCATTCTCATCGTTTTTTCAGTTTTATTCACTTACGTCATCATCATCTTTGTCGTAGTGCTATCACGGTTGCTTTCAAGACAGCTTCGCCTTGCAGTCCAGGGTCCGCTTTCCAGTCTCACCAAATATAATGACAGAATATTTTACTATTGGGTGTGTAATACACCTCTGCCTACCCATTCGGGGATGAAAGGGGTGACGTTATGTTATGTTTATTTTACTACTTATAGTAGTTATAGTTCACCTACGTCATTAACCATTGGAATTCTAATCATGTCCAGAATTACACTTGATCTGCTTCATGTTAAAAAAATTGTAAATTTAATACATTCTAATAAATTTAGATTAAGGTTAATGAACTTTAGCCAAACATGCGGATAAGTGCTAGTTCTATTTTTATAGTGCTTTATATCTAAAAATATCTTGACAGCAGACTGCCTCCGTGGTCCAGTGGATAGCGTATGCGACTGCTGATCGGCGGTCGGCTGAGATAGTTTATTCCACTCTGTTCACCTGGAATATCACCTGGATGAACAAAACAGACTTCTTGGTATCCTTATTATTTAACTAGATTACGTATTGAACTAGCTACGAAAGCAGAAACATTTCGGAAAATGATATGTTTTTATTATTTTAATATGGCAGCGCCCAAATGCCGCTTTCGTAAGAAACCTTGTATCGCCAGATATTACAAACAAACAATCAACTGAAACAGAACACCCAGACTGTAAATAACTATCTGTTAATCTCAATGTTATTCCCTGTGGGGTTCGAACCCACTATACTTGGCACAGTGTCAAACAACGAGGCGACTGCTTCAGTTACTACGCCATTCGTGCAAGCACTACAACATAAACATTAAAATTCATACATAATCAAACCAATTGTTCATACAAAACGAATTAAGACTTCCGACTTCCTGTAGGCTGACCTAATATTACTGTTAACTGTACATCCGTGAACATAGCGTCAGTGCCGAAATATCGGTTACTCAAAACAAAAGTACGTGGTATATATCCCGTAGGAACAGTAAAAAGTAATTATAGTGACCACGAAAGTTTAAATTCCTATATTGACCTAATATTATTAGCAAATGCTTCTAATTGCTTCGATCGATCATTTTTTAATTTAGTTCAAATGTCTAGCGCCAAATATTAAGCCTATAACTTCAAATTTAAAAACAATCACAACTTTTTGAAGCGGCAATGATTCACACTCTTGCCGATACATATGTTACACTTAAAATAAACCTTGTATTGTATAAGAGTTCATCCTATCGCCATGACCTTGCCACTGATACAGCGATTTATGACTGGCGTTATTCATTGTATGTTCACCACATAAATCGTTTTCGATCGTGTGTGAACCCAACTGATTGTACCATTAAACGTTTTACAATGAATATCGACACTTGAAAGGCAAAATACTTAGCAACGACCGTGATTGAACTTGAAAATGATATTGGATTATTGTTTCATTGACATCTAGAATACAAGTCAGTATTAGATTATTATTATAATTTTATACTGAATAGAGAACTATGTTTTATGTGTTTCTAAAAAAAGATTATTTTACATAATATTTAACTACATCATTATATACATAGGCTGCATATTTTTCTTGTGAAACATCGCAAGTGTGTATTGACAAATTCAAAGCATGGTAATTGCCGACATTCTCGTAGTCCCACTTTAGCTTTTCAGTAAGTGTCGGGACCTTAGGTCGACACTTCCCGCCATCCTAGTTCAAAATATTGTGTAATAGTTTGTTAAGAAGTGAATTTCTGAAAGATTTTTAAATGTATGCCCTACATATCATTATTTCTTTAAGCCTTTTCGTGACTTAATTCTGCGCTGTTTATCAGCACAATGATGTTGGTGTATGACACGTCTATATATTGTAAAACGTTATTGAGCATCGATCCTGGGATTTCATAATTGGCCGACACAGAAGTTGCGTCTGCAAAATTTTGCCAACTAACAATAATGCGAATCAGTGAAAATGTCAGTGTATTCGACTTTGACGTAGAATAATTGTGCTCCGGTTTCTTTGTTTAGCTTGCAGATTGATGTCGAAACTCGTAAAACGATGTTTGTTTCTAAATTCGTCCGGTTTATTGTTTTCCAGTTAATTTCGTTTTATACCTTCAAATGAGGATTCTGTTCATTCTGTATTTTTCTGTTTACGTTTTCGGCGGTCACTGGCATTCTTGGGTTGGGAATCTGGCTATAGTGAGGTTTTGACATTCAGCTTGTGAAACGTATGTTCTTACACACACATGTCAATAGCATCACGAAATTAACTTTGACTATAGCTGATGAAGTTCATCATCATCATCCTAGCGCAGTCCTGGTTGCGTTCCAAAACCTACGCCTTGGAGCCCAGGGTCTGCTTTCGGGCTGTGTCTCCTCCACTTCGCACGGCCTTCAGCATCCCTGGTGGTTAGCTGATGAAGTTCGTCTAGATCGAATAATGGTCCTGAAGACTTAATATGTCTTCAGACTCAAATCTTAACTTGATTGAAACGACTAAAGGCTCACTCATTAGCCAGCTCCGAGGTCTGATCAAAGTCGTACCATACTGAAGTCAATCATCCTACGTCGAGCGCCGATAGGTATTACGGCGTAAAATGTGATGAGGCCAAACTACAAGCCTTCGTGGACAATTCAATACAAAAGCAGTACATTTTCATTAAACGCTCTGACATTAAAGAAGTTTACATTAAAAGGCATTTCGAAACGGCCTTTGTGGGTTCATGAAACGTCTGTGACGCCATTATGATAAGTTCAAGTTTGTGGGTCAAATGAGTTGAATGCTACGGTCTATTTTACCCAATTGTTGTCATTATAATCTCCTTATGTTTTCGTACAGTTAGCAACAAAAGTAGCAGCACACAAAATCTTTACTGAGTCTTTTATGAATTAAAAGTCCCTGATCATTATTTTTAGTTTATTATTTATGTAAGTATTCTCCCTCTACATAAATGGCTCTACTAGATATTGACAATAATAATTATTTCGGATAGTAAAACTATTTAAAATTACGAAGGTAAATTATTATATAACGCATAATGTGTTGTTGACGGTTTAGGTAACTTGCAGTTCGTGGTCTTGAGGAGTATTTCTCGCAAATGTTATGCATTAGTTGTGGTCTTGGCAATCTCTGTTTATCTAAGTAAATATTGCCATTTTAATTAGGAGCAAGGTTGCAATAGCAAATATTGTGTCGCAGTCAACTGGTTCATCGTTTAATTAAATGACAAGTCCTATTTTCACTGCATTGAACATCGATATTGAATAAATCAATTTAATTCGACGACTATGATTTGTTTGATATCCCGTGATTGTTTTAAAAAGATGCTGTTAGAAATATTATAGGCTGATTGAAAAATCCTCATATATATATATATATATCCCATTCTCTCGAGTATATATGCTTTGTAAAAATCATGCAATATTTCCAATCATTACTAAGTAACACAATTCTTGCATTCTCTGGTGACATAAATACATTCACGGTGCTCACAGAACACTTTAGCTAATAGTATAGTACAAGCTCAATGATTTCCTATAATCACACTACATTTCCGTGGCACACCCACACATAAAATGTTATTGCTTACATGTATACAGGGTGGAAATAAGCTTTCCTCTTACATCTGTAGGGAGTGCCCTGTGAGGGATTTGATATGCAGAGTTCTCGTTATACGGTCTAATAAACATAAGTCTCTGCTGTCAAGACTGCACGGTCGGCGTAGTGGCTAAGCGTCCGCCTCGCCGCTTGACACTGCGCCGAGTGTTGTGGGTTCGATTCCCACACGAGATAACACTTTGTGTGATCCACGAATTGTTATTTCGAGTCTTGGTGTTCATTGTGTTCGTTAGTTATATGTTTGTAAAGTCCCCTGCGACACAGGATTTAGTCCTAATACGGGAGTTGACTTTTACTCTTTACTCCACCAAACAACCAATACCGAATATAAGTTTATTATACAAATGTAGTGTTCGTAAAAATATATATCATACTTACTCCCCATGTGCAGCAGAGGGATTCGTCCTTTTACCTGTCGCTAGTCAAAAATCGTGAACAGAATCAAAATCCCCCTGTATGTTAGAGTATAATTGATGTCCATCGCGCCTTTGATAGGTTTCACTTTGACAGGCAGCGCCTGCCTTACTGTTTATAGTGTGGATAACTTATTCATGATGTTATTGAGGGCTGAGTTTGATGGTAAGAAATGTCAGTTGTGTAAGTAACGTAATTAATTGTAATTGGAGTAGGTGACATTTTATATTGAAATGTTTGAGCCATGGTAGTAAAGAAGTTTGCTAAATGTAATGAAAGACGTACTTTTGTACAGTAACTTATACAGCGTCAAACAACGATGACGATATCGGCATGTCATCAATTTCTTAAGTCAATATTTCAGCTGATTAATCCTTAATACGATAAGAATATCAATATGTATTGTCATTTTAGTGGAAACAGACGAAGCTATTGTATTATCTAACTGTCGACTGTGCTGTCGATAAAAAGCTATTAAATAATGTTTGAATTGTGGTCATAAAATCAGTAACAAAGTACCTAGATTAATTTCAACTTGTAAATGTTTACATAAGTTGTGTGACAGCGACTTTTTGACTCGCTGCCAAATGTGTACTTAAAACACACTTAGATATATGCACGGCTTTATTATTTCATTTCAAGGAAAATACTTTATCAAGTACGGGGTTTTCCTACAGGAAAATATATTACAAAGGCCTATTTGTTTTCATTACTGATTACTTCACTGCTTATTAAGAGCTTATGTTATTACTTATTATGTTGAAATAATCCTATATTATACGATTTCATGACACCAGCGCTTGCGTTAGTATAGTTGCAGTTTTTATAGTGGGAAAATATGATTCTTCTTTTTGTATCAGGCTATAATGTATATTACAAAATAGTTTCTGTGAACTATTGCGCGTAGCTTGTAAGTAATGAAAGCGAGTTAGTTTATAGATTTACAGTTCGAAAACATTGAAAATAACAACACGCACACAGATTCCTGGTACGGTCGTAAATATGACTTGTACTTTTTTTATTTATGGGTATGGTTATGGTTTTCAGCCTGCATTTCTTAAACATTTTGCAGTCACGGACCACTTCAAGAATTTAAAAATGTCCATGGACTCCTACTAACGAATAACTTGGATAAAAAAAAACAAGCCTTAACAAAAATCACTTTTGCTGCCTGACGATCATCGCTGCAAGTTTGTTCGAGGCGTGAGTTTAATGCAGAAATTCTAAATAATTATGTTTTGTGTTAACTGCGTACCCCTGTTACTGATGCTACTGACTCCTAAGGGGTCCTTGGACCCTACTTTAAGAGACCCTCCTATATAGCCTTTTTACGGCGATTATCTATGCCTTTCCAAACGAAATGTAGAACGTAAAATAGAGTATAGATTTAATAAGCTGAAATAGTGCCGTGTTTAGTAATTAAAAGTATTTTGCGTTTATTAAGTAAATTAAGTGCCGGTACCATTAGAATTATAACGGTGTCGCTTAAAGATATAATTTGTTCACAACTAAGTATCAACAGCTAAGTTATTTACCTTGATTCTATGTTTTACCCTATAATTAAGAAGTTTTAATTTTATGCTTCAAACAGTTCATATATTTTTGATTAATTTTTGTTCCCTAATGAATTTTGTATTAGCCTGGCTTTGGTGATATCACTGTCTGAATTATTTGTTTTGGTGCGAAAACTTTCGTCATGTCGTATTATGAGGTTGCTTGCGATGTTGCACAAGTCAAGCTTGACAGTTTCAGTACGATTTTGGTATTTATTTTTTACACCATAAGAACGGTACAAAGGTCAAAGTGTCTTGATGAACGGCCCTGTGTACAGTATCGATTGGTATGCTTGCCCGATCTAGCTTTTTACTACGTATCCTCCATTCCGTCCACATGTCCAAACAGTTAACGTGATCAAACAAATAAAAAGAACCATGACATCATCATTTGGTCTACATCCCAATGCGGGAATGACGTGTTGCACAATACATTGTCTGACGTCACTACAACTCATGACGACACTTTATATACGCGACTGGAATAAAATTTGACAACGATGACGTAATTTTATTCGACGATTGCGGTTGAGGGTTGGCATTGTGGAAATGTTTTAGTGTCACTTTATTAGAAATTACTTTATTCGAAATTAAATTGATGAGATTGTTATAAAATACCTTTCCATGATAATACTACATTAAATGTAGTGTTATCATGGAAAGGGCAAAGGTATTTTGGGTGATTGACTTACCGCGGAATTCAGTATTCGATCTATCCATTTTTATGAAATTTTAGATTCGTTTTGACATAAGCTCCATACAAAATATGTCAAACACGAATCTCGAATCTCAAAATCCATGGATTGAATATTGAAACCGGTCGTTAATGAGTAAAGGTCGATAACGCCTACCATATTTTTGGAGTAATTAATGTCGAATTATTTTAGTTATATGAGTTACATATAAAGCTTGTTTATGGATGTCGCGGCGGGCATGATATGTGCAGGTTACCGTAGATACACTATTGTAAGATATTAATGTCAATATCACGGGTCCTAACAGACGCCTCTTTCAGAAAGGGTAGATAGCTGTTCGAGGGGTTCCCCTCACACTACACCAGCTATATTTTAAAGTGCCACCGGAAGTAAAGCGTGCACTTACAACACGTGTATTATAATTATAATATTCGAAAACTGCAAATTATACTAATATTCATCACCTTGATACGTGGGCCAAACGATAAAGATTCGCCAGCAAATGAATTATGCAATGCCAGTACATAAAATAACTCAATTTCCTCATATAGTCCAATAGTTCCTAAGCACGATGTTGATAGAGAGTTTCTTACCTACTAATGTTTATTATAAACGGTTTAGCGGTGACCATATCATTATAAACAAATCTTACAGACTTTTATATCAGCATAGATATGATTTTCGCTAGAATGTTTACAACCAAAACAAAACGTGGAATGTTTCTCATAAAATTTTATACCATTCTGTAGACTAAAGTATGTGGAAGCCGAATTCGTTTAGTATATCGATAATTACCCAGTTAGTATTGTATTGGTGTTACGTCACAATCTTTTGATGTGCTAATTCCCGCACTATATCCCAAAACAAAGAACATTGTATTCTACAGCTGCCTTACAGTTGATGTAATGTTGTCTGACCTTGGTAACGAACGGACTTGGACTAAAGTATAGCCGGCCAGATGTGACTCACGTACTGATAAGAGATCGATTCGTGAAAATTGCTTAGAGTTTGTTTGGGAATTTAATTGCGAAGTTTTCCGCATTATGATTCTGTATAATGATTTGCCGCTTTATAACACAGTCGCATACATGAAAATATAAAAAACAAAAACAATGTGATACGTGGACCCTTAATAATATAAGCTGTGCATTTATTAAGGTCTGCGATCAGATGTTGCCGAATTTTAGTGCAAATCTTTGGCACGTGGTAAAATTCTTCTAAAATCACCTATCAGGTAGCGTCAGGTAGCGCTTAGTTTATTATGAACATCATTTCAAACAATACAAACACTAGTCTTTAACTTAAACTTTTATACATAGGTAGGTAGTGTTGATTTCGCCATTGCAGGTACCTAATACACACAAGTACACGTGCATACAGTGACTGCGCGATACAGTCTTAATTTGCTCGATTCGACAGTTTATTCTGATTTACTATCTAAGTAACATTTAATGAAAATAGGGTCTTTTAGCAACGCACACTGTTTGAAATAAGTTTAGGTTAATAAGTATACTGTCTATGTTGTATTATTAAAATATTTTGCAAATGCAGATCAACCTATTGTAGAGGTAGGTACACACGCGCAGACTCAGTTGAACCAAAAGGGCGTGCTATTATTAGATTTGATAATAATCGAATGTAATGTTAAATGGTGTTGTGATGGATAGTTGTTAATGATGATGAGGAACACGTGGTACGGTTCATGACTGACAATGAAGTCTCATTTGTGTAGAATAGAATCTATTCTTTCTTGATGGCATGAGTAACGACTTAGAACTAGGTGGTGGTAGAGATCACAAATAAACAAGTTTTTATTATTATCTATAACCATAATGTTATGCCATAGATGTAGAGAATTTTAACTGCATAAATCACGAAAAATTTCGTGCTTCGAAGAGTACCTACGTCGGCCCGCTGACGTATGACCGTCCCATGACGTCTGTAAAGGAAGTCATAACCTTCAAATATAACGTGTAAACTATAGAAAGCTACTATGCTTCTGACTTGGAGAGATTAGATGGCAGACGCTTTGCGGCATAGCTAATTCAGTCAAATATGGTTAATAATTATTATAATAATTAATTGTTAGAGTATAATTCCAAAACGAAAATATGACTGCCTCCGTGCATAGCAGCACGGAGTCTGGTGATGTGCCCGGTAATGGCAATAGCTTCGCCCCCTATTACGTGGGACCTAAAAAAATTCATGGCGAAATGTGGGTGTAATATTACACCTATGCCTACCCTTTCGGGGATACAGGCGTGAGTCTATAAATAAAAAGGAATAAAAAAAAAAGAAAACATTACATCGAAGCAGAACGCAGGCGTTGATGGTGATAATCATACATCTATGTCTCAGTAAGTTTTTAATGCCGTCTCTCTCGGTCGCCACAAAATAACGTTTAACTTGGATTGCAGATAAATGTGATACTCTTATCAGCCGTTCATGTTCGAGGTCGATCAAATTGGAATAAAAAAGCTGCTAGAATACCATGGGAATATATTTAGTGGATAACGTGTGATCTAAAAACACAAGTGAAATGTGGTCTTGCCTTCACAAGTACGCAGTCTTTAGATTTGCCATATTAAGTTTTAGTAATTTATCCAGACGAGAACGATTTTCATCTTATCTGTGGTAAATACACGTCATTACCGTA
This sequence comes from Euclidia mi, assembly GCA_944739405.2. Classification (NCBI taxonomy): domain Eukaryota; kingdom Metazoa; phylum Arthropoda; class Insecta; order Lepidoptera; family Erebidae; genus Euclidia; species Euclidia mi. Next base: position 26,751,009 of record OX123197.2, read on the forward strand.
GTAAATATCTTGTTTACGAAGCAATCCCACTGTATTCAATAAATTTATCACCACACAAACCTTAGTGTGAATAATATAATAAGCGTATATTATGCCAACGGAAAACGTGTGGTGAATCACCATAATTTGAACGTGACATGACACATTCTTGTAAAACCACCAACAAATAGCTAGTTATGTTTTAACAGATAATACCGACTACATTTTTACGGATGCTCCCTTGCAAAAATCTGATAGCGTATCTTGGCTTAGACTAGCTGCTGCTAGGCTCATAAATATAGTTGTTTATTTTATATCCGAGATTGATCGCTGACAGCAGGCAGCGATAGCCTAGTGGAGATACCAACAGACTGCCATGCAGAGGGTATCGGGTTCGAATCCACGTCGCGCACCAATGACTTTTCGGAGTTATGTGCGTATTGAATTGTTAATTATCGCTTGTCCCGTGCCTCGGAGAGCACGTTAAGCCGTCGGTCCCGGTTGTCATGAAGATCTTTGACAATCGTTACAGGGCGTCAGCACCTTCTAAAATAAACTGACACTAGTCTAAACCATGGAAAAGCGCTATCCCTTCGGGTTGCGGAGGTCAGACAGGCAGTCGCTCCGTGGAAAAGCTAATATTCAGCCAAATCCGGTTAGACTAGTAAGCGGACCCCAGATTGAAACTGGGATAACGCTAAGAGGATGATGATTTTATATCCGAGATTCTCTTGTCAAATATACTGTATAGTGTTTAGCAGTCAATATTGCTTATACGGCATCTCAAGTAACACATTCCTATTGTAGTCTATAATATTGAATTCAATGGAAATGTAATGTAGACACATTACACAAAAAGAGATAGTATGGGACTTCAGAAAACTATTCCCGCGTAAATCAATCTTGAGACTGAGTATATATTTAGAAACGAATATAAAATTGCATATCACATATGACAAGTTGATGTAGAGATTGCGTGCTGCAGCTATCATAGAATAAACTTTACGCTTGTAAAATAAATGGTGTAGATCACGCATTGCGTTTAGCCAATTATCTAATAGGTTTTTAAATTTGTTGTACAGACATAGTGCTATTAAACGTTAAATTGTTGGATCTGTTGTTCAGTGAGTGCTTTAGTCTGTGGTCTGTAACATTTTTAATAAATACTACAGTAATAAAATTGGTCGTTTGCTGGCGTTTTGATGTGGGTATTTCGGGTTTCAACATAAAGCGGTAGAGATCGCGATCTTCGACATAAAAAGGGTAGTGCTGTTTTTAAATGCAGAATACGAAAGCAAATGAATGGGCGTTCAATGAAAGATTAATTTATTTGTCTTCTTCATGTTACAAATAGAAACCTCTTCACTATACACATTATCTAATTAGAAATTTTCATCGTCCCTTAAAGGACAGGTATTAAAATTGAATTTCAATTATTATTGTATTTATTTCATTTGTTTGCACAAACATCTGAAGGATCTGGTATCAACATGGAAAACCATACTATTCTCAACCCAACAAAAATCACATTACCTTCATTTTTCTGTTTCAAGATGACCAGCAAAAGTCTATTTTAAGTCTGACATTTTGCGCCAAGCCATTTTTTTACCAAACGATAAGCTTAATGCCGGAATAGGATCCCGAAATAGACATCATTACGCTTACGAGCCATGGGAAGCGTCTATCTATGGTTTTATGTATAGAGTATCTATGCTCTATGGCAAGAGGAGTGCCGTCTGACGTCACGAAGCTAATGGCGCGCTCACGGGTGTGGCTACTCTACCCTTCAGTGGGAATTTCAGTAATCCCACACAATATTTCGTTGTTTTATAAACTCGGCCTAGTAATTATATGAATTTGTATAATGGTCCGCCCGGTTGTTTTGTTATGGCTAATTAGAATGTATAGAACTGGAAATACTCGAGAGCTATTTTAACTGTAATAGTTTTGTTAATTTATGAAATGGTATTCTTTTGTACTCATGGTTTTGTTTTATGTGTCGTTTGTAAGATTAATTTTGTTGTGTGGATGTCGCAACTTGCGACTCGCAAGTTCGCACTGAACAGTTTCAAAATCGAATCAGACAAAGTGTTTGTATGATGCACCAATCCTTTCGACTCTAGAAATCTGAATATTCTATTATCTTCTAGCTCACGATACTAGAACTATCTCTGGCATAGGAGTTGAATTCCTAGTTTAAGAATGACTCATTTTAGCAATATACAATAATTTACTTTACAATATTAGTTCACACTGAAATCTGTCACAAGGTAAGTAGACACGAGTAGACATCACGGAAAAATATTTACATCCATAAAGCCATTGAAAAAGGCACCATAATTCCTTTATCGAAGGTATATTTTCGCCAATGAGAGTTACGAAGCGTTATCATACTAAGTATTTGTGCATCATAAAGTCCCACTTATCATTTAAATAACTCATTAGCTTTGTTCTAGAGCATATTGTGTAAACCAACATAATTACAGATACTTATTAGAGGCGCAGTTTTATGATGAGGATGAGGGAACTGAGAAAGTAGTAAAAATATTAGTTTTCGAAATACGAAAAGAATAACTCAATGCTTAATTCATTCTTTTTTGACAACTGTATGTTTTTATTAACCCCATTCAGCTCAGCTTAGACTATCGAATGTCGCTGAGATGGCATTGCATTGTCGGTGTTTGAATCTAACCTACAATCCATCAGTTCCATACTTGGGATTTAAAAAGTAGCAAACCGTAAATTAGGAGAAAATCTCTAAGCCAAACTGGCTTTTAGTATTGTTAATTTGGATATAAAAAAACTATTCACGATAAATATTTGTCTTAAATCATGATTTGTCAGAATAAACTAGCGGCACTCGAAAGTAGCAATACAGTGAATTGTTATATGATTCCAATCAAATAGTAATACCGAAAAGATTATGCGATTGATAACAATTCAATTCACTAGTAGATATGTGTTTACCTAACAGAATGTTAGTGTGTTTAATTTTACCGTACATTTATTGAGTATTTACCAAAGTTGTTAATGTGCGATTTGTATTTTACGATTCATGCCTGAAGCGAATGAAATGGCTTCAATCGATACTCAACAGCTGCCCGCGAAGAATAAAAAGGTAAATTAGGTACCTACAGCGTATTATAATTCATTTCTAAATATGTTTAATAAGAAGCAGGACTCTAGTTTAACTAAGTACATAGATACTATGAGAATACGCTTAGACATATTTAACACTAAATTATTATAGATTATATTTATTTTGCCTCCGTGGTCCAGTGGATAGCGTATGCGACTTCTGATCGGAGGTACCAGGTACGATTCCCGGGTCGGGCAAAAGTGTTACGGGGTTTTTCCGAATACTCAGTAGGGCCCGGAGTCCGGTGATGTGCCCGGTAACGGCAATAGGCTCGCCCCCTATTACGTGGGACTTAAAAATTCATGGCGAAATGTGGGTGTAATATTTACACCTCTGCCTACCCCTTCGGGGATACAGGCGTGAGACTATAAATATACTTAAAAAAAAAAAAATTAAATATATTTAAAATAATAAAACACGTGGTACCATTAATACCCGCAAAAAGTAGTTCAATGTTAATATTGTAGATATATTTCACCGTTATCTAATAAAATAATGTTTATTTTGCGATACCATAGTGCACATATACCTAGCTATTATCAGATTTCCTTTAATAGTTTTGACTCAGTACGACGCAGGCTTTAAAATGCATGCAGACAAAAACAAATATTTAAGATTGTTATTAAATTGCTATGTATATTATACAGGCTGTCACAAAACCCATCACCAAGCCGAAGTCTACTCGTTGTGGACATCATGCCAAGTCATTCTAACAAAAAATAATACCTGGGAAACGACTTATTTTAAGTTTTCGCATTTTTTCGTGCAATGCTCGAAATACCTACTTATCATTGGAGTCATAGGGCATCTAAATAACATAATGGCAATTAAATGCTTCGATTTTGTACCTAATTCGAAAAATTCCATACTAACATTGAGCCTCAATATCTCCTGAACCAGTAATCTCCCAGGTATGGTGCCGAAGTAAAAAATGTTCGTAGTGTTTGGTACAACATCGGATTTCAGTTTTCGTTAAGGGTCTTTTTACACCCTGTATAGTGTTAACTTATTAAAGAAATCTAGTCTGGTCTAAACAGAGGATTATAAACTATTCAACCCGATTCAACCCCAATGAGGTAAAGACGATCGGGGTCAATGAAGGTAAGCGTCAATCACTCTATTGTCTTTTATATAGGTCATAGACAAACTGATATTAACCTACTTTGAGCTTAGGGGCATTCCCTAGCAGGTCACAGCTATGATTTTTATTTGTCACCTGTGCGCCATTCATATTATTATTTAGGTGACGAATAGAAATGCTTTATAGTTAATAAGAGTTAGTCATACTAAAGTTATTGCAAATTACAGTTGCTAAAATATATTTTGGATTGTCTGAAATGTTGAAGATATTAAGAAAACCTAACATAAATGCCAGTACGGATCTTTTATCTGTATTTTAGATGTACGGACACAGACAGGGCAGATAATTTGCAATAAATACTTAAACAATTCCACATGCGCATGTGCTTCTCATTGATGAGAACAGCCGAGAAATCAAAATGTCCTTGCGTATTCACATATTCTGCCAATTTTCAAAAACCCTACGCATGTTATTTTAAGGAAATTCAATACATAGTCTTACGTCTATAACCCCGAAGAGGTAGGCAGAGGTGTATTTCTACACTCACTTTTCGCCAGATATATCTACTTTAGTCCCACGTAATAAGGGGCGAGCCTATTACCGTACCGGGCACATTTCCAGACTCCGTGCTGCTACTGAGAATTTCGTGGCAGGAAAGCCCAATAACACTGCCCGTCCCAGGAATCGAACCCGGGACCTGCCGATCCCACGCGCACATTTATGCCGCGAGACCAACGAGGCAGTCGTATAGGGTTTGATGTCGAGTTTTCCGTCTCTACGCAAAGATGGTATTTCCATCGTGTTATCCCTTAGTCGCCTCTTACGACACCCACGGGAAGATAGGGGGTGGTGAGTTGGTGACACTTGTATTCTATGCCGTCAACCACTAAAAAGGCAATTATACGACATTAATATCATAAAAAGCAGTAATCGAGTCAATCTACACAGAAATCAAATTCATAACAAACGATACGTAATTATCGTTTAAAACGATCTAAATATCATGTGACATTATGCACGGCGATTACTAGATATTGATGATATTTAACTTTGAATTGCTTCCGCTAGCGATACTTATCATCTTGCAGTGACATACTATTAATACATACTATTACACATTCGGTCATATCAGTAGGTAAGCTTACATATGGCTGCAATGATAGACTTATCAAAGATAGGAATTATGATGCAAGTACATAGCATGGCTAGTAAGCGATACCCACTCTGCAAAGAGGATTGCTGCGCTGTAATCGATATTATATTATTGTCATTGACTCTTGTCTCCATCTGTACAAATAAACTATTAGTTGAAGCTAGCTTAGCATAATCCACTTCAATTTCGTTTGATTGTTTCATCTCGGACTAGGGACGTCCACTGCAGGACTTACGGCCCGGCCACAGCCTATAGCGGCCCTCACACGTACAGTTTGAACCGCGGGAAACACCACGCGCCGTGCCATCCCTCGTTCCGAACCGAATGTGTAGATGCGTCCCCCGCGCGAGGCCCGACACTGCCCGACAGTTCGATGCGGCGTGTCGATGCGTACGCACGCTGCTACAGTTCTATGCGTGCGCTACGTATGGATGCAATTTACAACAACAAACATGGCAGTTTGGAGTGCAGAAGCTGTAACGGAATTTATTAGGCTTTATCGAGAACACCCATGTCTGTGGAAAATCAAAAATAAATCGCTGTACACTAACAGCAATTTACGGAATATTGCATATGATGAGCTTGTTGAATTTTGCAAGAAAACAGCAAACCGCGAGTTTATAACAAAAAACACACACTCGTCGTTTTTTTCGGCTGTTTAAGCTAACTACAAATCCAGCTAACGCGATGACCAACCGATCGTCCATTTTTCTTACTACTGTGTAAAAAACTTTTAAAAGCTATAACGTTCCACGCGCCAGTCCAAACTGCAGTCCAAACTCTTGAAAATCAATTTACACGCACAGTTCGGAACGTTTGTCTAGATTATGTAAGTTTCGTCGGCAATCCAAACCATGAATGCATTTTTAATCCTAATTAGCACAACAGTTTGATCCGCAGTCCAAACCGTACAGATCTAACTGCTGTTTGGAACGCAGTCCAAGATGCGCGGTCCGAACTGTACGTGTGCAGGGCGCTTATAGCGGCGGCGGCAGCGGCGAACGTTTTCGATATACTAAGTGTGCGTCCACATTGCCAGCCTAGCGCGGTTGCGACACAAAAATAAACGATTCAGTATTTACCGCCATTTTACGACAATTAACAAATACAGACGCACATACGCCGAGCGGCAAGACCGAACTGGTTTGTTACCCCCGCGACTCGCGCATTGGGTCGCTCGCTGACTAGGCTCGTAGTGTGGCCATAACGCGCGGATCTGAACGTTTGATAACTACGCGCGCAATCTCGCTCGGGTCTGTCGCACTAGGCGCCCGCCTTAGTCACTACACTATGGACGCAAGCGGCGCTTTCATATGTTTGATACTTCGCGCCCGTTGTCGCAACCGCGCTAGGCTCGCAATGTGGACGCACACATACATGGCGCGTTTACTTTGAGGCGACATCAGTCACAGCTCTTGGCCGCGACGGAGTAAGGCGCGCCATGTACATCGAAAACGCTCGCCGCTGCCGCTGCCGCTGTAGGCTGTGGCTGGGCCCATAGGCCTCACCCAAGGTTCTCCACGCAGAACGATTTATAGCCGCCCGTATCCAATAACAATCTTAACCAGATCGTCGGACCACCTGGCGCCTGCCCTGCCTGCCTTTAATTATATAGCTGATGTATTTTGTAGAGATACATAATATCTCTGCTTTCTCTGCTCAGTTTACATTTTCCGACATATCACTGTAAAATTGCATTCATATCACAGTAACCTTGGGCTTAAGTGTAACTTGTGTTGTTGTTTACGTAATATGAAGAGCTTCCTTGAGATCTAGAACACCTTCGTGTTATCACGATATAATCTACATCTGTTTGTGGTGTAAATAAGTGTTTCACTAGTAAATGCAGGCTATAGATATCGTATCAAACTACTGCGTGCAGCACGTGTCACTTGCCGATGGCATTCTGAAATGTGAACTATGTATATAATATTGGCATGCCATTGCATCATTGCCCGTCGTAATGCTTATTCAACAATGTTTTTTGTTTTCGTCAGGCATTTTGGTCAGGTCAGGTCTATTTGTCGGCTTATGTTTGAATGACCTGTGTGAGGATGGTTGGATGTTTGTAACTTTTACACGAGAAATCTACTAAACGGGCTGAAATTTTGTAGTACTGTTACTTATACATCAGAATAGCAAATAGGTTTTTTTATCGCGATAACTGACATACACGCGGCCGTAGCCTCCGGCATGCATATTCCTGTATAAAATGCAACGGTAATTTTGACTACATATGTAGAAAGTTCATGAATGTAATTAATTATTTTTTTACAACAATCAGCATTCATGTTAATGGAAATGCCGAGAGTGGACGTCCTAGAAACATGCGTTGAACCTTATTGGTGACGTTCCCGAGAAGGTCAGAGACCAAGCGCAGTGTTTCATAACAGCCTTGTTTGACAAGGTACAAGATGTTGGAAAACAAGGAGACTCCTAATAAATGGCGCGAAATAGAAAAATCGTGAAGTGACTTTTTAAGTTAGCTGTGGACTATCTGTGCTAAATATTTGAGCCGACCTTAGCCGAACTTTCACACGAAGGTGTGGGGCATACGTGAAGTGATTATATTATTATTTACTACCCATGGTCATTGCTTTTTTAAGTGTGCGCGCTGATAGTCAAGGATACATGCCATTCGTGCTTTATGCCGTGCAGCCGTTTTGCTAATGATCGTGTATAAACTCTCTTTTGGCGAATCTCTGTAATTTGGTTATCTCTGGTCATTTAAAAACATGTTCGTCATCGGAATGTCTGTCAATAGAAAAAGTATTGTTTTGGTTTTGTTCAATAATAATAATGATTTACTTCTTACGAAATATCTTTTGAAGGCTATAATTGTTGCTGTTAAGATGTTTGTGACCCGTATGCCCAGAAAGTGCAGTTTAAAGAGAGTGCGTTTCTTTATGTATATTTTTTTCTGAGCGATCGTATCATCGTGTCTTCTGAACTTCTCCTAGACGCCTGAGCCGAATTCAGTATTGTTTAAGTTGTGATTAGATGGTTTATATTCCCAATTGGACTCAGTGCGTAGTGTTCTGTCGTAGGTATACATTTTTTCATCTATCAAACTACATGGTGCTGTTCAGTTTAATTTATAATGCTTTATCAATTAGGGTGATTAATTACGAGGCTGTTTACAGTAGCGTTGCGCCATGTCCACTTATGGTCCAACTTCTGTCGATAACGTCCTCCATAAACTAAGTCCATCATTACTTACAAATTATCGGTTTATTTTTATACTTACTCGGAATCTTATACGAATACCTATATAAAGCTGAAGAGTTTATCTGTTTGTTTGGTTGAACGCGCTAATCTCAGGAATTACTTGGACCGATTTAAAAAAATATTTCAGTGTTAGATAGCCTATTTATCGATGAAGGCTATAGGCTATTTAACATCACGCTATGAGCCACGGGAGCATAGCAGTACCTAGCCTTAAATAACGCGGGTGTAACCGCGGGCTCATCTAGTTATTTATGTTATGAAGTGTCACTGAATTGGTCTTGAACGAAAGCATTTTACTGACCTTTTTGAAAGGTCACGCATAATTTATAAAAAATGAACTGCTTCTAGTTGATTTTGACGATGACGATTTTTTATGACGATTTTACTTTTATATAATTTGCAAAAAAATGTTTTCACGTGCCTTTCTTGGATTTTGGAGTTTACTTTTTTCTTATGGGCTGAAGGGCACTTACTGAAATATTATATTTAGCGAGACAAATTATTTTTCTTTCATAGTTGTTTTGTTGTGTGTTTCATAGTTGCGTATTCATCTCTTAACTACTAATGCGCCATGACATATGTTGCAGATGCAATCAGCACGTGACGAAAATGTGTATGGTCTGTTATTAGTTGGTCAGAGTCAAGGCGTTCTTTTTGACCTTGACCGCTATGTTATTGTTAACATTACCCGTGACATGGATAGTTCCAAGTGAATCATACTAGTAATGGGAAAATTAAAGGTATTTTCTATTTTTATTTCGTACTTACTGTTGCCTGCAGTTTCACCCGCGTCCTGAGGGAACTACTTCGCGTACCCACTTAATTTATAGCCTAAGTTACTCCTTGGTACATCAGCTATCCGCCAGTGAAAGTCCCGTCAAAATCGGTTCAGCCGTTCCAGAGATTAGCGAGAACAAACTGACAGATAGACAAAATGGTAAAAATGGCATTTCGGTGTAATGTACCGTGTATACATCCATATGCATTTATTAAAAAGCGGTTATTTTAATATTACAAACAGACACTCCAATTTTATTTATGTGTACAGATTTCTGTTTACTCCGAGTAGGTTCAAGGTTGATTCTAGTGACATCTCTTTCGCTTTGGAGCCTGAAATTCACTTTACAGTATAACTAGATTTGATAGAATATTATCATTTTTTACAGGGTTCGCCCTATAGTTAGACCAACGTAACGTCACCCCGCTAGTATAGGTATATTTGCCTGTAGTAAGACCAACTTCATCCCTCTAGAATAAAATATTTGGAGGTACTCGAAGTTCAAATAACTTCATGAGCGCTTATTTGGTGTTTTCGTTAAGAATCTGTTGATATTTGTAGTAATCTGATCCAATGTGTTAAAATGCCTCACAACCACGACTTTATTAATAGTTGAAATGAAAACTCACTTAACAATTCATCGTAGACACACACCCTCATTGGCTGCACGGTCGAACACAACTTTGCTGACAGTAGGACACGTAACGGCTTCCTCAGATAAGAGAATACTTTTCTATTTCGTAAAAGGGTGCCCTTGGCTTGACAGGCAAGGCTTGTTGACGTAACTAATAATTATGCGACACAACGCTGTTACTAGATACTGTGTATCGCAATGTACCGAAATGCGAGTGTATCGCATCCAGACTTGACTGCCTTTATGAATTGCCATTCTGTAGAAAGAGACAAAGCTAGTAAGTGAGCATGTTGTCCCCTTTTGTTTTTAATTTTCGGTATTCTAGAAAGATAACTACACCAAGTCATAAGGATACCTCTGCGGCAGGACTTGTCCCATAAATATACTTATTTTTTTTAATATTTCTATGATTTGGTCATATTTATATTTCAGCTTATGAATTTTCCGTCATAATTTGAAATGAAATGTATGTTGTACACTTCATTAGTTATTATACGTTAATTTACATGCATATCGCATATTCATAATATCCATAGACACGAATAACTTACATTTTGATTAGATGCGACCCAATGCTCTTTGTGTGGTAATAATGTTGATGAATATAATGTGGTCATTTACCTACATACATTTATTTGAATGTGTTGTAGATGGGTACAGAGTTCACTATTTGCGGTTCGAGATATTGGTTCTATTTATAATTTTACTAGCGCCTCGCCCTGGTTTTATCCGCGTTACATTTAGAAAGGTCTGGGCCTGTACCCAAATGGTATTCGATTAGCGATAACACTTGTCGCTAAGTGCGAAAAGGTATGGAACAATGACATAGGGTTTCGAAGGAGTTCCTTATGTTGCCATGGCAAGCAAACGTTGTCAAAAGAATAAATCAGAAGCGATTGCCATTTGGCTAGGCCCTCTGGTCAGTCTACCGATTGTCATCTACCTGTTCACACCTGCCACTTGTCACCTACTAGTTGTCACGTACCAGTTGTCACCTAATAGTTGTCACGTACCAGTTGTCACCTACTAGTTGTCAGTTACGACTTGCCACGACATTTTTACGATCCGGTGCCATTTATAGTAACGAGCTATCCAGGTGATAGCATAAGTTTGAATATCGTTTAACGCAGTAGGTGGCGCTCCGGTGCGGTCCAGAATGTCCAGAAGATATTTATTTATTAATTTGTGGTGTAATGACCGTTTACAAGGTCCACTACTATTTTCTATTTTGTAATTTAATTTGGTGATTACATCCTTATTTATCCTAAAAGTGAATTCTAGATAAGTATAATTAAATGTATAAATGTATAATTAAATGACTGCCTCGTTGGTCTCGCGGCATAAATGTGCGCGTGGGATTGGAAGGTCTCGGGTTCGATTCCCGGATCGGGCAAAGTGTTATTGGGTTTTCCCGTTAGGAAATTTTCAGTAGCAGCACGGAGTCTGGTAATGTGCCCGGTACGGCAATAGGCTCGCCCTCTATTACGTGGGACCTAAAAATTCATGGCGAAATGTGGGTGTAATATTACACCTCTGCCTACCCCTTCGGGGATACAGGCGTGAGTCTATAAATAAAAAATAAAAATATAATTAAATGTTGAAGTACTTAAGTCTTATAAACGAGCACACGACTAAACACATACAACAATACACAATTGTGTTTGTCTAGGTACAGGAGGGTCCCAATTAGCCGCTCTTCTCATTATCACATTGTTCGAAATGAACATCTGTAAGGATTATATCTAAACAATGTATTGTGTTTGTCTCCAGGAGGGTCCCCACTCGACGCTGCCGGACGACGAGTTCTACGATGCGGTGGAGACAGGCTTCGACAAGATGGAGGAGGAGCGATGCGCCCGCGTGGTGCCTCCGTCGGTCCACACGCGCGACCAGGTCGAGCTGCCACCGCCTGCCATCGACAACCGACTCACGCTGCACCCGCTTTGGCCAGAGGTATGGCACTCGGCGAGTGTTCATCATCATCACCGTCAACATAATCATCACTATTTTCATCACTATAATCATCATTTTCATTAAAATCGTTATATCAAATTCAAAAAGACTTTCTTGAAGCCAGGGTCAGCTTTCTACTTAGTTTGACAAGATTTGTCAGAATACTAGCTTTTTACTGAGTCACAGTCCGACTTCTGCTACCTAAATGAACACGTTTCAGTATATTCAAAGGTAGTAATTCCCATAATAACTTTATTGTGAAAAAAATTCTTGCCAGTCAGTTCTGCGTTAGGACCGCGGCTCAACTTGGTCTTCGATGCAAACGACAATTAACAATTTGATTTACCTTCTGCATGGTGGTGCAATTAATAATGACAATTATAATAGTAATAACGTTATAAATAACATATTATATTCATAATTTTGTATTATGGTCTAAAATTAACACATATCACCGCACTTCCTATGCAGTAACTACTATAAGTCTATTTATAAATATTTAAAAAAAGCTCTACTATAAATCATATTCATTGCACAACAATTAAACATATGGTTTTATTATAAGTATACATATTTACATTTATTTAAATGACAATAAACATTGTACATAATAGATTTGAATTAATCATCGATGAATGACACATAGATATTTGACTTCATAATAATATTTTTTTTACTAATAGATTAAATAATTTGTCATCAAGTGATGTTTACAAATTGTTGTAGTAATGCGTATTATGGTGTTGTGTGCTAACGATCTGATAGGAAATGTGTTTATCTTTGATACGCCTAATGACACAATGACAGTGACTAATTGTATAATATGGTGTTTAGAGTTTGTAGTTATTTTTAAAGACGATATCATAACAAAATATTTATATTTTTATAGATAACAGGTATGAGGATTTGGTAAATATTGGATCGTTACATACCAACACGTTTGTTTAACATAATAATTATGTGCACAGTTGCATAGAAACTTACATAAGATGTTATATAAACAACTTTACCTGGTGTTCTTATAATTTTGAGAAGAGGGTTTAAAATCATTTGTGTCGTAATACATTGGTTTATAGATAATACGGTCATTAAGATTGGCTCTTAGTGTCTTGGGGAGTACGTAAACTGGTTGTCAATAAAACTTTCGCCTTATGATACTCAGAACATTGGACAATGGACATATCACTACATAGTATAAAACAAAGTCTGTCTTCTGTCTGTCTCGGTTCCAGTAATTTATTTATCGAAAATACATAAAAATATACTGACGAAATTAAGAATCACCTCCTTTTAAAATTCGGGTAAATAGCCATAAAACACTTTGAAGGTACTTATTTAGACTAACTATACTTTTACTAACAAACTTATAATGATCATAGATGGCATCACATATATAACCGGTTTTGGATGATCCCTGTTTTGTTAGGGACTACGTACAAAGGAGAGCTCAAGCTGTACACCGAAAACCACTCAACCGATTGTGATGTAACACATACTATTTTATAGGTTTGAGTATCCTTTGTACATGAATGTAAGTTTTATTGAAATCAATTTCGCCATTTTAGAGACCTTTAGCAACATAGGGAAAGCCAGACAGACATAAATTCTAAAAAATATCAAGTATTGCTTTTTAGCATTTTCCTTTTCCTAGATTTAGCTAATTTTCGTCAAAATCTCTTTGATGTAGACTTTTTCACCTCTACAGTTTTATTATAGTATAGATTAGACTCCTTAACTTTGAAATGAGTGTAGATGTGATTTCAATTACTTAATTAATTTAAAGATAAGTGCGAAATTTATGTGTTAAGAAAATCCAACAATCAGTTGGATTTTCTTAATAATATAAGACATTCAAGCGTTAATTGAAAATGTTTTGCCTGGTTTGAATGTGTGTTGGGTAGGTATCCGGTTGTAATCATATTGTATCTGTTACAGATCGACAGGATATCAACAGAGCAGATACAGGCGGCGTTCGAAGGAGTGGGCGGTGAGATCGGTTGGCAACTGTTCGCTGAGGAGGGAGACATGAGGATGTACCGAAGGTTAGTTAAGGATTCTGTTGATGCTGATGATCATAAGCAAAATATGTCTTTTAGAAAATAACTCTTCAGTGCCTTAAACGGTCGCATCGCTGTTTAGAACTCGAGTATTGGGGTTCGACTCTCCACACGAGGCAACTCTTTGTGTGATCCACAAAATATTATTATTTCTATTCTAGCTGCACTTTGTGTTCGTTGATGGAATATTGTAAAGTTTTAGCGACAAGATGATCTACTTCCAGTGCCGGAGTTTCCTTAAAAAGAAAAAGAAAAGAAAATGGGAAGAAGAAAGGAACTAGTCTGCCAACATTCTCTACTTGGATAATAGTGCTCCTTATGAGTTCAGTTTGATTGGTGTACTTCAATGCTTCTGAGGGTACCTACATGAAATATTCTTTATTTGACACAAACTAAGAAAAAAGTTATGAGTATTAGTCATTTTTTGACATCAAATTGTTAAGGCCTGCCATTTAGCTTCGGTCAAATGAAAAACTATACCTTCTTACATATTTACGGTAATCATTATACGTATAAATGGCGACTCCCTCACATAATATGATGAACTAAATACTAAAGAATCACCACATCGCAATTTTAGAAAATGAAATGATTTTTTACTTGTGATAGGCGAAAAAATGGATTTGAGTGCCTGCCTTTCGAATTATACACTCTAGCACTGACTAGTGTATTGTATCATCTCATTTTTGTGGGATGGCTTTTGTTGAGCTGTGGATGTGTTTTGGTTAAAATAATGATGGCCACAGAATTAGAATTTTATGTTGAGTGGTAGGTACTAATATACCTGTTTTATTCTCCAGGGAGATGGAGGTAGACGGCATGGTGACAGATCCTCTGAAGGCGATGCACAAAGTGCGTGGCGTGACCGCGCGCGAGATGTGTCACTACTTCTTCAACCCACGGTACAGATACGAGTGGGAGAGTGAGTATTATTCTTTTTTTTAAGTTATTTTATTCGAAAATATTTACCTGCGTCTTTTTGATATATAGTCTCGCCTGTATCCCCGAAAGGGTAGGCACAGGTGTAATATAAAACTCACATTTCGCCATATTATAAATTTCGTCCCTCTGTAATAAGAGGCGAGCCCAATGCCGTTGCCGGGTGCTTTGCCAGACTCCGACTGAGAATTTCAAAAAACTCAGTAACACTTGCTCGACCCGCGAATTGAACCCGGGCTCTCCCGCTATCCACTGGACCACAGATGCAGTCACTGCATCTTCATCTGCACATTTTTATGTTTGTTTTTTTGGTGACTCGATAGAACATAGTCTCCAACTCTCAAATATGAATTTAGGCCTGAAAGAAGGTACGACCTTTTTTGACGCATGGTGGCACCTCATTAAAACCACCACGGTGTTCCTCTATCCGATCCTATTGAAAGGCGAGGTCACAGGAACTGCGTTCTCATTACTTATTATGTTTTTGTAATATTATAATGTTATTGTATGTATGTTAGTCTATAAGGTATTTATCTATGGGTTGTAATTACCTGAAAATAAATGGCTATTATTATTATTATTATTACTCTCGCGAAAGTATGCACAGCCTAGGCACTTTAATGCCAAAACACTTTTCTAAGTCGTACCAGGTTTGACAGAATATTGGCTTTGCGATAGAGCTAAAAATATTTGACCTTCTTAATTTAAGGGTATGGTGATAATTTATGTTTAAGTCTTGTATCATAATATTGGAAGGTACTGATTTTCCGTGACGTCTGCCATAGATCTTCATTACAGCAAGTCAACAACGAATTTACGCACTCTGTTATGCTTGAGACATGTAAAACATTATTTTGTTTGTATTTTTACTTTTATTGCCAATAGGCTGGTGACCTCACATAACATCAAGGTAGCTTAATAGTGTAACCTTATTTTATGACGTGTGTAATAATAACCACAAAGCTCTATATTGTTTCTAGGTCTAATAATAAAATGTCAAACTTGTGTGCAAGTTATGCTATTAAATGTTTTGAGGTCGGCCTCCCATTAAGTTTCATATGTTTACTTAATGTTAGGTCAGTATTATACTGATCTTTATCTAAAGAAATGTGTATATATAGGTCAGCTTAAGTAATTAGGTTAATAACTCGTATACCGCTGACATGATATCTTTGTTGACGGAATAGGTAGACAACCTTCTTTTAGGTTTCATATGACGGATTCTATTGGCGATGCTAATATTCTAACTAGCGACTCTAGCGGCGAATTTGGAAGTTGTCCGGGTACGACACTTTTGACAGCTCAATAACCTCGAAGCAAAGTTGTATTGAAAGCTGTCAAAAGTATCGTACCCGGACAACTTCCAAATTCGCCGCCAGAGGCGCGCGGATAATCTTTGCATCGCCATTTAGTTACAATCGTTTTGCCACTACGATGTGTACTGCAAAATCACGTTAAATATTTTTGACGAAAAGAGATGGCTAGAAATGTGTGCGTTTCGAATGCGAATATATTTATATCGCAAAAAGCTGTACGGATGGAGGAGTAGTATAATTGTTCACCTCGGCGCACTGCGGTGCGTAGTGTAATGGGTACGATCCTCAAGCAGGACAACACTTTCCACAAAACGTTGGTTCTAGTCAGGGTATTCTTTGTATCTCTTGTTTGAATTTTTGTAAAATCCTCAATGATATATGATAAATTCTTAATGCGGCAGTTGCGTTCTTAAGGATTGTTCGTTTGTATGGAAATCAAATCAATAAGCATGGTGGCATGCAAGTGTTACTCTTGCATCCCGTAAAGTCGATGCGACTACTAATTAGGTTAAATATAGTATTCATGCTACTCCTGTTATTGCAACGACAATACCGGGCCAGTATTTACCCAATTATTGCAAGTGAGATTTTGTTGCGATGTATTGAAATATTGTTTTTTTGATATCCATATCCATGTCCACATATTTTATTTCTGTGAGTTAAATAGCATGTTTTTCTAATTTCCAGCGACGCTAGAAACGATGACGATCGTGGAGGAGATATCGTCGGACGCGCTGGTGTTCCACCAGACGTTCAAGCGCATCTGGCCCGCGTCGCAGCGGGACGCACTCTTCTGGTCGCACGTGCGCCAGAGCAGCGAGAACACTTACGCCACCACCAACCATTCCACCACCAACGTTGACTATCCGGTAAGCCTACATACACCCTTATTTTTTAATTAGGACAAAAACTTTAAGGACAGATTAGCGAAGACATTATTATCATATACTTACGTGAGGTAAGAATTTCATAATATCTATAAATAGCAAAGTTATTATCATTTGTTTATTGTAGAAAATCTCACTTAAATCATAGGCATGTTTTACAATCCA
The DNA here is from genome assembly GCA_944739405.2 of Euclidia mi. Taxonomy (NCBI): domain Eukaryota; kingdom Metazoa; phylum Arthropoda; class Insecta; order Lepidoptera; family Erebidae; genus Euclidia; species Euclidia mi. The sequence goes on from OX123197.2 coordinate 26,768,318, forward strand.
TTCACTAATTCATTGATAGTATTCCATCCTGCTCATTCGCATTCTGTCTGTCGCACTTTGTTGATGCAGGTAACCTTAGACAATAAAATGAAAGAAAAGAATAAGTGATGTAGTTACTTACTTTATTTAATTTTCTAAATTCTAACCTCTCCTTCATACTTAATCCGGGCTTCGGACCGGCAAAATTTATCTTTTTACAAGTAGTTAAATACGTAGGTATGTAATTAGAAAGCAAACAAATATCAAAATAAAAAAAGGTATTCTGTACTAAAAGAAAAGAGTAATTTTGACGTATTTATGAAGTTAGAATCATCTGCTATTTACAAATACTATTTCATCATCATCATCATGTCAGCCTAGAGACGACCACTGCTGGACATAGGCCTCCCCCGAGGTTCTCCACACAGACCGATTTTGAGCCGCCTACTAAACTTACAAGTATTTCAATTGTCCTTCGGAATGTCCACCACCATTGTCAATACACAGACGGGCACGTTTTACTAAATTGTTTTTCAACGAGAGAAGTACGCTTCTCTGTTTTTTCACTTCGTCAAAAGCGTCCAATATGCGCTATTTTAATTGTTCGACACTAACCGGCTCACTTTTGTACACCCACAAAAAGAAGTCCATGGGCGTGAGGTCAGGTGAGCATGGTGGCCAAGCTATAGGCCCGCCTCGACCGATCCTCGGGCTTCCAAACTCTTCCCTGTACAAACGCACAGCTGCGTTTTCTCCACTCAAAAAATACGCACTAAGCATAGCTACATACTCCCGTGACGTGAACTGATAACTGATAAGCCATCGCGTCGGGCAAACGTAAACAAACAATTAACTGTTGCGGCAAGAAAAGGATACGCTCACTTCCGCTAACAGTTTAGCACTTTTTGTCGCATCGGGGCGCAGAGGGACAGGGGTGGCGAGCTTCGACGCGAGTTAACCCGAATTTATCAATGGAGCAGTGGCGCGTAGGTACGCAAGCCTATAGAAAATTACTACTCATAGTACTACACATAGGACGCGGGTCGGTCATTGATTTAGTTATGCATTTACAAATTATTACTTATTTTGGTGGACAGTTTTGGGACAGTTTGGGACTTAGTGTTTTTATTTTTTACCTACTCAAATATAAGGATACTTAGAGCCCCGTAAATTTTTTGTACTAATAAAAAAAATGTGCTGTATAGTTGTATGTCGTCACTTTAGAGTAGGAATAAAGTGGGTATCAACTTTGCTGAACGGATGAGCAGCAATGACTATTGAAGACGGCGGGCTTTGAGACTCGTGGTTTCGTAGAGTATCACCAAGCATTTTGTTAGAATCGCCGAAATTATTTGAAGCGTATTTTTGAGAAGCGCCTGACGTGTATTTGGTACTTTCATCTGTATATATAAAATTCTTGCGTAACTGACTGACAGACAGTGTACAGCCAAAACTGTTGGGTTAAAGAAGAAGTTGTAATTTGGTATGTTTTTCATTAGGGACCGGTAGGTGCAATAAAAGGGATTTTTTTTAATTCACACGGGATCGTGAAGATACGGTTCAATAAAACGTGCGGGCGTAGCTGCGGGCATCATCTAGTAACGAGGATGCCCGCATTATTATAATGCTCAGTACTGACACACGGTTTTACTCGATAGTTTTACTCGAAAACGAGTAAAAATCAACGTGTGGACTGCAAAACTCTCACTTCGATGACATCAAATACACTGTAATTTTATTCTAAGCGAGTCTTCGAGTCTGACTCGATCGAGTAAAACTGTATAAGTCTAGTTAATAATAATTTCTTGCTAAGGCGAATCAAAACGTTCTCTCAAAAGTATTTCTCGCAGATATAAATAAAATGTTAAATGATACCTTGTATTATATTGCAGGCAAACACAGGCGCGTGTATCCGCCTGTTCGTGACGGTGTGCCTGGCGTGTCGCACCACGTACCCGGCCGGCGAGCAGCCCACGCGGGACAACATCACCACCAGCATCGCCTACTGCAGTACAGGTACGTTACTGTTCGTGACGGTGTGCCTGGCGTGTCGCACCACGTACCCGGCCGGCGAGCAGCCCACGCGGGACAACATCACCACCAGCATCGCCTACTGCAGTACAGGTACGTTACTGTTCGTGACGGTGTGCCTGGCGTGTCGCACCACGTACCCGGCCGGCGAGCAGCTCACGCGGGACAACATCACCACCAGCATCGCCTACTGCAGTACAGGTACGTTACTGTTCGTGACGGTGTGCCTGGCGTGTCGCACCACGTACCCGGCCGGCGAGCAGCCCACGCGGGACAACATCACCACCAGCATCGCCTACTGCAGTACAGGTACGTTACTGTTCGTGACGGTGTGCCTGGCGTGTCGCACCACGTACCCGGCCGGCGAGCAGCTCACGCGGGACAACATCACCACCAGCATCGCCTACTGCAGTACAGGTACGTTACTGTTCGTGACGGTGTGCCTGGCGTGTCGCACCACGTACCCGGCCGGCGAGCAGCTCACGCGGGACAACATCACCACCAGCATCGCCTACTGCAGTACAGGTACGTTACTGTTCGTGACGGTGTGCCTGGCGTGTCGCACCACGTACCCGGCCGGCGAGCAGCCCACGCGGGACAACATCACCACCAGCATCGCCTACTGCAGTACAGGTACGTTACTGTTCGTGACGGTGTGCCTGGCGTGTCGCACCACGTACCCGGCCGGCGAGCAGCCCACGCGGGACAACATCACCACCAGCATCGCCTACTGCAGTACAGGTACGTTACTGTTCGTGACGGTGTGCCTGGCGTGTCGCACCACGTACCCGGCCGGCGAGCAGCTCACGCGGGACAACATCACCACCAGCATCGCCTACTGCAGTACAGGTACGTTACTGTTCGTGACGGTGTGCCTGGCGTGTCGCACCACGTACCCGGCCGGCGAGCAGCTCACGCGGGACAACATCACCACCAGCATCGCCTACTGCAGTACAGGTACGTTACTGTTCGTGACGGTGTGCCTGGCGTGTCGCACCACGTACCCGGCCGGCGAGCAGCTCACGCGGGACAACATCACCACCAGCATCGCCTACTGCAGTACAGGTACGTTACTGTTCGTGACGGTGTGCCTGGCGTGTCGCACCACGTACCCGGCCGGCGAGCAGCCCACGCGGGACAACATCACCACCAGCATCGCCTACTGCAGTACAGGTACGTTACTGTTCGTGACGGTGTGCCTGGCGTGTCGCACCACGTACCCGGCCGGCGAGCAGCCCACGCGGGACAACATCACCACCAGCATCGCCTACTGCAGTACAGGTACGTTACTGTTCGTGACGGTGTGCCTGGCGTGTCGCACCACGTACCCGGCCGGCGAGCAGCCCACGCGGGACAACATCACCACCAGCATCGCCTACTGCAGTACAGGTACGTTACTGTTCGTGACGGTGTGCCTGGCGTGTCGCACCACGTACCCGGCCGGCGAGCAGCCCACGCGGGACAACATCACCACCAGCATCGCCTACTGCAGTACAGGTACGTTACTGTTCGTGACGGTGTGCCTGGCGTGTCGCACCACGTACCCGGCCGGCGAGCAGCCCACGCGGGACAACATCACCACCAGCATCGCCTACTGCAGTACAGGTACGTTACTGTTCGTGACGGTGTGCCTGGCGTGTCGCACCACGTACCCGGCCGGCGAGCAGCCCACGCGGGACAACATCACCACCAGCATCGCCTACTGCAGTACAGGTACGTTACTGTTCGTGACGGTGTGCCTGGCGTGTCGCACCACGTACCCGGCCGGCGAGCAGCCCACGCGGGACAACATCACCACCAGCATCGCCTACTGCAGTACAGGTACGTTACTGTTCGTGACGGTGTGCCTGGCGTGTCGCACCACGTACCCGGCCGGCGAGCAGCCCACGCGGGACAACATCACCACCAGCATCGCCTACTGCAGTACAGGTACGTTACTGTTCGTGACGGTGTGCCTGGCGTGTCGCACCACGTACCCGGCCGGCGAGCAGCCCACGCGGGACAACATCACCACCAGCATCGCCTACTGCAGGTATGATTTTAGTTTGTGTGATTTCCATGTACATGGCGTGCACTGGCCTGCAGTGGTCGATGTCGCGTCAAAGTAGAACGCGCCATGGACGTCGAAATCGCTGCCACTGCCGCTCGCCGCTGCTGGTAGTGAACGGGCCGTTAGAATGATCATAAAGAGCTTGTTTTAAGCTATGGGTACAATGCGCTACATGCCATCAAAAACAAGAGAGTACCACCTTTGAACGTCAAAATAAAGACAGGTATTTTCCGAACTTCATTTTGTAATCGTGAAGTCAGTTTGCTGTTGAGTTAAAGTCTCGAAAACGACATATTCGTCTTAATAAGCATTTAAAAATCATCGTTCTTCAAGAATACTTTCTTGTCCACATTTTACAGTGGATGTATAAGTGGAGCCTTTTTCTGACTGTTTCCGTTTAATTCGTTACAGTAAATCCTGGCGGTTGGGCCCCCGCAGGCGTGCTCAGGGCGGTGTACAAGCGAGAGTATCCCAAATTCCTCAAGCGCTTCACTAACTATGTCGTGGAGCAGTGCAAAGGCAAACCTATCGCCATCTAGCGGTGCGCGACACAAACCGGAGGTGACTGAATCACCTCTCCCTCACGCCTAGATGGCGCCACATTGACGGAAGCCAGGTGATGAATAACTGCTTAGGCACTACATACCGTGTTAGAAAACAAGGGAAACATGCATTTTCGCGTCGAAACTTAAGAGATTTCATGCCGTTCTCCTTCAGTCTTTATTTGTGAGAAAAGGACACTTTTTGAAGTGAAGTGTGGTGCCACTCCTAAACGTTTAAATGTGTTATGTAGTGTTAAAAGGTTTTATTCAGGGTGAAACTAATTTCTGTTCCATTGTACTACAATATACCTTCGCGATAAATTTGCGCAGATCCGATCTTTACATAAAAACATTGATTGAATATCTAATGAATTGTCTTATGTGGTGAAAATAAAACTGAGTTGGTATTAGAAATAAAATATATAGCGGTCCCAATAATACGTGTCGGTCGGTCTTCAATAATAGTCATAATGTTACACACATATTTGATCTTATATGTCAGTTTGAGAACGTACTCCGTTCTGAAATTGGTACAGAAAACTTCTAAGTATGACAAAATATTATAATATTTGTTCAGGTAGCATATTATTGAATGTAAATTTTATTATATTAATCTTAATTAGTATATCCATAATCATGATTCGATGTTCAATGAAACAGATTTTTTTAATGTAAGTTGTAACAATATCTAAAGGACATAATTATAAATAATGTAAAATTTTTAATAAAAATGAATGTTGTCGAGTGTTGATGTAAAAATAAAATAAAATATTACAATTTAATATTACGAGTTAATAAATGATTGAGAGACTACTACAATTACTGAAATTAATAAAAAGTAGGTAGATGACATTTTAATATTATTTTTATTGCGCTGTAATGGTTTGAAATAATTTACTTCTTGTATTTTCGATTTCGTTATTGGTAAGACTTGTCCATAAAATAATAATAAAGGTAGTGGCTAATGAACAGAAAAATGTAATATGTCGTGAAAATAGTGGTTCATTTATTTTATACAGATGCATTACTTAAATATTAGACTATTTTACTACGGTAATGGTTCCGAATCGATATAAACTAGGCCGGTTACAAAATTTGGACTCTAGTACTGACTTAGCTGTGCGCTGTCAGGAAAATTGCCTTTGTAAATAAAATAGTAGTGGACATCGGATTGTGATTCTATGTGTATTGGACTTATAAATAAACCTTTGTGTGTATGATACGAATATATAATGTGTAGAGTTTGTTACGGCGCGTTGTTGTACCTGACGTTATGTACACGCCGAATTTAACTCTCCATGGCTGAACATTATATAAAAAAGAAACTGAACATTTTCAAGACGCACGTCTGTTACTAAGGATTGTTATAATAGTACTTATCTTTTATAGAACGTGTAAAGTTTGGATTTAATGTGTAAAGAAGGGTAATATTCAAGGTGGGTGATAGTTTGATGTGTTCAGTTAGATAAGTTCGCGGAATTACACGTACTTTAGCACTTTCTAGGTTGTGGCCTTGGGGTACTAGCTTGGACTGTAAAAAAACCTGATCTTGCAGAAACTAGAGATAAAAATTTAAATGTCTTCTACTTCTGGACTTACTTTAGACGTCTGTCTGTTCGAGGCCACGGCCTCAAAATTGATTTCATGTACAGGGTGGGACTAAATAAATGTAGTTAATAAATGTAATCTATCAAATATGTAACGTCAGTTTTTGACCAAATAAATGTCCAGAGATGAATCTACTTTTCTTTTTGTTCTAGTAATCTTATTCTTATATACTTACGTTCTTATAGTTTCTTTCTTTTTGTTGACACCATTTCTATTTTATTTGTTTGGTCAAAACCACGGATTTGTATGCACATAAACGAATTAAGTTAGTATTCTATGTCATAATGTCATTTTTTAACGTTACTTGTACGAAACAGACTTCCATTCCAGCTTTTTTAACAAATGTCTAATAATAAAATACAATTTAAATATTAGATTTATAATGAAAATACTTTTATGATGAAACTTCAGATATATGAATATGTACAGAACTTCGTTTATTGTCTCAAAGTAATATATTATTTACTGTTAATTGTATAATAAATAAAATTTTGTTTGGAATAATCATAATGTAATTTTGAAAACGGTTGAATCCTTTAATCGCTTTGTCACGTGAATAATAGTACTTGAGTGGGTGTCAACGTTTTCTTCAATACATTATGGTTTGTAATGTTAAAGTTACCTTTATGTTGAAGATATAAAAGGTTTGGCGGTGGAACATTACGTCATGATAAAGCGGGAGTGTAAACATATTGCATTTATAATACCGCAATGTTGCAATTGTATTAAGTTATATAAACTATGTTTTTTTAATAATTATTGTTTATAATAAAATGATTTATGGACATACTATAGTTTAATTTATTATCATCGTAAGGAATATCTTACCGCCTTAGGGCCTGTTCACGAGATCGGTCGGCGCGGCGGGCGGCGCGGCAGAGCGTCGTGCACGCCACGACCCTACAGCAGCGGTAAACGCAGCGGCAAATGTGGACGTATTTGGGCCGACGGAGTTACCCATAAATATGGCGATAACCAAAATATCTTTGTGTAACTATACGGTATACTTACCTACAAAATTGTCGACATTGGATCGTCATTTCTTACAATTATTTTATATCAAAGGAATAATGCATATTTGCAATTAATGAGGCGTTGAATAGGTACCTACACAACTTAGATTACGTTAAGTAGGTAGGTAAATCACCTTTTAACTTTCATAGTAGCTGTGTCTGTACCTAAATAGGTACATATGTACATTACACAATGTTTTAATGTTTGCGATTTATATTAAAATCTACCATTACATTCTGTAAGACATTGTTTCATTACATCTCGCAACGTTTTATTAACATTTTTATATTTATACAGCGGATGTGTTGCTATCCATACACGCGACCGTTTTAAAATTTCGACTTTAAATGTCTCCGTATTCATTACCGCCACAAAATATTAAAAAAATAGTTTAACCGCCTAGTTCGTCCCTCGCGTAACGCTGTCCGTGCCGCTCTCCGCGCAGCCAGTCGCGCCAAAAAAAACGCGCGCGTTGTCGCTGTGCGCGGCGGCTCGTGGCGTGCTTCGAACGTCTTCATACATTTGATCTTACCGCTCGCCGCCCCGCGCTAAGCCGCCGCTCAGAGCGGCAAGGTGTGACAGGGCCGTTAGGGCCGACGCACGTGTGGGGAAGCACAGCGCAGCGCATTTTTCACTGTCAAACTACTGTCGACATTGTTTTCATTGATTACAACACCCCCCACGTGATTACAGCACGCACGGTCGTGCTCTAATTTTGGTGGTCCAAAGTGTTTGAGGCACGCACGGTCGTGCTCAATAAAAAATCATTCTATTGGTCGCGGCTTTTTCACGTTTTGTTTTACTTAAACCAAGAAACGAAAGTAGTAACTATTAGAATAGTTCATATTCTATGCAACTAAATCGTTTTAGAAGGGTGAGGGAAACGAAACGCGCCAAAAATATTGAAATATAATTATCTGTGTCTCAGTTGCGAAAGCGTCCGCCATTGTTGTGTTTTGTTCCGTGATCTTTATAATAAAAGTTGTCTTGTGGAAGAAACCGGTGAATATTTTATAAAGATACTTATAGATTTACTCAGAAAGAAATAAATATTAATTATGAAGTGATATTATTCGTGATAAAGACAAGAAATACAATGATAAAAGGCAAAAACTTTTTAGAAGGGCTATTTCTACTCTTGAAACTCGCTATTTTCGTAAGTGTTTTATGATAAATATTCTTTTAATAGTTATGAAAGACATAAAAGTACCCAGATTATTTATCTGAAAACATATTTTAGCAACTAAATACTACCATTGTTGTATATTTTCACTGTTATCGTGTTTCAAATGGTAAATAATTCACAGCCACAGTGTTCGTAACAGTAACATGGCTGCCTGGCACGGCAAAGTTTTTGTTACGCGTTCGGATTATAATTTTTTTAGTGGCGTTAGATTCGTTTGTTACAAATAAATAATGTATTGTGTGAAAACCTAAAGGTATATGTGATAATGCTTTTGTGTTTATGAACCAAACAAGTAATGAAATTCATTAATATGTGATGAAATGTTTGTGTGAACGAGTGAAAAAAAACAAACCAAGTGAGTATTTAGTAGTAATTAATGTTATTATTATGATAGCTGATTTTATAACCAACACAATGATATATGCAACTTATGTGATATAATTATATTAAGGTGTTAAAATTTTTTTTTTTCCGGTAACCTATGCCAATGAAAATTTGCAGCAACGTGACCTTTCGCACTTGTGGCACTTTGCCTTTAGGTTGATCGCACCTCAAGGGTTAAATAATGTCCGAAAGCAGTTTACAATACAACATTCAGTTCAACACGCACGCAATCCCTCTAACAACAATTATGTGTGTGACGTTGCATCGAGTGATGCGCACTACAGCATTACCTCACCTCTTCGACTCACACATCCACGCACGCCGTCGACTATATATTCAGGTCCGACGTGAACAGCGGTCCCTTTTCGGATCCCGGACACCGCCGCTGCAGTTAAGTGCTCCTTCTGTCCAGGAGCACCGAGGCCGCGTCAGCCTGCATGTCTACGCCCTGAGTCTAGGTCTTAGCTCTTACCACTTACTACCTTATAATAATCTGTTGTAACGCTTCCTAATAAATAATATTTTGTAACCAACCAATCAATATTTAATATATCTCCAGTACACATACCTACTAGGTAACTCATTAGGCATATATACCAACATCACCTCCTTAACGTTACACTGGCGCCCAACGTGGGGCCTGAATATATCATATATATATATATAGTCGACGGCGTGCGTGGATGTGTGCGTCGAAGAGGTGGGGTAGTGCTGTAGTGTGCATCGCTCGATGTGACGTCACAAGTGGTAATTCATTCGCACTATTTCGAAATGAGAACAATGTCGTTATTTGTTGGATCGTGAAATATGCTGTCTGCTGTGCTACGCCATATCTGCGCTAGCCCGTAATGTGCAATCCATGTATTGCGTATTATTATATATACATAGAATAAACGAACACAAAGTATACACAGACTTAAAACATCAATACTCGGATATTGTGGATTGCAAAAAGTATGAGTCACCAGTTTGCCAGCTAGCGAGAACAAAGTGTTGGGCGCGGCACGGCGGGTACATACGCTATCGACCGTACGTTCTGTATGGCACATACCTACTTGGTATTGTGGTCGAATAGTCTACTCACAGAAATATTTTGTCGATCTATCCAATTGGGCGCATATAACACTAGAGGATTTTTTTCTAGAGTTTGACGTAATAGAGTGCCGTGTGAAAGTCTTCACAACTCTTCTTCTGTGCTATTTAAATAATTGTGCATAAATACCATCTATAGGCCTTTATTTAAAGGCAAAGCGTGATGATGTCTTGTAGGCTTCAAGACATCATCATGCTGCTCAAAGAGACCGATCCTGACGACGTGCCGACGTTTGTGGCGAGGGACTTAAACAAGTTACCTCCTGTCACTTTCGACCACGTCGATGTTACAAGTCTTTTGAAGTACGTACCTACCTACGTAAGTTTGTCGATTTAAGTGGGTCACCGGCGCGTAGTAACATCAACACGCGCCGAGGTGCATGCGTCAATACATCGGTCGCAAGCTTCGCGTCAGCAGTTCTGTCGCCGCGGAATATTGTGAATGCTGAGTGCGCTACACAAGTGCCCCGCAGTCCTGCCTCCGTCCCCGCGACTCCTCCGTGTATCGCCGCGCGACCTAAATCACTAAAGGCTCAGCAGGAAACTGCGAGCACCCCTGTAGCTACGAAGTCCAAGCCGGAAAAGGCGACAAACCAGTCTGACGTAGCCGATGATGGTTTTGTGACGGTACAGAGGAGGAAGCGTCGTCCAACTGTTGCGGCACGGCTCCTGTGGAGCTTGGTGCAGCCCTGCGCGTTGCCGCGCCGAACACACCCGTGTACAGCTCTCGCCTGCACTACACCACTAAGGCGGAGGACATCGCGGAGTACGTGCGCCAAAAGTCTAAGTACATGCCGAGAGTACAGCTGCTGGAGTCGCGACGCAACGTCAATTTCAAGGCGTTTGTGGTCCGGATCCCGACGTACTTTCTGCCTGTTGCATGTTGTTATGAAGGAGGACTTTTGGCTGACAGGTGTAGTGTTTCGTCGCTTCCGCGGACAAGTGCCACAAGAACGCACAACAATATCGTGGTCGTAAGTGAATCAATATTAACGTAGTATACACCACTATTTTTTAATTAGTACAAAAACTTTAAGGACAGATTAGAGAAGATATTATTATCATATATGTGACGTAAGAATTTCATAATATCAATAAAGAGCAAAGTTATTATCATTTGTTTATTGTAGAAAATCTCACTTAAATCATAGTCATATTTTACAATCCATTCACTAATTCATTGATAATATTCCATCCTGCTCATTCGCGCTCTCTGTCGCACTTATGATATAGGTAGCCATAGAAAATAATATGAAGGAAAATAATAAATGTGGGTAGTTATTTTTTAATTTTGTTAATTCTACCCTCTCCTTCATACTTCATTCGGGCTTAGGACCGGTAAAATTTATCGTTTAACAAGTAATTAAATACGGAGGTATGTAATTAGAAAGCAAACAAATATCAAAATAAAAGATGGTGTTCTGGACTAAAAGAAAAGAGTAATTTTGGCGTATTTATGAAGTTAGAATCATCTGCTATTTACAAATTATTTTATCATCATCATGTCAGCCTAGAGACGTCCACTGTTGGACATAGGCCTTCCTCAAGGTGTGTGGAGAACACAGACCGATTTTGAGCCGCCCGCATCAAATCATTATTTACTTAAGTACGTATTATTTACTAAACTTACAAGTATTTCCATTGTCCTTCGAAATGTCCACCACCGTTGTCAAAAGCATCCAATATGCACTGTTTTAATTGTTTGACACTGACCCGGTCACTTTTGTACACTCACAATACGATGTCCATGGGTACACAGCTGCATTCGCGATTTTTCCACTCAAAAAGTACGCACGAAGCGTAGCTACATACTCCCGTGATATGAACTGATACGATAGGCCATCGCGTCGGGCAAACGTAGACAAACAATTAACTTTTGCAACGAAATTAGAGACGCTCACTTTAGCTAACAATTTAGTACTGTTTGTCGCATCGTCGGGGCGTGGCGCAGGCGCAGAGGGGCTAGGGGGGGGGAGGAATTTATCAATGGTTAATTTTACTATGATAGTACACGGGTCGGTCATAGTATTAGTACCTATTGCATTTACCAATTATCACGTATTTTTGTGGACAGTTTTGAGACAGTTTTGGGACTAAGGCCCACTTGCACAACGATTCTTAAATTGAATTAAGATGTATTCAACGAGAAAAAAAATATTAAACACTACTAGCGTCTTGCACAACGAAAAATTTGTCGAGTAATATGATTTAAAAACTGTCAAAATTAATCACCGAAAATCGGCTGTTTAGTGGCTAATTTCATTTAAGAACTGTCACACTGATGTTGGCATCTTGTCATTAGCGACGAAAATTATCAATAATTATATAACTGGACCGGACGACGCAGCAGGGGGAGGCCTATGTCCGGCAGTGGACGTCCCTAGGCTGACATGATGATGATGATGATATAACTGATAACAATGTACCTACTTGTGTTATTGTTAACCCTAGAATTCTACACTATTTGGCGCACATGTTATTCCTACACTGGGGTGCTGGAACACCCCATACTAAAATGACTGTAATCCTTAAAATAAAAAGAACAATTCATGAAAATACGTTTTACTAAACAGAATCGGTAACTTGAGATCACAAATCAGCCTTATTACACAAAGTTAAATGTAGTTTGAGCAACAGCGCTTGTAGGATTTGGTCCTTTTTTGAGGATCACTGCAATGGACTAAGTTGGCATCCGGTGACGGTCCTCCAAATGTTCATGTATCAGTTCCAAACCTAATTTCAAAACTGTCTGCTGAAACTTTATATTTGGCTTATTATTTGATCTTGAACACTTGTAAAGAACCCAGGAATTACAACTGGTCCCAACTTCTATTTCTTCCTCGCCACATTTGTGGTCTAGAATAGAGCTTATTTCTTCGTAATTCAAACCTCTGACAGCCATCCGAAACAAAATAAATAAACTTCATTGAATTTTACCTTCATAATATCTAAAAATATCTGTATTTAATTCATATAATACTATTGTTTTAATAAATAATCTTATTACATATAAATGCATCAAACGTAATAAATAAATAATCTTACGATTTTACTACACTGGGGTACTGGCGTACCCCACAGCACTTATACAGGCGACCACACAACGCGGTCCCTCGTCACGGTATTGACGTAACGCGAGCGGTTGACACCAAACTAAAATACTCCGTCCATAAAACCTCAGACTATACATACTTTGAGCATAAAACAAAACGTATTGTCGTCGCCTAGCAACGGAATGACAATTGACAAATAATAACTAGAAACTTTTGAGCACTAACCCTAGAACCCTACATGGGGTGCAGGTGCACCCCACACCGATTTGTTTTCTAAATATCTCAATTTCTTTAATATCCACGAATTCGCTCGTCGGAGTATTTTAGTTTGGTGTCAACCGCTCACGTTACGTCAATACCGTGACGAGGGACCGCGTTATGTGGTCACCTGTATAAGTGCTGTGGGGTACGCCAGTACCCCAGTGTAGTAAAATCGTAAGATTATTTATTTATTACGATTGATGCATTTATATGTAATAAGTTATTAAATTTGATTATTTATTAAAACAATAGTCTTATATGAATTAAATACAGATATTTTTAGATATTATGAAGGTAAAATTCAATGAAGTTTATTTATTTTGTTTCGGATGGCTGTCAGAGGTTTGAATTACGAAGAAATAAGCTCTATTCTAGACCATAAATCTGGCGAGGAAGAAATAGAAGTTGGGACCAGTTGTAATTCCTGGGTTCTTTACAAGTGTTTAAGATCAAATAATAAGCCAAATATAAGGTTTCAGCAGACAGTTTTGAAATTAGGTTTGGAACTGATACATGAACATTTGGAGGACCGTTACCGGATGCCAAACTTAGTCCATTGCAGTGATCCTCAAAAAAGGACCAAATCCTACAAGCGCTGTTGCTCAAACTACATTTAACTTTGTGTAATAAGGCTGATTTGTGATCTCAAGTTACCGATTATGTTTAATAAAACGTATTTTCATGAATTGTTTTTTTATTTTTATTTTAAGGATTACAGTAATTTTAGTATGGGGTGTTCCAGCACCGCAGTGTAAGAATAACATGTGCGCCAAATAGTGTAGGTTTCTAGGGTTAACAATAACACAAGTAGGTACATAGTTATCAGTTATATCATCATCATCATCATGTCAGCCTAGGGACGTCCACTGCTGGACATAGGCCTCCCCCTGCTGCGTCGTCCGGTCCAGTTATATAATTATTGATAATTTTCGTCGCTAATGACAAGATGCCAACATCAGTGTGACAGTTCTTAAATGAAATTAGCCACTAAACAGCCGATTTTCGGTAATTAATTTTGACAGTTCTTAAATCATATTACTCGACAAATTTTTCGTTGTGCAAGACGCTAGTGGTGTTTAATATTTTTTTTCTCGTTAAATACATCTTAATTCAATTTAAGAATCGTTGTGCAAGTGGACCTTAGTGTTTTTATTTTTCAACTACATAAATATGATCAGTTAAAGATACTTAGGCCCACTTGCACAACGATTCTTAAATTGAATTAAGATGTATTTAACGAGAAAAAAAATATTAAACACCACTAGCGTCTTGCACAACGAAAAATTTGTCGAGTAATATGATTTAAGAACTGTCAAAATTAATTACCGAAAATCGGCTGTTTAGTGGCTAATTTCATTTAAGAACTGTCACACTGATGTTGGCATCTTGTCATTAGCGACAAAAATTATCAATAATTATATAACTGGACCGGACGACGGAGCAGGGGGAGGCCTATGTCCAGCAGTGGACGTCCCTAGGCTGACAGGATGATGATGATGATATAACTGATAACAATGTACCTACTTGTGTTATTGTTAACCCTAGAATCCTACACTATTTGGCGCACATGTTATTCCTACACTGGGGTGCTGGAACACCCCATACTAAAATGACTGTAATCCTTAAAATAAAATAAACAATTCATGAAAATACGTTTTATTAAACATAATCGGTAACTTGAGATCACAAATCAGCCTTATTAAACAAAGTTAAATGTAGTTTGAGCAACAGCGCTTGTAGGATTTGGTACTTTTTTGAGGATCACTGCAATGGACTAAGTTGGCATCCGGTGACGGTCCTCCAAATGTTCATGTATCAGTTCCAAACCTTATTTCAAAACTGTCTGCTGCAACTTTATATTTGGCTTATTATTTGACCTTGAACACTTGTAAAGAACCCAGGAATTACAATTGGTCCCAACTTCTATTTCTTCCTAGCCAGATTTGTGGTCTAGAATAGAGCTTATTTCTTCGTAATTCAAACCTCTGACAGCCATCCGAAACAAAATAAATAAACTTCATTGAATTTTACCTTCATAATATCTAAAAATATCTGTATTTAATTCATATAAGACTATTGTTTTAATAAATAATCAAATTTAATAACTTATTAAATATAATTGCATCAATAGTAATAAATAAATAATCTTACGATTTTACTACACTGGGGTACTGGCGTACCCCACAGCACTTATACAGGCGACCACACAACGCGGTCCCTCGTCACTGTATTGACGTAACGCGAGCGGTTGACACCAAACTAAAATACTCCGACGCGCGAATTCGTGGATATTAAAGAAATTGAGATATTTAGAAAACAAATCGATGTGGGGTGCACCTGCACCCCATGTAGGGTTCTAGGGTTAATGCTCAAAAGTTTCGTTTTAGTTATTATTTGTCAATTGTCATTTCGTTGCTAGGCGACGACAATGCGTTTTGTTTTATGCTCAAAGTATATATAGTCTAAGGTTTTATGCGAAACCATACGCATAACATCGTTAAAATCGTAACAAAAAGGCTTCATGCCATGAAACAAAACGTAGAAACTACTTTACCGACCTCATAACATGTTTAACTAAATCTAAGCGTTGTTGTCCTTGTGCAAGAGGACGCTAAACACTTTTAACTTAAATTATTTTATCTACGTGACTGGTGAGAGGCCGGTAATCGGCTGCGTCAAAAAAGTGCCTGACTGGCGAGAGGCCGGAAACCGGTCGATCGTTATATTCGTTTTTTTTTTCCTTCTTTATTTTCAGCAGTTTTATGATTATAATGTATAATACCGTTAGGAAATTTATATACCAATCTGTAGGAAACTTTATGAAGAATCTAAATATATATATATATGATAGCAAAAATTCATAAAAATCACCGAGTAATCAACAACAGAATGGAGCGGCCCCCCCGTCGAGGGTTACCCCGCACGCAGGGCCCGCCAGACGCGGGGGGTGGCAGCATGCAAGTAGCGCCACGTGACTGGTTATGCTGTTAATTCTGTTCAACCAATTTAAATTAAGGAGTGACTTAAATCAAACGTTACGCAAGTGGGCCTTAGTGCCCTGTTAAATTTTTTGTACTAATTAAAAAAATAGTGGTGTATAAGTATAATATTTACTAACAAAAATTGTATATTGTGTGTATGTTAGTATGTAAGGTATGTATCTTAATAAAAATATGCATGTCAACCCATTGTTTAGTACCCATAGTACAAGCTCTGCTTAGTTTCGGACTAGATGGTGATGCGTGTATAGGTATATGTATTTTGTATGTACTATGTACTTATTTAAATTTATCGCTGATTTCCTCATATATTTATTATAAAGCATCTTTCCGTCATGGTAGTAAGCGACTGCGGATCGATACATCAAGTTTCCATCGTATGATAAGGAAAGTACGTTAAGTCGTTGGTTTTGCGCCCAATCCCTCCCAGATCTTGTTGGATTTCTGTTTCATCGGACTTAATGAGAAACAATAGAGAGTGCACTTATTTGTGTTTGTGCACTTGTTTTCTAATATTTTATCTTCCTAATGACATCGAATAGTAATTGTGAAACATTACTTCTACCTATTATCATCTTCATAAATAGGTACTATCATCGACCACTAGTTTATCTAAAGTCTTTCAGTCTGATTAACACTTATGTTAAAGGGTCGTTCTATAAATAAAACGAAGATTGTTCTCCACTTCTTGGTGAAGTGTTTATTCAATTTATTCATTTACATTTACATTAATTAATTGGTACTTATACAAGTTATGCATAGCACACATGTCTCCGCATATAAAATTCACAACAATGTAATTCTAACTATTCTCCACATTTAAATATGGGGACCAGCCCCCGTTATCTTAATAGTTATTTCTCAAACACGACCAACTTACAAATAAACTCAACATAAATAGAAATCATTGGATTAGGTGTTGATTTTACCACTTGGATACAATACAACCATCGAAAGACATGATCAATGGGAGATAAAATCGTTTTTAAATGAGGACATGCCCAAACAAAGATTTATCAATCTTTAAAATCTAAATAAATTGAGCTAACTATATAAAAATAAACTAAATTGATCATTAGAATTTGTTAGTACACGAATAATTACGTTTTGGTTTTACATTTAAAACAGAAAATGAGATTGAACACCGCGACTTAACCGATACAATACAATAATTGAAGTAGCAAAATGTAACTACATAATAATATAATGTATAAAGTTGACGAATATTTAAGTAGGTATGTATAACATTAACATTAGACCGCTATGTATTGACATTGAGCACGATGAAGCGTATTTTATGATCTCATTAACTATAGTACTGTACTTAAAATACCAGCGTCATATAGACGAATACATCATTCAATAATCGCTATTACATACATGTTAGACCTTATTCGAATACAATAAATTACTTTTTTTTAAGAAATATTCAAGTGTTCTAATATATCTATTAATAAATAACATTAACATTCATAATTGTTAAGTATAAAATGTTTATAAAATATTCCCCAGGAATGAAACGAAACATGTCTAAGTTGTTTTTGATCAACAGTTGTTTTTATAAAATCATTCTAAAAATTTGGAATTTTGATATGATTGAGGCCGAAAGTGTGCACTACAAAAAGTTTATTATAAAAATAGGAATTCTTTTGAAAGCTCAAGTGTATAAATGGACCAATTTTAATAGTATAACAATATGAGAGGGTGAGAATATTTTCAAGTGTTTGGGCGATTCTATAAAGAGTAAGTTCGTACAGATTCTTAATCTAATATAAATTGTTTATTTTATTGGGTCACGAAGTAAGGCTTGTTAAGAGGGAAATTTCAGCGTCATAATTAATAATTGTGACGTTCATTATTCATTACATTAAAAATTCATGAAGATCTATTACAGTCAAGTACAGGACTTGACTTAACAAAAAAAACAAGGCCAATATTTCTAAATCCATACTACACTGGGTACAAGGGAAAATCCTTCAAAGGTAAAATAAAATAGTGCAGAAACGCCCTCACAAACTACGAATCATAAATGTTTTAAGTAGATAACTTAAAGGTATAGTGATTTTACTGTCATGGGATGCAGCGAGAAATGATTGTCAACACCGCTAAATGAATGAAACATGGCCAATTGGTACTATGGCACTAGTATCACGGACATTTTAAAACATTATATAATATTATGTAAAGAACTAAGATACCTACCCGTGTATATGGCAACTTGAATACAACATTTTAATAGATTATGCCGATTGTTTAATGATTTCCACAAACGGTATGATCACCAAGGAGCTTGTCTACTCCATACATCGATGCTTAAAAACACAGATGGTACCACTTGAGTGCCTGGATAAACAGTCACGACACAATGCTATTACACAATTATATATTTTTCAGATACACTGTCTATTATAATGATTGAGGGACAAGGGCGTTCAATAAGTACAGGTCACCATACGATTTTCCCGCTACAAGTGTACATAAAGCTAAGCAAGACCATGCCGTTTGTGGACGTTTGAGATGCTAATGAAAATCCATCGATACATTATTATAATAAATATTTTTGATTCAATATTATCTAATAAATACAACTACTTAAAAAAGTAGATATCAACAATTATATTTTTCATGATATCCACACTAACACGGATATAATAAGTATAAAATAAGCGTATTATCGGACACATCCGTCAGGCATCGCGTGCCAATGATCCGTTTCAGACTTATAACGTTGACATCCAAACTCCACGCGTTCACGAACCGTTCCCTCATTTATAAGCGAATATAATAATCTCTCGATACCTGTTCCCAAATCGATTAATCGACTAAGCTCCGCCTAGCGGACGAGTCGCAGCTCTATTCAAAAAGTTCCCCTTTGGAGGGTCACTCTATCACCCGTATATAGCGTCTCTTCCATGTTAAAACAACGTTCGTACCCTTCTACATGGGCTAGAACATTTTCAATTCATACTATGAGTCACCCAAGTATAATGGATGCTGTCTTCGCAGCAGCATTTGTGGGACGACTCTACATTGGCGAAGTCCATCACAAAAAAGAGATGTGACCGCCTCAAATATAGGTAGAAATTAGCGGATGTTCATCTGACCCGCAGAGCGTCCCGTGTCACTTAAGTAGCGTCTGTTCCATGGCTCATTAATAGACCCTAAGTGGGTCACCTAGTAAGATAGGTTCGACTTGATACCTGTTAGACAAAGATAGTTTCTCGAAGCGAGCTTTCACGGTGTTGCAAGACAAGGATAGTAATGTCGAGCTTCCTTTGTAGCAAGATAAGGATAGTAATCTGATTTCGAGAAACTATCATCGTTGGTTGTTTACTCCTCAGCGGTGGTGTTGTTGTTGGGCGGGAGGGCGTTGTGCGGGAGGGAGTGCCTCTGCGCGCGGCGCACGTCGGCGAGCGTGGTGACACCGGCCTCGTCGAGCTCCTTCCAGCGCGCGTGGTTGTTGCGCGCGTGGTTCACCAGCTCCGGCATGTCGATGAACGCTGAAAAATATACACGGTGTTATTTAGGGACTTGCAAGACAGAACAAACAAACGAACAGAAATTACGCTGAGGTACAGCGCAGACGACAGACGTTTTACATACATACATAGACCCACGCCTGTTTCCCGGAGGGGTAGGCAGAGACTACGGGACGCCATTTGCAACGATCCTGACATACCTCTCTTGCTTCATTCACTCTCATCAAGTTTCTCATGCATGCTCTTCTGTTTAGGGTACTTCTGACCTGTCCTTATTTTAGGATGTCTCCAATCTGGTCAGAGAACGTCCGCCTAGGTCTTCCCCTTCGCACTTGTCTTATGTCTCTTCTTTGTCAGTCTTTCGTCATCCATCCTCTCCATGTGCCCAAACCATCTTAACATGCCTTTCTCAATGCTTGTCACTACATCTTCTTTTACCCCACATCACTCTCGTATCACACAATTCTTTACTCTGTCGGTCAAGACACACCACCACACATACTTCTCAGTGCTCTCATTTCTACAGCATTTATTCTACTTTCAAGTCTCTTCTGCCATACCCAACTTTCACTACCATACATAAGGATAGGCACTAACACCCCTCTATGCACAGCCAAACGTGCCTTTTTGGACATATTTTGACTGTTCATAAACGCCTTCAGAGCTCCATTCACACTATTACCTGCATTTACTCTTCTTTCAATATCTTCTTCATTCTTACCATCTCTTGTAAACAACGTACCTAAGTAAACAAACTCATTCACTTGTTCCACTCGCTGTCCATCGATCAAAACATTACAAGCCGTAACGCATTCCTCCTTTTCAAAAACCATAACTTTCGTTTTACTTACATTCACTTTCATTCCTTTCCTCTCTAACGCACCATGCATGATTATTACTATCTCCTGCAACTCCTCCGCTGAAGATGCAAGTATTACCTGATCATCAGCATAAAGGAGGCATTTGACGAGTAACCCGTTCATCCTTAATCCGCAGTCACTATGTTTTAAATCTTGCAAACAACTGTCCATGAAGAGGTTAAACAGCCACGGCGACGCTACACATCCCTGTATAACACCTTTCTCGATGGTAAACCAGTCAGTGTATGCCCCGTTTATCCTCACACAAGCTCTAGAATCCTCATAAAGGGATTTCAGAGCTCGAATGAGGTTGCTGTCCACCCCATTCATTGACAGCACCGACCACATTTCATTCCTCACCACTTTATCGTAAGCCTTTTCCAAATCCACGAATGCGCAATAGACCTTTTGACATTTGGCCAAAAACTTTTCGACTATGCTTCGCAAGGAAAAAACCTGATCCGTACATCCCATACCCTTTCGGAATCCCGCTTGTACATCCCATATTTTCTTCTCGGTTACTTTCATAACTCTTTCAATCAGTACCTTTGCATACAATTTGCCAACAATGCTGAGAAGGCTAATGCCTGTGTAGTTTTTGCAGTCTTGTTGCGAGCCTTTTCCTTTATAAAGGGGCACAACTACAGCTATGGCCCATTAGGTGCTCGGCCGGAGCACCAGCACAAGTTATATAACCGCTGCAACTGACTAACTATGATGCCCTGTCCAGCCTCCAGCATTTCGACTGTAATCCTATCATATCCTGCAGCCTTACCTACTTTCATACTTTGCAGTGCCTTCACGATCTCATCCACGCCAATAACGCTTTCATCATTGCTATCGTTACCATTCATTTCATCGATCGATGTCTCTATCGCCGTTCTTTCAAATAAACCTTGAAAATACTCTTTCCATCTCTTCAGCACGCACGATGCTCCATTCGCTATCCTTCCAATCTTGTCTCTGATCGATGTGTATTCTGAGGATTGAGTTCTTCCTCGAACTGCACGAACGGATTTCCAGAAAAACTTAATGTTTCTCTGGAAATCGTCAGATAATCTGCTATCAAACTCATCTTTATTTTCCTCTTTTTTTCCTTTTAACCATTTTTTCACTATTCTTTTTGACCTAACAAACTCCTTTCTTGCTTTATCTATGTCCTCGCTCGTTGCTTTTCCCATTCTTACATTTGCTCTGACAGCCAACCAATCTAACCAAGCTTTCTTTTTCTCTGACACTGCTGATTGTACATCCTTGTCCCACCATGTATTCATAACCTTTCGTATTTTCCTTCTTTTGATCACACCACATACTTCAGACGCTACACATACTATGTGTCTTCTTTAAAGGACTGCCACAATTCATCCATATCATTTATGCCATCGAACCTCTCAAATCTTGCTATCAATTTTCGTTTATACTCATCTTTCACATCTTTCTCGTGTAGATTTTCTACTTTTATTCTTTCCAAGACTATTTTCATTATGCTCTCGGTGTCGCCATCCTTTAAAGAGTCCACTTATCCGGCTCAACACCAAGAAGTGGTCTGTGTGGATGCCAATCCCTCGATACACCCTTGTATCCAACACATTCTTTCTCAATCGTTCATCTACTATTACAAAATCATCCTCATTGTATCCAACACATTCTTTCTCAATCGTTCATCTACTATTACAAAATCAATCATACTTCTTCTAACATTTTTCGCCTCACGCGTATACATATGTATCCTTTTGTGATCAAACATGGTGTTTGTCACACAAAGGCTCCACTCCAAACAAACCTCAAGCAGTGCTTTTCCATTTTAATTCACACTGTTATCACCGAATGCACCTAACACCTTTTCAAATCCATCTCGTTTTACTCCCACCCATCCATTGAAATCCTCTTTATCCCCGTTATCCTTATATTTCCTCAAAATACCTCTTAAACTTTCCCAAAACTCCTGCCTTTCGTCTTGCTCTTGCTGTGACATACCCGGAACTATATTGACCGGGGCGTACACCCCAATAATAAAGACACGAGTAAGTCCTACTTTCATTCTCATCCATAGTAGCCAAGCATTTACACATTGAAACTCTTTTACACACTCATTCATTCGCGCAGATAGTATTACACCAACTCCCTTGCAGGCTCTGGTGGTACTATCTACCCCAGACCAATACGCCGTATATGCGCCATGCTGGGTGGTGTCATACCCTTTCCTTTTTGTTTCATTCCTCGTGACCTCGCGGGGAACGAGACGTGACGGGTTGCGAACCGCGTCGCTGCCGTATGGAGAAGTAGATTTTGTTCCCATAGCGTTCCCACGAGATATAGGGATCTAGACTGTCCATCCCCGCAGAGCCCTTTACGGGGGTAAGGCGGAATATCAGATGTGCCCTGTGACCACCAACACAGGCACCCTCCGTTTACGACCACCTTGCCCTCTGGCCACGAATCCCTCGGCACGGGGCGGTTCACACCTTAGATCGGGGTTTTGTGTCAGGTATGCTCCCTAGAAGTTGGTTTCATTTCGGAGTTTTCCTTCTCCTAGATAGGTTGCCAACCAAGGCTAACGAGGCCCATCTCCCCGAACGTTTGGTTTAACTTCGGAGTTTTCCTTCTCCATACATTTTAGACTGTGAAAATAGAACACAAGGTAAGTATATAATATTTTTGCGCACAACTGACTCGATCGCACAAAAGTGTGTGTGTCAACGCTGCACCTTTGTTTGTGTGCAACAGATCTAGTCCGAGTTTGATCGAGTTGCGAGTCGTTTCGATGAGAAAAAAATCCATATTCTTTATAAATGCGGCTCCTACCAATATTTACTGATCGTTAATATCTGCTTGGGGCACTTTTGATTTAGATATTATAAATGTTTGCTTCGTGTTGATATTATCAGAAGAGTGGTCAGAGGCAGAGACAAAGACGAAAAATAATTTGAACTTATTGTTTAAATTATGATTATTACGCTGATGTATGGTAGCGAGTGTTGGGTATGGCAGAAAAAGCATGAAAGCAGAATTAACGCAGTGGAAATGTGATCACTGCGTAGTGTGTGTGGGGTGAGACTGATTGATAGAATTCCGAATGCAGTAGAACGAGAACGATGTGGCCTGAAAGATGTTGTGACGAGAATTGAAAAAGGAATGCTGAGATGGTTTGGACACGAGGAGCCAAAGAGTGAAGACAGAATGATTCACCAAATATATAAGACAAACGTATACGGGCAAGCCGGTCGCGGCCGAACTCGTAGGACATTCGTCGACCAAATTGGTGACGTTCTGAAAAACGGAAAGGTCCGAAAAACCGGCGAGCATGTATGAAAAGAGTAATGAATGTAGAGGAAGCGCGTGAGGTTTGTAAGGAGTGTTGCGAAAGTGGCGTTCCGTTGTCTCTGCCTACCCCGACGGGAAAAAGGCGTGAGTATATGTATGTATGAATGTATGTTTAAATTATTGTTCGTCTTGGTCTGGAAATTAAAGTACAGATACAATAGTCGCTTCGCCTTAAAATTTTATTTTAATTACATTTTAGCAGTGGAATCTTGCTATGGAAAACAGAATTACTAATAATACCTCATTGTGTGACCCAAGTCATTTTATCTATTTCCCACGACACAAAACATTCAACCAGGACAAAAAAGCAATGAAGAACTAACCAGCCCAAGCCTCCATCATGTCGATAATGATGAAGTCGATGAAGCCGATCTGCGAGCGCGGGATGGAGCACGTGGCGCGATCGAACATCGGCATCACCACCGGCAGGTCCTTCGCCTTCTCCTCGTCCGTTTGCAGGAAGTACTCCTCCGCGATCCTGGCAATGCATAACGGTGATTCAGTCTGAGTTAGAAGTACATAATGATATTGGAATTACACGCTCGATCAGGCAAAACATCAGATTTCTAAAGTCAGCCATGTAAACTGCAGTTGAGCAGGTACATGTGTTTTTTGATGTCAACTTCCAATGTTTTACAACCTTCCAATATCAACTTGACAATATTTTAAGTCAAAAGGCTAGAGATCCCTCACCTAATAATACATAATTTTCGAAACCGACTTCATAAATCATAGTACGTGATATTCTTAAAGGTACTTTGTTAACAATTCGGCGGAAAGTTTTGCAATAACTCCTGACAAAAGATCTTCTCACAATGCACAAGTGCAACAAGTTAAAAAAGATCGGAACTATATATGTAAATACAAGGTGTTCAAAAGTTTCTCACCTTCTAGCCCATTCGAAGGCGAACTTCTGTGGTCTTGACGCGTTCGACACGTCAGCACACTTAATCATCATCCTCTTGACTAGGATCACGTTGTCTGGCAGGGATAGCGCCGTCGTGTCCAGTGCCAGGGGTTCCTGAAATATTAAGTGAATAGTGATGGGACTTTCGCAGGGTACACACCTTGGTGATGGTAAAAGGTAGCATGGTTGAAAATAGTTAAACTGTTTTGGATATTATGATCCCACATTAATAATATCCAAAGCGATTTCATCATCATCGGCCCTGTATACTGTCCCACAGCCAATTATGGTAGAAGAGCCATCCATTTTAAAAACTCCTTTGGATGATGACCGTCTTTTAACCACGATGAGAGCACTGGGTTTACTTTTTTCTTGTAATACTTTGTGAATACATAAATTAAGCAAACATACTTAGACCTCTCTGTTTATAAAACTTTAAATTGACTGGATTAACAGATCAATACCAAAAACTAAATCTATCGGTTTCTTTTATACGTAGGTAATTAATAAATGCATTCTCATAACATAGGATAAAACAGCATTACTTGTGCATAGAGGGGTGGAGGTTACAGCACTACACAGTAGACTTACATCGGTGTGCATATTGTCCTCCTTGCTGCCACTGCATTTTGCGTAGAACACGTTAACAAACTTGGCGAGATGCTCGAAGTGCTTGGTCATCTCTGTGGCGAGTATCATGTCGATCACGTTGTGCCGCACTTGCTTGTACGTCTCGCGGTCTAGATTCTTGAAAATGTTCACGCGGTCGTCGTCTGTAAAGTAGTGGAAGAGGCATTGTGTATTGAGAATTTTAATGGTAAGGATTTTTAATGGATATAAAGTAAATACTAAAATTATGTATATATTGCTTGGGAATTCAGAAAATATAGATAGAGTCTGCACATTAAAAAAGAATTAATTTAACAATATTGGTGAAGTTACAGCTAAGTTCGCTATTACGACTGGGCTTTAAATAAATACAGAATTATAATAATACACAAAATATAATTAAACTAAAAAAATACTGACTGAGGGTAAGCTTGAAGGTAAGCGCGGCGTGGTGGAACTCAAGCACGCTGACGTCATTGTAGAGCACGGCGAGTGGGTGTCGCGCGTTGCACAAGAACGCAGACGACGTGCCGGGGTGGTCCACGTCGTGAGCCGCCGCCGCTACCAGCGCTGCTGCGGCCTCCAGGGGCTCCAACAATGTCTTCAGACGATCCTTCTCCAGGAAGTACGCTACGGCCTGTGAAGAAGTAAAATTTTATATATTTTATGTCGAAGTTAAATAGAGTAATGGCTCCAATATTCGACCCTGTGATACCCCCTTGTTCACATGGAGAAAGTACATTTGAATGTATGCCAATTTTATACTCTTCTATAAATATAGTGAGTGGTAGCGCCATCTACCTTCCTATCTATAACTAATCGCATCAACGTCAATCGTTCCATGCTGTTCTAGTGCGAGCGATACCATATTTTCCGTCCCTGTCTCCCATTCCCGAAGGAGGGGCACTGCCTTTCGCGGATTGGTCGCCGCGAAACGTCGACGCGAGAGACAGTCCAGAACTTTCGAGAACATTCGATTCGCTGAATACGCGTCGACCGTACCGTATCACCGCGCCGCTCCCGCTATAGTTATTACTCCTTATATAAACCGCTCGCAAGTGGAAGTGACTGTGTAGTGAAGTGAAAACAAGCAGCTGCAACACGAAACCACCAGGGGACTGCCCTTCGGAAACGAAGAAGATTGCCGTATAAGGTAAGTGCCCTCCATCCTTGGAATATCCTATACCCACTCACAATCATCTCTCCCATTCCAATCCTACATCCTCTTCCCGTATCCAATCCTAGGCGGCTAAAGACCCGCTATCCTTTGAATACAGTCCATTCCATTAATCCTTCCCAAGTCGCCTAGAACCTACGGTTTCGGTGTATCGCCGAACCAGTGAGTAAAAGTAAATCTTGATTGATTAGTGTGCATTTGTTACGGCTGCGACAATCATACGGTGATATAATGAATCGAATGCTATACCCATCACATAAATATTAGATTCATGTTTCTGATAGAATGTTGTATTTTCGTTTTTTCAATTAAATGTTCAATTAAATAAAATATTTTTTATACATAGGGCTCCCACTATGCGGTTAGCCGCATGGCTGTCAACATTCCCGCTAACCGCAAGCGATTTGTATTAGAACGACCGAAGACGGTCGGCTGTCGTCGCAGTGCGAATAGAAACTAGTTTCTCATATAAATTTTTCATTGCGGTCAGCCACACGGCTTGCTGCATTCCGGCTAACCACATAGTGCGTAAAAGCCCTTAGCCTGGTTAGAAGGATTTATAAAATACTAATAATTTGTAACCCAATTTACTCAGGAATCAAAACCGATAATGTTGTATACCTGAAGCACATCAGCAGCATGCGTGGAGTTGTGGTAAGTATTGACAGCGTGGTAGTTGGTCTCGATGATGGTGAGCCAGTGCAGCAGCGTGCGCTCGTCGCACTCGAGAGCGGAGCACACGTCGAAGCGCCCGCCCATCAGCGCGAGCCCCAGGTGCGCCAGCGGCCGGCCGCGGGTCAGGTCCTCCAGCCGGAAGATCTCGAAGTCCCAGCTCAGAGCCGTGTCTAGGAGCTCGCGGAGCTGGCCTGATGTCTGCAAATGTATCAAGCAAATACAAATACATTTATTTTGCGAATATGGGTAGGTACTGTTTGAAATAGAAATATTGTCTATGATAAGTTAAATCGATTATATCAGTTTGGTAACATTTTATTTTGTATATTGTTGTTTTTTGACTCTGGTCACACTATGAACTGTCAAATCATTCTCATTCTTGCTTCCGGAAAATTCCTTTTTTTTACCACACCTTTTTTGCGTTGTCGTGTGATTTGTAGAATTGAATTAAATTGTGTAATAACTTTGCAATTGTCGATTGATAAAGTTAGTGATATATATTGAATAAATCACTTTTGCTTCTTGACTTGAAAAATTAACACGTTTTGTTGTCTCGTAAAATATCGCCTTTTGAAAAGCACATGAAGCTTCGCGAATTGTATTGTGAAATCTTATAAATTGCCGTTTTTGATCACCACCGGCAAGGGTTGTAATAAAATTGAGACATATTGAACATTTGCAAAAATTGTGTAAATCCGCACCTCGTGCAGCGTGTCCTGAAGACGCCGACGCCTTGGACTCTGGTAGCTATAAAGATTTCATCATTATTTTGGCCAAATTAGTGAGTGTAATCTTATAGGTCTACTCCAGAACATCACTGAAGATCTCAGGTAATTGTACTTTGTAAATTGTCATCACTGTGAAACACAGTAACATAATATGTCAGAGATTTGTCTTGCCTACAACGACTGGATGAATACAATCACGCTTCCATTGCCCTCTGCAAACTTTTCCCAGTCCTTCTAGGCAGATTCTGATCAGGTACAATAAAATGGATATTACAATTTTCTTTCAGACATATTCAACAATTCAGCGTGCAAAATCATATTGCAGATATAACTACTACAAACAACGGTTATGTTTATGAATTGTATCGGAGTATGATGATTTAAATAAACATGGTAAAGAAAATTACGTCGTTAAGCGTCCACGTGGGTAAAGATATGTAAAAAAAATATTTTATCTTAATTTCACGTAACACCTTGTTTCAGATAACTAAAACTTACGTTTTCATTAACATTTTGTTTGTGTCTCAAATTGTGTTCGGGTATATAAAAATAGGTATTTATTACGTATCTATTAAATTAATCAGATTTATAATTGACTAGCTGTTTCCCGCAGTTTCACCCACGTTCTGAGGGAACTACTTCGCGTACCCTGTTAATTATAGCCTAAGTTACTCCTTGAACGTCCCGTCAAAATCGGTCCAGCCGTTCCAGAGATTAGCGAGAACAAACAGACAGACAGACAGACCGACAGACAGCCAGACAGACATAAATTGTAACAAAAATCATTTAGATATATATATACCGTGTATACATCCATATACATTTTGTAAATAAAATTTAAATGGTAATATGGTACTATTACAAACAGACACTCCAATTTTGTTTATATGTATTGATGATGATTAGAATTAAGTATAGTAGGTAATTAAAGAGACTTCGCTTAAGGTAAATATATTTCCAAAATAATTAATGCTAGGTTGATATTTTAAATAAAGCTGGCTAAAAGGGTAGGGGCGGGAGCTTGTCCAGTCCCTGATTGTTTTAATCTTAACTTTTAAACTTTGAAATCAGCTGGGTTTTATAAGCGAGGTAAACTCCGGTGATCGTAAATTTTACGTGAAATTTAGGTGAGTGGACAGGCTAATTGCCACGAATAAATAGTTCTAGGTATATAATTTTATTCTAAAATGGAAAGTTTTGCATGCTAGGCTAGACTTATGTATCATACTGAATAAATAAGTAGGTACAGCCACACTCGTAGAAATTAAACAGTTCTTACAAAGTTATTTAGATTTGTTATTTTATGATAGACACTAAACCGATTCTTTCTTCCGATATTCCAATGGCTCCTTTCAATTGCCCTGAAATCTGTGATATCAACCCATAGAAGACTACTATGAAATATAATTGATGAAATAGGTTGATTATAATATTAATAAATTGATACGAGTATGTACATTCTTTACGTCACAAATATATTGCAGAACACTCAGCGCCAATTTATTTTCGAATAAATTTTCTTTTTATTATGTAAATGCCGCGATGGTGTTAATATCATGCTTCAAAAGACACGGGCCTGCTTTCTAAGAATATCCACCAAGGTATGATATAACAATGGACGCTATGAATGGTTGGTGTGCACGACTGAAGAAAATCGTTCAGGTGTGAACTGCTTACAAGATAAAAGGCGCCATTGGTCGTATACCTATACGAATCTACGTATTCGAGAACTATGATGTAACGAAAGTAATTTTTATGAGAACTTAAATGGCTACAATTATTTTTCGCAATATTCACATTATACTAAATCTATATTTATTGAAAACGACCCTTTTTATTGGTGGTTTAAATAGCCTAAGTGCTATAGATATTTAGATACTGATTAATATAATGACCCAAAAATAAAAAAAAAAATTGTTAAAGTTGCTTTTGCGTCAATGAGTTTAATACTGCTACTGCGGCACAGACAGAAAGTTCTGCACCAATTTAATAAGAACCACTTTCCTCTATTCATTAAAACACTCATGTTTCAACGAAGGCGATAATAATAGGTAAGTCTATGCAGAAATCGTCTGAAAATTCTGAAATAGAATATTATTGTCGTACCTTGTGCTTAATGTTGGTTCTGTTCGTCTGAGATCGCACTACTGTAGAATCGTTGCTGCTTCGCCGAGACGACAAAACATTCGTCGGTCCTTGCTGAAATCAAATACAACCTCCATTATTTTCTATTCATTATAATTCACCACATTTCATTCTACCAGATAAATTTAATTTACTCAATTTAAATAAAGTACTCTATAACAAAATTTTATAATTCTAAAGCTTTTAAAAACATGCTCTAAAGGTTCTATAACTATTTTAACCTTTATTATTACAGGTACTTTAATATTCTACATTTCAATTAATTTTAAGAGATAAAAAATTCAGTGTTATTTTATAATAATTTAACTTAGAATTGTTAAAATAAATTGAATTTTAAGCGTATCTGAACTCGGTACCTTACCTTGTTAGAAAAATAAACCAATATAAAATATTAGAGTTTTAATCCAATGTTACTTTGTTAGTAATCATTCATTGAATATTATTTAGAAAATCGATGATATTCTATTTATTATATGTAGATAAATGAAATGTATAAAGTGAGTAAATAGATATAGATTAGTCGAAGAGGTTAGGAAATAGTGCGAAACACAATATAGTTGTTCAAATAAGTACGGAAATGCTTTAGAGCAGCGCCTAAGACGGAAATTACGTTACACAGAGCTCATTATACACATCAAATGTTCATACATATAAATACAGGCTGTTGATTTGCATTTGCAAAATATTTTAAGGGGTGAATATACTCCTTTAAGGACGCGTTTACGCTTGTATCAAAAAACCACATATTTCCGGTACATTTTACGACAATTTTAGATAATAACTAATAAAACTAATGATTACGATAAATTGATTACTTTTTTATCTATAAATCAATTTGAAAATAAATAAAAAATATTTAATTAATATTAATGTAAAATCGATTCGAAACGGCCTCTTAAATCAAAAATAGGCATATACTGCTATTTTTGGGTACAATTTTCTCTCTATTTTAACATTTATTTAGATTTTCAAAGATAGAATAGGGAAGTAAATATAGTCAACTCAAAAACAATTAGATTTTTTTTTCAAAATATTGTAAATTGACTCAAAAAAAGCAAAAAATCATCTTACATTTTTCTTCTATTTTGCTCGCATACGTGTGTCTTAATGTGTGGCAATAAGGTTCGTTTTATTTAGCCACTTTCTTGATTTATATATCCAAATTCTGCAATGAGATCTCAGTCTGCGCTTGAGCGCTGTCGGGAGTGGACTCTATGTCGCTTGTCGCTGCAGCCCGAAGACGAAAAAAGCAATATACGAATACAAAATATACGCTAAAATCAATTTGATACTTCTCGTATTCTGTGCGAATTACGTACAAGTAAATTTCTTTTGTATAAATGGACATTATTACTTTATTTTCTCCGTTATGTTGAGTCAGGATATATTTCGGTATTTAGATATTATTTTGTTTCTTGCGTTGAAATCTGGTAAGATTATCTGGACTGATGGTATACCATCCCGTTCAAGTGTTGCGACTGGAACTCATAAAAGAGTAGACCTAGTTATGCCAGGTTGGGGCTCATTTTATTTGTTTTGGTGAGACCCTACCACTGGTACTAGTGAAGTAACCTTCCAAGGTTATTCGATGAGTCTTGCTGGTACTCATATGTGAGTGAAGCTACGCATGCCGAGTTTGGGCTCATTTTGTTTGTACATAAGAGACCCTACCACTGGAACTTATGAAGTAACCTTCCAGGGTTATTCAATGACTCTTACTGGTACTCATATGTGAGTAGAGCTAGGCATGCCGAGTTTGGGCTCATTTTGTTTGTACATAAGAGACCCTACCACTGGAACTTATGAAGTAACCTTCCAGGGTTATTCAATGACTCTTGCTGGTACTCATGTGTGAGTATAGCTAGGCATGCCGAGTTTGGGCTCATTTTGTTTGTACATAAGAGACCCTACCACTGGAACTTATGAAGTAACCTTCCAGGGTTATTCAATGACTCTTGCTGGTACTCATGTGTGAGTAGAGCTAGGCATGCCGAGTTTGGGCTCATTTTGTTTGTACATAAGAGACCCTACCACTGGAACTTATGAAGTAACCTTCCAGGGTTATTCAATGACTCTTGCTGGTACTCATGTGTGAGTAGAGCTAGGCATGCCGAGTTTGGGCTCATTTTGTTTGTACATAAGAGACCCTACCACTGGAACTTATGAAGTAACCTTCCAGGGTTATTCAATGACTCTTACTGGTACTCATATGTCAGTAGAGCTAGGCATGCCGAGTTTGGGTTCATTTTGTTTGTCCGTAAGTGACCCTACCACTGGAACTTATGAAGTAACCTTCCAGGGTTATTCGATGACTCTTGCTGGTACTCATATGTGAGTAGAGCTAGGCATGCCGAGTTTGGGCTCATTTTGTTTGTACATAAGAGACCCAACCACTGCAACTTATGAAATAACCTTCCAGGGTTATTCGATGACTATTGCTGGTTCTTATATGTGAGTAGAGCTAGGCATGCCGAGTTTGGGCTCATTTTGTTTGTACATAAGAGACCCAACCACTGCAACTTATGAAGTAACCTTTCAGGGTTATTCAATGACTCTTGCTGGTTCTCATATGTGAGTAGAGATAGGCATGTCGAGTTTGGGCTCATTTTGTTTGTACATAAGTGACCCTACCACTGGAACTTATGAAGTAACCTTCCAGGTTTTTCAGGTTTATTCGAAGACTCTTAGTGGTACTCATATGTGAGTAGAGCTAGGTATGTTCCAGTGGTAGGGTCTCTGATGTTCATACAAAATGAGCCCAAACTCGGTATGCCTAGCTCTACTCACATATGAGTACCAGCAAGAGTGATCGAATAACCCTGGAAGGTTACTTCATAAGTTCCAGTGGTAGGGTCACTTATGTACAAACAAAATGAGCCCAAACTCGGCATGCCTAGCTCTACTCACATATGAGAACCAGCAAGAGTCATTGAATAACCCTGGAAGGTTACCTCATAAGTTGCAGTGGTTGGGTCTCTTATGTACAAACAAAATGAGCACAAACTCGGCATGCCTAGCTCTACTCACATATGAGAACCAGCAAGAGTCATTGAATAACCCTGGAAGGTTACTTCATAAGTTGTAGTGGTTGGGTCTCTTATGTACAAACAAAATGAGCCCAAACTCGGCATGCCTAGCTCTACTCACATATAAGAACCAGCAAGAGTCATCGAATAACCCTGGAAGGTTACTTCATAAGTTCCAGTGGTAGGGTCTTTTATGTACAATCAAAATGAGCCCAAACTCGGCATGCCTTGCTTTACGCACATATGAGTACCAGCAAGAGTCATCGAATAACCCTGGCAGGTTACTTCATAAGTTCCAGTGGTAGGGTCTCTTATGTACAAACAAAATAAGCACAAACTCGACATGCCTAGCTCTACTCACATAAGAGTTCCAGTAAGACTCATCGAATAACCTTGGAAGGTTACTTCACTAGTACCAGTGGTAGGGTCTCACTAAAACAAATAAAATGAGCCCCAACCTGGCATAACTAGGTCTACTATTTTATGAGTTCCAGTCGCAACACTTGAATGGGATGGTATACCATCAGTCCACATGATCTTAGGTACCAGATTTCAACGCAAGAAACAAAATAATATCTAAATACCGAAATATATCCTGAATCAACATAATGGAAAAAATAAAGTAATAATGTCCATTTAGGTAGGTATATAAAAATAAGATACTTATTTGTACGTAATTCGCACAGCCAGGCCTATAACACATAGATACATATCACAAAAAATTCTAAGTCTCAAAGTTATTTAGTTGAACTACATTTCCGCAAGTTACCGTACGTAGTACGTACTGTTGCCGCCGTGTCGCTGTAGGGACGCGATTTTGTACCTACTAATTTTGTAAACGCGTCCTTAACTGATTACAAATACATGAAAAAATAAGTCACTAAAAGGTCAAACATTTTTTTCGTCATCATACACTTTGAAACTTAACTCGGCGTATAGACCGCCGCCGCCGCTAAGCTGAACACCATGGCAGGTGCCTAACACACACAAGCACACGTACCAACAGTAACTGTGCGATACAGTTTTATTTTGCACGATTCAACAGTTTATTCTGAATTACTACTACTACCTAAGTAAAAATTTATGATAATACTAGTCGACCAAGCCAACTAGACGAATGTCAACGTGACAAAATTCAACATAATTCAATAATTATAATCCAGAAATTCCTAGTACCGATTGCGGGCGCATTGTACGTTCACACGCCGCGTTCGCACGTTACGATAAATAATTTCTGGATTATAATTGTTGAATTATGTTGAATTTTGTCACGTTGACATTCGTCTAGTTGGCTTGGTCGACTAGTAGGCTCTTATTTCATCGCACACTGTTTAAAACAATTTCAGGTGAATAAGTATACTAGGTATCTACATATATTGTATTATTAAAATATTTTGCAAATGCATATCAACACTTTGTATATTATATTTATTATATAATATGTTAGCAGTTAGTTTGACGCCTATAGTTGATGTAGTAACGTTAACTATTGCTGACATTGTTGTAATTTGTAAAGCATTAATTATTATGCACGTATTAAAGTCTGATACTGGAAAATTGACATAAATAGTAGGTTAAACTGAATCGCAATATATAAAATGAGCTCTATATAACGCGAGACGAAAGCATGAATCACAAAGTACTATGTAGGTACTATCTAAGTAGTCTATTTGTCGGAAGGTATAGACATAGATAGACGTTGTAATTCCAAACCTCCTACCATAAAAATAAGGTTTGAGCTCGCTTGCTCCCTCTTCCCCAGGCCGAACAGGATCGTAAACAAATAAATACCAATGTTAGTACATAAACAACATTACATGCATAAATTGTTTAAATGCCATTATCTACTGTTGGGCATAAAAATCACATCAAAATAAAACCAAAACATATTTATAAATAGTAATACAGTATTATGTTGTATATAAAATTGTTGTAATAGGTATATAATATGATGGTGTGTGATATACGACATCAAATCGGTTGATTTGCTCCGGGGTATTACAGTGTCAGGTTGGCATAGTGTGTCTTTAGGATAACAATACAAATATACACTTGTATTAGATACAATATTTGCTGTTTTGGGGTCTAAGCTTTATTATAATGTTTTGTCAGACATTGTGAGGACTCACCGATAGCAGGGCTCCGATGAGATCGGTGGCGATGGGGTCCTCGACCCGGAGTTTGGGCTCGTCCCTCATTTGTGGCGAGTATAGCTCAGACGTCCGTAGCATGTCGACAGCTCTTTCGATGCAAGCCACGGTGGAGGGAGGAGCTCCCTCAGTGGCCGTCGATAGGAGAGATATAACCTAAAAATAACAAAATGTTTATCATCTTTATAGCGGTCGCATCCAACACTCCGTCTTGGAATCCGAGGCCCACATATTGGTCGTAGCAGATTTAACAGAATACTAGATTTTACACAGAGAACTGCTGACCGACCTCCGCAATACATAGGGATAGCGATATTCTATGGTTAAGACTGGCAATAACAAAATGATATTACTGGAACTTATCACTGGAGCTTTATCACTTGAAATAAAATCATTCAAATTAAAAAAATAAGATTGATGTTAGCGCTTAGCCGGTCGAAATGTTAGACGATAATGACGAGAGAAATGCCTTTAATCCATAAGTGGCTCTACATTAGTTAACATGTTCAAACTTGTAGGATTAATGTTACTGTTTTATTATTTTTATTAGTTGTTGGGGATTTTCAAACGTCGCTTACGTATGGAAGGAAATGTATGATCTAGTGGTGATTAATAAATAGATTTAATTGAGTAACGGATTAAATATAAACTGAACATAAATATAAAAGGTAGGTACCTACACAATATCTTCTTTTACTGTTGCATATTGTGATGTAACGACTGTTAAACAGTCTTAAGTAATAAGGACGTAAGGTAAGAATTTTCATAAAGAGCCGACAGAGGGAACATATTATGCAGAGAACAGCACTGCAAGAGAAGGAAAACTTGATACAAACCCTATACCAACCCGCTTGGCCAGCGTGGTATAGTAGGCCAATTCCTCCTTTCAAAGGAGAGGCCTAGTCCAGCAGTGGACTATCAAAGGCTGATGATGAGATGATGACACAATATATCCTCTTTTCTGTTGCATATTGTGATGTAACGACTGTTTATTAAAATTCTTACCAATGTCCATATTATCATCAATCATATAGTAAGGTAATTAATATAATGGGTGTTGGAATTAGTATACCTAATTCCAGTTTAATTTTGTTGAAACTTAAGTTAATATTTTGGTTTATATAAATCCGTTTTGATCTCATTACAACTAGACATAATGCGAATGAGAATATATTGCTGCGTAAACTTTGTGTATGTTCCCAAAACTTGTTAATTAATTATAATTAAAGTGTAAAGTGACACCTGTTGGAGAATATTATAACGAGACAGATGTGTTGAACATGTTTTGTGGAAACTTCTATAATTATATTTATATTATACTTTATGAATATTGAGGTCTTGTAGATTTTATAATGACACTACACAGTT
Source organism: Euclidia mi (assembly GCA_944739405.2). Lineage (NCBI taxonomy): Eukaryota > Metazoa > Arthropoda > Insecta > Lepidoptera > Erebidae > Euclidia > Euclidia mi. The sequence goes on from OX123197.2 coordinate 26,804,965, forward strand.
TGAAGTATAAAGTGCTTTTTGGAAGAGTAAGTAGGATTTGATGTTACCTACATATTATGTACTTTAAAAACGTAATAAGGCGCGGCAGCGACGATGAGTAGGTATGGTATAGGAGCGTTTTGAGTGGCGCATTGCTCAAAAGTAGGTGCTAGTCGCGGTGGAGACTAAACAATCTCTGTGTTAATATCTAATGTACTTGTCCCATACATACATATTATAATTTGATGTAACGGGCCCCAATCGCGTAATTATTTGAAAATAAAACCGAAATAAGTCTATTTCAAAGTAGGCAGGTTATGCCAGCCTTCATGAGTTTCACATATGCTGTAGGGCAGCATTTTAAGCAAATGCACAACGGATGTACTAAGTATGCTGGTAAATCCCCCGAAAGGGGGATTTGTTGATCTTGCAAGGTTCTCAGGAGGAGGTTGAATGCGGGCGGCTTAAAATCGGTCTTTGTAACAAAACTAGGGCAAATCTTACGGTCTTTCTTGGATTTTGCTTCTACACGAAAAAAAAAGGAAAATGGAAGAAGTGATGTCTTTGAAATGATGATAATACAAGACATTGTGATATATGTTGTTACGTGCTACCTTAGTGATGGGTGCTTCGAGCGGCAGTCCCTGGAGCTTCGCGAGTGAGGTGCGCCGCAGTCCGTCCGACGCCACTGAGCGCACGTCGAGCGAGCCCCGCCTGATGGAGTGTAGGGAGCCCCGGCCGCGTTCACTCTCCACCGCCGCCGTCGGCTCGCATACGAACACTATGTGGGATGTGCTCCTGTACCAGAAATTATAGTTAATAAGTATCTTTAGAGTCGAAGATCTACTATGGTATGGTGTGGTAGCATGGGCTGTTTCCGCAATTCCACGTCCTGGCGTGAATTTTGCGTAAAGCGACGAAGATTTATATCTGACGATTTTTTATGTCTTCCTGTAATATCATGGTCGGCAGGCATCCGGCGGGGTCACGGCAAAGTACAGTTCGCGAGATCCCGTCACTGCAGTTCGTCAAGGACATCGCGGTAGTTAGTAGTGTATTGGCTATAAGGGAGAGCCTTACACACCAACACCAGCTCAAACTCGAACTATAGATTAGCAAAAGATCAGCAATAGCTTTACTATCGCGAGAACAAAACATCGAGCAAGGGTCTGTACAACACTTGTGTTACCATGTTATTTAAGTCAACGTATTTAAATAAAACTATATTTCGCGATATGAACCGAATGATCTAGAGACTACATTATTTATTACTATCCAACGTTTCGATTTCTTTACAGTAATCGTGGTTAACTGTAGCTTTATTTTAATGTATCGGTTGGCGCAGCGGGAGTGTAAGCGACTGCCACGCCGAAGGTCGCGGGTTCGATTCCCACTCAAGTCAAACATTTGTGTGCGTGAACATGGATGTTTGTCTTAGTCTGGGTGTTTCTATGTATAATATGTATGTATTTACAAAAAAAAGTATATTATGTATGTTTATCCATTGTCTAGTAGCCATAGTACAAGCTCTGCTTAGTTTGGGACTAGATGGTGTTGTGTTAATGTGGTAGAATATATATATAGAATATATATCATTCTCGAAACCCAAAAAGATACAAGTTAACGTACTTGGTAAGTCCAATAGCGGCACCTCGGCAGGGCAGCAGGATGGGGTCGGGCGCGGCCCTGCGGCGCAGCGTGACGGGCGCCTCCCAGTCCCGAGCGCCGCTGGTAGCCAGCCGCAGCGCTTCGCCCCCGGCGGTCTCTGACAGAGGCCTGGGACCCTCGTCTATGCGCCAACCCAGCACCCGGCACCAGGATTTGTTGGCTAGCTGATGGTGATAAATAAGGTGTAAGTGTATGTAAATAAGTTGTAAAGATTAATGGTCTTACCACTACTGGATAAGTATGTATTATCATCGCTATGAATAAAAATCATAATAATTAAAAAAAATATCCATCCAAAGGTTGCCTGGTAGAAATCGCTATTAGCGATAAGGCCGCCCTTTGTTTGTAAAATGATCTATTTTTTATGTCCAACTTAGTGTACCTACAATAAAGTGTTAAATAAATAAATAAATAAAGTTTCAGGAGTATTTTTACCAAGCTAATTGCTTGGTAACTGAATATCACAATAAATTAAAATATAATAAAGTATGTGGAATGTAATTTAACCAAGCAATTCTAATGGAATTTAATGCAGCATATACTTACCTATTTATTAATTTTTAGCTATACTACATTATTGAATACCATTTTAACAGGATCGATGATTATTCATTGGTAGGATCTTAACCCGGGATTAGATTTAGATAACGTAATGACGCTAAAGTAATGAAAATTTAGTTAAATAGGAGTAAATCTTCGGGTTGTAGAGACCTTCATTCAGCCCTCATCTGGATCAATTACTCTTACCCAATATACCTTTATCTCTTACACAGCATTATAAATATGGCAAATATAACTGTAAGACAATGTATTACTGACCAGTATCCTCTGGTGGTCATCAGTGACGGCCACGAGGTCCCGGCAGCGGTCGACGGCGGCGGCGAGCGCGGCGACAGCAGCCACGTGCGCGCGCGTCGACGCTCCCGCTGCGCGCGTCTGAAGCACCTCCGCGCACCATGCTGTGGCACTCATTGTTTCCACCATCACCTAGGAAAAAAACACCATAAGAGAAACTGGCTTATTGTCCTTATGACAAACTCGATTGGACACAGAGAAAATAAGTCGGACGACGTATTACTTTTTTCTGGAAGAATCGGTTGTGAGAACAGTCTGGGTTACTCGACTATGTATGTACTGACTCTCTCAGGACAGAGCTTCTTCTTTAAAATATTGCATGACAAGATGTTGGTGACTAAAAGTGTAGGTAGGTGCATACCTACCTACACTTTTAGTCACCAACAAATGCATACGAGTCATCAATTGCGTGCGAACGCTTTATTGACGGGCGCTTTAAGCTTTATATGAAGGCTTACCTATCTGCTTTATCCATAAGGATTTTTCGTTATCGACCGTTATACCTTTTCCCGGAATTGAAGATGAAGATCTACACCGCATGCAGTTCGTATACCCCACGTATTGTACGAGGACAATCGGCGAGTTATGTTGGACGGTATTTATCTCGCGGACTTGGAGGAGGCCTCAATAGAGTCTTTGAGACATTTCGTGTAATATAATGCTAGTCTTATGAATTGTAGAGCAGCAGTAGTATTGTATTAATTTATATTTTACGAGAATTCTATAGGTACATTGAAAATGAACTTTAATCCTTCACAACCCAGAGACCGACTGTAACAATAGAGAAATATCTAGTAGGATAGAATATATACTTCGTTACAGCTAATTATGGTGCATTAGAAATCCCTTTGAGCTCGTTTTATCTCGCTCGTCAATAAAATTCTACTCTGTAGAATTTTCTGCATCTGATAGAAATGGAAACGGATACATTTTTAATCTTCAGACCATTTTTCTCAGCACTAATGCTACTGTGATGTGACCAGAAGATTTTACTTAAATCAGGACCGTTTTAATGCGCAAAAAGCCTTAAGCTTTCTTTTAATCCTGAAAATAATGCTCTGTTTTTAGTCTCGGTGAGCTTGATGAGTCTAGACTTCACGACTGGAAAACAAACGAGTGAATTTGGCGTTAGCGCTCTGCAAATACAATGAAATATCTTTACTTCTGTGTGAAGTGAAGATATTATTTGCAAGGCGTAAATATATTACACTATAGAACACTAAGTGTAGGTACTTGTATTCTTAGTTTCAACATTCTGAAGAATCTTTAGGATTTGGAATATTTAGGCCACGTTTACACGGCAACCATAGATCTTTTGTGTGGCTTTTAACCTTACTGTTGAGGTCATATTAATCCGTGGGTCCGTATTTTTGTCTCAAGACAAGAATCTGTAGGCTATGTCGGAGGCTCTCAAGCGGATTATTAACGCTGACAACGGAATTGGCAACACACTCATAAGAAATGAATAAATAACTTTAAAGCTGTCGTCATACAGACGGGATGGAGGCAAGTTCAAAGCTCATTACTGGTATAAAGGTGCTCTGAGAGTGCTCAAACTTATGCCCTTTGTTCTACCGCGACTTGTTGAGCTAGTACGCCACTCGCGTATTTTGTACCCTGTTGAAAGTCTGAGGAGTTGACATTATCTTAGCGAGACGAATACGTGTGATATAAACTTTTGTAACTCGTCTCTTTGTCTTGTAGATGACTCAGCAAATATCTACACCTGGAGTAGATTATTTGCGAGTGTAGAAATGTTCATTTAATAGTAGTAAAACAATATGATGGAAAAGAGCAGCCATAGCCGAGTGGAGAGACCGACAGACTGCTACGCAGAGGTGCTCAAGTTCAAATCCACGGCACACAATAATGTCTTTTCGAAGTTAAATGCGTATTAAAATGTTAATTCTCGCTTGCTTATCGGTGAAGGAAAACATCGTGAGTAAACCTGCATGTCTGAGAGTTCTCCATAATGTTCCCGAAAGACATGAGAAGTCTGCCAATCCGCACTTGGCCAGCGCGGTGGAATATGGCTTCACCCTTCTTATAGTGAGAAGAGGCCCGTGCCCAGCAATGGGACAGTATATGGGCTAATAATGAAAACAGTATAACCAGAAATACAGAATGCATTCGTGAATCCAAAGCTATGACTGTTTCGATTTTTTCACAAGTACTTCACAATCTGCTTTATTATTCAAGCAGATTAAAACGAGATCTTTTCGTGATACGTATTCGTGGTGCAATTGCATGCCGATATGAAAACGATGCCAACTTAAATTTCCATTAGCAAATTAACAAGACGCAATCGTATGCATATGCAATATATTGCACTGACAAGAGGCAACCTAGTTCGTGTACAATGGCATTCTATGACATGTATTAGTTAGCCAGTTCGTTGTCGACTCGACCAAGTGCCTCGTATTTACATAAACTATTCGAGTAATTGTCTGAATGGGTGAATTTAGAGCTGTGAAGCGCGGAACGTGACACACTTGTGACATACTCATCAAATAAAGGTTCGAACACACGTAGGTACTGTTTTGTTATAGAGATCTATACTAATACTAGAGGACGCTAGCAGCTACGCCTGCATTTTTTTTTAATTTACCCGCTTTGGCCGATCCCGTGGGAATTTCGGGAAATCCGTTCTTAGTGCACCCCTACGGTCCCCAAGGAACATACATGCCAAATTTCAGCTTCCTGCGCCCAATAGTTTCGGCTGTAGCGTGTCTGTCAGTCAGTAACGCAAGGATTTTATATATTAAGATTATAAAGCTGAAGAGTTTGTTTGGATGTATGAAGTTTGGTTGAACGCGCTCATCTCAGTAACTACTCGTTCAATTTTAATAATGCTCATCCATACTTTTTCATTGACCCATTAACTCAATGAAGGCTTTATGCTGATGATATCTGGTTATACATATAACCAAACATTTTTGTCTTTTGTGTTTAGAATAAACATATTTTTCAGTTACACCCGTGCGTTTTCTGCACTACTGCACGTGTGCACGTATTGCTTTGGGTAGATACCACAGATTATACACTAATGTTGATACGTTTAAAGTTTGTTCAAATATAACATGCCAATCTAACGTAAAATACCACGATCATCCTTGTAGTATCTATCTGTAGCTCTTTAGACGTTGCTAAAATTAAGAGCAAATAAATTGAACAGCTTATCTGGGGAGTCCGTTTCTACACTGTAAAGCAGTGGTCGGGAGAAGGGCTGTGCTAAACCTATTCCCACTCGTGTCGCAATAAGCTGTAGGTAAGTGAAAGCTATTGTGAGTCTTGCGCATAGTCCGCGACGTTGTTGGTTGGCGCATCATACGGCATGGTGCCGTCAGTGTACAGGGAATCAGTCCCTTAAGCGTAGCAAAGGTCCTTAAGTGTCCAAAGGTCCTTATCTCTGTCTCTTGAGGCTCGGTTTGAGTACGATCACGACATAGGATATAATTATTTTAATTTGTCTCTAGAATGAGCGAGACATATTTCACACAATTTTTTTCAAAAGCGAGACATATTTCACAAATTCTTTATTCGTATGGTCGCAAGAAGAAGGGGATTTATGGTATTTCCTAAAACGAAATAGTTTCGGTCCCTGGCGTACAAAACATTCTATTGAATACCTAAGCACACTGTCTCTCTACCGAAATATGACGAGCGATAGGTGAAACCTCCGTTGAATTAAATTCCTAGATACAGCCTTCTCTGCTAGAGGCGAGATTGCGTTGAATAGAACGGATATAAATACATATCGTCAATATACTAGTCCTGGGGTAGAGAACAAGGATCGCTCTATACAGCGTCCAGCCGCATTATTCAGCGTGTTGGTACTAGAGGGGTATTCATTCAAATGTTTGGTCCTCCCGTGCAACCATTGTTGTCCGTTGGTATTTCATTTTACTGAAATATGTTCCCATACTATTTCTTATCTAGTACCTACGTATAACGTGAATTCTAATATCAAATTTGGCAGTTTGTAACTTTTGTCAAATTTGAATAAAGAATTTGAATAACCAAACAGTAAAACGTTTTACAAAGTTTCACACATACATACTCGTATATCCAAAACTGCCTTACGCCTGAACAAGTAAATTTATTTATTTATGAACGAGTAACAAAGAGTTATTATTTTAATTTAATTATGGTATTTTCAGTAATATGTGTTTTTGCTGACACGTTTTTTTAGATTTTAGGTTGCAAATGGTTTTCCATTACCGTACAGATCACAGTAGCTGAATAAGGCGAATGCTTCATTAAATTGCTACATTTAATGTAATTGGGGTAAATAAATACAAAGGGGTTCACAACGCATTAACTTTTGAAACCCCAGAAGATCACTACAAAAGAGCCCTTACTGCCAGTACTCTTAAAATATTGTTCTAAAATGTAGATATTTTAAACTTGGAGGAGTAATGTAACAAGGCTTTTTACCATGTAATGGAAACATTATTTGGTAGCGTGCATATTGCCTGAACATGTTCCGAAGAACTCAAGTAACATACCCTGCACCGCACAATCTCCCTAGGCGACATAGTTCTACTATCCTGCTGTCCATCTTTATAGAGCAGAACGAATGGTAAATAGCTAAGATACGAATCGGACTTAAGTAGTGCTGTTATGCTAAGAATTCTGGTGCAACCGTACCTACTAGAATGTATTTTGTTTTGAAGCAATAATTGAATCGCAAACCATCCTTAGGTATATATGGCACAACGCCGTTGTAATTTTTGTAATAGTGTCGCATGTGTTCTAACTTGTGTTCTGATGAAAGTAAGCTCTCAACGTTCTAAAAGCTCTGTCAGTTACACACACAGTCAACAATCATGTGATAATTTTAATGTGGAAATATTACAAAATGAGAACCATGTCGTTTCGCTATATTTGCGCCAATCCTAAGCCAGAAAATGATTACAGTGCATTCATAAAAAAATCTAATTATTTTGCCATATGTCTAATAAATCCACACCTTTGTGATGTAATAATCCCATATTTTATCTCCCAAGTAAACATTCTTTAATATTTTCACGACGTGGTATTCTAATTAACATTGTCTCTGACTCTCGCATTATTAATATTAAAGTTTCAGGCGGTGCTGCAGGCTTCATGTGTTTTAATCATTACATTGTTATGTTACAGATAAATGAAATATTTACTCAACATTGCTTATTATTTAAGTAATGAATATACCTAATTAATTTCTTAGCGTCATCTATAAAATGCATGCGTCCTGTCAAATAGCAACGTTTTCAGATTAGTTTTCTGATGATTTCTGACATAACTTTGAACATGCATGTTCTTATTCTACTATCTAAAGGAATACTTAGACTCTGCTAAGATAAAGCTTTGAAGTTTGCTTTGAAGTTAAGATAAAGTGGATTCATAATAAAACTTTTGGGTTCTTCAGAGTGCACGCTGAGCAAATGCTAAGTCGACGAAATTAGTAATATCTAGCTACCTCATTTACTAAAAGCTTATGTATTTTTTTACAAATAACGTGCAATTCTACTCAAGTTGTACAAAATATTAAAGCTACCGTGTCAATATTTTAAATCTAATATAGACTTAAAATATTGTCAGGGTCACAATTTTTTTTTGTATGTGTCCCACTGCTGAGCAAAAGCCACTCCAGACATTTGATCATAATCAGCCCTGTAGATATACTGTCCCACTGCTGGACACGGGCCTCTTCTCTCTATGGGAAGGGTAAGGAAAAAATCGTGAGGAAACCTGCATGTCTGAGAGTTCTCCATAATGTTTTCGAAAGACATGTGAAGTCTACCACGCTGGCCAAGTGCGGGTTGGTAGACTTCACATCCCTCCTCGCCGGATGTCCACCATGGGACCTACAGGCTGGGCTGTTGGCGTCGCTTTATAAGTGGCGCCGCGAAGCCCGGTCACTAGGCGGAGAACCCGCGTCTCGCGAGATTGAGGCGCGGAAGGCGGAACTCCGACAGGTCCTAGTGGCGGAATGGCGACAGCGACTCACGCACCCCAGCGCGGGGCTTCTCTGCATCGAGGCAGTGAGGCAGTGGCTGGAGAGACGACATGGCGCCCTTACCTTCCGGTTGACACAGATGATAACTGGCCATGGTTGTTTCGGCCGGTTCCTGCACCGCATTGGCCGGGAGGAGACGCCCGGATGTCACCACTGCGGAGATCACCGTGACCCAGTAGAGGACACGGCGCTGCACACCTTGGCGGAATGCCCTGCTTGGGCATCGCAGCGCCGGGACCTAGTCGCGGCGATAGGAGTGGTCGAACTCTCGCTTCGGACCTTGATTCGTTCCATGGTCCGGAGCGAGCTGTGTTGGGACGCCGCCGCCTCCTTTTGTGAGACGGTGATGTCGATCAAGGAGGCGGCGGAGCGGGATAGGGAGCCCACGCAGTCTCCACCCGCAGAACCGGGCGTCGTCGCCGGAGGGCGCTCAACGATCTCCGGCCACCGTGAGTACACGCCAGCGGGCGTCGGGCCTGTTTTTGACTGCCCGCCGTCCGCTAGGCCCGAGAGGCGGCGCATGTGTTCCGCGTGCGCCTCTCGTAGCGTTAGTAGACTACGTCGTTCTTTTCCGCTCGTAGTATGAAAGAGGATGTATGAGGACAATAATTATGATGTATGCAGATGGATGCATGCGAGGGATGGGGCCTGCGTCGGCGGGCCAGCTCAGGCGGGGTCGCGGCAGTTATGCTAATGTAGATCCCGTGACCCCGCCATTCAATGGGATCGGATAGAGGAACACCATGGTGGTTTTAGTGGGTAGTCCCGGCGCTTCTCGTCGGGGAGTCATTACACTCTCCCTAGACTGAGCCCCTTTAGGGGCCCAGCCTAGGGGGGTCAGCCCGTAAATTGTTTGGTTTCCACCATGAGTCAAAAAAAAAAAAATACTTCACATGTCTTTCGAGAACATTATGGAGAACTCTCAGACATGCAGGTTTCCTCACGATGTTTTCCTTCACCGACAAGCAAGCGATAAATAACAATTAATACGCACTTAACTTCGAAAAGTCATTGGTGCGTGCCGTGGATTCGAAACCGAGACCTTCTGCGTAGCAGTCTGTCGGTCTCTCCATTCGGCTATCGCTCTTTTAAAAAAAAGTCGGGATTGCTCCAGACATTTAGATAAAAAAAAATATTAAGCAAATGTCTTTCTTTTCAACGCGTATCGAAATAAACATTGTTCGGAAAATCTTTTCAATTTAATACACTGTGGTTATTTTTTTGTGCAACAATTAACAAGCTCAAGAATCGCAAACCGTCGTTTCGTAAGTCTCATCTCATGTTTAGCTGAATCTCAAAGTCATTTGAGTAAGTTATTCTAAGCGTTTACTTAGCTAAGTTTTACATGAGCAAACCTCTTTAGATCTCGTCCTCGAAATGCAGTGAATTTTAGTTACATGCATTCGTATGCACTAGGCTTATATAGGAACCTTTAGACTATGAATTACATATATCATACTAATGCTTCTATTACTGATTTCTGTGAGATTTTTAACTAATTTAGCTAATTTTGTTACATACATACATACATAGACTCACGCCTGTTTCCCCGAAGGGGTAGGCAGAGGCATATTAATAGCCCACTTTTCGCCAGTGTTTTGATCCCACGTAATAGGTGGCGAGCCTATTGCCGCTTATTGGGACATTTTGTTTTCCAGAGCCTCGTCCGTTGATCGGCAGGTGCACCACTTGTAGGTGAGGTTGGCTTGGGACCCTAAGTTCTTGGTGGGAACCCTATGCACCCAATTTTGTTACATAATATAATAATTATATTTAACCGCAAATTGCAAACATTACCTATGGTAAATGTGATTTGCCTGCGGCTCCACCCGCTTGGTTGTCGGCTGCCAAGGTAGCTTATATTGGATTCTAATATATGTACCGATATGTTATTTACTGAAAATGGTCATAACAGTCTGTTTAGTAGCGTGAGAGATAAATATAGTATAAAAAAAATTGCAGGTGAACATTTTTAACCGATTTCGATAATATTTTCAACTCGATTGTATTTTTTACGTGTTACCTTAGAACTTTTCACTAGTTGGACCGATATTTATAATTACTTTTATAAATGCAGGCGCTTCTCGTGTGGTCCCATTTCAATTTGATCAAGATTTGAGGAGTAATTTTTGAGTTATCTTTAATAATGCATGTTCGAGTTTATAAATTTTGAGGTGCCTTTGAGGTTGTTTTTTGAAACGTAGTTTAACTAGAGTAAACATTTTTTCTATTCTTCACTGTGACTAAAACCACTAAAATAACTAACTAAGTTAAAACAACATTTGGCAAAGAGTAAGTGGTTTAGTTGGCATACGTTTATGACTAAGAATACTGAGCTCGAGTCCCATGTTAGTTGTAAAATTAAAGTCGTTTGTCAACAAAGTACCCTAGACATAGTAAGTCAGTAAACAATACTATTTATTGCATATGGTGCCGCCAAAAGCGAAAATTTGGACAACGCGATGTATATGTACTTAAAAAGGTACGGTTTAAAGATATTTACTTAAACAGTAATATTCTTGTAATAATATCAAGCTATTTGATAATTATTGTTTGTATAAGTAGACGCACTTTGGTAATGGATAAGCATTGAAACCGGGACTTTTCGGTAGCTTAACCTTAATCATATGATAAAGGACTCAAACACAATAATGAACATACATTAAGCATTATTTTGACGTTTAATCCTTCAGATAACAAAAGGAATCATAATTATTTGCATACCTAATTATTTAAGAGATAGAAGAAAAACGAGCCGACTATTCGCTTTACAGTAAGCAATTACCGCCGCCATAAACATCTGTATCACCAGAGGGGCAAATGCGTTGCTCTAACTCAGCGAACGAAACGCAACAGAATAGATAATGTTACTTTACGTCGATATTCTGTGTGATGTGTTTATTTTTATTAGCGATGATTATTTTTTTAATAGTAATAGACGCACGAGCCAGTGGCTCACCTCATGGTAAGTGGTAACCCTGGCACAATACACTGCGTGTAAAAGCACAACCAAGCCACTGCCTATCGCGATGAGGGGATAAGGAGTAGCGGGATGAGAAACAAAAGCGGATGGGCCTACAATGTAACGCAAAAGCATAGATACAATTACTTTACGTCGAAATTCTGTCAGAGAGTATTTCTGCCTCGGTCGAGCCGGGCCATTCATACAGAAATCAGAAAGGCTCTGCTACCTCCAAACAGGACAAAACAAGCTTTAAACCAAAGTCCCGACTGATCCAGTTATGTTTTTGGTATAGGAGCATTGATTGCACAGATTATAATTAGGGTTCTTCAGATGAAAGTAATGGATTTAGACGGTAGCAACATTAACGTACCTAACTGTATCTAGTAAGCTGAAGACAAATTAATATTTTTTTTTGTTAAAAATTTAAAATGGTTGAAGCTACATTTGAAAATTCTAAACTACTAAATCTGTGAAAAGACAACCTTTATATATTAAAAATAAATAAAACACAAACAAAAATATTAGGACTAAGAAATGCATTCACTCCAATTTGAGGTACACATTAAAACGTCAGGGGAGAGTGAACGATGCGCCCTCACTGTTTTCCCAACACAACTTACTGTTACCGTCCATCGTTGGGTCTGATTTATTTTATTCATTTTTCACGATAAGCACGTAAATTGTATCGGTCCCCCGGCTACTGCGTTGATTCAGGCGCGATTTTTTGGGAAGGTTAAAGCTATCATATTCGGGGTGAATGATGTAATTATTTGTATTTTTTAAAGACAACTCCCGCACTAGGACTTAATCCTGTGTCGCGGGGGACCTTAAAAACATACAACTAACGGACACAATGAACACCCAGACTTAAGTCAACAATTTATGAATCACACAAAGTGTTGCCTCGTGTGGGAATCGAACCCTCAACACTCGACGCAGTGTCAAGCGGCGATTATACTTGTAGAGATAGATTTTCCAGATTCTTTTGAAAGGTGGTGTAATTTATATTATACGAGAATTATATACATTCTTCTTCTTCTTCTTGTCGTATCAATGGCGGTTTTAGATGATAGACGACCAGTATTCTGCTACAGCTATAGCGTTGTTTGTGGCCTTATACAGCTCAGCCAAAGAGCATTTAGTCGGACAGGAGGGGCAAGAAAGCAAGTGTATACATTCAAAATTAACTTCAATTCATCTCAACCCAGAGAACCAACTGTAACAATAGAGAAATCTCTATTGAAAGAGTAGGATATAGACATCGTTATAGCTAATTATGGTGCCTTATAGATTCCCTTTAAGTCTTCAATAAAATTATACTCCGTAAAATTTTCTGCATTCGACAGAAATGGAATCGGATATATTTTCAATCTCGAGACCATTTTTCTCAGCACTAATGCTGCTGTGATGTGACGAGAGGATTTTACTTAACTACGCTTTTAATTCGCAAAAAGGCTTTAGCTTTCTTTTAATCCTGAAAATAAATGCGCTGGTACTATTATCGGTGAGCTTGATGAGTCTACGACTTGACGACTGGAAAACAAACGAGTGAATTTGGCGTTAGCGCCTTGCGAATAATATTTTTACTTATGTGCGACGAGGATCTACCTACACTTAGTATTTTACACTATAGAACACTAAGTGTACTTGTATTCTTAGTTTCCAAATTCTGAAAAATCTACAGGGTTTGGAATATTTAGGCCACGTGACACGGCAACCATTCGCTTCGATTTTATTATGGGGCTTTTAATCATCGCATAACCTTACTTCCGAGGCCATATTAGGCCGTCGGCCCCAATGATTTTCTCGGGATAAGAATCAGTAGGCTATGTCAGAGGCTTTCGAGCGGATAATAAACGCCGACACCAGAATTGAAGAAAAAAAAAAAAAAAACTTCAAAGCTGTCGTCATACAGACGGAGTGGAGGTAAGTTCAAAGCTCATTACTGGTTACTGGTATAAAGGTGCTCTGAGAGTGCTCAAACTTATGCCCTTTGTTCTGCCACGACTTGTTGAGCTAGTATGCCTCTCGCGTATCTTGTACCCCGTCGAAAGTCTGAGGAGTTGACATTATCTTAGCCTGCGAGACATATACGTGTGAGATAAACTTTTGTAACTCGTCTCTTTGTCTTGGAGATGACTCAGCAAATATCTACACCTGGACTAAATTATTTGCGAGTGTAGAAATGTTCATTTAAAAGAAGCCATGCATTTTTACATACGTACATTTTCTTTCGATACAATCTTAGAGTCCATTTAGTATCTAGTAGAAAAATATGACCAGAAATACAAAATGCATTCTTGATTCCATAGCTATGGCGATTTCTGCTGATGTATATACTTTCATTATTATTTATTTCAATTTAGCGGAGCTTTTCTCACAAGTACTTTACAATCTGCTTTGTTATACAGATGACCAGATTAAAACGAGATCTTTTCATGATACGCATTCCTGCTGCAATTTCATGCCGATATTAAAACGATGCCAAATTGAATTTCCATTAGCAAATGAACAAGACGCAATCGTATGCATATGCAATACATTGAAGTGACAAGAGGCAACCTAGTTCGTGTACAATGGCATCCTATGACATGTATTAGTTAGCTAGTTCGATGGCGACTCGCCCAAGTGCCTCGTATTTACATAAACTATTCGAGTAATTGTCTAAATGGTTGAATTTAGAACTGTGAAGCGGAAAGTGACACACTTGTGACATACTCAGAAAATAAAGGTTCGAACACACGCCCTGCTCTGTTATAGAAATCCATACTAATGTATGTTGTTTGGTTGACACGACAATCTCAGGAACTACTGATTTGATTTGAATAATACTTTTTCTGTTGTCCCATTTATCGAGGAAGGCTATGGGCTATATATAACATCACGATATGAGCCAGGGTGTAAACGCGGACTCAAGTAGTAACTAAATAGGATACATAACGTCTGTTTGTTTATGCTGATGCCTGCTGATGCTATCTTACTTTGTCGACGTTATACCTATGTTCAAACTCTTTCTTCTTTTATGTTATGAATAAAAAAAACTGGTCAAGTGCGAGTCGGACTCGCGCACCGAGGGTACCGTACAAGCCTGTAGGTATATATAATAATTAAAAAAAATATGTGATGTAACTAAAAATTTAGGGTTTTCAAATGTTTTCCTATATACTATAAAACGTTGCTTTATGCCTAATTTCAAGACTCTAGATCGACTGGAAATACCCTTTAGTTTTGACTTGAGCATTTAATATGAATGTCAATTTTATACCCCTACGGGTTCATGAAGTTAAGGGTAGCACCTTTAAAATTATTAAAAATATTTTAATTATATGATGAAACTTAAAAATATGGTGTTCCCCATTTTTCCTTTATCTGTCCTATAAGAGTTTGCTTCGTGCCAAATTTTAAGATTCTGAGTTCACGGGAAGTACCCTGTAGGTTTTGATTCCCTTGCGAGTAGTTGCAAGTTTGAAAATATGTTTAAATCGATGTTTCTGTTAGTTAGTGAGACGTATTCCAATAAATTGACAATATGGTCGTAAGAAGAAGAGGATTTAAAGTATTTCCTAAATCGAAATAGTTTCGGTCCCTACCGTACAAAACATTCTATTGAATACCTAAGCACACTGTCTCTCTACCGAAATATGACGGACGATAGGTGAAACCTCCGTTGAATTAAATTCCTAGATATAGCCTTCTCTGCTAGAAGCGAGATTGCGTTGAATAGAACGGATATAAATACATATCTTCGATATACAAGGCTTGGGGTAGAGAACAAGGATCGCTCTATACAGCGTTCATTCGCATTATTCGGCGATTGGGTACTGGAGAGGTATCCATTCAAATGTCTGGTTCACCCGTGCAACTTTTATTGACCGTTGGTATTTTATTTTATTGAAATATCATCTTACATCCCTGCTTACCTTCATAAAAGATGAATCTTGTTATCAAAGTTGGCAGTTTGTAACTTTTGTCTTTGAATAAAGAATTTGAATTACCAAACTCCGGAAAACGCTTTACAAAGTTTCACACGTATTCAAAACTTCCTTATGCCCGAAAAAGTTTATTTATTTATTTACCAACAAAGGGGTCAATTTCTTAAATTTTATTATGGTATTTTGATATTATAGGTTTGGGCTGAATATGTGTTGCATAATACTATTTTTACATTAGGCTGCAAATGGTCTTCAATGACCGTGCAGATCACAGTAGCTGAATATGGCAAATTAAAGGATTATGCTTCGCTGAATCGCTACATTGACGGCCATTTTCAATATGCAATCCATAGATGGATTTTGAGATTCGTCATTCGTGTTTGACATATTTTGCATGGAGCTTATGTCAAAAACAAATCTAAAATCTACAGATCTATCTATAGATCGAATATTGAATTCCGTAGTTAGTGTAATTGGAGTAAATAAAACAAACGGGTTTACAACCCATTAACATTTAAGATCCCAGAAGATCACTACAAGCAGCCCTAGTTGTTGATACGTTTAAAAAGTTGTTTTATGCTGTAGAAATTTTTATAAGTTGAAGAGAATATTTTGCATGTCTTTATTTTCGTCTATTGGAAATATGGCCTTATTTGGAGCATATTGCCTTAACATGTTTCGAGGTACTCAAGTAACATACCTTGTACCGCACAATCTCCCTAGGCGACAAAGTTTTGCTATCCTCCTGTCCATCTTTATAAAGCAGAACGAATGGTAAATAGCAGAGATACAAATAGGACTTTAGTGCTGTTATGTTAAGAATTCAGGTGCAACCCTGCCTACAAGAATGTATCTTGTTTTGTTACAATAATTAAATCGCAAACCATTCTTCTATTACCACAACGCTTGTGAAATTTTTGTTATGGGACGGCCACCTTTTTACTTGTAATATCATTGGGTACGGCATCTGTGCCAACTTGTCTTTTGATGTTTGTCTTTTGATGATACAAGCTCTAAACGATCTAAAAGCTCTATCAGTTACAACATGCACGCACACAGACAAACAACAGTGACGTGATAATTGATTTTGGACTACTTCAAAATAAGAACAACACTAATAAACTAATTGTAAAAACTGCGCGCCGGTCCATTAGAAAATTATTACAGCGCATTCATAAAAATTGTCAAAACTCAACACCTTTCATCATCGCCCTAGAGTTATCCCAGTTGCATCCAAGACTTCACGCCTTGGAGCCCGAGGTCCGCCTTCTGGTCTAACCAGATACATACATACATACATACATATCGTCACGCCTTTTATCCCCGAAGGGGTAGGCAGAGGTGTATTTCTACACCCACTTTTCGCCGGATATACTTTAGTCCCACGTAATAAGGGGCGAGCCTATTGCCGTACCGGGCACATTTCCAGACTCCGTGCTGCTACTGAGAATTTCGTTACAGAAAAACCCAATAACACTGCCCGACCCAGGAATCGAACCCGGGACCTCCCGATCCCACGCGCACATTTATGCCGCGTGACCAACGAGGCAGTCGTATAGGGTTTGATGTCGAGTTTTCCGTCTCTATGCAAAGATGGTATTTGCATCGTGTTATCCCTTAGTCGCCTGTTACGACACCCACGGGAAGATAGGGGGTGGTGACACTTGTATTCTATGCCGTCAACCACACGGCCAATCTAACCAGATATGACTGAATATCAACTTTCCCACAGAGCGACTGCAGTCTGACCTCCGCAACCCAAAGGGATAGCGATATTCCATGGTTTAGAGACCAGTATCAGTTTATTTGAGGGTACTGACTCCCCGTAACGACTGTTAAAGATCTTCATGACAGCCGGGACCGACGGTTTAACGTGCTCTCCGACACGCAGGGCAAGAGATAATTAACAATTTAATACGCACTTAACTTCGAAAAGTTATTGGTGCGCGCCGTGGATTCGAACCCGATACCCTCTGCATGGCAGTCTGCTGGTATCTCCACTAGGCTATCGCTGCTCTGCTTCTCGACAAAAAAACTCAAAACGTTTATGTTGTAATAATATCTCATATTTTATGTCCCTAGGAAACATTCTTTAATATTTTCACGACGTGGAATTCTATGTCTCCGACTCTTATTATTAATATTAAAGTTTCAGGCGGTGCTACAGGCGTCATGTGTTTTAATCTGCACATTTTTTATGTTACAGATAGACAAAAGATTTGCTTGACAGTCGACATTGAATATTTTTTTAGTTAGTAATAAACCTCATTCATTTCATCTACAAAATGCATGCCTCATGGCGAAAAGCGATGCCTTTAGCTTAAATGCTATGAACATGCATGTTCTTTCACTAATATCTAAAGAGCAAACTTAGACTCTGCACTAACTTTTAACTTAAGATAAAGTTGGTATTCATATTAAAACTTTGGTGTTCTTCAGAGTGCGCGCTGAGCAAATGCTATGTCGACGAAATTTATAATATGCACCTACCTTTTTTACCAAAAACTTATTATTGTTATTGGGTATTCTCTCGTTTTCCATAAATTCATTTGCACTAATATTGTTTGCCATAATCATCCCCGATCATAATATTTACTTGCACTAACTATTATCATTTATACTAATAACGTTTGCCTTAACAACTCAACAGTGATAACTTTTATTTGCCATAAAATGACTTTCTATAACAACATATATCATAATAAATAGTTTCCATAAGTAACACATCTCATAATCGACTCTTGACATAATCAAAATTTGGTATAATGGGTTGAGTTTCGAAAAGAGTCGCCCGAATTTGAGGGTATTGGTGGTGTAGGGGGCTTAAGGGAGTTAGTTTTAATCCCCTAAAAGTACTTAATTTTGGCTGCCGGGTTTACATCTAAATATTTTTAAACAATTTCCAAAAATTATTCATTCCGATATGCAAAACGGAACGTAATTTTAGGTTTTATCTGAAAGTAACTAAATAGGTTGTGTTAGGTTCTCTTTTGATCCCTAAATAGGAGCCCTGCGAAGCAGGGCTCCGTCAACCTCAGTTTATTTAACTAGTGGAATTAATAAAAGCGATATTTAGGTTTTATGTGAAAAACGTGAAACCAAACGCAACCGCCATCTTGTATGAATGGTATTGACAGCTAATGTCAAATTTGTGCGTCATTGCTTTCGAGTACCGAGAGTTAGGTGCGACTGTAATAAGTAATTAAATAGGTTATGTTAGGTTTCTTTTTTGACCCTTAATCCGAAAATAGGAGCCCTGCGAAGCAGGGCTCCGTCAACCTTAGTTTATTAAACTAGTGTGAAGAATGTGGAAGTTGATTAAAATGGCATTATTGAAAACGAAAATTATAGCAAATACATTTATGGATTTAAATTATTATGACACTTGATCGATTATGACCAATGGAATTAGTGAAAGTCATTTTATGTCATTTAACGATTATGGCAACTGAAGCGTTATTTCTAATGAAATTATGGCAAACACCAGTATGGTATATGAAATTATGACATTTTAAATTATGGCAAACATTAGTAAACCTTATTATTGATAGCATAATTTATGTCCCACTGCTGGACAATGGCCTCCCCTTTTATCTTTCACTTTTCGCGATCACACGCGAGTTCTTGCCAATTTTTACGAAACACGTCTAATTCGTCCCGCCATCTCCTCTTAGGCCTTCCCCAATGCCGTTGCCTGCTATTTGTGCCCGCCCATATATGTCGGTTCTGGCATACGGCTAACGTGGCCGACCCAGTACCATTTCAATTCGGCAGCCGAGTGGCCTACAACGATAATATTTGTGTTTTGGAACGTAGTGGTAGTAGGGTGGGAATGCACATGTCCACGAGTTTTCTTTTCAAGGCTAATGAGAGGAGATCCTTTCATATGCGTTTTCATCGACCAATAGCTCTTCCAGGTGTTCTCTGTGCGTCGTGCGACCTCTTTATCTTGTCTTGCCAGAAAGGAGACTATTTGGCCGAGATGTACATGATACTCATGGACATGGTCAATCCTCACATCCCCAACCCTAACATTACAAACCCTAACATAACAAAAACTTATTTTAATTTTACAAATTACGATCTATTTCATTTATAAGTAGTATGCACAAAATAGGTATAAGTCTAAAACATAAAGCTACCGTTTTAATATTTTGAATCTAATAAAACCTTAAGATAAAGAAAAGGAGAGCCAAGGTCTTCTTTTTCCACGCTTATTGAAATAAACATTTTTAGAAATGGGTTTAAATTAATGGGTTGAACGAACATTGGTGATATTTTTGTGAGACAATTAACGAGTTCAAGGATCGCAAACTGTCGTTTAGTAAGTCTTATCTCATGCTCAGCTGAATCACAAAGTGATATGACTAAGTTATTCTAAGCGTTTACTTAGCTTAGTTTTACATGAGCAAAGTCTATGTACCTCTTTAGATAGTAACGCTTAGTAATGAAGCAGTGAATTTTAGTTTCATGTATGCACTAGGTTTGCATATGTACCTACACTATGAATGATCTGATCTGTAATTATAAGTTTCTACTACTGATTTCTACGAACATCAAATTTTGTTTTCTATTATAATCATTTTGTTTAACCGCAAATTGCAAACATAATATGATAAATTGGATTTTGCCTGCGGCTCCAACCGGTTGGGGGCCAAGTACGAAATAAAAGGTAGCCCATGTTTGACTCCGATATTTTAGCTATATCACTGTAAAGTTTTCATAAAATTCCGTCCAGTAGCATGAGAGAGTAAGAAACTTGCATCCATAGTTTTTCAGGAGGGTTGGGGGGATATTGTTAATCGACCGATGAGGTCATTTTCAATTCTGTTCTATATATTTTTAAATGTGTTACCAGAACTTTTCACTAGCTGGACCGATGTTGTTGATTATTATTTTTATGAATGATGGTGCTGATGTGATCCCCTATACATTTTATTAAAATCTGACGAGTAGTTTTGAGTTATCCTTAATAAAGATTTTGAGGAGACTTGAAGTCATTTTTCTATTCTTCATTGTGACTAAAACTACTAAAATAACAAACTAATTTAAAACAACATTTGGCAAAGAGTGATTGGTTTAGTTGGCATGCGTTTACGACCAAGAATACTGAACTCGAGTCCCATGTTAGTTGTAAAATTAATGTCGTTTGGCAACAAAAACCCTAGACATACCTCGTAAGTCAGTAAACAATACTATGTATTGCACATGGTGCCGCCTAGAGAAAATTTGGACAACGCGATAAAAGTGTTATTAAAAAGGTACGGTGGAAAGGTTACTTATACAGTAATATTCTTGTAATAATACCAAGCTATTTGAAAATTATTGGTTGTATAAGTAGACGTCACCTTGGTAATGGGTAGGCATTGAAACCGAGACTTTTCGGAAGCCTAATCTAAATCATATGACAAAGCTTCGAACACAATAATACATTAGGCATTTGACGTCTAATCCTCCAGATAACATAAGGAATCTTTATTATTTGCAAATCTATTTTTAAGAAATAGGAGAAAAACGAGCCTACTATTCGCTTGATGGTAAGCAATTACCGCCACCATAAATATCCGTATCACCAGAGGAGCCAAATGTACCACAAGTGCGTCATTTTAGTCGATATTCTGTGTGACTCTCTCAGTTTTTTAAACTTTCGCGATTTGTATACATCATACAAAATAATTTTGCGGGTCTTAATCACGTTAATTTAACTTATTAAAGGTATAAATACCTATTTGTTTCCGACGTCTCTCCGCGACCACGCTCGGTGCAAGACGAGCGAAACGTCGGAAACAAATATGTATTTATATCTTAAATAAGTTAAATTAACGCGATTAAGACCCGCTAAATTATTTTGAATGACTCTCTCAGTACCAGTCGAGCGAGCACATACCTACATAGAATCTGAAGTAAGCAAAGTTCTACTACTAATATTTATTTTTATTAGCGACGATTATTTTTTTAATAGCAATAGACAGACAAGCCAGTTGCTCACCTGGTGGTAAGTGGTAACCCTGGAACATACACTGTGTGTGTAAGCAACACTAAGCCACTGCCTATCTCGAAGATGGGATAAGGAATAGAAGAAGGACCGGGATGAGAAGGAAAAGCGGATGGGGCCTACGGCACTCTCAGACACCGAACGTAACGCAAAAGCAAAAATACAATAACTTTACGTCGAAATTCTGTGAGAGGGTATTTCTGCCTCGGGCGAGCCGGACCATTCATACAGAAATAAGAAAGGCTCTGCGACCTAACAAAATAAATTGATATCTTCAGGACAAAACAAGCTTTAAACCAAAATCCCGACTGATTAGATGAAAGTAATGGATTTAGACGGTAATGGCATTACGCACCTATATGTATCTAGTAAGCTGAAGACAAAGAAATATATTTTTTGTAATAAAATAAAATAGTTGAAGACTAGAAGATCTATGAAAAGACAACCTTTAAATATTAAAAACGTATAACACAAACAACAACACTTGGTCCACGAATTGCATTCACCCCAATTTGAGGTATGTTACATTAAAACGTCAGGGGAGAGTGAACGATGCGCCATTACTGTTTTCCCAACACAATACTGTTAGGTACCGCCGTATCAATAAACAATCTACAACGTCCCGTCCACCGTCGAGTCTGATTTAATTTTATTCATTTTTCACGATAAGCACGTAAATTGTATCGGTCCCCAGGCTACTGCGTTGATTCAGGCGCGAATTTTTGGCAAGGTTAAAGCTATCATATTCGGGGTGAATGAACGAGTGGAGAATTTGAGAACCTTTTTTTTCTAGCGACTATAAAATATACTTGTAGAGTCTAGAAAAATCATTCATTCAATCAAGATTTTTTCAAAGGGTTGTCTCACGCCTAAATTCAGATCACGCATAAAGATTGATAGACGGACCTAAAAAAGATATCGAGTAAAAACTGCTCAATCGCTTGTGTTTACTTAAGATAAATCTCGCAATGACCTTTAGAAATCTTGACGTGAGTTTTCAGAATTCGTTCGGCTGTTATGAAAACGCTTACGACGCGGTGTGAAAGAAATGCCACATAGCGAAATTGGTGTTGTAGCTGACTTGACAAAGGATAACAGATGCTACTATTTTGACTAGGTTACGTTACAATGCTTTTTCAACGAAGAAAAATCAATGAACAATAAATTTCAACACAATAGCATAGCAACAACGGCTAATAGCGAGACATTAAAACAGCGTATTTTAAAATGTTTCTACAAAGATTACATTTTCATAATAAATAATGGGATATATTTCATTGTCAGACATAAAAACGTTGTTTTATGAAAGCGTAAAGAATATCCAATATCCAGGAACGATTCATCACGACCCGGACAAAGTGGGCGAGTTTAAAAACGTCCAGCTTTATTATTTGTATCTTACTCAAATTGAAAGTACCTTTTCTTCTACCTGCCTTTACTTGAGTATAATTTATATACCTAGTAAATAATGTATATTGGTACCGTTTCAGGTGCTTCAGTGTCCATATGTCTAGGAGGTCCGGTCGAAAATGTATGAGTATCTTTACAACAGTCATTGTCTTGTTCGCAAGAATAAATGCCAGTAGTACAAGCTTCTCAATTTACGTATAAATAAGTCCAGTTCATTTTAAGCTTTCGCGGTAATAAGTATTAGTTTTAAATTGTCTTTAGGGATATGTACTACGAACTAGTATATTGTTGTACCATGCCGAACAACAGCGCCAAAAATCGGACATTCAAGTATTACTTGGTATTGAAAACGTTTAAAAGACAATGTAAACTAATCTTATCATATAACATTATACTTCTATATCTAATGAGCACTGAATGACAAGGATGTGGTAAGATTCTTTGAGGTGAGATGTGAGAATTCTATTTAAAAGCGTAAAGACTGGTGAGTGAACTTACCCGGTTGTAGCCAGCGTCGAGATAGGGCAGCACACCAAAGTCGTCCTTCAGGTACGCGCTGTAACAAACAAACATATATAATTTAGTATTGTGTTGTAGCTTTTAACCTGCTCTGTTGTGGAAATCGTCAGAGATTTTACTGTTTTTGTTATTATATAAATGTTTACCAAAGGTAAAAAATTGTGTTCAAAATGAACTTTTAAGCTTTCACGTGAAAATTCTCGCTTCATCGCTTTCAGTTGGCATTATGGAGATTCAATAGATATTTCATGATTATCATTTTGCTGTTTATTCATATTTCAAATAACAGTCTTCTGAATTAAAATAGGTATAGCTAAATAAGTTTTATGTTAAACTTTTAAAGATAAGATAATGTTTACTATATGGTCTGTGGCTTGTGTCAACTACAAAGCTTAAAGCTGTAGAGGGTACACACTCTGTCATATTTCCAAGAGTAATTGAATTGATTGTCTAATAGAATAAAATGTTTATGCAATAGCTTATCGATCTCAACATATAGGATATTTAGATCGAGAATATGGTTGGCTTAACTAAATATTTTTCAAGTTATAAATCAGTATTTTATGTAAGTGCGTATTATCGTTAAGCAGGTACCGTAAGAAAATAGCTGCATTAACAAAAACTTTCGCATTTACATATCAATTAGTCAAGGTTATATAAAAATAACACCAACCTCACTAATTACGGCATGTTAGAGACGTTACATACCAACTTGAACAATAGTTTTTTTCCGGGCTCAAGTTTCAAGCAACTGCGCACAATTTACATATACCTACTTACGTAATTAAGGATTCAAAGATCATTTTTACTTGCCGGTAATTATTTACGTAGAAGGTTTTACTTGCGCTAGGTACGCAGACTTCGTTGCAATTCATTTTTATTACATGGAATTCACCCGATGTTTCAAACTTGAAATTGAAATACGTATTTCGCTTTTCTCAGTTTCAACCAATGGTGAGGCGTTTCAATGAATTTCTATGATGCTAAAAGAGTGTTCGTTATTATCGATTATTATTGGTTGGTATTGAAACGAGTATTTCCGATGTTATGTTGGAATGTGAAACATATTACAACGAGGAATTTACATTCCAAGAAAAGAACTGATAGTTGGAAAAAATAGGGAGTCTGTCTATGTAATTATAAATAGTTTCGCTGAGACCTCAGACCATAGCTGACTAAAGGCAGGTCTGCTGACTTTTCATCCTTTCAAAAATATCATAGAACCTCACGGACATGCATGTTTCTCCACGATGCTTGCTGCGCCGTTGTGCAAACGATACCTAACAATTTTTGAAAGTAAGTCATGCGTGCCGTTAGTTCGAATCCTTTTGTAAGCAACCTGTAGTACCATCACATTGCTTAGAGAAAGATTCAAATACTAGGCTATCGCTTGCTTACTTCTCACATAAGGATATAAATTAAACATCTTATCATATTAAAAGTCAACCAGACAATTAGTTGTTAACAAAGGCCTAAAAGCAATACTGCACTTCCATGTGTAAAAAAGTGATTAAAAAGTCGTGTCGAACAAATTGATGGGTGCAATTAATTATGCAATATAGTTGGCAATTCATGATCAGCAGCTACCTAATCATAGGTCTTTACGGTAGCGGATACTAAAACTTTAGAGCTCATTTTAGTTATTTTAGATTATATAATGATTTCTATTCGCATTATTGTCGCAATTTTTTTACTGGTTACCTACTTATATTGAATCAAATACATGTCGAAAATATTTAGATGTTACAAAAACTTGGATTTGAGCAAAAATCTTAAAAATTGCAATAATGCTATATCCCACAAAACATGTGCATAATGGTGCTACTGTTAACCAACCGAGACAGTTTCCAGAAAAAGTAGGAATTTATGATTGCATTCATTTTAGTTCGATCGTCCAGAAACTGAAGAGCCCATTTACCTACTAGTAGTGCTGCGAACGTTTGCTGAATGGTCTCAAGTTTTCAATAATATTATCTCGCTACATTGTCTTCGGTTTCGTGGGAAGTCGGACAAGCGATGGACATTGAACGGTACTCTAGATTCGGACGTCTCTGAAATAGGTTTCCGATACGATATTTTGTGTTTTGGGTCGATATTAGACGGAAATTGAAGGTTTGTTTTGTTGATTTTTAACAACTGACCTTCTCTAAAGCTTTATATGTATACTTGGACTATAAAAACATTTGTATAGACTATCTAGTGGCTTATATTAGCCGATCGCGACAATAACTGCCATTTTACATTTTGTGTAAAATATTAATTATTATTGTGAGACTTTATGTATCACGGGTATAAATGTATTTGATTTGAGCTTTGATTCAGATAAACAAAGAGGTAATAGTTTTAGTAGGTATACATTCTTAAGACCGGAACTTTTTATTTTAGTACACAAGCTATATACCTATAATTTATGTTAACCAACTAACATAAGGCGTATATATCTCTGTTATATCCAATGTTTCGGCCGGCTTTACATCGTCGTCGCGGTAGTCTGAAACTCGTGTTGTATACAAATAACAGAAGATCACAATTTTATGTTACTCGACAACAGCCAAATTAATGCCCCTAACAACAGGATCTAGATTTAAAAGTGGAACTACTGCTTATAAATAGTGCGAGGAATCTCTGGGGACTATTACAAATGTTCTGTATCGCTCTACTAGTGACGAGTAGAATCGTATTGTTCCGAATAGTGTCAGAGGAACAGTAATGGACACAAATCTCTCGCCTTTTGTCACTGTCTACTTTGTTTATTTACACAAATAGCCGGGATTTGTAACTACTACATGTAGTATATTGGGTATATACAATATATGTAGTGTAAATAACTATTTACTGTAATTTACGTTACAATAAATCTTGATAAAAGTGTTATTCTTTTGTTAAAAAACTGAACTTTTTCTGATTACACGATGAATTTTAGGTAGACTGGCTCTGTGATCCAGTGGATTGCGTATGCGACTGCTGATCAGAGGTCCGGGTTTGATTCCCGGGTCGTTCAAACGTGTTACTGGGTTTTTCCGAATTCTCAGTAGCATCACGGAGTCTGGTGATGTGCCCGGTAACGGAAGTAGGCTCACCCCCTATTACGTGGGACCTAAAAATTCATGGCGAAATGTGGGTGTAATATTACACCTCTGCCAACCCATTCGGGGATACAGGCGTCTATAAAACATTTTAGGTAACAATTTTTTTTGTTGTTATGTAAATCTTTATTGTTAACTTGGTATTTGACTGGCCTGTTGGTTAGTGAACCTAACTGCTAAGCCATAGGTCGTGGGTTTAATCCAGGACATTTGTTTTTTTGTGTTGAGCACGGTACATTGTTTTGTGCCTGGGTGTAATTTATCTGTACTGTGTGAATTTAAAACTTCTTCCTAAGTATAACATTTAACTGGTTACCATAGTAAAGGCTCTGTCTAGATTACAGCCAGTTGACCGTGTGTGGGTTGTTCTAGGAAATTATTATTGTTTCCGAGCTTGCGTAACTTATTTAATGAAGTAACAGATGTAGTTGAAAAATAAATACACAAATTTTCTTGTTTATTTACTTAATAATAGGTACCACGAATCATCGCATTGAGCGCCAACCAACATTCAAAGGCTTTGTGATTTAGTAATTCTTGTAAGAAATTTTCCTTCAAGTAATGTTACCATCGAATATATTGTCAACAATCATTATTTCTTGGTATTCATTATTGTTGACTCTTACTGATTGTTCCATAAATTTAAAGACATTTCTGCGGTATATATTGTTAGCAAACAGGGAAATAATATCGGATGACGGGAATACGCAAATTGGCGCTTTCTTTCAAGAGCTTTGTTTCAAACGTAAATAAAAGTGGCAAAGTGCGAGTGGAAATCGACCATGAAGGGTTCATCATCATTGTCTTGCCCTGGTCCCAATTTATTTGGGGTCGGCGCAGTATGTCCTCCGCTTCCATACTTCTCTGTTACCAGGCATCCGATCGTTTATCCCTTTCTCTTTCATATCCATCCTCACACAGTCCATCCATCTTTTCCTTGGCCGCCCTCTCTCTTTTCGTCCTTCTACGTGCATATTCATCACTTTCTTACCTACGTACATCTCATCTCTTCGCATTACATGTCTATACCAGGCCAATCGACTCCCTTTTACCTTTTCATCAATAGACGCCACTTTCATACTACCTCTAATGTAATCATTCCTAATTCTGTCCATTCTTGTCACTCCACACATCCATCGTAACATTCTCATCTCAGCAACATGCAATCGTTTCTCATCCATCTTCTTTGTAGCCCAACACTCAGCTCCTTACAGTACGTCAGGCCTTATAACCGCCTTATACATGCGGTCTTTTAACTTTACAGGCATTGTGATCGCATATTGTGCCTGAGACCTGTCGCCATTTCATCCATCCTGCGTTAATTCGTTGCCTAACATCCCGATCAATTTCGCCGTCATCTTGCAGGAGTGAACCTAGGTAGCGAAAATCGGAGCATACTGGTAGAGGTGTACCGCCGAGTGTAACCTGTATAGGACTGGAGAGACCGCCAAAGTCACAGAACATATACTCTGTCTTGGTTCTGCTTATTCTCAGGCCTACATTTTCCAATCTCTGCCGCCACTCCTCCAGCTTGCTCTGCACTTTTTGTCCACTCTCTGCCACCAGAACGATGTCATCGGCAAACAGCATGCATCAGGGTGGCTCTTCCTGTATGTCCGATGATATAGCATCCATAATCAACAGGAAGAGGTAGGGGCTAAGGGCCGACCCCTGGTGTAAGCCTACGGCCACATCGAATCTGGCTGTGATACCGGCCGCGGATCGGACTTGCGTTCTGCATTCAGCGTACATGGCTTGAATCAACGTCAGATATTTTCCAGGCACTCCTTTCTTCTTAAGGGCCCACCACAAGACTTCACGAGGCATTCGGTCATATGACTTTTCAAGGTCGATGAATCCATGTGCAAGTTTTTATGTGCCTCCCTGTATTTTTCGCACATTTGGCGAAGTGCAAAAATGGCATCCACCGTACCTCGACCAGGCATAAAACCGAATTGATTTCGTGAAATCTCACTCTCGTCTCGCAGGCGTCGCTCAATTACTCTCTCCCATACTTTCATACTATGAGGCATTAACTTTATTCCCCGATAATTGTTGCACTCTTGGATATCACCCTTATTTTTAAAACTGGGCATCAGGTAACTTTTGCACCATTCCTCGGGTATGGTCTCCTCGTGCAACAGCTTATTGAAGAATAAAGCCAGCCACGTCCATCCATCATCTCCTAACGCTTTCCATGCTTCCACTGGTATTCCATCTGGTCCTAACGCTTTCCCATTCTTCATTCCACAAACAGCCTTTTTTACCTCATCTTTACTTATTTCCTTCACTAAACCAATATTCATCACCTCACTTTCAAGTTTTCCGCTCCAATCGTTCTCTTCATTCATTAACTTTTCAAAGTATGTCCTCCATCTTTCTTTTATTCTATTGTCGTCCATAAGAATCGCTCCTGTTTCGACCATGAAGGGTTACGTAGTAGAAAATATAATAATATGCAAAATACGATTAGATGTACGAAATTATACATTGCGAGTAGCAAGTAACATTGGTTTGACTGCAGAGTTGGCGTAGTGGTTTAAGCGGCCGCCTCGCCGCTTGACACTGCGCCGAGTGTCGTGGGTTCGATTCCCACAGAGACAACACTTTGTGTGATTCGTGATTCATAAATTGTTGTTTCGAGTCTGGGTGTTCATTGTGTCCGTTGGTTGTATGTTTGTAAAGTCCCCCGCGACACAGGATTTATTCCTAGTGCGGGAGATGTCTTTAAAAAAAAATATGGCTGCCACAATCTATAAGATTGCCTGACCAGACTCATGTTAAATAAAGTAGGTAGTTATTATCAGTTATTTGTCTTTCATAGACTTATAATCAGACTCGGTTTTAATATACCATGTAATAATATTAGTATAATAATATAATAATATTCTACCACATACACACATCACCATCTAGTCCCAAACTAAGCAGAGCTTGTACTATGGGTACTAGATAATGGATAAACATATATATGCGACCTTCAGCGTAGCTGTCGCTTCCACTCCCACTGCGCCAACCGTCAAGAAAGAGGATTAGTCGAAATAAACTGACACTAGTCTAAACGAATGGAATATCGCTATCCCTTCGGAGAGCAGAGGTCAGACAGGCAGCCGCTCTGTGGAAAGGCTAATATTTAGCCAAAGCTGGTAAGACTAGTAAGCGGACCCCAGATCCAAAATGGAATAACGCTAGGAGGAGGATGATGTAACATTTGTCGTATACTAATGTTACCTTTTATAAAAAAAAAAATCGTCACACAACACTCATCTCTGATTGAGAGCGGACGCCCTGCGGCCTCGTTACGACGGCATAGGGATGAAAAATATTTGTTTTGTTTGTGAAGTGTATTATATAATTATGATACTTAACAGTAAATATTTCATGTAATTCATATCTTTCTTCATATGTCGTTGAGATGAAAGCTTTTTTATATTTTATTGTAAATCCCCTTGTTAATGTTTGTTATTTTTTCTGCTAAGTTCTTAAGTTTGAGTAAATAGATAAAGTACTTTTTTGAGAAAAATCGCAAACTTAATTACAAAACTTAGGAGTTCAAAGGTTCTTGTCTAAACGCCGTGAAAAAGAATGGCACTGTAAAAATTGCCGATTAAGAAGCATGGAACATTGTCCATGTAGATGGGTCACTTGCGTATAGAATTATATTATTTTTGCTTGCGTGGTCCCGTCCGTGTGGTGACGGATTAAGAATACGGATTGTCACCACCCTATATCATCTCATGGGTGTCGTAAGAGCCGACAGAAGGAGCATATTATGCAGAGAACAGCACTGTCAGAGAAGGAAAACTTGATACAAACCCTATACCAACCTGTTTGGCCAGCGTGGTATAGTAGGCCAATTCGTCCTTTCAAAGGAGAGGCCTAGTTCAGCAGTGGACTTTTAAAGGCTGATGATGATGATCCCAAATAGTATTTCGTGACAAAGTTAACGCGTAAAGAAAAAATACATTATGAAGACGACAAAAGATATTGTTTTCGTATCCGATGTATACGAAGACAGCATCTTACGTACATGTTTATAGACACTAGAAACATGCTTCTCGTAAGATTGTGGTGGGTGACGAACAAAGGCAGGTCTCAAGTATCAAATATTTGGAGGGTCAGCCTCCATTGATTACCCATTCAGGTGTCGAAGTATACAATACAAAAGGCACCTCTATACGTACATACATATGTGCATACAACTTTCACTACTAAAAAACAATTTGCAATCCGAATCTGTTGTGCGTCGTAAATAACAGAGCGCTATAAAAATAGAGAATTTATCGCAAACGCTTTGTTGAATGGCGCGGTATTTTTTGGAGTTAATAATTTGGACTAATATGAGCTTTGTTGATTGTAGTGTTACTGTACACTAAAATTGTGGTGCTTGAAAACGAAAAAAATTGCCGTATGGCTGACGGCATAGAATACAAGTGTCACCACCCCCTGTCTTCCCGTGGGTGTCGTAAGAGGCGACTAAAGCAGGCCGCACACCAGCGCCACATGCTACACGCATCGAACATTTACGTTGCCACAATCATTGCGCTACTATTCAGCTTACTACAATTAATGTATTGTATATGCGCACATTGGAAGCACATTTGTAGCGTGGCACTGCTTTGAGAATGTCGACATCATCGTCTGATGACGACGATTTCTTAATGTGGCGATTAATGGGAAAAAAAAGACGTTATTGGGTTTATCCATTTAATCAAGATCAATTTACGGGAATTTCAAAATTTCGCATGAATTGCAATCCGACGAAGAAAAGTTCCACTTATATTATCAAATGTCTGAATATGTGTTTTCAGCTATTATTAAGTTTAGTTATACCCACTTCAGAGAGTTTATTTCGGCTGACCTAATACCTTACCTATATACCTAACCCCAATAACGATGCTACAGAAAATCGAGTATATTTGTGTAATTACTTTCTTAAAACCATACGGGCTGGTGTCGTGGCAAAATATTACACAGTGTAGCACGATTTTAAAGGTACAAAGAAAGGTACTTACTCTTTTCATTGAATTTTTCGCCAATCTTAGTCCAAATAATTTCTGTAATCCGTCTGTTACTATAATCATTGAGCTTAAGATTGTATAATATAGGGTTTTTTCCACCTTTGCAATAAACTGAACGTGAAATTCAATGTTGTCTTTCATTTTTGCATCCCAACGCGACACAAAAAACGACCGTGTTCGATCTTGAATTCGTGTAGCGCGGACAACGTCTCGCTACAAAGTGCGTCCGCTACAAATGTTTCCTCGGTGTGCGTACTCACGAACAAATATATGGGGGCGTTAAATGTGTCGTGTTTGAAATGTGGCGCTACAATTATCGAGTTACAAATGTATGCCTGGTGTGCGGCCTGCTTAAGGGATAACACGATGCAAATACCATCTTTGCGTAGAGACGGAAAACTCGACATCAAACCCTATACGACTGCCTCGTTGGTCTCGCGGCATAAATGTGCGCGTGGGATCGGGAGGTTCCGGGTTCGATTCCTAGGTCGGGCAGTGTTATTGGGTTTTTCTGTCACGAAATTCTCAGTAGCAGCAGGGAGTCTGGTAATGTGCCCGGTACGGCAATAGGCTCGCCCCTTATTACGTGGGACTAAAGTATATCTGGCGAAAAGTGGGTGTAGAAATACACCTCTGCCTACCTCTTCGGGGTTATAGGCATGAGACTATGTATGTATGAAAACGTGGGCGGCGCACGTTAGGTTGACTTCTTTCGGACCGTTACTTTTAGCATGAAATGATGATATCGGCTTGTTTATTACCTACTCGACATCTACAACACTGCGGTTGTTTGGTCCGTCACGAATTGTCTTGAATGCAAAGAACCGTTCATGGACATGGATGTTGCGTAGTACATACATATATACATGCATAGACTCACGCCTGTTTCCCGGAGGGGTAGGCAGAGACTACGGAACGCTATTTGCAACGATCCTGACATACCTCTCTTGCTTCATTCACTCCCATCAAGTTTCTCATGCATGCTCTTCTGTTTAGGGTACTTCGTTGGTTGAAATGTGATCATTCGAGAAAAGTGCTGTCAGAGTGTCTAAATTAGTGCCTTAAACCTTCGTCTTAAAAAATATAACAGTACGTTTCCAGTTCTCGTGGGTTCTAGACCGATTGCAATCTAGTATTAGACGTCTTATTTGAAAGTGCCGCAAAGTCGATTTTTGATTCCTTTTTCAATATTGTGAGCTTATGTATGCACATAGCAGAGATAACATTCATAACATAGATGACAAAATTAAATCGAATGCTACCTCCACATCATTTGCCTAAGTTTGCGTCTTTAATCCAAGTTATAAATATACCGCGGTTCCACAAAGTGTACACATTAAGGCCTTGCCACACGGCACAATTTTACCACTGATCAAATTTTCAATCGAATTTGAAAATTTGATCAGTGGTAAAATTGTGCAAAATCGAGGCTTTGCCCGTCTACACGACACAATCAAATCGCTGATTTTCATTCCGTGCACCCGATTGGTTAAAATCTGGTGGTACCGCCCACCCGATGAACTTGAGTTGGACGACTGGCGTCTACACGTCACGATTTCATCAAGTGATTTAGTCAAGTTGGACGTAAAATTGTGCCGTGTGGCAAGGCCTTTAAACTTATATGGCCGTATAAAGTAATGCACTCGAGGCGATTTTAATGAGAATTAGTTAAGTTTAATGCGGTGCTTATTCCTGCACTACAGTTATAAACCGAGAATAATTGGCTCGTAGTTCAGTGAGTGTCTGAGTGTACGTCGTTAAATAATTATGGGTAAACTATTATGTTTGCGATACACTAGTCACTTCCACCATAACGATAGTTCGTGTTGTGTGTATTATTGTAACAAAATCAATAAATGGAGTTATAGCAACTGCATTTGTATGCGTCGTTAGTATTGAACATTAGTTGTTGTTTTGAAAGCTATCGAACTTGATCGTTTATAGGAGATACTTAAATAGTAGAAGTGTTACAGGTAAACATTATAAAGATTTGGTTAAAGTGAATAAAATATTTAAAAAAAATGTTAATAATGTTAAGTTTCCACTTTAGGTTAATATTAAACACAAAGATTTAACGAAAGTTTAATTTAGTTTTCAGCTCATCATGGCAGATAGTTTTTGCAGGCAATGTGAAATAAAAATAAAATAAACAATAAATAAAGTATACGAAAGGAATGTTCATAAATTTTGCTGCAGGCAATTCAGTTCCGTCGATGTTTATCTAGATCCAAAATCAATACCTATTGAATGTTCTATGACTACATTTTCTTCAGTTCACATAAAAACACATCTCACTCAAATGAAGCAATGCAATAAAATTGATGCCCATTGCATTTTAAAATAAAACGTATTTTATCTTCAATCACAATTTCAGTGTCGCCATGCCGTCTGCCTATTTGAATAATGGACATTAAAACGTAAAGATATCTTGTGGAGAGATGTGCACCATTTTTTATAACTCATTTTAAAAGGAGCGGAGCGTATACCGTGGACGGGAGGTTTTCCAGCCCACTGGGTGGAAAGTAAGCCTCAGCAAAAATCCTGTCAAAGATTGTTCACGGTGGTTAAACGCTCCAGTAGTCCAGCTGACCTCTGACTTTGTTGTGTGGGATAAATCTTTGATAACGACGCAAGCATTTTCTTGTAACATTTGCATGATTTAACTTCATGAAGCTATTGTGTTGTGGTAATCGTTTGAAACGGTGCGTGGGCGTATAAAGGTGCCATCTGCAGATATCTGGAGGATAAAATGGTAAAGATATATTATTCCATTTTTCTTTGTATGGTTTCCCAATTATTGTAAGAATTTTTGCTAAATTGCAAGTTAGTAAATAGGTTATTTGACTTACTATTTTTTACGTTATAATTAGAAATTATTAACTTCAAATACCATGTTTTGTGGATTAATTCGTATAGTTGTTTATTTTTACATTCAATAGAGAAAAGATAAATTTATTCAAAGTTTCGTTCATATGTTTTGCGTTAATGCCTAAATAATTGACATTAATTAATAGTCATGTTAGCGAGATAACGTGAGCGGTAAAATTCAGAATGCTGTGAATATTCTGACGTTCAATTACAGCCAGGAAGAGTACACTTCAAACTGAAGGATTCGAGCAGGAATAGTTGTGAGAATGTTTTTAATGTTTATGAAACTCGCTGCTATTTATTCGATATGTTATTAAGGGTACGCGTATAGAGCAGTGGTATAAGCACTGATATAATCTGAGTTGACAGAGAAGTCGTGGCGGAACCCCGACAACATTTCAAGCCTGGCGTTGTGACTGTTGATAAAATGTTTGTAAAGTTCTTTGTAACACAGGATAAATCCTGTGTTACGTGGGACATTCAAAAGCTGCCCTGTCCGGAAAGCGGATAAAGAAGAAGAGAAAAGTATCTATGTATATCTACCACTAACAAGTATTCGAAATAAATCAGACAATATGAACAATATCTTCAACGCAGGTGCAGCATTGCACACTTTTTATGTGAAATATTACAGTTTCACTAGCCGTTATTGTTTTTTAAAGGCTATAAACATGCGATGTGCAATGAATTACTTTTATTTTACATTTGTAAGAGAGCCTGGTGCACGTGTATGTAATTGGGTTTATGTAATAAAAAAATAAATAGTGCATTTGGCATATAAGTATAGGTTTAATAAATGCCTTGAGCTTTGTAGGTACGAATCTCACTCGGGACAGCCCTTTGTGTGATGCGGGGTCGCGGGAAAGTATGCTATTCGCGAATCGCGCGACCCTGCCAACATACGGGACCCGTAGGGACACCGCGGTGGGTTTTAGTGGGTATGCCCCGAACGACTCTAGGAGAGAGCCTCCACATACCTCCTCCACCAGTCCCAATTCCGGCCGTTTTCATGGCCGGGTTGGCGGAGTTGAGACGACTCATAAGAAGTTTACCAACGTAGTGAACAAAAAAAAGCCCTTTGTGTGATCCACAAATTGTTGTTTCAAGTATGGGTGTTCTTTAGACATCCACACTCTAAATTACATGGCGACGCGGCGAAAAAACCAACACACCATCCAGACAGCTCGGTTAATTTGTAATAAAAAAAGTAACATAAATTGTAAATAACTCATTAAAATATAAAATTATTCTTCTCTTCAAATATTAACTATGAAATAACGTATGTTAATTTTTTCTCATAAATCGCGATCATGTTGAGCTGTTCTGCGAATTCCAATTACATATTGTGGGGTAAGTATTTGATATATAAACGAAATTACTGGGCCTATCTGGGCTCGGCCTGCTTCGTTGGATGAGCCTGATACGACGTGACGTCAAACTCTTAGTTATTTGTTATTGATTAAATCTGTCTTCCTTGAGAATTTCGAAGATATTAGACGACACTTGGAATTCTCATAATTTGAATGTACATGTTGTTTTTAATTGGTAGAATATCGTGTAATGGTTGAGGTCAATATAAAGATGCTGGATATCAGATGCCAATATTTTCATCATCCTTCTAGCGTTATCCCAGTTTCAATCTGGTGTCCGCTTACTAGTCTAATCGGATTTGGCTGAATATTAGCTTTTCCACAGAGCGACTGCCCTTCTCACCTCCGCAAGCCCAAGTGATAGCTATACTCCATGGTTAAGACGAATGCCAGTTTATTTAGAAGGTACTGACGTCCTATAACGACTGTCAAAGATCTTCATGACAACCGGGACCAACGGCTTAACGTGCTCTCCGAGGCACGGGGCAAGCGGTAATTAACAATACAATTCACACATAACTCCGAAAAGTCAGTGTTGCGCGCCGTGCGATCCCGATATCTTCTGCATGGCATTCTGTTAGTATCTCCAGTAGGCTAATGCTGCCTGCAGATGCCAATATATTGTGGTACGAAAATACACACCATGTATTATCAAGTAAAGCCCCCTATCATATGAGAACGAAAAATTTAAATAACCTCAGGCTAATGATCAAAAAATCTGTCCCAGACCTGGCATGGTGGGCTTTTTTCATTATAAAAAGGGTGAAGTCATAGTCCATGGCCCTGCTGGCCAAGTGTGACTGGACAGACTTCATAAGTCTTTCGAAAAAATTATAGATAACTCTCAGACATGCAGGTTTCTTCACAATGTTCTCCTTCATCCCAATTAAAATGTATAACTAATATATTGGCGATTGAAAAGAGTGGCCATGAGTTTTATTGCCCGTTCTTTCTCGTGGTTCTACCTATTGCATTGCGGACGTGGCAGTAAATGTAAATGTAGAATGAATCATTAAGTAATTAACTTCAATTTTGACGTTCATAAGTGACACTAGCAAGCGATTTAATAATTTAATACGTATTTTGAAAAGTTATGACTGCCTCCGTGGTCCAGTGAGTGGCGTATGCGACTGCTGATCGGAGGTCCCGGGTTCGATTCCTGGGTCGGGAAAAAGTGTTACTGGGTTTTCCCGAATACTCAGTAGCAGCCCGGAGTCTGGTGATGTGCCCGGTAAAGGCAATAGGCTCGCGCCCTATTACGTGGGACCTAAAAAATCATGGCGAAATGTGGGTGTAATATTTACACCTCTGCCTACCCCTTCGGGGATACAGGCGTGAGACTATAAATAAAAAGTTATTGGTTACTGCCGTATGTTAAACACTAGACTACGTAGCAGTTTATTAGTCTCTCCACCAGGCTATCGCTGCCTTGGATTTCAAAGGTTGTAAAAATAAATATGTTACAAAAGAACAAGACCTGTAACATTTTACGAGCTGTCCCTCAAAGTTTCAACGTCAAGAGCACACGATTTTAATTATAAGCAGTCAGTGTGTGTTACAAAAGGAACTATGTTTTGGTACGTTTACGCCATTCTTTTGATGTTGTTGTCAGTAACTTTGACTTTAGTGTCAGTTTGACGGAATTGTGCGCACGGTGCCTTTGTTTTAAGTACGCTTTGTGTTGCGATGCTGTCCTTTTTTCCCACGTCACTTGGCCATTATTGAAATGTTACATTTTTGGACTCAGCGTGTTTCACTGAACAACTATTTTTTAGATGACAATGAAAGGTTAGTGTAAATTCTAAGTTTGTTATGTTGCACCTTGGAAAAGGGTGCAGATTTAGTTGTAAAACGAAAAATATTAGAGTCATTATTCAAAATCTATGAAGATGTTTGAATAACACTAAGATTACCTTAGCTCTCAAATTCGATTTCTCCAGTTTCAAAGGTCTGCTGGTAGAAAACTCAGTGTTGAGTTAAGCTCGCCTTTGTATACAAAATTAATTTGTTTATTTATTTTTACTCGTTTCATGTATCTTTTTGTTTTTTTGTATGCAATAAACAGTTATACTTTGTATCGATAAATTATTATTGTCACTCCAACAGTCGGCCAAAAATGCTAATTACTAAAATAACTTCGAAAATCCTGAATTTTGCATAGGTGGATTCGAACATGAGACCATGCGTGGCAGCTTATTGGCCGCTACTAAGCTATTGCTACTCTTACAAAACAATATACATATACTGCTAAGGTAATACAGACGCTAAAACTAATATATTTAGTAACGTAAAGGTATTTTACACCTCTGCCTACCTTTTCGGAGTTATAGGCGAGAGACTTTGTATGTATGTATGTACAGGTATTTTATAAAGTAGCAACGTACTCAAGTGAAACATTTTAGGTCGGGCGGGTCGAGGCGCTCTTAACGATAAAAGGGATTGCTTCATTAAAGGGATGGATCCAGCACGGAATATTGCATCGTATTTATTGGATTTTTATGTGCCACATCTTTAATTTGAGCCTTTGAAAGATTGTGGTAGGGCAACGGCACTTTAGTAAAGGACATCAATAAAACGATTCATAGGTAACCTCTATATAACTCTGATTGTACTCGCCGTTTGACTATGCGCTGAGTGTTACCGACACACAATAATTTGCGTCATTCCTAAATTGTTGTTTCGAGTTTTTTGGACGCTGTGTCTGTTAATTGTATATTTGTAAAGTCCTCCGCAACACAGGGTGAATTGAGGGAGTTGACTAAAAATATCTTTAGGTGGTAAAGAGTATTGATGTTCACCAGATTGTTCACAGCCATAACTCAAGAAATATTACTAGGGCAATGCTGAAGTATTTATAAGCGGACTACAGTATAATTATACCAGTGTATAAACGCAATATGCAATGATAATAATTAAATTTTATACACATAAGTTATAAAGAGAACAAATCGAACAACGCCTACGTGCTACGGCGTAGCTGCTGCTACGCAAATTTAATCTATCTGCATGTAATTCTCGTTAGTACCACAGTTGAAATAAAATTAGACTGCTATTCTTATCTGACTGTACTATAATTACGCATATCTTCATATATATATAGTATGTATCATTACTATTAGTAAATCAAAATATTTTATAGATAAACGAATCACGTAGATCTTAAGACAAGTTAAACATCACGTGTAAAACATTCTAACTAACATCACTTAGAAGTCGTAACCCCTGACAGTCAGACAAACCTTTTGAACCCTTCGCTAACCTTCAGTGCCTTTGGATACGAGCTTGGAAATATAAATTAAACTGGACGTATAACAAAAAGCCCCTCAGGAGCGTACTAGGTGCAAAGTGAAATGATATTTTTTCATTGGAAGAGAGTTATTCTATTGGCCTCTCCGAGCGTCGGTTCTGCACGCGCTCTGCGGAAGCAATATTTCGATATTAAAACGTAATTTAAGCTGGACCGGAGCGCAACAATATGGTTTACGAGGTGTTTCATGAAGATTGTAAAATTGTGTTTTTATTCGACACGGTTATTATAATGGCGGAGGTTATGGCTGTTTGATTGGGTTGTTATATTATAGGGAGTTGTTTGATGAGTTGTGATCATTTTGATACGTTTGCGACCAAGTGGAGTGTCGGACGTGGAGTTGCGGAAACAGCCCGTGCAACCAAGTACAGTACGTTTGCGTCTGGAAACATGATGATGGTAATAGTTTTGTATTTTTCACCTTTTATTTTTTTACCTGTTTTTACCTTACTATTGCCAGCTTCTGTGGTTTTTGGATAAATGGTTTTACGGTAATCCGTTTCAAATTGCGTGATTTTATAATTTCTGTAGAGCAAGAATAGTAGAAAAAATTAAATAACATTTCTATCGTGGGGCCTAAAAATTCCTGGCGAAATTAAGTAAGCGTCATTGTGATCCGGGTAAGGGTATGCTGTCTCTAAATGAAGTTCAACTTAGCTTATGCGTATCTTAGGTCAAGATTTCTTTTTTATCAGAAAGACAACTACCGCACTACCGGACTAAATCCTGTGTCGCGGGGGACTATACAAACATACAAATAACGGCCACAATAAACACCCAGACTCAAGACAACAATTTATGAATCACACAAAGTGTTGTCTCGTGTGGGGATCGAACCCACAACACTCGGCGCAGTGTCAAGCGGTGAGGCGGCCGCTTAAACCACTACGCCAAATGTATCGAAATTAGATTTTCTATCAAATTCAA
Organism: Euclidia mi; assembly: GCA_944739405.2. Taxonomy (NCBI): domain Eukaryota; kingdom Metazoa; phylum Arthropoda; class Insecta; order Lepidoptera; family Erebidae; genus Euclidia; species Euclidia mi. Next base: position 26,844,868 of record OX123197.2, read on the forward strand.
TTAAACTTTAGTTGAAGTTGAGCTTTTAAGAAATATAATTTTATCTATTAGGTACGACTTACAAATTAACTCGTTTTGAACTCAAGACGCTTAGTTGTCGTATTTTAAATGCACATGCACATAAAGAAAGTAGATAATTATAAAATACTGAATTGGAATTTTACTATCATAACCAAAATAAATATGTCTAAGGGCCTGGTCACGAGATCGGTCTAAGCGGCGAACGGCGCGGCAGGGGCGATGTACATGGCGCGTTTACTCTGAGGCGGGCACGCGCCGCGTCATAGTAAACGCGCCATGTACATCGAAAACGCTCGCCGCTGCCGCCCGCCGTTTAACGAAGTATTAAATATTTTCTTCTAATACCATTTCATAAATAGTACACAGATATCTTATCAGATGATTTTTCTTAAATTTTTTTAGACTTTTTCACTAGTAAAACACCTCGAAAATTCTAACAGTGAAAAAGCTTCGTGAGGAAACCTACATGTCTGAGAAAATTCCGTAACTTTCTCGAAAGACGTGCAAAATCTACCAAACCGAACTTGGTCCACGTGGTGTATAGCCTTACTCTTCTGATGGAGAGAAGAGGCCCATACCCAGCAGTGGAACACATTATATACAAGGCTAATTATGATAAAGCTGAAACAAGTGTGTAGACGCTTTCAATTTACAATTCCAATAAATATTTGGCATCGTTTACATCAAGACGTACTGCTGGTTAATCGACTGTCAAACCGACGAGTCCACATCATACGCAATATTTTTTAATTGACATGACAATTTAAGCGACGCCTGATTGGGTTTCGATAAAATTCTTCATACAATATGTAGATAACACTTTTAACAGGTCGAAAACAAAATTGGAATTATTAATATTTGCATGTAGGTACCTACATAATGCTTAACAAGTTCATGACAATTTGTATGCCTCAGGTTTATGCACTAAAAGCGATGCTATTTATTGTAAGTAAAAAGGTGTAGATAGAGCAGTACTATTTATTGTAAGTAAAAAGGTGTAGATTCAACTTATGCCAACAGGGCTTCACAGTTTTTACTTTATATAATCTACAGGCATGAATAGTTTGTATTTTGCTATACGTTCCCCATATATTATTATGGTAAATGAAAAACCGCATCAGCACACTTTCGCGGTAAGGATGTTATAATTATTTGACTTCCGATATCATTTATTTTTAAGTAGTTAGAAGCAAACGTCTAACAGAAAAATTATATGAAACATAGATATCACAAATAGTATTAATAAATAAAATAGAGTTATAATATTTTATGTATAAAAGCTTTTCATGTTACGACTGGCAAAATGCATGTAGGATTAATTTTAAACTGTGCAGTTCGAACTAAATTTTGCGCATAAAAATGACTTATGCTAAAACTAAATTCGATTACTAAATCCTTGTTCCAAATTATTTATGTGTACATGGACTGCAGAATTAATAAATTAATTTGACCAGAAGTAATTAGGGAAGGAGGTAGGTTTCGACTTTACACTATTTGGATTAGATCCTAAGATAAAGATTCGATAGCATGTAAGCCAACATTAGAACATGAGATATTTAGTTATATTATAAACACACAGGAGTTACTTAATTAACAAAAAACTGTCCGAGTGTTGAAAAATAGTCTTAATCTCTTAATAGTCCCATGGTACGGTGAAATTCAATCTAAAATACTTAGTAAGGGCCTGCTAATCTTTTTTAAGTTGCTACTGATTTTATTTTAATTATGTAGGCACTGAGTGTCCGAGGTTGTTTTATCTTAAGCAGTACAATAAAAAGGTTGGTAAAAGAAATGTTTCCTCATTAAATTTGCGTTAACTGAACGTTTAAAAGTTTTTTTATTGTACAATGAAAACTTCGCGGAGTTTAATAAAAATCTCAAATTACACGGCTTGCGAAGCGACAAAACTCTTAAAAATTTTGGGAAAATATTCAGTGAAGTATGGATTACTTTGTTTTTTATTTATTTTAAGAGGAGTTGTGTTTATGGGTGTTTAATATTTAGTAAGTTGATGCTTAAGTAGTCTTGGTTATCAGTATCAATTTTATTATATTTACTTCTAAATAATATTTGTACAGTTTCAGTTTACTGGAAACTGCATAAACATCTTTATTTATGGAAAAAGATGCAAAACGTAATATTGTTTTCGTATAAGGAAAATTTTATTCAAAGGAAATAGCAGAGGAAACGATAGATTATTCGATTTCCACCAATATCTGTTTGTTTAGTTCCCGACCGACGTGAAGTTTTCGATTGAAATCATGTTTAACGATAGATAGATTAATGTTATACTAGTTTCACATTGCTTGACTTCATGTTCCTGCAGTTATAAGGAGGAAGTGTGAGTTTATTTTAAGTGGCCGAAAAGTAACTTTTGCACCAACTCAAATCATATTTGTCTTTCGTTTCTTTGCAGTAGGATAATATCATGGTGCTCGAAACAGTGCCGAAACATCGCATACTCGATACAAAGATACCAGGACAATAGGTCATAATGTTAATGATCATGAAAAATTAAATCTCTATTGTATAAAATGCTACTTTACGTGTCAACCATGTTCTTTAAATGCGTACATACCTACATATGTAGCACTGTGAAACTATGTACGTACATCAAAAAGTTTTTTTCACTAATTCCAAAAATATATAAAATTAGAGCTGTAATGTGTATATTGGCAAAACATCGCGTTCCCGGCTTTTTCTCGATACAGTTTGCACTTAACAATCTATTTAGCTGATGGTGCTACAAACTCAATTTATCCGGCTCAAAATTAAATTGTGCTTCATTCCATCATGGCGGCTTGTCTGTACTAACTACAATTCATTCTGTATCCATTTAGTACCGGCTCTACATTCCCCGGTGTATTTTATACGGTTATTATTCTAGAAAAGTGTTTAGGTTCTCACCACGTGGTGATTAAAGTAGGTTTTATAGTGCTATCTTGTGAGATTAATTCTTATAATATTGCTGTTCAATGAACGTAGTGTTTGAAGTAGCCCCCTCGCCATTTAGAATTGCACCGAGTATTTTGGATTTTAATATACAGTAGGAAACATTTTGAATGATCTATAAATTGCTGTTTCGAGTCAGGGTGTACTTTGTGAAGCTTTGATTGTTTGTAAAGTCCTCCGCGGCTCAGGATAGGTTATTGCTAGTGTTAAGAAGTAGGTACTTATCTATTAAACGCCAATTAGAGCAGGCGTGGATTACTTACATACGAACGAGCTGAAAAGCGCTATAAGTTTTGGAATATTACAAATATTAATTTATCTAATGAAAATTTGAATAAAAATAAACAACCACTCTTTATATGCGGTGTAATTATAAAACCTTTTTAAAATAAATTTGATATCCTAAAAAAACGTGTGTAAAAGACATAAATTTCACGTGTCGGTTTACATACTTAGTTCTTCAAATATTTGAAGGCTTGAAAACTACGATGATAAAAACATAAATAAAACTTAAAAGCTTAATCAATCGATACGAACAAAAGGCTAGATCATAATCCAATAAATAACATAATCTGATGGGAGTGAATGAAGCAAGAGAGATATGTCAGGATCGTTGCAAATGGCGTTCCGTAGTCTCTGCCTACCCCTCCGGGAAACAGGCGTGAGTCTATGTATGTATTAAGAGCGTACGGTTACTACTAATAAGGTAGCTTTGAAATGCAGCAAGAACGAGAATATAAAGATAGAATAATAATTTTAGTTGCTGAGCAGCCTCATAATGCACCAAATTATTTTTTTAAGACTAATCTCGCACTCGGATTATATCCTGTGTCACGGGGGACTTTACAAACGTACAATCAACAGACAATGAACACTTGGACTCGAAATACCACTTTATGCGTCACGAAAATTTTAGTTTCGCGTGGGAATCAAACTTTCAGTATCAGGGGCGAGGTGGTTGCTTAAACCACTACGCCAACCGTGCGGTCATTATTACATTTATGGCTAAGCTCAAGCTTGAAAGCGAGCCCATATTCCGAAAGTCATTTTGGCTACTACTAACGGCCATTTTCAATATTCGATCCATACATGGATTGGATGGAGATTCGAAATTCGTGTTTGACATATTTTGTATGGAGCTTATGTCAAAAACGAATCTAAAATCTACAGATCTATCTATATATCGAATATTGAATTCTGTAGTAAACCTATTAAACGCAAACGATTTTGAACAATGACAGGTTTGAGTTAAATATATACCTATAGTTATAGTTGGTCGTGGGTTTTCCGCACTTAGCCATTTATTTGGGCCATTGTGCGTAAGTGGCGACTTGAATGACGCTGACTACTCATACCACCTTAGCTCCTTCCAGATACCCATTAGTTGGCTGGTGTCGTTCAAAGCTTCACACATGGCTCTGGGGTTGTTCAGCAGCTTTGCCCGTTGATCTCTCACACTTGTGCAGATAAAATATATAGTTACCTATTAGCTACTTTTTAATTAATACATAACAAATATAGGTGGTCACTGATCACATACTACGCGTTAGCATACTAGTTTACTTGTGTTACTACTTCGTGATGTGTGTATAATATAACATATCTATGTATTTTAATATTGCTGTCATGAATACGCACCGACGAACTTTTCGTATAAGTTTTCATTAGAGGCATTTGCCAGCTAGTTATTAATTTCTTACTTTGACGTTTATTTGCTCATGTGATGATGGTATTTAAATTAATATTATCTAGCGATACTACATGGCAGAAATTTCTTTGATAAATTACAAAGTTTAGAAAAGTCCATGTCCATGAAATATTTTATTTTATGTATAAAATCTTTTCATGTTACGACTGGCAAAATGCATGTAGGATTAATTTAAAACTGTGCAGTTCGAACTAAATGTGTATATGGACTGCAGAATTAATAAATCTGGGGGCACGGCAGTGCCCCCACCAAGTCGAGCAAAAAAGCGGCACGGGTGTACCATCCTTTTTTCGAAGCAATTCAGGCCATTTTCGACCCCCTATAACTTAGTTGTGGATTAAACTAGAAACCTGATTGGTCAGTAACCATGCAGGCATTATATACAGATGGCGTATTTCAAATTTCATTCAATTTGAACCAGTAGTTTAAGAATTATAACGAGTCAAAATTCTTTATTTTGTCACTCACTGACCAATCATCAAAAGTATATGGCACTTCTAGCAAAGATAGAAGCTTCAAATTTAGGAAACAATTAGTGTTTAGTGTATGAACCACAGAAATAAATAGTAATAGAACGGTGACATGGGCGTGGTGCGCGTGTCAAACTATTGCACTATAGCGCATGTGTTTACACATGTTGTACAACATTATTCTGCCTGACAATCAGCAGTGGTCAGTTTTTATATAAACAATAACATAATTTCATTTTCCACAGCTACATCACACACACACATCGATAATAATTCCTTAGTGTGGTCACTATCTATACGTCACTGTGGGCGGGGCTTGCTGAAATGTGGCAAGCGCGAAATGTACGCGATGACGTGACATTCACCATTCTATTACTATTTATTTCTGTGGTATGAACCAAGGAAAAACTAAAATATATTTCAATTTCGGTCCAGTTTTCGAGATACATCAACTGCATAAAGAACTTTGTAATCTCATATGAATATAAAGGATTACAAAATTACATTTACAGTTAGAGCTTTAATTAAGAAAATTCGTTGTTGGTGTACAAGAAGTAGAAGGTACCGGAAAGGACAAAAGTAAGACTATCTACAAAAAGAAGTGAGATCCCATAAAAACAATACTTGTCAAAAATACCAAGTCTCGCGACCGTAAAAAGTTGTGAGATCCATGTAAAACCAAGTCAGTTAACTAAAAATATTTAATGTTTTAAATAAATATATTGACTTGGCAATCGCATTAAACAATCTACTTTATATACATATGTATTACTTATGAGATATATTGTGTTTCCATGCGATGGCCGAGTCAATATATTTATTTAAAACATTAAAGATTTTTAGTTAACTGACTTGGTATTACATGGATCTCACAACTTTTTACGGTCGCGAGACTTGGTATTTTTGACAAGTATTGTTTTTATGGGATTAATTTGACCAGAAGTAATTAGGGTAGGCGGTAGGTTTCGACTTTATACTATTTGGATTAGATCCTAAGATAAAGATTCGATAGCATGTAAGCCAACATTAGAAGATGAGATGTTTAGTTATATTATAAACACACAGGAGTTACTTAATTAACAAAAAACTGTCCGAGTACTGAAAAATAGTCTTAATCAAGAGATTAAGACTATTTTTCAGCACGCGGACAGTTTTTGATTGAATTTCACCGTAAATTACACGGACTTTCTGAAGCGACAAAACTCTTAAACATTTTAGGAAAATATTCCGTGAAGGATGGATTACTTTGTTTTTTATTTTATTTTAAGAGGAGTTTTGTATAAAGGTATTTAATATTTAGTAAATTGATGCTTAAGTAGTCTTGGTTATCAGTATCAATTTTATTATATTTACTTCTAAATAATATTTGTACAGTTTCAGTTTACTGGAATCTGCATAAACATCTTCATTTATGGAGAAAGATGCAACACGTAATATTGTTTTCGTATAAGGAAAATTTTATTCAAAGGAAATAGCAGAGGAAACGATAGATTATTTGATTTCCACCAATATCTGTTTGTTTAGTTCCCGACGTGAAGTTTTCGATAGAAATCATGTTTTACGATAGATAGATTAATGTTACACTAGTTTCACAATGCTTGACTTCATGTTCCTGCAGTTATTAGGAGGAATTGTAAGTTTATTTTAAGTGGCCGAAAAGTAATCCTTGCACCAACTCAAATCATATTTGTCTTTCGTTTCTTTGCAGTAGTATAATATCATGGTGCCCGAAACAGTGCCGAAACATCGTATACTTGATACAAAGATACCACGACAATAGGTCATAATGTTATTGATCTCTCATCTCATCATCATCTCATCATCAGCTTTTAATAGTCCACTGCTGGACTAGGTCTCTCCTTTGTAAGGAGTAATTGGCCTAATATACCACGCTGGCCAAAAGGGTTGGTATATGGTTTGTATCAAGTTTTCCTTCTCTTACAGTGCTGTTCTCTGCATAATATGCTCCCTCTGTCGGCTCTTACGACACCCATGGGATGATATGCTGTGGTGACAATTTGTATACTTAATCCGTCACCACACGGACACGTTAATGATCACGAAAACTTAAATCCCCATTGTATAAAATGCTTCTTTACGTGTCAACCATATTCTTAAAATGCGTATATACCTATGTAGCACCTAGGGTATTATATTGTCTGTGGTAGCACTGATAAAGTATGTACGTACATCAAAAAGATTTTTTCACTAATTCCAAAAATATATAATATTAGAGCTGTAATATTGGCAAAACATCGCGTCCCCGGTCGTATGTCGTAGGTTTAAATACACACTAGGAAATATTTTGAGTGATCCACAAAATGCTGTTTCCAGTCAGGGTGTACTTTGTGAATTTTTTAATGTTTATAGTTCTCCGCGAAATAGGGTAGGTTATTGCTAGTGCTAAGAAGTACAAATCGATGAAACGTCAATCAGAGTAGTAGCGGGTCCCTACATACGAACGAGCTAAAAAGCGCTACAAACATTGGCAGAATAAAAATATTAATTGATCTCATGAAACTGTTGAATAAAAATAAACTACCACTTTCTATATGTGGAGCAAATATAAAACATTTGGAAAATAAATTTGATATCAATATAACCTATGTTACTAATAGATGCGAAGGAATTCTACGACGCCTTCCTGTCTTGTAAATATGAACTTTGTATTTTTCCCTCCTTTTTTGTACATATTTCTTTTTTATGTATGTAAATCAATTTGATATCTCAAAAAAATGTGTGTGATAGTCATAAATTTCGCGTGTCGGTTTACATACTTAGTTCTTCAAATATTTGAAGGTTTGAAAACTACGATGATAAAAGCTTAAACAAGACTAAAAGCTTAGTCAACCGTCACGAACAAAAGGTTAAAAAATAAACCAAAGAATATTATAATAAGAGATTACCATTATTACCACTAAAGTAACATTCAAGAGCATCAAGAACTAGAATATAAAGATTGAATAACTTTTGTTGTTAAGCAAATTTATAATGGATCAAATGATAACAACATTTAGGTAAAATCTCTGCTAAACTCTGTCACGACAGTTAGTACGAGTAGCTCACACTTTTAGCAACATTACTAGGCCGATTTAACGTACTTAACATACCTATGTATTTTAATATTGCTGTCATGAATAATTACGCACCGACGAACTTTTCGTATAAGTTTTTATTAGAGGCATTTGCCAGCTAGTTATTAATTTCTTACTTTGACGTTTATTTGCTCATATGATGATGGTTTTTAAATTAATATTATGTAGCGATACTACATGTCAGATATTTCTTGATAAATTGCAAAGTTTAGAAGTCCATGACATTTTATGATGGTTATGAAATTAGAATTACGTGGATTGGATAAAGTTTACTATAGGGTTGGCGCAAGATGTGAACCCTGAATACCACGCAGCGAATGCTATGTTTCCGATGTAAGAACGGGACATAAAATCTAATGTGATTTAGAAATAGTATTGCCCTAGGTATGCCGCTTGCCGATTGAATCACTTCTGGTGAGGGAGACAACGACGTATTTTTTGTATATTTGCCAAATATTGACAAAGATACAACTATTTTGACGGACGTTCGTATTATTAGAGATCCAACCTCTCAATGCTTTGGATGAGTTGGTTCAGTTTTTGTACTTCTGCGGTGAGGCATCAATTAATTCTGCTGGTGGCTGGTATAACCCGTAAACACAGTAACTTCATCGCGGTTCTAATAGTTCGCAAACGAATGACGCTGTTTACGAGTTACAGTAGTCGCCGCGATGCAGACGAAATCGCCCATATTATATTTTCTTTGCAATATTGACGATAATTATTTCTACATTTATCAATATAAATTACTTTCCAATATCCGTATTTAAAGTCCCCAATCGTTCATAAATCAGTTTCAGTACAATTTATTGTACAAAAATACGTTTTAATGCGTCGTGAAAAGCCGAAACGTGTTACTTGTTTTGCGTCATGGGTTTTATGTGATAAATAATAACTTTTTGATGTGGGCGTCGGGCCATCGAGTTTATGTCGCATTAAAAATCATGCTCGTAAAACAGTACGCCATATTACAGTGATTCCGATAATAGATTGGACTGCGTATGTACTCGGTTAATAAAAGTATCATAATGGACTAGATGAGCCCGCGGTTACACTCGCGTTATTTAAGGCTACTGCTCCGCTCCCGTGGCTCATAGCGAGATGTTATATAGCCTATAGCCTTCCTTGATAAATAGGCTACCTAATTGGTCCGATTTGAAAAAATATTATATAAAGTCTGTTGGTTTCCCTCTGGTCTCACTGCCTACAGAATCTAATCCGTTCAACCACCCAAACAAACAAACTCTTCAGCTTTATATGTTAGTATTAGATTCTGTAGGCAGTGAGACCAGAGAGAAACCAATAGACTGTTACGAATCCTAGATGGGTTACGGAGGGTAACAATTGACATAGTGATAGCCCAATAGATATAAGAACAGACTGCTATGCAGAGGGTTCCGGGTTCAAACTCACAGCACGCACCACTGACCTTCCAGTATTATGAGCGTATTCAATTGCTAATTATCTCTTGCTAAACGGTGAAGGAAAACGTCGTGACGATACTTGCATATCTGAGAAGTTTCCATAATTTTCTCGTAATGTGATGTATACCAACCTCCACTTGGCTAGCGCGGTGATCTATGGCTTTTAACATAGTGAGAAGAAGTTGCATGATTTTATCATAATAGATTCTGTTGCGAGTTTAGTTATCTGGTTATTTTGTAGTAAGCGATCGTTAGGGAATTGTTGCCTGGAGTTTGATGGCTCCGATCTAAGTTAGATGCAGTTAGTGTTTAACTTTAGTTGGATGTTGTGAGAAGGTAATGCTATTTCTACTTTGAGCACGTTTCCCACGATGTGTGCCAGTGAAATTTTATTATAAAGTACATGCAATAGACATTTTACGAACTGAGTTTTCAACTACACAGGTGATCTTTATTGCAGTCACTTTGTCACTGCCGAGTGTGTGATTGGATTTAATTTAAATACTATGCAAAATATATATAGCAGTGATTTAGAATTTGTTAATAAAAGTTCGTATATTAACCAATACCTACTATTGATTCTTTTGACTATATTTTTTTTTTAAATCATAATATTATTGTGACTCAAATGTGAGAGGCCAGCAGTGATCTCCGAAAGGCTGTATGAAGATAAAGATAGTTTGTTTTCAAGGACATTATTAGGTGCTAACACGGTGTTTCAGTTTCACAAAAGCTATTGAGTTTAAAACGAGAGGGATTCTTATTGCAACAATACTTCTATGAGTATGTAGTTTGTGTTTTACTAAAGAATATTATTAGTCTGATTGATACAGAATTGCAACGAACGTCGCACCGTTATTTTCACGGTAGAGACCGTTCAGGCCAATATATATTCCTTATTCACCATTAAGATTCCTTAGTAAAATAAACTACACAATAGAAGTTAGGTATGAGAAACGACTGATGGACGAATGTCATAACTTTACGACATATTTATACATACATACTTCATGGGGATGCTTTATTGATGTAAGATATGTAGTTTTATAGGATATTTCATATGTCGGAAATATCGCGAGAAAATTTGCATTCTATCATGCTTTTTGTCCTGTGCGTTTGCGTTTATGTGGGTTTAGTTAGGCTAACGCATAGGCTAAAATCACTCAAATTAGTCTGAGATAGGTACATGATTCTTTGAAAATAAGCCATTGGTCAGAGCCAGACCAAATTACATAATAACTTAAAATGTAGGAAAAATATTATTTTATATACCTATTACTATATTTTAAGTCTTATGAAATTACAAAAGAACTCAGTCAGCTCCACAGGGTTGTTATTTTAATAGTGGCTACAGCAAAAGTAATTTTTCTAGATAATTAGTTTCATAATAAATTGGTTGGTTTAGTTGTTGGAAACGGTGGTGGTGGTTACGGCCCTCTTTATACAGCCACAGAGCCTTTAGTAAAAAATATAATTATAAAATATTTCTTAAGGGTTCTTTATCGCAACGGTGCTTATTTTAAGGACAAGATACGTCTTTTTGCTGCGTTTGAGCGTGGTATACTGAATTAGTCAGACATTATATTTTATGAAAAATGTTTTGTGTGACAAATTTTCTCTAAACTTCATATTACGAACAGTTAGGAATAGTGTTAACACCAAAAAGTAATTATTTGTTATTCACGTTAGTCCAGCGTTTATCTTAAATTGGCTTTAGAAAGTTTTGAATTGTTATGGATATTATTATAGTCTTAGGGCACATAATAATAATCATGCCTAAACTTGCCAGTATCATTATCATCCTAGCCCGGTATGCACAGAAAGGCGTGAGTACATTGTATATTTGAAGGATGAGACGTATTATGAAACAATGCCCAGAAAATCCTTTATACTAACTTTGTACAAACCAGATACTAACAAACTGTGTACAATATTTTCTATGCGCGGTGAGAGACAATGTCTCGTTTGAAGCTTGTTTAAACCTCTATCTAACCGCCTTTTAGTCTCACCCGTTCACAATACAGAGCCTTGGAATACAGCTATATTGTACACTGTATACACACGGGAGCGGAACTCAAACGAATTCCGGATGCTTTAATTAGGATATTTTCCTATTTCAGCAACAAATCGGTGAATAATTTAATTAGAATGCCGATTCACATTGTAACGGTTTAAGTCGGTGTGAATTATTTATCTTTAGGTTAATTTTACATTCTGCCCATTGTTTCGCCCGCGTTGGAGTAAGCCATCGCGGATCGAGGAAAAATATGCCTTATATGGTACATTGATGTACCTATAAGCTACATTATTATATGCTTTCATCAAAATCCGGTCTGTAGTTCGGTAGTTTTTGCACGAACGAAGTATCAACTATACAAACATCCCTCACAATTTTTTGCACTTAGAAAGAAGTGTGGAGTATTATTTAAATTTTATTTGGGTTATTCTCTCAGTGAAATTACATACATGTTTAAATGATTGCTGCTTTCAAGTTGCTGTTATGACCAGATAAAAGCGTAGGCGTGCTATTTTTAGTGCTGGCTAATTGGCTTGCGTCGGCTCGTCTCCGAATATCATGTTGCATGTCTACCACTTATCTTACGTTGCAGGCCCCTTTGAGACTAAGACACATAAAGCCCGAAGGCAAAGTAGAGTGAAAAGTCGGTTGAAAATTCTTGCGAATTCAAGTACAACTTTTTATAGTAACACATTGGTTTTTAAATTAGGTTTAAAAAATTGACATGGCGGCCATATATTAATATTTAGGATGGATTTAAGTATTCCACTAATTTATTTGGCTATCATGACTGTAGCTGTAATTTTAGTCACTTATACCAGTCAATATATTAGGTAGACATAACAGTCCGTGAGATTAAGAATACGGATTGTCACCACCCCATATCATGCCATCAATGTGTGTCTTAAGAGCCGACAGAGGGAGCATATTATGCAGAGAACAGCACTATGAGAGAAGGAAAACTTGATACAAACCCTTTACCAACCCGTTTGGTCAGCGTGGTATAGTAGGCCATTTCCTCCTTCCGAAGGAGAGGCCTAATCCAGCAGTGGACTGTTAAAGGCTGATGATGATATTAGGAAGTACAATCACCATGAAATATACAAAAAAGGACTTTAGACATTCGCTTTTTACTTCTACTACTAGTTAACTACTTCAATATCTAAATATATGTCCTTTGCGAGTGAAATAAACGGTCAAACTTAAAAGTCGATATAAAGTCAACTCAGTTCAACATAAGTACTGCCTATATTTCTAGTAAATAACTCAGTGGCATTGAACTGAGTATTCATATCCTTTGTCTAATGGAATATCCGGGGTATTAGGCGAACAGCAACCTTAGATTATAATCTGAGTTCGTGAAACAAATCCGTAAAGTACATATACGTGACAAAATTAAGCCGCACACACACATGCTCACACGTCTTGCGTCGTGATGAGGGACACACGTATGTTTGTTTGTATACGTATGTTGTATGTTTGTATGAGTGCTGTACACTTGATTAATTTGGGCCGACGATTCCATATCATAAAACGTCGAGGACTGGACCGTAGTAATTGGATGTATTTGAGTTATAATTTGATTAATTTACTGCAAAAGTATTGGGGATTGCGGCACGTGGGCTTGTGAGAAATGGCGCATAAATATTTTTGATCAGGCTCTACTTTAGAAGCTAAGTTTTTTTATTCCAACTGTACTGTAATAATAGGGATGAACGTCTTATACCAGCTGTACTCTAATAACGGAAAAATAATTATAAAGTTCTTATTTGTCATATAAAGCTACTCTACCATACAATTACTTGTGAAAGCAAATAAAATATCGGCGTATTCATTATCTAAGAGCAATATGAAACTACCTTAGAAATGTCGGTGAAAAGCCACTCGATTCCTCAACTTCATGAACTGGGTTAAAACAAGTTGGAGTACTCCATAAACATGCTCACGGCAACTTTACTTTGTTACCAACTCCTGGCACGTAGCAAATATTAAGTTAGCCGCGGGGAAACAACAAAAACTTATTAGTAAACTAAATGTCGTTCATTTATTTGTCAACCGTACCTCTGGATAGGGTTGGGAAATGCAGCCACTTGGATTTGCGTGGTCACTGTTTATAGTTCGTAAATATTAGGAATACGTTTAAAGTAGTTATACGATATTAGATAGATAGATAATATTCTTTATTGTACACCAAAATAAAGTACATTTCTAAAGTAACTTAAATCTACGATGTATGTACATTCGGCGGCTTTATTGCCAAGGGAGATTTCTTCCAGGTAACCTTACGATGGACAAAAATGATTATACAAGGTTATTTAGCGGGTCTTACTCGCGATAAATAATATATTTAACGATTAAGACCTGCTAAATAACCTTATATACTGTATACTAATCGCGAAAGTTTTAAATCGTTGACAGAAATGATGTTAGAAGTATTGTGACGATGGTGTAGCTATGTAACTAAATATAATAGGTATTCATGTGCATGTAGTCGTACTAGGGCGCGAGGGTTTAATTCATGGCCATAGCTATCTTTGCTATTGGCGATTGACCTTGTCAAATTCCAGCTCAAAGTCGTTTCATCAGGCATTTCAAACCCTGGGTTCAGTTAGTGATGTTAAAGACCTTAGTATGGAAACAACAGAACTTGTTGGGCATTGATATTTGTTATTCGGTATAGGTACAATTATACAGTCATTCATTTTATTTAGCTGAACAGTCACGTTCTTATACACTTAGGTGAGCGGATATTATCAAAATAAATAAAAAAGTTTAACCTCGAACATGGATGTTTGTCTTGGTCTGGGTGTTTCTATGTATAATATGTATGTATATATACAAAAAAAGTATATATGTATGTTTATCCATTATCTAGTACCCATAACGGATGGTGATGTGTGTATATGGTAGAATATTATTATTTAATATTATAATGGATTGTATTGGATTCTTCAAAATGATATCGTAACTAAAAAACTATAGGGCATGACTAGACTTTACACACAAAATATTTTGTCACTCTAAAGATCTGTGAATGGAAAATTATTTGTCACTCATCGACATAAGCTTTCTATTCTCTTTTGGCAATTTACGGGTCAGTTTCCTGTTTAATTAAATACGGATCATTAGCTGTATTGCAACAAAGAAATAGGCATTTGGCCTTTGCAATTTAACTAATGATCGCCGCACCCAACGAAGAGTAAGGTTAAATTACTCGTCAAAACTTTACAGTTTCCTGAAGGGCCGTGATATAGGCAACTTTGCTCAACTAAAGATTGATCGATCGATGCCGTAATGTTTAGATGGCAAGCCCTCGGGATAATGTTTGCTTTGAACCATTTCGTTGCTTATAAATTTTGTATTCATCGTATAATATTAAGTAGGAAAGTACGCAATTTTGTATTACTTTTCGACTCGTATGAAGACCTTGAATTTGCTTATTTGTATCAATTTGACTGTTGAAATGTTATTAAGCTCGTTGATAGATGTGAGTGTGGTCTAATGGTTGAATATTTTGAGAACGAGATATTCTGCCATATGCACGTCATTCTTACTGCGAATGGAAAGTTGTTGCTACTTCAAGAAAAAAGTAAACAGATTTTTAAACACCAATTATTAATAGCCTTCTGAGAACAAAATATGGTAGTCTTCTACTTTTTAGGTGCTTTGATATAAATGCCACAAAAATCGTTCATCCACCCAAGTGGTGATGTCTGCACACGTTACTTCATCATCATCAGCCCTTTATTCTGTCCACTGCTGGGCACGGGCCTCTTCTCACTATGAGAAGGGTGAGGCCATAGTCCACCACGCTGGCCAAGTGCGGGTTGGTAGACTTCACGTGTCTTTCGAGAACATAATGAAGAACTCTCAGACATGCAGGTTTCCTCACGATGTTTTCCTTCACCGTTTAGCAAGCAATAATTAACAGTTTAATATGCATAACTCCGGAAAGTCATTGGTGCGCGCCGTGGATTCGAACCCGGACCCTCTGCGTAGCAGTCTGTCGGTCTCTCCAATAGGCTATCGCTGCTTCTACGCACGTTACTTAATAAGTTGATCTATCTCGAACAAGAGTCAAGTCGCTAGTGGCTTCGCTTGACTTTCTGGGCAGAGCAAACCAAAACATGTCTCGCAGTGCAGCGGTGACTTTACAACAACAAAGCTACAACTAAGTTCAGAATTAGGAAGTACGTTTAGACTGAAGCGTAGACTTCGAAACCGATGTGTGGTATAGTTCTATAATTTCAATACTGACTTGTGGAAACATTAACAACAATTGATGGCAACACTAAGTTACAACTTAATGTTGCTAGTTTTGTTTCAAATATTAGTCAGTGGGCATAGGAGCTCAATATTTCAGCCGTTTATGGCGTTTAAGGTGGCAAACACACGCAAATAGGCATTATAATATATAGGTATTAAGATACCCATGAGAAACTTGATGGGAGTGAATGAAGCAAGTACCTATGTCAGGATAGTTGCAAATGGCATTCCGTAGTCTCTGCCTACACCTTCGGTATGTATTCAGATACCCTACACAATGCAAAGAAATTATAACACAAGCACAGTTGACATAAGCTTAGGTACGCAAATTATTAACGAGTCCCATTTTTATTTCTTTATATTTCGCTTATATAGGCCTAAAGCACTCAAGAATACAGAAAATGGTTGGTTTTTAATACTCTCTTTGTAACTTGCGCCAAACGCAACTCCGTGATTTAATTAAATTAGTTAGAGAGAAAATTAAACAAACACAGTTATGTTTCTTTTGCTTTGTTTTCGTTTTATCTTATTATACCTGCCGAAACGTAATTTAATTTTAATTTAATTTTAATATTTTCCTTGTCTGTTTATAAAGCTGCATCTAAATTAGTTATGATGGTACCAGTTAGTCAATTCAATGTTTCTTTCAAGATTTTGTGTCGCAACATCTGTAAATGTAAAACCCAGTGGTGTACATAACGGACTGCCGAGACGATGATCTTGGGTTAGACTTTTCGGAGTTATGTGTGTATTAAAAATGTTAATTATCGCTCGCTTAACAATGTGCTCGGTAGATGGCAATAGGCTCGCCCCTGTTACATTGGGACCTGAACTTAACTGGCGAAAAGTGGTTGTTTAATACACCTCTGCCTACCCCTTCGGGGATAAAGGCGTGAAGTTATGCTATTTGCAATTTAAGTTATGCTTTGTCAAGTGAGTTTCACATACAATCAAGTAGGTTGTAGGTCGTTGGCATTCCGTTCTCTACCTCTCCATAAAAAATAAATATTTAAACAGGTAAAAACGCAATTAGTGTAGCATAAATAATTTACAAAAGCAGATTCAATTTACACAGGACTGTCGATACGACGGAGGACGTCCTCTGTCAAGCTCTTTGTGGACAAAGTAAGTTTAATTAAAATATTATTTATCGTATTATTTATTCATACTTGGACATTGAGGTGGATAAGGAATTGCGTACGAGGTTACTTTAATCGGTTAGTGTTGAAATTGCCCATGATGATATGATGTGCGTACTCAGAACGCAACGATTCTAAAACCGATTCCAAATCAGTGAACTAATTGACATTGGAGGACAATTTACTACTCCAAGAACCAATTTAGTTATAGTGACCCAAACATCTAGACAATACACAGAAGGTAAGTTTTGAAAGGATCAAGTTAGAATTTTAAAGGATAAATTGTTACAGAGATAAACAGCAACGCCTCCGCCTCGCCTGTCAAATCGGTCGTTCTGGATTAATAAAAATCCAGAATGAGGGAGGAGAGGTTTGAGGCAGCTCTCAGAGATCAGGATGGCATAAACGTTAGTGTCGGTAAATGTTGCTAAAATTATAGACATTACGTCCGTGTAAGCCGTATAGTCGCTACACTCCTAGTGACCCCATGATTGGCCTTCTGCTAATATTGTACTATGTAATATTCTGTTAGCTGTAAGTTTACTTATAAGAAAAAAATAAAAATAAAATAAAAATATAATGAGCAACTCATACGTTGCACAACGTCATGTGTTTTTTTTTATAGTATAGGCGGCAAACGAGCAGACGGATCGCCGATGGTAAATAATTACCGCCGCCCATGGACACAAGCAACACCACAGGAGTCACAAGTGCGTTGCCGCCCCTTGGGGTTGAGAAAAGGGATAGGATGAGGAGTGGGATGAGGGAGAAGGAATAGGGGATAGGGCCTCCGGCACTCTCACTCACCGAACGAAACGCAACAGTTTAGGTACTGTTGCTTTACGTCGATTTTCTGTGAGAGGGTAGTACTTCCCCGGTCGAGCCGGCCCATTCATGCTGAAATCAGCAAAGCTCTACTACCGTGTGATGTGTGATGCGCTTATACGAGATGCTCGCGATAACGTAAATATATCTACAACATGAGTATCGGCGATTTATTTAGCCTTGTGTACGGAGCGGCTAATATTTTTTATTTTGTTTGTTCAATGTTTTTGCAATGATTTCTTTCACTAGCGGAAAGAGTTGGCCGCACACTCACACGAAAAACAAAACAAACAACTAAGGGAAAATTGTAATAAATGAACAATATTAAGTTTCTTTTACATTAAAAACTCTCCCGACGTAAAACCTGCCTGTATCACCGAGGGCTTTACAAATAGAAGAAGAGACACAATATTTTTTGTCCGTATTAGGATTGAACCTGTAAATCTCCGCGCGTTGAGTGTGATGAGTATCCGTTTGCCTTTGAGGCAAACCAACTGTAAAATATTGTTATTTTCACAGTGAGATTTACATTTGCAATGGATAAAGTAAGCGAAAGGTATACAGATTACAAGAAATTCTTCGTCGGTTCTTAAAAGCTGAAGTACCTACTCTTTTAAGGGTGTAGATACTTTTTGTCCTGATGTTATGGCCGCTTTGCATCATTCTTACTAAGGAATGGTGAGCAAAAAACTGCCACGCTAGTCAAGAGCGATTCGGTAGGCTTTACATGTATTTTGAACGTTATTAACTCTCGGACATGCAGGTGTCCTCGCAAAAACGCGAATATTGCCAGAAAGAGTTCAGAGGTAAGGCAAGTGATAGTTAACAATTTATGTAATAGATCACTGCTTAGCAGTCTGTTAGTCTCTATATTGGGCTATCACTGCTCGAATATAATAATAAGTGGCTAATATTTACTAGTCGCGAAAGTTTAAAATACATTATTACTTTACAGATATATAAAATTATAACTACTTTTAAACTACCACGATTTGCACACATACTAAAGATTATGTAACGGGTCTGAATCGTGTTAATGAATGAAAAGAAAGATGAAATACCTTTGAAGATACCATTAGTGTTGTGTGTCGAAGTACCGACAGTTCCGAACACATAAATGTTAGTAATTGTGAAGACCAAGTGAGGGTAGTTTCCAAAACCCGCACTTCTCGGAGGCAGCGCTGACGAACATCAGTCATCCCGTGACCACGGCTGGTGTAACCCATGCCGAAACGTCGGGAAAAATAGAAAGGTATTTCATCTTTCTTTACATTCATTAACACGATTCAGACCCGTTACATAATCTTTAGTATATAAAATTATATTTAGAAGAAGAGGTACACTATACAGTTTGAGATAGCTTTTAGTTGTTTTGTCTTAAGTTTGACGAACTCGTAGAGTACGTATTTACGTCTACGGTAAAGTTTGTGATGCAGTTGATATTGTTGTTATGCCGTAAAACCCAAGTTTGGACGCTAATGCCAAGAGCCTGTCAAGTTATAGTGGTGTATACCTGTGCGATGTTATATCGGGCAAGTTTCTGTCTTGTTTTGAATAGCGGTTGGTTGATAAATTCAGGTGATAGTTAATTAATCCAATGAGTGGTACGTTGGTTACGGCCGTCTTCATTTGTCTACTATTTGTAATTATCGGTTGATGATTGATGACGCAGATGATTGTAACTTGTTGAAAGTAGACATTAGGAAACTACAAGCACACAGCCTTTATTAAAAAAGCGAAAAATTGTCATGGAAGCATACACTTACCGATAAGAAAATGTTGACCAACACAAATGAGGTAGTAAAGAGGCTGCAAGATGTAGAAAATTATATGGACAAATCATTGTTAATATCAGCTAGCAGTCCATTATAAGGAATTCTGAATTCGTGAGTGTCTACTTAACTTTCTGTATCACATTGAACGCTATTTGTCAGGCACGCAATATTTTTTTTTTCATATTACTACCTATTTATTAAGGTAAAACTTCTAACTTGCAAAGGTATTCAATACATTTTGTGTCTCCAAGACCACACCGCCAAAATTCCGTCCAAAAGAATAGAGAAAAATATTTAATACATATCTATATTATCATGTTGAATATATACGGCAGTTATAACGAAGTATGAGCCCTAAACTTTAACGTCACGACGTTATACGGCACAGATAAAGATAAGACATAACCTGCACTCAACCGAGCCACTGCGGAATACTAAAAGTTGAGAAAATCGCTGCTAAGTATCTATTACCGTCTGTTCTGCCACGTGAATATAAATTATATACATAGTTTATAAAACTTTGAACCGCAAGGTCTGTGAAGCATTGCATAATGAGTTGAGAATACCCGAAATGTCTGTATTTTATAAACTTTTTAGATTTCGTTATTTTTAACATTTCTTATTCTCGAAATATCTCCTGTGTCGCGAGGAATATAAAAACATATTATAAACAATGTACACAAAGTACCCGAAGTATGGAAATAAATATTTTTGGATATCACACAAAGTCAATATGGCGATTGAACCCACAACTCAGGCGCCCGCTTAAACCGCTAGGACATATGTATGTGTAGTCAACATCAACCGCACATACTACTACGTTATGTTATCTATATTATTTGCTACTTGGGCAATGTGACCGAATAAAGCTATGAATATTGTAAAAAGAGATATCCTAATACAATATTCATAGTCCTTTTGGATATCTTCACTGAGTGCGGCCTTTTAGGCCTAAGTAAAGGTTAGCTTACTCGTAGGCTTAAATATAATTACAATATTCATTAAATCGTCTTCAAAGTACAAAATGATTGTAGAATTCTACAAAAGCTAATAACATTAGTTTATAAAGTAATTTCATTAAAGTGTTTAAGTTTTACTCGATGGATAGAGAAGCCCGATCGATTTTCTTAGTGAAGCTTCTAAAATGTCAAACAAAAGTTTACAAACTTCACGTTTTTGCAACGTATCTACTCCATGAGCAAACTTTTTAAGTAACCTTCAAACTCGATATGAAAAGTATGAAGAATGTGTTTGGTTTTACGGTGGAAAAAGGAAAAGTCTAAGTTTTATATGAAATGATGGCTGAGAAAGTACGGAGGCAGGCTTCTAGAGAGCGAAATGCAATGGGTTCTTCTGATTTCTTTTTATAACTTTAATTATTTTTTACAGGTGTATAAATTCGTGTACTAACCACTTGTATTAAGGGTGGTACTTGGATTTGTTGGTGCATGTATAAAATAGATCGGAGAATAGAGTACATTGTCATTCGTTACCGCCTATAATGACCATGTCATTTTTATTTCTTAAACGACGTAAATTTACGGAACCTGATTTAGTAAATTTACGTCAAAATATAAAGATATAATATGGTCGCAACTAAAATATACAGTAACACTTACGGTTTTGTTTGTTTTATGTTGACACTGTCCTTGTCTCAGAAGAGGCTCAGGAGGGTGTCGGGATACACAGGCAGTCCGACCTTATCGATTAAATAACACGTAGTATCCCATGGATAGAATTTAACACAGCGTACATAATTATGTGTATGTATGTGTTTTGGCTTCTAATTAAAGTCAACCTCATAATCGTAACATATATCTAAGCTACTTATTTTGAGGTTAATATTGTTTTCATTTAACATAATATTATTTACGTCATAACATCAGTTAACCAGAATATTTATATTGACACTCTTTAATACGAGCATTCAATATTACCTTACCGTACATATTTATTGGAGTCTGTGTCACCTTGGGTCACGGACTCACCTCATATATCCTTGGATATTCTTCGCTATACGTAATTTTGTACGCAATAAATGTAACTTTATACACTTTACATACTTTCCTGTGACATCTTCGTGGCCTCATCTCAAGGATGCAAATGTATTTTATTGTCGCCCTTATTTTATCATATCTATTACTGTTATGCGTGAGACAGAACATAATTCATACTTCAAAGGGAAAGGTAATTTAGTTAAATTATAGGTTCATAGAAAACTTATCTATTTCGATATACTTTTTTATATATTTTTTATTAACCAAATAAAAAATCCTTATATAATGTATGAAGTTTGGGTATTTTAACAAGCTCATATTGCCCTGAGGCTTGGTTTAATTATTTTAGGAACATTTTGTTCCAGTGCTGTTGAGGATTATATTTGCCAGTCCATTTGGCTGATATTTGGGGGCGTTTCGAAGCTTAGCACCTAGAAAATACAAAGTGGGCTGTTGCTAGGCCCCACTTTTACGTTTTGATAAAATTATGCATATGTAGCATCATTATGTTCTACTATAGTAGAAGATTTAGAATTTGGAATTAACGGGTCAGTTTCCTATTTAATTAAATACGGATTAAGTATTTCAAAAAATAAATTGGCATTTGTTCTTTGCAATTTAACTAATGATCGCCGCACCCAATGAAGAGTAAGGTTAAATTACTCGTCAAAACTTTACAGTTTCCTGAAGGGCCGTGATAGGCCGGCAGCAAGGCAACTTCGTACAACTAAAGATTGATCGATCGATGCGGTAATGATTAGATGGAAAGCCCTCGGGATAATGTTTGCTTTGAACCATTTCGTTGCTTAGAAACTTTGTATTCATCGTATAATATTAAGTAGAAGAATAGGCATTTTGGGACTTGCAAAGACCTTGCGCTAAGTTATTTAAATGTTTCTGAACTCTATGATGACTGCAGGTGCTGCCTAACGGTTGAACATTTTGAGAAATCTGCCACAAACATGTAGTGCTCCTTGATAATGTTGCAACAAATTGAAATAAACGGCTCTGATTTCTGAGAACCAAATATGTTAGCTTTTTTTTTGACGTGACAACGTCTTATAAATTGGTTTGCCGGGTGACACTTCAAGAAACTGCGTTACGCTCCGCTCACGTTATGCGCTCACAATGAGAGCGAGTGAGAGGCACGCGTCCCGCCTAAGAGCGAGAGAGACAGACATAAAAAGTGAAAGGCACGCGTCTTTCATCCTTCTTCCTACTATACGAATGAATATTCACATTAAAATTATTTTACCACTCAAAGTCGTTGTCACGTAAAACTTTCGCCCGTATACCGACTTTACAGGCAACCAATTTTTATAAAAAAAAACCTGTCAAATTGACTTCACGCTGCCTGATGGTAAGCTGACAGTGAAGTCCTATTGGGAAGCCCACCATCCCCAATTGCTGGTTAAGCAATGTGACATGACGGCCCTCACTTTGACAGCCTTGAGAGATGCTTTTTCACGCCCCGCTTAAAGGACCCAGGATCAAGGGAGGAAGGAAACACGTGAGCTGGCAGTGAGTTCCACATCTTTATGGTACGGCAAAGATAAGATGTACCGAACCTTTTCGTACGTGACGGTATCTCATCTACCGTATAAGGGTGGCACCTTAACCCGGCACGTGTTGTTCGGGATAGAAAAGGAGAGGGTGGGATGAGTTGAAAGAGTTCTTCTGAACACTCACCTTGATATAATCGGTAAAACACAGCCATTGAGGCTACGTCCCTGCGTAATTGCAGAGATTCAAGGGTCTTAGTAGCCTCAAGGTCACCTATGATACGGACAGCACGCCGCTGCAACCTATCAAGGGCATCTAGCAGGTACTGAGCGAAGCCGTTCCAGAGATGAGAGCAGTATTTCACGCAGGGGCGAACCTGAGTCTTGTATAATAGACACAGCTGCTCCGGCATGAAAAACCTCCTCACTCTGTTCAGGACTCCGAGTTTTCGAGATGCCGATTTATTGACACCCTCAATGTAGTTTCTCTGGTTGAGTTTGCGGCGTATGTCCATACCAAGTATATTTAGACTGTCCTGTATCGGTAGTGGAGTGTCCAGAAGAGAAGGTTGGAGAAGGAATGTCGGCCTGCTTAGCCGCAGGATGGCCGAGATACCGCCCATGCACGGTACTGTCATCTGCATAGCAATGTATGCTCCCAAAAGTGAGCATATCATTGATATGCAGAAGAAAAAATGTGGGTGATAAGACGGATCCCTGGGGCACACCAGCATTTACCTGCATAAACTTTGAATTTAGACCTTCGCAAATAACTCGAACACGTCGTTCACGCAGGAAGCTAGCAACCCAGTTGCACAATCAATTTGGCAAGCCGTAAACCGGAAGCTTGGAAAGAAGCGCACGATGCCAGACTCTATCGAAGGCTTTGGAGATGTCGAGGCTGATAGCCAATGACTCCTCGTGCCTGTCCATAGCCTCACCCCAAAGGTGAGTGACATACGCTAGAAGGTCGCCCGTTGATCGTTTCGGTCTGAAGCCATATTGTCGATCATTAATAAGAGAGCGATCTTCTAGGTAGCGAACGAGTTGGGTGTTGATAATCCGTTCGAATACCTTGCAGAGAATAGGGGTGATGGCTATGGGTCGATAGTTAGCTGGATCAGAACGATCCCCCTTTTTGGGAATCGCTTGTACGTTCGCCTCCTTCCAAGCCTGTGGCACGACGCCAGAGGAGTAAGACAGGCGATACAGGAGACAACTCGGCTGCACATTTCTTAAGAACAATCGCTGGGATACCGTCGGGACCACTGGCTTTCCGGACATCGAGAGACCGCAGTATCGCGCGAACATCGCGTTGCCTGATGCGAACATCAGGCATGGAGTGGCCGCAGTGGTTTATAGATGGCGGCTGCGAACCACGGTCATCGATTTGGGAGTTGGCCGCAAAGAGATTGACAAGCAAGTCAGCTTTCTCTTGCGGCCTATGAGCTAATGATCCATCAGAGCATCGCAACGGTGGCAGCAAAGACTGGCAGAAATTGGATTGCACGGCTTTGGCCAGCCGCCAATATCCACGGCTTCCCGTAGGGTGCGACAGAAGTTCTTGGCCAAACCGTGCAGCGCGCTGTGCATTCGCTCTGATGTATGCCCTCTTGCAGACCTTAGTGGCTCTGTTATAGGCTGCTTTGATGAGATGAACACTCGGATCGCGACGAGACCGAGCCCTGATCCAAGCACGGTACGCCGACTGTTTTTGTTTAACAGCATCGGCGCACTCGCGATTGAACCAGGGCCGGAGTCTGCTGTTGCTGGTGACAAAAGTGGATGGAATATAATATTCCATACCTAACAGAATTTCCCCAGCAACAGCAGACGCACTTTCCGAAGGATCCCTCCCACCAAAGCAACGCTGAGACCACGGAATGGACGCGTAATAACTGCGAAGGCCATCCCAGTCTGCTGACGAGTAGTGCCATAAGCGTCGCTTTACGTCCACATGTTGTGAAGGCGCAGCGGTTGGCACTGAAGTGCAGACCAAACAGTGGTCGGAGGATCCCAATGGGGCTTGAACCGACACACTGTACTGGTCTGGATGACTCGTCAGCAGAAGGTCCAGCAAAGAGGGCGCTTGACCCTGAATATCTGGTATCCTGGTGGGCTGGAGTACCAGCTGAATGACCTGACCGGTCATGCGTGAGAGCGAATGCGTGAGCAGCCCTTCCCGCGTGGTCTGTTTTGGGAGAGCCTAACCAGGTCTCATGGTGGGCATTTAAATCTCCCAAAAAGACCAACTCAGCAGTCGGCAACTGTTCCTGCGCATCATCTGCCGCCTGACTGAGCCTTCTACTTTTCTTGTGAGGGTGTGGCCTTGTTTTAAAGGCCACAACAATCCGTCATCCATTCAAATTGTTAGCTCTTACACGTAACTTTACTATGTTGATCTATTTCGAACGCAAAGTTAAGACGCTCATGGTTTTGCTAGACTTCAGAGACAAAACAAACCAAAACACGTCTCGCAGTGCAGCAGTCACTTTACTACAACAAAGCTTCAACTAAGTTCAGAATTAGGAAGTACGTTTAAACTGAAGTGTAGACTTCAGACTGATTTGTTGTATAGTTCTGTAGTTTCAATACTGACTTGTGGCAACTTAGAAACAATTGATGGCCACACTAAGTTACGAGTTAGTGTTTCAAGTTTTATGTAATAAATATATTAGTCAGTGGGCATAGAAGCTCAAGATTTCAGCCCTATAGGCTCAGCCGTTTAAGAGGACATACATAGACTCACGCCTGTTTCCCGGAGGGGTAGGCAGAGACTACGGAACGCCATTTGCAACGATCCTGACATATCTCTCTTGCTTCATTCACTCTCATCAGATTCCTCATGCATGCTCTTCTGTTCAGGGTACTTCTCACCTGTCCTGTTTTTAGGATGTCTCCAATCTGGTCAGAGAACGTCCGCCTAGGTCTTCCCCTTCGTCCTGTCCCTTCCACACTTGCCTTATATATCTGCTTGGTCAGTCTTTCGTTATCCATCCTCTCCACGTGCCCAAACCATCTTAGCATACCTTTCTCGATGCTTGTCACTATATCTTCTTTTACCCCACAACACTCTCTTATCACACAATTCTTTATTCTGTCAGACAGAGAAACACCACACATACTTCTCAGTGCTCTCATTTCTACAGCATTTATTCTACTTTCATGACTTTTCTGCCATACCCAACTATCACTACCATACATAAGAGTAGGTACTAACTCCCCTCTATGCACAGCCAAACGTGCCTTTTTGGACACGTTTTGGCTATTCATAAACGCCTTCAGAGCTCCATTCACTCTATTACCTGCATTAACTCTTCTTTCAATATCTTCTACATTCTTACCATCTCTTGTAAACAGCGTACCTAAATCTACAAACTTTCACTTGCTCCACTCGCTGTCCATCGATCATAATATTACAAGCCGTAACGCATTCCTCCTTTTCAAAAACCATAACTTTCGTTTTACTTACATTCACTTTCATTCCTTTCCTCTCTAACGCACCATGCATGATTGTTACCATCTCCTGCAACTCCTCCGCTGAAGACGCAAGCATAACCTGATCATCAGCATAAAGGAGGCATTTGACAAGTAACTCATTCATCCTTAATCCACAATCACTATGTTTCAAATCTTGCAAACAACTGTCCATGAAGAGGTTGAACAGCCACGGCGACGCTACACATCCCTGTCTAACACCTGTGTTGATGGTAAACCAGTCAGTGTATGCCCCGTTTATCCTCACACAAGCTCTAGAATCCTCATAAAGGGATTTCAGAGCTCGTATGAGGCTGCTGTTCACCCCATACATCGACAGTACCGACCACATTCCATTCCTCACCACTTTATCATAAGCCTTTTCCAAATCCACGAATGCGCAGTAGACCTTTTGACCTTTGGCCAAAAATTTCTCGGCTATGCATCGCAAGGAAAAGACTTGATCCGTATTTAAGAGGACTTAGGTACAAACGCAGGCAATTAAGCATATTATACACGGTACTAGAGTGTGCCCGCAGCTACGTCCGCACATTTTTTTTTTATCAGTTTCTGACCGATCTTGTAGGAATTTTGAGAAATCCCTTCTTAGTGCAGCCCTACGGCCCCCTAAGAACATACATAACAAATGTCACCTTCTACCGCCCAATAGTATCGGCTGTAGCTTGTATGTTAGTCAGTTAGTAACGCAAGGCTTTTATATAATCTACACTCACATCAAAGAAATTATAACATAAGCGTAGGTACGCAATTTATTAACAAGTCCATTTTTTACATAACATAGCAATTTTTATTTCTTTAAATTTCTCTTATATAGACCTAAAAGCACTCATATTAATTTCACGAATACAGAAAATGGTTGGTTTTTAATACTCTCCTTTTAACTAGCGGCAAACGTAACTCCGTGATTTAATTAAATTAGTTAAAGAGAAAATTAAACTAACACATTTATGTTTCTTGCGCTTTGTTTTCGTTTTATCTTAGTAGGTATACCTGCCGAAACGTAATTTAATTTTAATATTTTCCTTGTCTGTTTATAAAGCTGCATCTAAATTAATTATGATGGTAATCCCAGTTTCAAGCTGGGGTCCGCTTACTAGTCTAACCGGATTTGTCTGAATATTATCTTTTTCACAGCTATACCTTTGAGTTGCGGAGGTCAGACGGCAGTCGCTCTGTGAAATGGGATAGCGATATTCCAGGGTTTAGACTAGTGTCACTTTATTTGGATGTTACTGACGCCTGTCAAAGATCTTCATCACAATCGGGACCGACGGCTTAACGTGCTCTCCGAGGCTCGGGGCAAGCGATAACTAACAATTCAATACGCACATAACTGTGAAAAGTCCGCGGTGAGCGCCGTGGATTCGAACCCGATACCCTCTGCATGGAATTCTGTTGGTATCTCCACTAGGCTATCGCTGCCTTTTTTATGATGGTACTAGTTAGTCAATTCAATGTTTCTTTCAAGATTTTGTGTCGCAACATCTATACATGTTAAACATGTAAATATAACTGAAGTGTCTATTTGTAAAGTGAGTTTCGCATGGGATCAAGTGGGTTGCAGCTCGTTCGCATTCCGTTCTTTAGTTCTCCATAAAAAGTATTTTAAATATTTAAACAGGTAAAAGCGCAATTACTGTAGCATAAATAATTAACAAAAGCAGATTCAATTTGCACAGGACTATCAAAGTCAGTGTCTGTAAATTATTTTTACCTTACATCCGGTCCTATATTTATACGACACTTCCGGGAAATGGAGGACGTCCTCTGTCAAGCTCTTTGTGGACAAAGTGAGTTTAATTAACATAATATTTATCGTATTATTTATTCGTACGTGTCTCGAAAAAAGTGTGGACATTGCAGTGGATAAGTCATTGCGTACCCGAGCATATTTTTATCTTCGATTTATCAGGCGATTTATGTTGTTAAGCAACTAACGCAATACACATTCTAAGAGGTTCATAGAGAGAGTCGCGTCGCCAACGTATGTTAAGATCGTCATTACAAAAGTTGACGATTTTGCAGCGCGGATTTTTGGAGCAATTATAGAGCATTATGGTCGTATAAGCCGTGTAGACGCTATGCCTATAGTGACCCTATGAGCAGCTTATACGTTGCGATTCAATGCCACGTGTACGAATCCTGCAGGGCTACGAAGGGATGCTCGCGACAACGTAAATATACAACATGAGTATCGGAGCTTTAATTAGCCTCGTGTGCGGAGCGGCTAATATTTTTTATTTATTCTGTTCAATGTTTTGGCAAAGACTTCTTTCACTAACGGAAAATTGTAATTAACGTACAACATGAAGTTGCTTTTGCATTAAAAACCTTCAGACGTAATGCCTGTCTGTGTCGCCGACAGCTTTACTAATAGAAGCACAGACATACAATATTTTTTGTCCGTATTAGGATTGAACCCGTAAATCTCTGCGCGTTGAGTGAAATGAGTATTCGTCTGCCTTTGAGGCAAACCATTGTTCACATTGAAACAAACGTAAAATATTGTTATTTGGACAGCGAGATTTACATTTGCAATGGACCATGTAAACTACACACAGTAAATCAACACAATTTACAATATTAATTGGTTCTTAATCGCGGAAGTACTTCTATTAAGGCGTATATATACCTATTATTTTGACGTTCTTGACTATCAGGCGTGGTCATCATCATTGGTTCTGATTACAAACTCTCCCACTTCTCAACACGGGCCTCATCTGCCTATGGGAACGGTAAGGCCACAATCCGCCACGCTTTTGAACAGCAATTTGGTCAACAGAGACTTCACATGTAATTCAAACGTTATGGAGAACTTTCAGACATGCAGTTGTCCTCGCAAAAATGCGAATATTGACAGAAACAATTAAGAGGCTAAGTAAGCTATAATTAATAATCTAATAGATCCCTGCTTAGTAGTCTATTAGTCAGTGAGAAATGAATTTGAAGATATGAGATACATATTTGACGTATAGGTACATACAGAATATGTCAAGCATGTACTTATCTCAGATCTCTAAATACATCGATAGATCGGATATTGCATTTGGTGGTTACTCTCTCCATTTGGCTATCACTGCTCAAATATAATGATAAGCGGGTAATATTTACAAGTCGTGAAAGTTTAAAAAATATTATTACTTTATAGAAATACACTATACAGTTTGAGACAGCTTTTACTTGTTTTGTCTTAAGTTTGACGAACTCGTAGAGTACGTATTTACGTCCCCCCCGTGGGATCTTCACCTTGTCGTGGTGGGGGGGCCTAGTAACCGTGGATTGGTGACCCGCGGTGAAGCTAAGAGGGATCCAGGAGGGGACGCTCCGCCTGGGCTTGACGGAGGCCTGCGCAGGATGCGTCCAAAGGGGCGGGTGCGAGGGACAGTTCTTCTGTCCCTCACAGTCGGGTGCGGTCGCGGGAGGAGAGGCGTGTCGGTGTTGCGTTGCCGCGCGCCCTATCTCCCGCGACCAAATGGGGGCGCACCATTCGATGCGTCGCGGTGGGGCCGCAGAGGAAGAGGAGATGCGGTGTTGCGTTGCCGTCCTCCCTATCCTCTGCGGCCGCTGGGCGTTTTGGCGGCGGAGTCCAACACCTTAATCCGTCGCCAAGGGGGTTTTGTTCGGGGCCCGCCTGACCATCTGGCGGGCCAATACCCGTCGGAGGGTGGCGACGAGTGCTTTGGTGATGCCCCACCCTCCGTCACACGGGTACATGGCGGAAGTCGTTTTTTTAAAAAAGAGTACGTATTTACGTCTCCGGTAAAGTTTGTGATGCAGTTGATATTGTTGTTTTGCGGTAAAACCCAAGTTTGGACGGTAATGCCAGGCGCCTGTCAAGTTACTGTGGTGTATACCTGTGCGATGTTATATTGGGAAAGTTTCTGTCTCGCTTTGAATAGCGATTGGTTGATAAATTCAGATGATAGCAAATTAATTCAATGAGTCACGTTATATAATTACGTCGGTTGAGACAGTTTTCATTAGGCGTGAGATTTGTGGGGGTTTGTTAAAAATGTTGCGGTGTAAACACTGGTGCGCTATTCAACACTGAGCGGAATCTATCCTCGCTTCCAAGTGTGATCAGCCACATCGACGCGTGCACTGTTCTGTAGAGTGCCACCGCCGGTCCCATGTCGTTCCTCGTCCTCGGAGTAAGCTGCGTATTGCCCGTCTTGGTGCGGAATACTGCCTCGCCACCAAGGTCAACACGCCTTACGCCTCATGCCTCGACGTACGCACTGTCCTGCAGAATGCCGCCGTCCTGCAGAGTGCCGCCGCCGTCGTATGCCGCTCCGGAATTCTCCTGCTGCCCATATTACCGTGATCACTGTTGTTCGTAGCGTATGTTCCACTTTTAGGTTCCACGTGTCCTGACTCAGGTGTTCTCCGCAGTTAGGTCGTAAGCCCTTTCGGTCGTAGTGAAAAGGACGAGTTGTCTCCCATGAGGCCAATATGTCTCCATGTCCATGCTGCTTGGCTGCACGCTGTTGCCACGCTGCACATGCGCTTATTTGATTGCACTGACCATGTGCATGTGCGTCGATGCCGCATTGCCGAAGCTGAGCCGAAGCTGAGCCGAAGGTTGCGTCTTCGATGTCAGGGGTCACCAATGTAGGGTTTGTTGAAGATGTTGCGGTGTAAAGAAAGAAATAACTCAAAACACGAAATATATATACTTTACTGGTGGTACCACATCATTATATAAATAAACTATAAAGCTACGACCTAACGATATGAAGGAAGGTAGACGACTGCCGAGCCGCACTTACACAATATCGTGCCTTGTCTATAATTTGTAGCGTCAGCAGCCGCTACATATTGATACTATTTGTAATTATCGGTTGATATTTGCAGATCATCTCAACTTGTTGAAAGAATACATTAGGAAAATACAAGCACACAGTCTTTATAAAAAAGCAACAACATATTTTGTAAGTAACTTTAAAATATGTTGTTGCTTTTTTATAAAGACTGTGTGCTTGTATTTTCCTAATGTATTCTTTCAACAAGTTGAGATGATCTGCAAATATCAACCGATAATTACAAATAGTATCAATATGTAGCGGCTGCTGACGCTACAAATTATAGACAAGGCACGATATTGTGTAAGTGCGGCTCGGCAGTCGTCTACCTTCCTTCATATCGTTAGGTCGTAGCTTTATAGTTTATTTATATAATGATGTGGTACCACCAGTAAAGTATATATATTTCGTGTTTTGAGTTATTTCTTTCTTTACACCGCAACATCTTCAACAAACCCTACATTGGGCAGTAGTCCAGCTTGTTAGAAACAACTTCAAGAAAGAAATCGACCACAGGATCGATCGCTAGTTAGGTTGGGCAGCGTTTGGCAAGCTACGTCGAGTTTTCTCTTCGCCCCTACCGCAATGCCTGAAGACCAAAGTCTTCAACCAATGCGTCCTACCTGTTATGACGTACGGTGCCGAGACGTGGGCACTCACTAGTCCACAAACTAAAAGTCACGCAGCGAGCTATGGAACGGGCTATGCTTGGCGTCTCTTTGAAGGATAAAATCCGAAACGAAGTTATCCGGCAAAGAACCAAAGTTACCGACATAGCTCACAGAATCAGTAAGCTCAAGTGGCAGTGGGCTGGCCATATCTGTAGAAGGACTGATGACCGATGCAGCAAGCGTGTCCTAGAGTGGAGACCACGCCTCGGCAAGCGTAAGGTAGGGCGGCCCCCGGCTAGGTGGACCGACTACCTGATAAAGGTG
Source organism: Euclidia mi (assembly GCA_944739405.2). Lineage (NCBI taxonomy): Eukaryota > Metazoa > Arthropoda > Insecta > Lepidoptera > Erebidae > Euclidia > Euclidia mi. The sequence continues at coordinate 26,877,294 of OX123197.2, forward strand.
GCTGGGACAGACTGGATGCGGAAGGCTGAGGAACGTGTACTGTGGCGCGTGTTGGGAGAGGCCTATGTTCAGCAGTGGACTGCGATAGGCTGATTGACTGATTCGTTAGGTGATCTTACTTTACACAGAGAATAATACATCACTCGATTTGACGAAAGAAAAAAAAAATTATGCATACCGATGTTTTCAATTTCACTTAAAGCAATACCTACGTGGACGTAAGTGAAATGACTGATATTAGGGGTACATCACGAAAAGGCGTAAGTGAAACGTTTTTCAAAAAAATATAAATATCGTTATAATTAACTACAGTACACTGAAACTACAGTTAATAATATGATCAATCTTAGCCACATATTTACATAAATATCATACCAAGCACATGAAATCTTAAGACATACAGTTATGACAGTACATCGTTATGTAATGATGATGATTTCATAAAAATGGCTCTGCTGTAAAATTTACTAAAACACAGTTACGCCTTTTCGTGATTCGACCGACGAGATGATTGTAACTTGTTGAAAGAAGACATAAGAAATCTACAAGTACACATTCTTTATAATAAAAGCCAAATATTTTAGAAGTGGGTATACACTTGCCTTTGAGCAAATTATGACCAATACAAAATATGAGGTAGATGTAATAAGGCTGCAAGATGAATGTAAGTATAGATGCACAAATCGTTGGTAATAAAAGCTAGCAGTTCATATTAGAATTCTGAGTTCGGGAGTGTCTAAACTTGCAATAAATCATGGGTGCTATGGCTACAAAACTTTCTATATAACATTGAACACCATTTGGCAGGCACGCAATATTTTTTATAAAGATATATTACCTATTTATAAAGATAAAAAAGAATAAAAAAAAGAAATTTAATATTTAAATTATCGTGTTGAATACATACGGCAGTTATAACGAAGTATGAGTATGTATAACTTTAACGTCGCGACGGTATAAGTATGTATAACTTTAACGTTGCGACGTTATACGGCACAGATAAAGATAAGACATAACCTGCACTCAACCGAGCCACTGCGGAATACTAAAAGTTGAGAAAATCGCTGCTAAGTATCTATTACCGTCAAATATGTTCTGCCACGTGAATATAAATCATATAGTTTATAAAACTTTGAACCGCGACGTCTGTGAAGCATTGCATAATAAGATGTGAATATCCGAAATGTCTGTTTTTTATAAACTTGTTATATTGTTTGGTTTTTTTTACTTCCACGCACTAGAAATATCTCCTGTGTCACAAGGAACTATGCAAACATTCAATCATCAGATACATAGTACATTCAGATGGGAAACAACAATTAATGGATCACACTAAGTGTTGTATCGTGTGGAGATTGAACTCACAACACACAGTGCAGTGCTAAACGGCGAGGCGACGACCGCTAGGACATACGCGTAGTCAACGTCCATCGTACGTTATATATATTATAGTCTACTTGGGCAATGTGACCGAATAAAGCTATGAATATTGAAAAAGGGATAACCTAATACAATATTCATAGTACTTTTGAATATCTTCACTAAGTGAGTGCGGCCTTTTAGACCCAAGTAAAGGTTAGCTTACTCGTAGGCTTAAAATAATTACAATATTCATTAAATCGTCTTCACAGTACAAAGTGATTGTAGAACTCATCGCAATAGCTAATAACACTAGTTTATAAAGTAATTTCATTATAGTGTTTAAGTTTTACTCGATGGATAGAGAAGCCCGATCGACTTTCTTAGTGAAGCTTCTAAAATTTCCAACAAAAGTTTATAAACTTCACGTTTTTGCACCGTATCTACTCCATGAGCAAACTTTTTAAGTAACCTTTAAACTCGACATGAAAAGTATTAAGAATGTGTTTGGTTTTACGGTAGAATAATGAACAGTCTACGTTTTAAATAAAATTATGGTTGAGAAAGCGCGCAGCCAGGATTCTACAGAGCGAACTGACTTCTGATTTTTTTTATAACTGTCTTTATTTTAATTATTTCTTACTCGTGTATAAATACCTCTTCTAACCATTTGTATTATAGGTGGCATTTGTTGGCACATTTATAAAATAGACCAGAGAATAGAGTACATTGTCATTCGTTACCGCCTATAATTACCATGTCATTTTTATATCTTAAATCACGATTTAGTACATTTTTAGAAGTTAACTGATTTAGTAAATTAACGTCAAAATATAAAGATATAATATGGTCGTAAATAAAATATGTATCACTTATGGCTTTGTTGGTTTTATGTTGACACTGTCCTTGTCTCAGGAGAGGCTCAAGAGGGTGTCGGGATACACAGGCAGTCCGACCTTATCGATTAAATAACACGTGGTGTCCCATGGATAGATTTTAACAAAACGTATATGTGTATGTGTATGTATATGTATCTAAGCTACTTATTTTGAGGTCAATATTGTATTCATTCATAACATTCAACAGAATATTATTCACGTCACATAGACAAGATGCTAAATATATTATATAATTTAACCATTTAGCTAACAAAATATTATATTATTTTTCTAGACATAATTTTACCAGAATATTTATAGGTATTGACACTCTTTAATACGAGCATTCAATTTGATTTTGCCATCTATATTTATTGGAGTCTGTATCACCTTGGGACACGGACACACCGCATATATCCTTGGATATTCTTCGCCACCGCTATACGTAATTTCGTACGCAATAAATGTCACTTTATACACATTACAGACTTTCCTGTGACGTCTTCGTGGCCCCATCTCAAGGATGCAAATATATTTTATTGTCGCCCTTATTCTATCATAATTATCTATTACTGTTATGCGTGAGACAGAACATAATTCTTACTTCAAAGGGAAAGGTAATTTAGTTAAAACATATGTTCAGAGAAAACTTGTCTATTTGGATATACCGACATACGTATGTTTTGACCAAATAAAAAATCCGTATCCGTATATAATGTATGAAGTCTGGGTATTTTACCAAGCTCATATGTCAAGGCTTGGCAAATGTTAATTATTTTAGGAACATTTTGGGCCAGTGCTGAAAGTGTAGAGGATTATATTTGCCAGTCCATTTGGCTATTTTGGGGTTTCGAAGCTTAGCGTCTAGAAAATACAAAGTTGGCTTTTGCTTTGCCGGCCCACTTATTGTTGTGATAACATTATGCATATTACGTAGCATCATTATGTTCTACTATAATAATAGAAGGTTTAAAAATAACAATCTAGGGTACTCTTTTAGGTCTCTAGAACTGGTCTCACTCGCATTCCCTCTACGGTTGATGTGTTGTCAGGTAAAGCAGCAGTGTCCATAGTAGACAAATTTTGACACTTGTGAAGCGAAAAGTTTAACTAAATGAAGCATACATTGCAAACCGCAACGAATTTAAAGGAGTTACCCATGCATACATCAGATGATATTCTGCATTGTACTCGCATCTAAACCTATTATATCTGGACTTCAAAGAATATAAACGAAAAGATGAAATATAATGAAATGACAAAAAAAGCAATGACTCTGAGTTTGTTTCGGCCTTTCTTCTCAAGAAGTAATTTAGCTAGGAAAAGCCGGCATCATCTAGAATAAGTAGGGTTTTGACTTGTATAAGTGTTGTAAACAACCAAAATGCAGAAATAAATATGTCTTTATGTCTTCATACACATGTTTACATGTGCAAACTATACGCATATTACTATACATTTCAGAAACAATTTTATTATACTTATATGAGTATAAGTAAACTTACAGGTTAAAACATTTTGATATTCGAAACGCGGTAATCTTAAGGAAACACAAGAAGCTTAATGTATAAAATTGTTCATTATAATGTAAAACATACCTTTTCTTAACGACTGCTATGAGAATCATGTGCTGAGTGTTCTTCGTGCCCCTTATTGCTCTGAAACAAACATAATTTTATGATATTAGACGTTTGAGATGCTTTTAAGATAATTTCATGAACATTAATTTATTGAGATATGTTTTATAAAACATGATTGGCACTTCCGACTGGAGGATGTTATTCACGACGTTTTTAGAGGCTTTTGTAAATTTGAAATGCAGATACATCTTCTTAAAATGAAATATATATATTTCTATACTAGAGGACGCCAGCAGCTACGCCTGCATTTTTTTTTTTTAATTCACCCGTTTTGGCCGATCCCGTGGGAATTTTGGGAAATTCCTTCTTAGTGCACCCCTACGGTCCCCAAGGAACATACATGCCAAATTTCAGCTTCCTGCGCCCAATAGTTTCGGCTGTAGCGTGTCTGTCAGTCAGTCAGTAACGCAAGGATTTTATATATTAAGATGACTGATTTGTTGGTCTGGGCGTTAGTGATCCTGATTGCTAATCTGGGTTCGCGGATTCGAATCCAAATCAGGAAATGGCTTTGTGTGATGACGCTGATTTTCTTTGTTGGGTTGTTGTAATACATACATACATACATAGACTCACGCCTGTTTCCCCGAAGGGGTAGGCAGAGGCATATTCAACGCCCACTTTTCGCTAGTGTTTTGATCCCACGTAAAAGGTGGCGAGCCTATTGCCGCTTATCGGGATATTTTGTTTGCCAGAGCCTCGTCCGTTGATCGGCAGGTGCACCACATGCAGGTGAGGTTGGCTTGGGACCCTAAGTTCTTGGTGGGAACCCTATGCACCCGTATATATAAATATATATCTATAAAACGTAATATGTATGTATTTAGCAATTTATAAGTATTTTTATTACTTATCTGGTTGCCATAATACAGGCTCAGCCTAGTTTAGGACTGGATGACTTTTTGAGAGTTGGGCCAGAATATTATTATAATAAGGTTAACATCTAAATGAGGTGTGATAGAACTCTACATAGTGAAAAGAAATTAGTGTAGGTATATTTTGCATTTCGTTAGCTGTCTTCACCGGAGATGCCTAATTTGTTGTATGTCAGTTACATCTTTAGATTAATGGATGTCTTTAAGAATTTGCAAACAGATAAGATTTGTTTCAAGCGGAGAATTCAAAATTCCATAGGCTAAGTCCGAGTATTCCCACCAATGAATTGCATTTGAGTCGAGCACCGAAGGACTCCTATTGCTATACCTTTAACACAACAATAAATATCATCATGCTCTTAGCGTTATCCCAGTTTTTTTTTAAATTTGGGGTCCGCTTTCTAGTCTAACCGGATTTGGCTGAAAATTAGCTTTTCCACAGAGCGACTGCCTGTCTGACCTCTGCAACCTGAAGGGATAGCGATATTCCATGATTTAGACTAGTGTCAGTTAATTTAGAAGGTACTGACGACCTGTAACGACTGTCAAAGATCCTCATGACAACCGAGACCGACGGCTTAACGTGCTCTCCGAGGCACGGGACAAGCGATAATTAACAATTCAATAAACACAACAATAAATAAATGATTAAATAGATAACTAAGCCAGTTTACAGTACGTAGCTTGTTGTAATTTTGTATAATGTATGTACTTTTCTGTCATCGAAGTCCAATTTCAAGGCCAAGTCCGTATTTTACTAAACATAACAACAACATTGGACAAGTCACCATATATTCAGCAACTTACATTTGAACGCAATTTTACCCATATTTTATCCTTGTCCAATACCGATGTCAAATCACATGGAAATCTTATTGGACGAGTAACATCTTTCGTGAGGCTGGAGGCATCCTCGGAACTCAGTGTAGCGGACGTAATTCACTTTGTACATCTGAATATTAAACGGAGATCGGAGTAACCTAGTACACGTAATCTGATGGACTTATATTTAAGCTGGTTTACAGTTTATAAAAAGTATATTTTATATTGTTGTACTATTTATTTCTTATTTTCGTGTGAATGTTTTGTGTGGCCAACACGGCAGCGATAGCCTAGTGGAGAAACAAACAAACTGCTACGCAGAGTCACGAGTTCAGTTCCACAGCGCGCAACACCAACTTTTTGAAATTCAAACAAGGCTGATGATGATGTTGTGTGGTCAATTCTGGTGTCGGAGCTTATAGGGTATCCCAAAGTTGGCTGGACACCGACAGTCCGCAAAACAAGCAAGAGTTTCTGATTCCAATACTGGTGATATGAGGACGCCTTACATGCAGTTTAAGGGTTGAGCTACACCTATCAGCACCGCATCGCACTTTTCTATGCTTCTATCCTATTCTGTCACTCAGGACCGTCATTTACTAGAGCGAGAAAGAGAGAGGGAACGCGTCAGCACGATCGATTCCGCGGCGTAAAGCACGGTAGCATTCAGTTATAAATGATACAACAAGTGGTTAGCCATCCAAGAGGTGAACTTTGTGAGCGTCATACAGTAGCATGGAAGTCAAGAAAGGGTCAAATCTTTGGAAGAAATATTTTTTTCCCTTTGACTGTCAATATAGACGCTCTCGAATAGGTACTTAGTAGTAATTCTAAATTCAGTCACTGACAAAAGAGTCCACTTAGCAATCATAATGAACGTGGTTTTTGGAGCTACATTTTCTACAAGCATCTCTCTACGTATGATATTACTATAATATCCATACATCTTTCGCGTTTAAAAGCACCTATTCAGTTTGTTTAACATTATTAAATTGTTACTCCCAATTTCGTAATTACCTTCTGAGAACTCCCACATTCCCACCGCACTTGCTCAAAGAGCTCCTTCATAATAAATGAAGAATTTCTCGCCTTAGAACATATTTCGTCATACATACGACACGGATAATAAATCTTGGTTCCTTATTTCATACATAGACTCACGCCTGTTTCCCCGAAGGGGTAGGCAGAGGCATATTAAACGCCCACTTTTCGCCAGTGTTTTGATCCCACGTAATAGTTGGCGAGCCTATTGCCGCTTATCGGGATATTTTGTTTGCCAGAGCCTCGTCCGTTGATCGGCAGTTGAGGTTGGCTTGGGACCCTAAGTTCTTGGTGGGAACCCTAAGCACCCTGGTTCCTTATTTCGTGTAAAATAATTCCCTATTTCGTCTGAAAGTCTATTTGTTAAATCCTACGCTAGTATGATTTAAAAAATAGATTATGTACAATATTCTTAGGTATATTGTACTTAATTTTTTTATGTCTGTATAGAGATGAGAATAAAATATTTTTTTCGAGAATATAAGCTTGGTGACGATGGACTGATTGTCCGTGTGGTGTCACGGATTAAGAATACGCAATGTCACCACCCCATATCTATACGTGGGTGTCGTAAGAGCCGACAGAGGGACCATATACTATATACATAGAGAACAGCACTGTAAGAGAAGGAAAACTTAAAACAAACCCTATAAAAACCCGTTTGGCCAGCGTGGTATAGTAGGCCAATTCCTCCTTTCAAAGGAGAGGATTAGTCCAGCAGTGTGCTGTAAGGGGCTGATGATGATGATGAGGATGAACTGATGCTTGTTACCCTTTCACGCCAAATGATGATCGGATCTTGATGCAACTTTGTAGTAATATAGCTTATACATCAAAATAACACGTAAGCTTCCTTTTGTCACAATAAATGATAGCTCGCAGGCAAAGACGCAGACATAAGCTAGTATATAACAAGTCAAAGTTAGAGAGTGAAAATTAAAGTTATGCGGTCAGGGATAATGGTTTAAATTAACGTAATTTAAATGGTCGAATACTAGAGTAAATAGTTAGGAAAGTTAAACTAAAGTTGACAGCGCTAAAGTTAGTAATGCTCCACGCTGAACAAATATGTGGGCATTAACTTTATGGGCGAGAGGGTAAATTACATTTGGATATTCTTGTTTTAAACTATTGTGTTCACACTTTCATGACTTTTACACTTTGAAGGACACAATAGAAGTTTAATTGTTAGTATAACTGTTTTTGAAAGCGGTAAACTGACCAAACAGTTAGTGGTTTTCGACGAATGATCGAACCCGAGTCTTAGTCTGCTAAACTATCACTGTTATATTTGTTTGAGTATCTTATACTGCTAGAAATTACAACACTCGATTCTTTAAAGAAGCTGAAAGTTACTTAAAGTAACCTTCAGCTCGCAAAAAGGTAAAATTACAATTAACAACTAAATTCTAATATGGCTTTTCAATCTTTCTGTGAGAGTGTGTGGCCAACTCTGTTGTCGGAGTTTATAATCCGTTCAAAAGCCTCCGACATGGTATAACTAATCGTTGACCTATGACAATAACTGGGAACGACGGCTTAACGTGCATTCCGAAACACAGTAGCGCTCTGATGTAAATGTCAGAACAATACGTTCATTCCGAAACACGGTGGCACTACTTGCCACAACAATCGGCCGATTTATCGAAAGGCAAGTGAAGGCATAGGTATTTTACTTTAAATCAAGCTTAAATTATTGTACAGTAATACATATAGGTAGTTTAAAGGCCCCATTTCATTAGCCAGAAGCCGCAGCCGGCTGTCGACGTCACACGTGAAGGCTGCTACTAAATGAGTACTTCAGCCTCCAAGCTGCCTTTATTGAGCTCACTTGATTTATGTGTTCAAGTACCTAATACTGAGTTTATAATGTTATTGAGTAGTATTTCTGATAAGCGGAATTATAGTGCTCTATTTGCATGTCTGTCTCTATGGAATGAGCAATCGCCATCATCATCATATAATTGTATAAAATCAGACTGAATGACATATGCGAGTTGGAACATATTCCAACTCACATAAGTCATCGCAGATCGATCATCGATCTTAAAATACTGAGGCTTCTAGCCTCAGTATTTTAAGATTGAAGTCTATTTGTTAAATCCTACGCTAGTATGATTTAAAAAATAGATTATGTACAATATTCTTAGGTATATTGTACTTAATTTTTTTATGTCTGTATAGAGATGAGAATAAAATATTTTTTTCGAGAATATAAGCTTGGTGACGATGGACTGATTGTCCGTGTGGTGTCACGGATTAAGAATACGCAATGTCACCACCCCATATCTATACGTGGGTGTCGTAAGAGCCGACAGAGGGACCATATACTATATACATAGAGAACAGCACTGTAAGAGAAGGAAAACTTAAAACAAACCCTATAAAAACCCGTTTGGCCAGCGTGGTATAGTAGGCCAATTCCTCCTTTCAAAGGAGAGGATTAGTCCAGCAGTGTGCTGTAAGGGGCTGATGATGATGATGAGGATGGACTGATGCTTGTTACCCTTTCACGCCAAATGATGATCGGATCTTGATGCAACTTTGTAGTAATATAGCTTATACATCAAAATAACACGTAAGCTTCCTTTTGTCACAATAAATGATAGCTCGCAGGCAAAGACGCAGACATAAGCTAGTATATAACAAGTCAAAGTTAGAGAGTGAAAATTAAAGTTATGCGGTCAGGGATAATGGTTTAAATTAACGTAATTTAAATGGTCGAATACTAGAGTAAATAGTTAGGAAAGTTAAACTAAAGTTGACAGCGCTAAAGTTAGTAATGCTCCACGCTGAACAAATATGTGGGCATTAACTTTATGGGCGAGAGGGTAAATTACATTTGGATATTCTTGTTTTAAACTATTGTGTTCACACTTTCATGACTTTTACACTTTGAAGGACACAATAGAAGTTTAATTGTTAGTATAACTGTTTTTGAAAGCGGTAAACTGACCAAACAGTTAGTGGTTTTCGACGAATGATCGAACCCGAGTCTTAGTCTGCTAAACTATCACTGTTATATTTGTTTGAGTATCTTATACTGCTAGAAATTACAACACTCGATTCTTTAAAGAAGCTGAAAGTTACTTAAAGTAACCTTCAGCTCGCAAAAAGGTAAAATTACAATTAACAACTAAATTCTAATATGGCTTTTCAATCTTTCTGTGAGAGTGTGTGGCCAACTCTGTTGTCGGAGTTTATAATCCGTTCAAAAGCCTCCGACATGGTATAACTAATCGTTGACCTATGACAATAACTGGGAACGACGGCTTAACGTGCATTCCGAAACACAGTAGCGCTCTGATGTAAATGTCAGAACAATACGTTCATTCCGAAACACGGTGGCACTACTTGCCACAACAATCGGCCGATTTATCGAAAGGCAAGTGAAGGCATAGGTATTTTACTTTAAATCAAGCTTAAATTATTGTACAGTAATACATATAGGTAGTTTAAAGGCCCCATTTCATTAGCCAGAAGCCGCAGCCGGCTGTCGACGTCACACGTGAAGGCTGCTACTAAATGAGTACTTCAGCCTCCAAGCTGCCTTTATTGAGCTCACTTGATTTATGTGTTCAAGTACCTAATACTGAGTTTATAATGTTATTGAGTAGTATTTCTGATAAGCGGAATTATAGTGCTCTATTTGCATGTCTGTCTCTATGGAATGAGCAATCGCCATCATCATCATATAATTGTATAAAATCAGACTGAATGACATATGCGAGTTGGAACATATTCCAACTCACATAAGTCATCGCAGATCGATCATCGATCTTAAAATACTGAGGCTTCTAGCCTCAGTATTTTAAGATTATTATTTTTATCTTTTATTTGATTATTTTAAGATTTGCGTATGAAGTTTGGACACGGAGTTCCTTTAAAAATGTTGGCCCTTACTAAGGAAGTTTGTTTAATATCTTCCAACTAACCGTATTGATGCTGGTTTGGCAACCTAATCTAGTTACGAGGTAGAAACATTCTTTGAAAATCCACTAATTTAAGAATGAGCTGAAATAAAAATATATAGGAAACAGTTGGTCATAACAGTACGATTAATACCCTTTAAAACAGTTCAGAGTAAATTGATTAGTCGAATCAATGCGCAGGCAATAATTCAAGCAAGTTTGTCCCTCGGGGAAAGTTTCAATGTCCAAGCAATAGCCGGGCGCGCAAACTTATTAAGTGCTGCAATTTAAATTAATTTCACTAATACTTCTGTGTAGAGTTTAGGTGGAAATCTAATTAATTTTGACGTCAAAGCTTTCATAATTCACAGTAATATTTGCCATTTTCATTAACACCTTTATTTTTTTGTTCTCTCTGATGTCGTATTGCAATAACATAGGGAAATCTTGCGACACTAAAATAGAACATAATGAAAAAAGTACCGTTGCATGAAATAATCTCATTTAAGCTACATAGGTCCACATAACATTTGGGTATCGATATCCGAACAAGTGGGTAACCAATACTGATGAATAAAGCAATCCTCATATTATTCCAGAGTATAATTCCTATGCAGTTCGTTAGCGATGTGTTCCCGACGCAAGCCGGTTCGTGTCGCTAGTCAATGCTACGTAATAAATGAGAAATTTTCGAACCTATTCGACAATGAATTTGGCAACTAGAACATACGACGATAAAATCCAAATAAAGACTTTGATTTCAGTTTATCTACTCACTACACATAAATAAAACCCACAAAAGCCATTAAGTCAACTTTACTACACATACGACAATAAACTAACTTGTAAACAAAACATTCAACAGTTCAGTTCAACAAAATTATTTGTTTGAACGGTTAAGCGTAATGCCTTTCCTCCATTGAGGGACGATTTCAATGAAGCAATTTACGCGGGCTCCTCACTACATTCAACCCTGTTGAAGATTGACCCACGCATTCCCAACGTGAGTACATTCTATTGAACCATTAAACTAAATTTCGCATTATTACGCTACATTCTTGGCTCGTATTTGGTTCGTAAGTTTGTTTGTGGGATGAAAATATACGTACGTAAAGTTGAATGTGTGCCTCTATCAAGAGACGGCTTGCGTACTGTTCGTATGGTACCACGGGCTGTTTACGCAACTCCACGCCCTAGCGTGTATCATACGTATAAATACTTGGTTAATATAATATAACTAAATGAGCCCACGGTAGCACCCGCATTATTAAGGGGTACCTACTGCTCCGCACCCGTGGCGTATAGCGTGATGTTGTATAGTCTATATGTAGCCTTTTGCGATAAATGGGCTATCCACTACAAAAATAATTATCCAAATCGGATGAGTAGTTACTGAGATTAGCGTGTTCAAGCAAACAAAGAAACTATTTAGCTTTATAATTTTAAGTATAGGTGGCTGACGTACTTATAAACTTACTTGTGTTTTATCCAAGAGACTCAATTACTTCCAGGCAGTGCTAAAGCTCTTTTATATTCAACTGGATATTATTTCATACTTTTTTGCAAAGTTTCAAGTTACCTTGCTACCAGATTTTATATTTATTTATTGACAAGTTATAAAATAGCAGGCGTAATTAGATTGCTTGATATTTTGTAGCCTTGTAACTTTTTCCAGTAAGCAGACTCAGGACAGCGTACGGAAAAATACTCTCGTCTAACGAAGTAAGAGTAAAACTAAAATTGCTTAATACAATTAAATTGCAGCTATAAGAACGTCGAGGACATGCCTCTCTGGTTGAACAATTTCAATATTTCACTATAAGCGGCTTTACGTGGTACGAAAATAATACGTGAACATGTTTTGAATCTGAATGTTATTAAAAGATAACATAATTAATATTCTATGGTCTAATGGAATCGAATTCTTATACTTACCAAGAATACTAAATTAATATATTAATATATCTAGTATAAAACTTAAGACAGAGAGAGAGAGATAAAGAAATTGAGATATTGGCGAAGGGAATGGTACCTAAATCTTATTTTGAAAACTTACTCTTCTCTTCATTACTTACTAATGTTTTTTAAATGTGCTATCCAAGTGTAGACATCAAATTATTTGATTCGTATTTGGGAATTACGAGTATCACTTGCCTGCTATACGTTAGCAAAGTGGTGAATTAAATTGTCTACTCTTTCAATAAAGAATATTATTTGGTCACAGATAATATAATACTATACTGCTTAACGGACTGTGGTACAATGGTCAACATTTTATTCTATAGTTACTTCAAAAATCTTTTTGTCTTTTTGCCCATGAGAAATCTATTTACCCTGTTTTTATAAGTATCGACAATAACATAGACATACTCCATGATTTTCAGGCGCCAAGCCAGCAAATGTTTGCATGTGACGATGTGGTTGCATGCATTTGAATAGGGTCACCCAGGCAGATTGCGTGAGGCGTTGCTATAATTGAAAAAAAAAGGCTTGTACTTGCCAATCGCATTCTTGAATTCCTAATTAGAACGCAGGCACCGGAAGTCTGATTTAAATTGTGGTAAATTGGTTATCATATCTACATGTGAGCAAATAGTGAATTAGTACATTACATTAATTAACTTAACTTCACGTCTTTATCCCCGATTTAGGCATTTACCCCGGGGTAGGCAGAGCTGTATTACACACCCACATTTCGCCAGATACCTATGTTTCGGTCCTTAAGTAATAGGGGGCGAGGCGAGCCTATTGCCATCGACCGGGCACATTATAAAGCGAGCGATAATTAAAATTGTTAATACACACATAACTTCGAAAAGTCAGAAGAGTGTCCCCGGGGTACCTTGAGATCGAACCCGACCGAGACCATCGTCTCGGCAATCCGTTACGTACACCACTGAGCTATCACCGCAATAAACGTAACGTATAGTAGTAGTTTTCTGTAATTAAAATATGATACTGAGCTAATTGTACATTATTTTGGGTAAATGAGCAGACATATCGCCTGCTGATAAAAAACTACATATAATATTGACCTGAAGTGGAAGCGAGATGAAGGAGAAGTGAAAGGGCCTCCGGCATTCTCACTAACCGAACGAAATGCCTGTTGCAGTCCGTATAGGTATTGTTCCTTTACGTCAATAGTCCATGAGAGATACTTCCCCTGTCAAGGGCTGACTTGTCATGTCATGCTGTCATGCCGAAATAAGCAAGGATCACTACTTGCAAAAAATAACGATTTAGAAAGGCTACAAATCTCATTCGATATTATGATGTATTCTTACCGACAGATGTAAGATAATATAATAAACGAGCCTAGCCGTGCCGATTTCAAGAGTAGCGAGACAAATTTCTGTATCATGAACGTCATTATTTGTAGAACCAACAACATGTTAGAGTGTATTTATATTATATGCATGTTTTAGGTAGTAACCGTTTAGGATTTTTCGTTTTTTTGTTGTTTGTGATCAGATGCTTGTATGTAGTTTGTGTACCTATAGGTACGTATCCAGAAAACTTTTGATCATGAACTACAATAGCTATAAAGACAAGGTGCGACGTGAGATCACATTTAAGGCAATTACGTTTGTGTACAACGCCATATTTCTTACGTCGAACATGCCGTACATGACACGAAATATTCGCGAGACTTATGCTTCGATATTTACATAACAATGTTTTTGATAGGATTGAAGTTACAAAACACGAAAGCGCGAAAATATCCAATTGTTTGTGGGATAATATTGCTGAAAGGTGTGTGGTTACAAGGGTGCAAATAGGATGTCTGAATGTCTCTTATGGTTATGTACATTGCAGACTATTTCGATTTCATTTGTGTCGTAAAAAATATATCTTTTATATTTGCGTATCACTTGAGTTTAAATACTTTAGTAAAACATATAAAAATTATCTACACTAAACCAATATTATAATGAGGAAAAATTTGTATTTTTGTTTGTTTGTTTGTTTGTAATGGATAAACTTAAAAACGACTGGACCGATTTAAAAAATTCTTTCACCTTTAGAAAGCTACACTATGTGCGAGTAACATAGGCTATATTTTATTTTAGAAAACATAGGGTTCCGTAAGATATTTGGGGTTTTCGGACTCAAGGTGTAAAATATCATCCAAAAAAGTTCGTTACTTTGTTCTAATTAATTAAAGACCTTAAAAATATCTACAAGAAAATCCGCAACCACACTATACCTACCTATTTCGAGTTAAGCACAACAACCATTTTTTTTTTTAAATTCTTGAATTCTTTTAGGATTTCATTTAAACGTATTTATTTTACACATGTCATTACTCCTTAACAAAATAAACCCCTCAGGACGCGGGTGAAACTGCGGGAAACAGCTAGTGACATATAATGTAATGTGTTTACCTGATGTAGCAGTGCTAGCCACATAGCGCGTGCTTTTTAGAAATGAAAGGTTATGGTTAGAATTAGAAACTTCTAACATCTAGCATAAGATTTCTATTGAGACAGGACGTATGCACTAATGGACGCAAACATAGTGTTATTTGAAATTAAGAGGTATTTTATCATCAAATGCATTCCTTATGTTCAGCTAAAATCACGTGAATGCCAG
This sequence comes from Euclidia mi, assembly GCA_944739405.2. Taxonomy (NCBI): domain Eukaryota; kingdom Metazoa; phylum Arthropoda; class Insecta; order Lepidoptera; family Erebidae; genus Euclidia; species Euclidia mi. Next base: position 26,892,413 of record OX123197.2, read on the forward strand.
AATAAGTTGTCATTTCCCCAGTGAGTGATAAATAATAAAATTCTTAGAAAGAAAGATGGAAAAATCCACTTATGCGATGTCCCAGGCATCTGCAATGTGCGTTAATATTTAAAAGGAATTCCGAAAGTGACAGTAACTGTTAGCATTAATTTTTCACATCAACAGCTATGTTAAAAGGTTTCTCACTTTATCGTAGCAACGGGTAAAAGCGGTGAGATATTACTCAGTAAATAATACCTAGTTGAGATGCTTTCTGTAAGATTTTTATTTGTAAGATTATTATTTAATGATTCAGCCGTAACCGAGTGATGGGCGTGATACGGATGCTCCGATGGGATGTAAATCTAGATTCATTTAATCCTCAGAACGAAAAAACAGAATGACTTTGTGTTTTGTTAGATATGTGGGTAAAATTTAATGGGATTTTGGTGTGAATGATGTTTGGCTTTCCAAAAGTCTTCAAACATCTGTTATGTTTTCATACATCGTAACCAAGGAATACAGCCGCTACAATTAGTCATTTAGCAACAAAGAATAGAAGTTGTAAGGCTTGAAAAGGTTATACATGTATAGTTATGTTAGGTTCGATATTGTAATAAATATTCGACTCAACAGGACAATTCGTGATGCGAAGTCCTGAGGGTCTAGTATGAGTTTTGCACTCGATCGTCGCGATCGAGGAGAGCTAGTCGACGGGAACAATTTCCATACATTTTCTAAATGCGCCCCCTAGCGGTCTCTATCGTTAGAGGCGCCTTTGGAAAATGTATGGAAATTGTTCCCGTCGACTAGCTCTCCTCGATCGTGTCGATCGAATGCAAAACTCATACTAGACCCTCTGATCTACGAAATATGAGATTATTGTTCGTTCTACAAAATAGACTATGAAATATTCTTAGCTCAAACGTCTTGCCGAAATATAGCGTCATCATAGGATAAACTGTCTCACCATGTCGTTATACGTTGTACAAAAATTCAAGGAAATAGAATAGAATGTATCAAATAACTGGCGCAACGTAATATATTTTCCGTTTTCGGATTTCGGTTTTCCGGCGTGTTCGGCAGTATGTCGACGTCGGTTATGACTTCAAATGAAGTTTGTTCGGAAATCTGGTAGGTAAAAAGTTATCTGTTAATCGTTTGATGCTGAGTCGGTAAAGCAGTTGTTGTGATTAATTTGCCTTTTACTTTTTTACTGAGAAGTTTTTATACATCGAGTACTTACTTGCGCTAAGAAGGTGCATGTCATCGATCATTTATCAGTATCTTCAAATTGTTAGGTCACATTACAGATTATTACTAAGTGGTCTCTGTGTCACTTGACAGCCTACCTACAGATATCTTAATATATAAAATCCTTGCGTTACTGACTGACTGACAGACACGCTACAGCCGAAACTATTGGACGCAGGATGCTGAAATTTGGCATGTGTGTTCCCTGGGGACCGTAGAGATGCACTAAGAAGGGATTTCTCGAAATTCCCACGGAATCGGCCAAAACGGGTAACTTTAAAAAAAATGCAGGCGTAGCTGCTGGCGTCGTCTAGTTTAGATATAAATGTAATTTACTTACTTCTTTGTGAAGTTGTAGAACGATATGAATACGACAGACTAAAAGCGCATTTCTTATCGACTAATTTATCTATTAAAATAGCCATATTATTTACAATTAAATAGTTCTATCCGTTCATATCTTAGTTTACAGAAGACACCATAAAGTTTATCCGCAATTATAAAAACTCACATGCAGTGCAACCATATAACTCCCATCTAAGTAGTTTTAAAACATATTCCTAAGAAAGTACCACTAAGCCAGTATGGTAGATAACAAAGTTGTCCTCAACGGGAATTGAGTTGGGGTCTTTATTCGAACGCGAGTTCTGAAAGGGATAATACACTGGCGACGCTAATGTGAATCTTCTGAGAGGTGTGTGGAATACACAATATTGCCGAAGTACACATAAAAAGGCTTATTATTCCTACATATATTGACACATACAGGACATAAGTTGTGGTTACTGCGGACGTATTTTTGTGTTTTACGAAGAAGAAATCATGCTGGAAATTTTGACCTGAAAAATGAACCCCGTGGTCGTCCAAAAACTTTGGTTGACAATGACGAATTATAGGCGATTGTGGAAGCTGATAATACTCAATCTACGGCTGAATTAGCAGCAGCTTTCGACGTTAGCATCAAAACAATATTGGTCTATTACATTGGAACTGAAACATAACTGGCGAAGTGTGAAATACACCTCTGCCTACCCCTTCGGGGATAAAAGGCGTGAAGTTATGTATTTATATTATATGCATGTTTTAGGCAGTAACCGTAAGTTTTGTCTTGTTTGTGACCAGATGCTTGTGTGTAAGTTGTGTATAGGTAAGTATCCAGAACACTTTTGATCATGAACTACAATAGCTATAACGACAAGGTGCGACGTGAGATCACATTTAAAGCAATCGCGTTTGCGTACAACGCCATATTTTTTACGTCGAACATGCCGTACATGACACGAAATATTCGCGAGACTTTTGCTTCGATATTTACATAGCAATGTTTTTGATAGGATTGAAGTAACAAAACACGAGAGCGTGAAATATCCAATTGTATGCGGGATAATATCGCTGAAAGGTTTGTGGTTACAAGGGTGCAAATAAGATGTGTGAATGTAGCTGTATTATATACTTAAGTATATCGCAGACGATTTCGATTTCATTTGAATCGTAAAAAATAGCTGTCTCTTACATTTTTGTATCACTTTAGTTTAAAGAGTTTAGTAATACATATAAAAATGACATATAATGTAACGTCTTTTCCAGATAAAGCAGTGCTAGCGCTCGTGTCTTCCTTCTGGAAGTAAATGGGTTTGGTTAGAAGCTTCTATAATCTAGCATATAAGGATTATATTGAGACAGCACGTATGCACTTATCAACGCAAACATAGTGCTACTTAAAAGGTATTTTTATAATTAAAAAACATTGTTTATGTTCAGCTAAAATAACGCGAATCCCAGAATAAGTCGCCATCTCTTTCCAATGAGTGATAAATAATAAAATTCTTAGAAAGAAAGATGGAAAAATCCACTTATGCGACGTCCCAGGCATCTGCAATGTGCGTTAATATTTAAAAGGAATTCCGAAAGTGACAATAACTGTTAGCATTAATTTTTTACATCAACAGCTATGTTAAAAGGTTTCTCACTTTATCGTAACAACGGGTAAAAGCGGTGAGATTTTACTCAGTAAATAATACCTAGTTGAGATGCTTTCTGTAAGATTTTATTTAATGATTCAGCTGTAACCGAGTGATGGGCGTGATAGGGATGCCATGCTGGCTGATTGTAAATCTAGATTGTTTCAATCCTGGCAACGAAAAAAGATTATGGTTTTGGGTATTTTTATTTGACATGTGGCGTTGAGAATACTATATGATTGGGTAGAATTTAATGGGATTTTGGTTTGACATTATGTCTGGCTTTTCGTAAGGTCTTTATTAAACACAGTCAATTACAACATACATACATACATATACTCAATCCTTTTTCCAGTCGGGGTAGGCAGAGACAACGGAACGCCACTTGCATCTATTCTTACAAACCTCACGCGCTTCCTCTACATTCATTACTCTCTTCATACATACTCGCCGGTTCCGGGTGCTTCGGACCTTACCAATCTGATCGATGAATGTCCGACGAGGTCTGCCGCGACCGACTTGCCCACACACGTTAGCGTCATAAATTTGATGCGTCACTCTTTCTTCACTCATTCGCTCCACGTTCCCAAACCATTTCAGCATTCCTTTCTCAATTCTTGTCACGACATCTTCTTTCAGGCCACATCGCTCTCGTATTACTGCATTCGGAATTCTATCAATCAGTCTTACCCCACACATACTACGCAGTGAGCGCATCTCAACTGCGTTAATTCTGCTTTCATGCTTATTCTGCCACACCCAACACTCACTACCGTACATCAACGTGGGCACAAGCACTCCATTATGAACCGCCAGTCGCGCCTGTTTTGGCACATTCTGGCCGTTCATAAAGGCATGCAGCGCTCCATTTACACATTTTCCCGCAGTCACTCTCCTTTCAATATCTCCTTCACATCTTTCATCTCTTGTAAACATGCTACCCAAATATACAAATTCTTCAACTTGTTCAATGTTTTCATCTTCAATCGCAATATTACACTCAGTCACATTTTCATCCTTCCCAAACACCATCAATTTCACCTTTCTTGCATTTCTTGTGAATTTCTTAGCGTATTCAGGTCAAAAAAATGTTTTAGCATTTAGACGGGCACATAAAATCTGACAACACTGTAAGGAATAACCGCCCCAACAGAAACATATTTTAGATGGCTCTAAAAAATAGCAAGTGAAGCATTTTCGTCGATCGAATTTATTGCAAAATATGGGGGTACATCACAGGATAAACTGTCTCAGTCTGTCGTTACACGTTGTACAAAAATTTAAGGAAATAGAATGTATCAAATAACTGGCGCATCGTATAATATTTTCCGTTTTCAGGTTTCGGTTTTTCGGCGCTTTCGGCAGTATATCAAAGTCGGTTATGACTTCAAATTAAGTTTGTTCGGAAATCGGGTAGGCAAACAGTTCTGTGCTAAGCCTTGTATTCATTAGGCAACATTTGTTGATAAACTGTTTATGACGTGTTTATCATCAAGTTTACCGTAAACACTGTTTCTGAAACATGGCCGCCCACACTTGTCAGTTGTTGCTAGGATAACGCCCGAGGACTGCCGAGGAGGTAGTGATGCTCGGTGTTTGTGCTTACATAATAATTTATAACAGTGCTACTAAAAAAAATAAGAAAAGGTGGTGACTTCGGAATTATCTCTTAAATAAAAAAATACGTACTTCATGACCTTCGTGAATTTGATGGTACACAAGTACAAGTCTTTTTGATTGGTATACAAGTACAAGTCTTTTTGATGACCTAAGGTTTTTCTTTTCACGAGAAAATTGTGAGCGTAGAGTATGCATCTTCGTTTCCACTTCTTTTTGCGACATATTCAATTCTGCAGCAATATCGGTCCAAGCATTTTTTTTTTTAATTTATCTTTATAATCTCTATTTGAAGAGTGTCAGGGTTGAGCTACACCTATCAGCACCGCATCGCACTTTTCTATGCTTCTATCCTTTTCTGTAACTTAGGACCGTCATTTACTAGAACGAGAAAGAGAGAGGGAACACGATCGCCTTTTCGATTCCGCGGCGTGCTGAAGCGTTTCGTCTCTCTTTCTCGCTCTAGTAAATGACGATCCTAAGTGACAGAAAAGGATAGAAGCATAGAAAAGTGCGATGCGGTGCTGATAGGTGTAGTTCAACTCTCAAAGTACATGATGCTGTTGATAAAGCTCTATGAGCATCGAAACTTGGTTGTTGGACGGTTGGACCACACTACTTCCATGTTAATAAACTCGCGCAACATACGTCCACACCTGTTGACTTTTGCTTATAAACAAAATGTTTCGGCTTGTTCTCCGTTTGATTGGGGAACACGGCAACATGTTTCAGAAACAATGTTTCATCACATTTGTTTATGAAATGTTTATAAACTGTATCCAGAGATGATGCAACACTGCTTATAAACTGTTTATAAACAGTGTTTATCAACAAATGTTGCCTAATGAATACAAGGCTTTTAATCGCTCGATGTTGAGTCAGTAACAGTCGTTGTGATTTATTTGAGTTTTCATTGGGGATTTTCTTTACATAGAGACTGGATAAATATTACCTATCTGCTCTAGTAGGTGCTTGTTTTATTGATACATGATTTAAATTGTTATGTCACATCACAGACCATTACCAATCTATGCTCTATGCCATTACTAAGTGGTCAGAGTGTCACATGGTAGCTTCTACCTACAGATAAATGTTATTTACCTAGTTAGATATTATGTAGAGATTTAGATATGAATATAGTAGATTACAAAGTGCCTGCCTAACCTACTAATTTGTCTAAGAATATTCAATATCAAACAATAGCCCTGTCTGTCAATATGTTTACAGAAGCCGCCAGAAAGCTTATCCACAATTATTAAACTTGCATGCAGTGCAACCATCTAAGTAGTTTTAAACATATTCCTAAGAAATTGCCACTAAGCCAGTATGGCAGATAAAAAATTGTCCTCTACGGGAATTGAGTTGGGGTCTTTATTCGTACTCGAGTTCTGAAAGGGATAATACACTGGCAACGCTAATGTGAATCTTGTGTGAGGTGTGTGGAATACACAATATTGCCGAAGTACACATAAAAAGGCCTTTTATTCCTACATACTATAGAGCATATGTGTGTGGTTACTGCGAACGTATTTTTGTGGTTTTTGAAGGAGTCTTGCTTATGGAACATATTGCGCTGTGATACTGCATTGTATTCATTTTTGTTTTGTTGACTGTCTCGTAAGTCCAATGTGCTCACCGTTGATACATTATTTTTGAAGTGATAAAATACTTAAAGTTTATTTTTTTATTAAACATTATAATTTTTACGTAGGTATTCAACAAGAAAACAAGAAAATAAGAAAACACATCTCTCACACTTAAAATAAACTCTGTAACGCGTGGAACTCTACTTACCTATATTCAAGCAACGGACATACCGTTGCTTGTATGTACCTAAGTGTAAGTGTGGGAAGAAAAGGAGGAACATAAAATGTTATTCCGTGTGTTAAATACGGTGAGCTGGCCGCTTAAACCACAGCGCCACCTGTGCAGCAGATTGTAAGTAAAGAACAATTTTATTCTACAAAATCAAAGATAATACACGAACTCAATCTCAACTTTTATTATATTATTTACGAGCATATATTCTGTGATTCGAAAATCGTAATACAAACTAAATTAAAAAAAAGAAAGAATGATGGCTGTCAGTATTTGAACAAACGTTCGAATTTTAAATAGCCATGGAGGTATAATACTTGCTCCATGTAAATAGCATTCGATACAGAGTATACCAAGGTTCGGCCCAGGCACAGACAACAGGCTCATTATTCCATCAGCGGTAAACGTTGCGAATTACAACCAACTTAGCGGCAATAACCAATAATCAATTGTCCGGCTGCGTAGAAGATTTATGAATTGGCTATGATACAGTGAAGATATTAATTGTTAACAATATGATAATCACGATGGTAATAATTAATATCTCAGCGACTTACACTTTATTTTTCTCTTTCAAAAGAAAAAATGAAATATCGATCTGCCAGCACATAGTTTTAACCTCAATAATGCCAAAGCAAAACAGTGCCTATGGTTTTAAAATTTTCGTAAAGAATATCTATTAGTACCTACACGGAAGGTGTCGATAGATTTTTATCGTCAATTTCACACTTATTATAAATTTCTAGGCGAATTATTATACTGTTATATCATTTAAATGAAGCCAGAAAAAAGTATTTACTAAAACATCATAATATTCAAAGCATTAACAGAAATATTTAAAAGAAAAATCGAAAGTCACTTTCCACGAGGCACATTAAACTTGCAAACCATTACGCCCACACGACTCCTAATCTACACTCAAATTATATCGCCGAAGAGAAAAATCTGTTGACATGAAAGCGTTGCCGAATATTTTATTCAAATTCATCATATTTATTAATAGGGTGTTAATGGCGTACAAGTTGTCACAGATTGTAAAAACAGAAAGCGGATATTAAAAGTATGTGCTGTGAATAGTATATAAATAATGGGGGACAGCAAAAATTTGAATTTAGGTTACTTAGTAAGGTAAATAGACAGCTCCCCGAATAGTCAAGCCGAAGTGTCAACGGGCAGGACACACAGCTTGAAGAGGCAATTGGACAGAAAGGTCCTAGAGAGGTGGCCATGTACCGGATGACGCAGCAGGGGTGGACGCGGGTTCAAGATCGGGCGGTGTGGAGACCATTGGGAGAGGCCTATGTCAAGCAGTAGACTTTAAGCTGATATGATGAATGAGGTCTACGATATGATGAGTAACGTCTCTACCAAAAGCCGTATCAAGCTATACCTATGCTAGGCGCTTTATTATACTATTTGTTTTATTACTTGTCACGGTCAACGGACAAGTTTACACTCTTCACTTAGACCAAGCATAAAGTTTGGCGCAATTCATATTCAATATGCTGCACGTATATATGACGCAGTAGTTTATTTGGATGCCACATGCTACCCTCACCATGTTGGATAACAGTTACACAAGGCAGAGCACCAGAAATGTCTATGAAAAGGAACAAATAAGTGAGTGACAGTTTAGACATTCTTAAATTGACAGTCAATAATATTTTCTGATATTTAAATATATGACATTTTATTGTTTAAATTTTTATAATTTTACATATTGTTTACAACATGTATTTTACTATGTATTAGCATGTAAAGTTGTGAGTACGATGTGGGCATTATTAAACATATAAACAAATAGTTGTGGCAACCTGTCTGATGGCTTAGGCTGATATGCTTATGCATACACCTTCTGACGGCGTGGAGGCATAGTGATACAGATTGTGCTGGCTCCCTCAATCAAGGTTGAGCCGTACGATTGCTGTTTAATGCGGCCCATCAGTGGGCCGAGTCAGTCAAAAGCGTCAGATGATTTCCTGCATTGTACTTGCATACTAAACCCTTTTTTTGCCTGGACTTTAAAAGATCAAGAAAAGACTAAAGAAATTGAAGTGACAAAAAAAACAATGACTCTGAGTTTGTTTCGGCTTTTCTTCTCAAGAAGTCATTTAGCTAGGAAAAGCCGGCATCATCTAGAATAGGGTTTTGACATGTATAAGTGTTGTAAACAACCAAAATGCAGAAATAAATATGTATTTATGTCTAAGTGACATAAAAATATAACAATTTTCAATGTACTTAAATTGAAATGACTTTGTAATATTTTTCCTTTATTGACACCATATTTTTATAAAATATTTTATTTGTCAAATATTACCTTCAGTATCCACCTTTACGTAGCAAGATAAACAAAAATATTTGATATCGGGGATAAACGGGACCTGTTATATTTACTTTACCAACAGGTGTATTTGTTTGAATAAATATCATTATAGGCTGTTTGGATATGTTGAAGCGACTCGTTTATGGATTATTTGTTTTTGGCCAAAATTTTTGAGTTAAGTATATCGATACACCGATTTCAATTGCTTATTACTATTTATACATTTCAGTAGTTGTTGCCTGCGGTTTTATTGCGCTTACTTCAAATTTAGAGGATTTTCAAACAAACTTTAAAACCATAATTTACCTTCTCAGAGGCAAAAACTAATAAATCCTTTCTTATTTAGATGTCATAAAAGGAACCCATTGTTTAATTTTTTTTCGAATTTCAGTAGATTGGTTTCAGCGACAATCATTCTCTCATGCAGATGGCATTCGTTCGGAATGTGGGAGTATAAAGTGGTATAGCTTAAATACTTAGTTTATGCGATTAAAACTCGCTGAGTTTGTAGAAAATAAAAATATTGAAGTAAATAATTAAGTAAATATATATAATAAATATTTTTGGTGTTTAGGTTTTGGCAAAAGCTAGTGAATGAATGTGCCTAGCCTGTGTCCATGTCCCTTCACTTGATAACCTGTATGCATAACTTTATGACGATCGGTTGAGCTGGTTGAGCAGTTACGTAGTGAAGAAAATGTTTCAAACGGACGGACAAATTGACATTCATAAATAAAATTTAATGATCGAAACCCTAATTAATTTTAAATTTCTAGATTAACGACATCCGAAATGTCGAAAATGTGAAACTTGATATTATTAATCTGGTTAGGATATTAGGCCTACTTGCACATTTCTTTAATTGATTTAAATATGAATATTGAATAATTTATTGAAAAAATATGCCAATAAACATATTATAAATATTATTTTACAGATTATTAAGTGACAACTTACTGTTAAATTTTAAGTGGGTGAAGTAGCGGATTATAGCTAATTTAGTTATTTAAAACTAGCGAACCCAACCTGTTCTGCAAATCAAATCTGGTGATAGACCAACTGCAGTGCTAATTACCGAGTCAAACTGTATTTTAAACCACCTACAAACCCGTGGAAACCCGAAATATACACATATAATTTCTGCCAAATTCGTCCAGTCGTTTAGGAAGACTACAATGGCAAACACGCGTACAGAAGAGTTATAAATACAACAAAATTTGTAAAAACATGATTCAGCTCGAAATTTTAAGAACATGTATGTTTGTCTGTATTTACAAAATAAACTGGCAAACTAGATAAGTTTCAAACTTTCAGCGCAGTATGATGCATGCACTTCAATTTGTTGGATGCGTACAGTACGTCGGGCCATGTCGAGTCGTCCAATTTAACGTAGACGGACAGATGGATGCAAATTGTTAGGCTAAGAACTCACGGAGCGATTTTCACCCGCGACAGCCGCGGTTTTATTTCTAAACTCATGAGACCGGTTATTTGCGCGGTTGCGCAGCCGTCGCGGTTGCGATCATCGCCCGCAGACGTGGCGGGCGATGATCGCAAGACGGGCGGTTGCAAGACGTAAGTAATTAATTAGTAGATCGATTTCAATATCCATTTTATAAAGTTTGTTTAATTTTAAACATGCACAAACATTTGTCACGATGCCACAAGTCACTGGCTGGTGCAAACTGACGTTGGATTTCTGTAATCCCCGCCGCCCCCCCCGCCCCTCGCCCGCGACCGCGGCCCGCCAACCGAGCGCAGAGCGCGCGGGCGCCACTCGCCGAGGCTGCGGTTGACCGCGGTCCGCACGATTCCACTAGTTGCCCGCCGGTGCAGCGGGAACCGCAAACAACCGCGCAGACCGCGGGCGTAAAACGCGTCGTGAGTTGTGCTTTAATTTTTTACATATATATCTGCATACTACAGAAGCTGCGGGCCCGCAACCGCGGCGGTCGCGGGTGAAAATCGCTCCGTGAGTTCTTAGCCTCAGGCCGTACAAAGTCGGTCAAGCTGCACTTATCACTGTAATAGGGTTGCGGGTTCGGACATATTACTTTTGTACACGTCAACCGTAACTGAGTTCGTGTAGTTGACGGCACTTTTATTACGTGCGTTTTAGGAGTCTGTGGAAGGTGTTTTATATTGCTGTGTAGCGCAACGTTTATACAGGTTTATAAAACCAAATTACGGGCCCATACACCACCTCTTATAGGGCATAAAATAACCAATGTTTCGTATAAGTGGCGCCATGCGCATAGCAGTTAGCATACCTACAATGCCGCGATCCCACCGGAAGGTATTCCTAGAAACTACAACAAAGAAATGTAATAGTGGGCTGTAGAATATCGTTATTATCTTTAAGCTGTAGAATATAATAGAACCACTGATACAATAGGGAACCTATGCATGATTTTATTATTGTTGCTATCGTTTATTTATGTTAATATGATACCGTAAAAAAATATTAGACGTGGAGAAGTCAACATTTATTTAAAAATTAAATGTTGAAAATTGCAATGACATAACTCTGGTTTAAACACCCCCATTTTAGTGTGCTTGTCAACCATTGTCAACTCTATCAAATGTCTGGTACTGTTTTGACACTTTTGACATATCCTGTGCGAACCGTGTCGTCACTTTGGTATCTAGGCAGTAGCGTTACGTTTCGACATTTTAAATTCCGCGCGTAAATTTTCCACCTTTTATTAATTAATATTCGCGATTTTAGAGTGTTTAAATATAAAATAATGTTAGAGGTGTCTTTATTTACCGATACAGTGTGTCATAAAAATATATTCGCTTATATCTGAATCACACGCATATTCCCTATTGCTTTTCTTTATGGTTTTTAATCTGCATCCTTACGAATGCAATTATATTGTTGCATTTATATCATAATGGCTAAGATAATGAATAGTTTTTACACGACTGTCCAAAAAAAAGGAGTGTAATGTTTTCAGGATTCCTGTATGTATGTGAGTTTCTTTATTCCACTATAACTTCTAAATGCCTGGACTGATTATGATGTATGGGGTATCATTAGAATCTTTATATCACCCCAAGTAACACTGGATATATATTTTTGAAAAATTCAACAGGGCAGTCGTGTTTTTTTTAATTTTTGAGTATTCATGGAGTATCCAATTAGAGGTTCATTGAAGCTGTAATTTTGAACTGCAGTGTGAAGAAGGCCTTGTAGCGCATTTTCATGTGAGCGTGTGGCCAACTTTAGTGTCGGAGTTTTAGACTGTCCAAAGACCTCAGAAATGACCTAATTCTTTTCCTGAGACAATAATCGTATACAGACTTCTAAAAGCCTCCCTTGTCTAAGCAAGACAGTGATATTAAACGAGTTAACATATGTAAATAAGAAAAGAATGTGGTACCAACCTCGCGAGCAAAAACGCGTCAAGCACCTGCGGCTGCCGGGCATCGATGACGATGACGTGTGGCTGTCGTATGTCCGCGTCCCGTCGCAACGCGTCCAGGGCATCGCGCGCGGTTCGCACCGAGCGCGCTTCGCCGCCAGCGCGCGCTGCCGCCGAACACGCTGCTGCGCACACTCGCGAAGCACGCTCCGGGAACACGCATAGAAGCTGGTAACAAACAAAACAATTTTATATAAGGCTAAAAATTTTGATCAACTGCTGCTTAAAAAACTGGTAAAGCTTAAAAAGTTTGCTACTACTGAGATTAAAGCTTGTAGAGAAAACCATTACTTTTTTAATTTTCTGTGAATGTAACAAGATCAACAGTAAGTATTTTGAAATTAGTGTGCTCTTATTATTTGTAGTATCTCTATAAACTTCAAAAGGTTTCACGAAGTTTGTCACCGCTTGTTCAATTATCTGGATATTCACGCTTGAACTAACACTTGACGTATTGTAGAGCACGATTTCAGGATGCAAGTTATTTTCTCAGTACAATTCATATACGAAAAGCAATACTTAAAAAATTGGGCAAGTGCGAGACGGACGCGCGCACGAAGGGTTCCGTACCATCGACTATAAAATAAAATCAGTTTGTTGTATGTATACTTAAATACTTTTTAAGTTTCTACCTATTTATTAAGATCTAGTAACAAATTGCTTAAAAATTACGTTTGATGTACGGGAGCCCCCTTTTATTATTTACTTTTTTTTTTAATTTAATTATTTATTTTGAAAGGTAATATGCAACTACATATTCTGTGAAAATTTTAAACTTCTACCTGTTACCGTTAGTAATTTTGAGCAAAAAATACGAAAAAAAACACGTTTATTGTATTTGTTGTTATTGCGGCAACCGAAATACATAATTTGTGAAAATTTCAGCTTTCTAGCTATCACGGTTTATGAGATACAGCCTGGTGACAGACAGACGGACGGACAGACACACAGACAGACAGACAGCGGAGGCTTAGTAACAGGGTCCCGTTTTTTACCTCTTAGGTACGGAACCCTAACAAGGTAACAATCAACAAGATGCCTGTGTTAGCAATACATTGATAGTGCTTTTCGTTAGCATATCATAAACTTATGAATATTTAACTGTAATTTTCGGTTTAACTTATAAACTCGTAAGCTAATGTAACCGGAGCATTTTCAACCGAATGTTTGTAGGTACGTCGGCATAATTCGAGTCCATTCCGCTGGGACATAATATTCATGACGAAGCAACAGGTAACATAAGTGTTATATTACGTGATGTTAGGTCTGAGGATTACTTCTAATTGGTTTAGCTAGGCTCGGCGTTTACATTACTACTAATGTTTGGCGAGAGTTCATTAATATGGACTTGATTTTATAGTATTGGTTAGATAGTTATGCGGTGGCAGTATATTTATGTTATGTTTGGAAATGTAGTCAAGAATTAAGGCGAGATGCTAGGATTCTGCTTAATCTCCTTGCCAATACGTACCGTCCCTGGCCAAAATATTAGACGCACTATAAGATTTTTTGAAAATTTTAATTATCTGATGATACTGGTTTATTATTATATTATGATACAGGTTTATTATAATTACCAAATACATTGTATTTGGTAGTTTATTTTTTTGGTATCCATTTAGTTATCTTGTTTTTGTCACAAATTAAGTATAATTATTATAGAAAAAATATGTATTTATGGACTCTAAAAGAAAATAGAAATAAATATAATTTAATGTTTAACCTGCAGAGCGTCTAATAATTTGGCCAGGGACTGTATGTGTTGTTTGAAGGCTACAACTCTAGTGAAGAAACTTACATTAACAGACTACTATACAGGGATTCTTAGGTTCAAACCCACCACAGTAGCCTTCTCGCAGATATGTGCGTACTCAAAGGTTTATTATTACTTGCTAAACGGTGAAGGAAAATATCGTGAGGAAATCTGCATGACTGAGAATTCTCTATTATGATTTCGGAAAAATCCCTGTAAACCCATATTTGGCGAGCGTAGTGGTCTATGGCCGAACCCTTCTGGTAGCGAGAAGAGGCTCCTGCCCAGCAGTGGGACATTTTACCTAAATGTCTGGTTTAAGATATTTCACTTAATAGGTATGATTTTAGATTCAACGAGCTTGTGTTTGTTGTATAAAATGCAGCACTTAATAAGTAGTACGAAGTAAAGTGACGAGACATCCATGTTTTGTCACTTAATTGTTCACTCATTTATTGTTCACAACAAACCTTTGTTGTGAATAACTAACAAGTAAAACAAAAGTCCAGGTATGGGGGAGCGTTGTGGGTTCGATTGCCTCAAGGGACATCACTTTATGTAATTCACAAATTGTGGTTTCTGGAGATTTTTGTATATGTATAAGTATGTCGTTTATAAAAACCCCCGCGGCAGGATTTATACATAGAGCGGTAATCGTCTTTTTTAAATAAAATTGCTGAAGTTCTACTAAGAACATAATGAAATGAAAGAGTCGCTAAAATAATATAATTTAATTAACAACGAATCGAACTGGATAAATTGGATTTTTGAAGCACTGAACTTTCTATCAGATGCTATAAAAACTCAAAGGGCCGGTAATAATTGAACATTTAAATGTGACACGGCCATTGAAGAGGCCTCTTCATTACAAGGAAAAAGCTTCAAGATGAGAAAGAACGTTTATTAAATAGCAAATATCGTGACAGACAGAAGAGGTTTGGAGAGGCGAAAATTTTATTGCAAAAAACAGTAGATATATAAGTAAATAAATGTCAGTCAAGTGGTAAGTATAAATATGTATTTATTTTGCTGCTTGTTTTAAATCCTACTTCTATAATAATAAACGCGAAATTAGATGGATTAATGGATGATAGTTTCCCTTACTCACACGCAAAAGCTGCTGGACGGATTTTGGTGAACCTTTGCATTAATATAGGTCATCCATCAGAATAATACTATAAAACTATAATAAGATTGAATCGGTAGAGCTGTATTGCCATAACTTTTAGGAGTCTGAAGTCTTTAAAATTTTCTTTCCAAATCTTTCTGTTCCTGTTTTCACTACCTCATTCATCGTTTCACTTCAGTAAGCTTTTTAGCTTGCCCATTAAATTTAAAAATAATTCATATTATACATTAAATTAATATATTTATAATCTTTTAAGCCGTAAAGTAATCAGTATAGTGCATAGCGTGATGTGAATAACGGTGCGGGCGCAATTAATAACATCATCAATTTATTATATTAAATAACCAATGTTTGTTGTGGTAAGTAAATGACTACTAGGCAATTTCTTTGAAATTACTGTAATGAACTACGCAGTTGTTTTTATAAATAAAGATAGGTATAGGAGACAGGTAACTTGTATTTAGTTTTATCATCTAAGTTTTGAATTGCATTGTGAACATGGTATCTTCTGTATAAATCAAATTCTTGCGTTACTGACTGACTCACAGACAACGCACAGCCATAACTATAGGGCGCAAGAAGTTCAAATTTGGCATATTATGTGTTCCTTGGAGACCGTAGGGTAAAACTATTACCCGAAATTCCCACGGGGTCGAGCAGAAACTGTTAAATCAAAAGAAGGGCGCGCTCTAGTATACACTACGTACTATAAAACAAAGTCTGTCTTCTGTCTGTCTGTCCCTATGTATGCTTAAATCTTAAAAACTATGCGAGGGATTTTAATGCGGTTTTTTTAATAGATAGAATGATTCAAGAGGAAGGTTTATATGTATAATTGACGCGGGCGAAGCCGCTGGCGACGTCTAGTATTATTATAAGAATGGTAGACTAAATCAGGCATTACAAGAGTGCCGTTACTAAAATTTATCAATCATTCTTCAATCGATTCATCCGTTCGAAGCTTGGAGTTGTGTTTTGAAAACAATGTTTTAGTATCATGTACCTATTTACATATAAAAAATATTATGATAATTCCTGAAAACAAATTTAGCAATTTATTTTAACTACACCTACTATATGATTGTTTTACATGGTATAATTAGCACAATATACGGTTTTTAACACTTTTTCTACCCACGAACTAAAATCAAACATGATCTAGTAATTATTAGTTGATCAATTACTTCATATCGCACCAGCGCAGCGTGATGTCGATCTTCAGTGTGTCGCACAAGCGTGCATTCGAACTATGGCGAGTCGCAGTACCGTTTTGTCGCAAGAGCGTACGTAATCGCACACACGCACATACACAACGTCACGCCTTTTATCCCCGAAGGGGTAGGCAGAGGTGTATTTCTACATCCACTTTTCGCCAGATATACCTTAGTCCCACGTAATAAGGGGCGAGCCTATTGCCGTACCTACCGGGCACATTTCCAGACTCCGTGCTGCTACTGGGAATTTCGTGACAGAAAAACCCAATAACACTGCCCGACCCAGGAATCGAACCCGGGACCTCTCGATCCCACGCGCACATTTATGCCGCGAGACCAACGAGGCAGTCGTATAGGGTTTGATGTCGAGTTTTCCGTCTCTACGCAAAGATGGTATTTGCATTGTGTTATCCCTTAGTCGCCTCTTACGACACCCACGGGAAGATAGGGGGTGGTGACACTTGTATTCTATGCCGTCAACCACACGGCATCGCACTTCCATTTTATCGAACAATAATCGTACTTCCAAGCGCACACTGATGAAATATACAGAAATAGCAATATCTAAACTTAAAATAATGTGTTGTACCTAGTTGTGTAATATGAATGATGATGCCATAGGTACTATTGCACCAAATTGTAAATAACTCATAATTATTATGCAGTTAGTTTAGTTTCCTGTCTGTAAAAAAAATATTCTAAACTGCAGTGGGTTGAAAGCGGAATGTACTTTGTGTAGAAGACGGAAAAATATTATATTTAAAATATAGTGGCTACAAAACGGAATTTGCATTGGGTTGAAAATGGAAAATATTATTATGCGTAGATTGTAAACATGGGTTAAAAAAGTAAAGTGCCTAAATTTGGACTTTATAGCATAAAAATACGGCAGAATACTCACAGAAAGACCCATTGTAAACTTTTCATCCGACACAAAGTAGCTGCCACAATTCCAATAACTGTGTAATATAATTTAACTAACGGTGTTGATTAGCAGTGTCACTGTTAATAGCTAATAACAGTAGCTAGGTAGGTACCTACTTTACTGTGTAGGAATTATGAGAATGTTATGTGCGAATAAAATGATGTCGCTAAGCATATCTTGTGGATTGTGAGCGGGTTCCTCGGCAGATTTCCTTAATATTTTTTATGTGAGTTTATTGTTGATATTATGTAGCTTCCAGTAAGTTCCTGTCTGATATCGGAGTAGTTTACATGTGAGTTAATAAATTAATATTTGGAAATAGGATACACAGATAGGGGTTGTTTTAAGGCAAGTATGTAAAATGGTATCAGATAGGTATAATTAAGAATAAAAAGCAGTAAATTGGAACTTGGTAAGTTTAGCAAGATATGTATTTTGAACATATAATTACTGAGAAATCAAAAATTGAAATAACTTTACACTTAAGATTGCTCATTGCCAGAGACCACGTTTTTTTTTTCGGGGTGGAAAATTCCTTCGGATCTCCGGCTTCTGGGGGAAATGTGAGTCGGAGTATGTGGTGTTTCCATTAAAAACCACCTCGACTGCCGACCAAAGACGCCCTACGGGAAGAAGACAGGGTACAGGTGCTGTCCAGTCTTCCTCCCATGGCGCCATGTTCAACTCAACCCATTCCCAGGGAAGGCTACAAGCCCTCACCGGCCCCTACTGGCAGCTTCCCGGACCGACCTAATCCTAAACGCCAACTAGAGCTCCCCATGCTCTGGCTGCCCGCGGTCCCGTTGGCGGATCTCGGCGACGTCGCCCTTGTGCCAGAGACCATCTAGGTTTGCAGGGTGTCACGTTGAAATATATTTTCCTCGAATAGTTGAAATGCAATTCAAATAATTCCATTGTAACTCAAACTTTTAACATAAATCGTAATATTATCCAAAGTATTATTCAGGTGCATTTGAGAATATAATGCGTATAGCACTTAAATCGCGTATATTTACATATCGATTTCAAATAAGGTTGGATTAATAAAGTTGTACGTACGGTGTTCACAAGGACCTTGCTCAACACAAAAAAATAAATTAACAATCCAACCATCCTTCTTAGTAACAACACTGGGGCAATATTCGCCCACTGAACCCCAAACAACGATTGTACGATCGCAAGTCCCATCACATTACAATGAGCTGGCGAAATCGTAGAGCTATTAGTTTTAATTGAAACTTGAATACTTGATGGCATTTAAGGCAGGTTAGTTCGCGGTTAAATACGTCCATTCGTGAAATGAGAACACTTCGCGAAGTATCTAGGGTAAGAGAAGAGAGAGAGAGAGAAACTTTACATCAAACTTAAGTCAACATAATATGTGGCCAGCGTGGCATGGTGGATAAAATCTTCCTATTGGCTTACAGTTCTCTAGTTACGGAAACTAGGTGACGCCTATTCCAGCAGTGTTTTACGCTGTATAATGATGAACCTACCAAAGTATATACAGATCTGCGTAAATATATCCAATGGCGTTCAGCAAGTTGAGTTAAACCGTGTAGGAGGAGTTCAGTGACATATGAACGAAATAATTATGTTAATAAATATTTTCATGAGTCATATATTTGGCATTTTGCACACTTAAAATGTATAAAAAGTGTAGGCAAACATGATATGCTAAAGGTTAATTGTTAAATAATAATATGTCCACGAGTCACACCAAATAAAAATAAATGGCCCTTTAGGTGTCTGCACGAAATATTATAATTACATCATTATCTTGGAACTGCTAATGAGACGAAACAGTATATTTATAGTGCGTATGTATGTGGTAATATCGATTATTTAACTTAACCACTTATTTTATTATCATCGGGCTTGTCACCGCCTATCGTACTATTAGGCATGGGGCTCTTTTCATCAAGAGAATAGTCCCTAGGCCCTAGTCTACAACACTGAATAAGTGCGGGTTGGTAGACTTCACAGTTAGACTTTCGAGAAATTATGGAGAACTCTCAAACATGCAGGATTCCTGACGGTATTATTTATCGTTACGGAGGTGATAATTACCAATTATTGATTAATATACGCTTATATTCTTGACCCCGTGGCGTGGCG
This sequence comes from Euclidia mi, assembly GCA_944739405.2. NCBI lineage: Eukaryota > Metazoa > Arthropoda > Insecta > Lepidoptera > Erebidae > Euclidia > Euclidia mi. Next base: position 26,911,935 of record OX123197.2, read on the forward strand.
GGAGTGTTAACGACTGTCTCGCCGGGGGTCGCGGGTTCGATTACCGCTCAAGTGAAACATTTGTGTGCATGAACATGGATGTTTGTCTTGGTCTGGGTGTTTCTATGTATAATATGTATGTACCTATTTACGAAAAAAAGTATATATATGTATATTTATCCATTGTCTAGTACCCATAGTACAAGCTCTGTTTAGTTTGGCACTAGATGGTGTTGTGTGAATTTGGTAGAATCTTAATATATAAAATCCTTGCGTTACTGACTGACTGACAGACACGCTACAGCTGAAACTATTGGGCGCAGGCAGCTGAAATTTGGCATGTATGTTCCTTGGGGACCGTAGGGGTGCACTAAGAAGGGATTTCCCGAAATTCCAACGGGATCGGCCAATACGGGTAAATTAAAAAAAAATGCAGGTGTAGCTGCTGGCGTCCTCTAGTATTAGTATTGTATCTAGTATTTGTATTGTATTGAATCCCTGTGCGTAGCATTCTGTTAGTCTGTCTACTAATTCATTTATTAGTAGTAGGTATGTAAAGATGAATTAAAAAAAACATAACACATAACATAACATAACTTCACGCCTGTTATCCCCGAAGGGGTAGGCAGAGGTGTATTACACACCCACTTTTCGCTAGTTATGTTTCGGTCCCAATGTAATAGGGGGCGAGCCTATTGCCATCTTCCGGGCACATTATTAAGCGAGCGATAATTAACATATTTAATACACACATAACTTCGAAAAGTCGCGTGTGTGCCCGGGGTACCTGGGGCTCGAACCCGAGACCATCGTCTCGGCTGTCCGTTACGTACACCACTGGACAATCGGGCATTAAAAAATCCGAATTTATTAGCAGTAAGTTAAGTACGCAGGGCAGTTTTGCAGCCACTCAAGGCAAGATTTTGTGTGATTCACAGTTTATTGTTTTGGGCCTCTGTAACGTTTTTCTTGTTACAAGAATAATTCATATTGCTGGACTATTTTTTCTTATAATTTAAAAGATACAAAGCTCTCACACAAAACATAGTACTTGTTCTGAATACAGGTACGGGAATTAGGTTCAATAACTCTAATGTATAAAGTTTAGGAGACATCGGGGTCCTGTGCGAGTATCAAGGATCGCGATCGGGATATGGCTCGTTTGATGATAATGATCTCGAATATACTAACCTGATGCGCAGGATACAATCTTTAGCAAGACATCACTCTAAATACTTTAGATTGTCTATAAAAATTATATCATATAGCAAACAGCTGTCTCCAACTTAGTTAATACATTTGGCTAACTATGAACCACATTCAAAGTCACTTGAGCTCGATGTAAACTGTGTAAAACTTCTATACGTAAGTAAACTGAAGCCAGTCAAATTACATATGTCATACGTTGCTCAGCCCTATGTATGCGCGAGCCATTCAGCTATTTAAAAGTTTATTTAAATTAAACACGTGTAGTAACATTCACTTCAGTAGGTACTATAAAAGGCGCTGATTGTATTACGCTTATTTATAAGCTTATGTGTTATTCACAAGTTGTTGAGTCTAGAAAATCTCTATATATAAGAATTTTACAAGCATTTTTTTAAAAGATTATTCCACCATCTGGCTTTTTCTCGAGAATAGAGACGTTGACGATATTAGAATTGGTCCCTACTCTATCAAATTTTCAAATTTAACGTGTCACGTTAATAATATCGGTATATTATTAAGTTTTCACGTTTTTACGTACATTTTTGATATAAAAACTGTTTGATTTTTTAAATAATTTCAAAATTACTGTCTTAATCTAAAGATTAAAGACTAAAGTCTTTAGTCACCTAGCGCCTATACTTACATACTTCTTTAATTGTGAAGAAGTTGTTGATTTTTGTAGAGAGATAATTGAGTACGAATTGACTGCGGATAATCTAAATATTCTAGCAGGTATTCAGACTCATAGATAAGCTTGTTTTAGAGAAATAGTTAACTTTCAATTCATTACTTTCTTTTCAAAAGACAACTCCGGCTGTTGAAATAAATCCTGAGTCATAGGGGACCTAACAAACATACAATGAACATCCAGTAATACAATTTATAGATCGCACAAGGTGTTGTCTCGTGTGGGAATTTAACCCACAACATTCAGCGTGGTATCAAGCGGCGAGGCGGCCGTTTAAAACACTACGCCAACCGTGCAGTGAAATAACTTGGTAAAATGTCATATAACTCAATTTTTTTCTAGTGTGAAATTGAATTAAGATTATCGTCGTCGTCATCAGCCCTTAACAGTCCACTGCTGGACTAGGCCTCTCTTTTGAATGGAGGAATTGGCCTACTATACCACGCTGGCCAAACGGGTTGGTATAGGGTTTATATCAAGTTTTCCTTCTCTTACAGTGCTGTTCTCTGCGTAATATGCTCCCTCTGTCGGCTCTTACGACACCCATGGGATGATATGGGGTGGTGAAAATTCGTATTCTTAATCCGTCACCACACGGACAAATTAAGATTATAGTGGTAATAAAAAGTAGATTGTTTTCACTCACCTCTAGCGGTTCCGGCGGCGCGTAGAACATAGCAGAGGGGATGTGCGCGGGCGGCGGCGACCTGTTCTGCAAAGAGATACTTCTGTGTAATATACATCAACTACATACTATCCTATACTTTAACAGATACAATACATAATAGAGAAACATTCTGGAGGGAAAACGCCATTGTTAGAAATTAGTAGCCTTTAGTTACATGACAACATTTTGACTGCCTCCGTGGTCCAGTGGATAGCGTATGCGACTGCTGATCGGAGGTCCCGGGTTCGATTCTCGGGTCGGGCAAAAATGTTACTGAGTTTGCCGAATCCTCAGTAGCAGCACGGAGTCTGGTGATGTGCCCGGTAACGGCAATAGGCTCACCCCCTATTACGTGGGACCAAAAATTCATGGCGAAATGTGGGTGTTATATTTATTACACCTCTGCCTACCCCTTCGGGGATACAGGCGTGAGTAATAAATTATTTACGTTATTGAAGATACAAAAAAGGAAGACTGTAACTGATTTCCTACAAAAGCCACAAGGTTTTATAAACACTATATGAACTATTTCTGAAATATTTGTAACCAGATTTACAATACACTCGTACTATAATTTAGGTGATCATACATACATACATAACGTCACGCCTTTTATCCCCGAAGGGGTAGGCAGAGGTGTATGTCTACACCCACTTTTCGCCAGATTTACTTTAGTCCCACGTAATAAGGGGCAAGCCTATTGCCGTACCGGGCACATTTCCAGACTCCGTGCGGCTACTGAGAATTTCGTGGCAGAAAAACCCAATAACACTGCCCGATCCAGGAATCGAACCCGGGACCTCCCGATCCCACGCGCACATTTATGCCGCGAGACCAACGTGGCAGTCGTATAGGGTTTGATGTCGAGTTTTCCGACATCAAACCCTATACGACTACGAACTAACCCTAACGAAACCCCATCCGTTTAGGTGATCAATATAATATTAACACAATATCCAGTCAACAATAAACAAATCCTGACGCAGCACTATACTGTATACTAATATTCAACCATTCAAACTGTTGCACAATAAATTACCATACAACTGCACTAGAATAATAAACATTGTTTCGTATCACCGACATAAAGCTTAATAGAAACACGAAACCACTAGACAATATAAATTACTAGTACTTCAGGCTTTAATGAACATAGTTTGGTAGTATTAAAGTATATTCATATAGGCACTAAAAGTTTGCAAGCGCCCGCATACGTGCGGTTAAGGGGCACGACCCCGTAAGCTCTTGGCGACGATCCAAGGGCGACACATGAACGTGGATATAATACTAAGTTAATATTCAACGAAGGCTTTCGGGCATATTCTCACGATGCCTCGACTCTCGAAGATCCGATCAATCAAATAGCTTAAGGCACCTTGAGAATATTTTGTACTCGAATTTTGATACAGATATGCAGTGGAAAGTCTAATTTAAAGTTGTATCATGTAGTTTAAACTTTAAAGCATTATTCGGCACTTTTTTGTACGATGGTGGCAACTTTAGTATACTACAATTATTAAGTACTGATTGCCATTAAATTTTGCTGTTCCAAAATAAGCAAAATAGAGGCAGGTACGTGTTTGAACCAAATGTAATACAAATTCACTAAATTGTATACTTCCAATGTCGGAATTTATCATCAAAACCTCGTCGGATTTAAGCTCTCGTGATCATTAACATTGTTTGTTTCGGCATAACATGTACCTTTGTTTGAAATTCCAATACATCAGCAAATCATACAACAGTATCGAAATATCGGTTATTTTAGACAAAGACCGGTACGCATTCATTTTCAATACCAATGTACATGAATTTATGTTAGTTTTGATATAATTGTAGTTTCCAAAAAATACCAGTGTTATTAAAATCTAAAACTTGTTCCCTATAGTATAGTAGCGTCGATGTTGTATTATGTATATTGCTTAAACAATCTGTTCAACTACTTTTCTTCTTATCGAAGTCTATAAAATAATTGGGGCCGGTCATAAAGCGAGCCCTCCATCTGTGCTAAGAAATCCTAAGGGTAATCTTAACGCGGCCGGCGGCCGAGCGCTGGAATTAAAGCGCGGTACAACGTTCTGCTTATACTCGTATTACTTCGAATCTCTGCAGTTTGTACATTACTGGATGGTGACCGTAGTACAATTCGGTTTTCTTTAAACTTTATGAACTCGTGTACACATAGATTCTAATAACTTTGGAATAATTTGGATATGTGTTAGGCTTCCACGAATATAAACCAACGATCAATGTTTGGCAAAAACTGGCGCCATTGCGAAATAGCCACTATTGAAATTTTGACAAACCACAGCATGATATGAAAAGTTTCTTGTACAAAAAGAATGTATAAAAGCGGACTTGATGCCAAAGGCATTCTCTGCCAGTCAACTTTTAGACGGCGAAGAAACGAATTAAGGTAGGTGCATAAAACGACTTAAAATTAAACTACTGAGATATTAAAAAAAAAAAAAAAGATTCCCGCTCAAGTCAAACATTTGTGTGCGTGAACATGGATGTTTGTCTTGGTCTGGGTGTTTCTATGTATAAGATGTATGTATTTACATTTATTGCGAACAGATAAGCAATCCTGAATATTTCTAAACAAACAAAAACGCTATATAATATTAACTACAGTAGTAAACTCGTAGTAGGGGTTCAGTGTATAGGGCAGCTATCCCCGGAGAGCGTGGGATCTCTTGAGATGCAGCCTGCGGCGGCACGCGAGTGCCAATGTGATCCGATTATGGCTTATGTAGCCGCTGCTTACTCCATGTGTGCCGGGTATTTAGAATATCACGGATATATTTTGTTGTACTTTCAGAATTGTATGTATGTGAAGCTGTGACGAAATTTATGAAGTTAGAAGAAGTAAGAAGCTTATCTGAAAATATGGGTGGTGATATTCATTTTTGTTTTTATAGATTTTTATGAAGACGCAAGTTAGATATTTCAACGATAATTGCATGTTATAATATACATTTTTAGTGTCATATAAAAGAAAATACGAAAGAAACTACATAAGAAAGTACGAAAGAAAGTACTAACCGACGAGCGTAGGTTAATCGTACTTTTAAAATACGATTAAAGTTTAGCAGTTGACTTCACTGCGATGCTCTTGAGAACTCGAATATAACGAACTCGTATAATAGTATTCAAAATACTGTTAAAATATTGCTTTCTTTCCATAGTTTTCAAGACTAATGAATTATAAAGCTAATTACATTAACTAATGGTCTATTTAATTTAATGACCCAACTAAACTTATTTTAACAATTTCATATCAATACGACTGCTAAATTAATCTACTTAATCAACTTTTTAGATTAGCTAACGATAACAAGATATAATAAAAAAGTTCTCAATAAGTAACACTAAATTCTTTTAAGCCTAATATTGCCGAAACAGGTTCTCAGATCAAAAAGTCTTTCTTCATAAATCCTATTTAATTATCAACCTATTTAACAGTCCGTTCATTCAAACCGGTACCTTTCAATGTAGGCGTATCGTAGACGTATCTAGGACTCTTAAACGGCTTCACAATGAGGTACAAAGCAGTAGTAATTGACATTCATTAGCTTTTGTTCTCAACAACCCGTAATGGATTAGCGAACGGATCTAGAACTCGCCTCCGTCACTCAACCTATTAAATGAGCAGGCAATACGCTCCTTAAAACGGCCGGCTTTAATAATCGATCTATCCAAGAATTTTGAGATTCGAGATTCGTCGTTTGACATATTTTGTATGGAGCTTATGTCAAAAACGACTCAAAATTCTAAAAAAAAAATAGATACGAATATTGAATTCAATGGTTAGTTGGCTAAAGCTCGCAATGTTTGCTTCCAAATATAGATTTAAAAGGTAAGTAAGTTTATAGCAGTTTAACTGTTGTAAATTGAAATGTTGATCATTGTAGATGTGTTGATGATTATGTATATCTTATTCTAGCTGCAAATATTTAAGATCTGTAAAAATATATGAACTTAAATTAAGACAATCAGCAACTTACTAAACTCAACTGTTAATGATAATGAAATACTTAAGATACTTACGATAAGTATAGCTGTATGAACTTCAATTAAATCCTATTTTACGACTCTAGTTAGTTATAGTGAGCATAAACAGAATTGAGAAAAGCTTTCATGGAACTTTATAAATTACGTTTATGCCTGCTACTATTAAGTCTGACGTCGAACTTAAAATTACATTGAGCGTTAAAATAGGAATCTGTTAGCAGAAAGGGCAAAGTGATCTTAATTCAAACGACGATTACAATAAAGCACGTCGAGATTCAAACAGAATTAAGTTTGAAATTCTCTTGGAAACTCATTCAGCACTTTGGTAGATATCAGTTTTCATTAGACTCGTGGTCATTAGCTGTCTCTCTCTATTTATGGAGTTAAGAGGAAGAGGGAACCACAATTGAAGCTTTTAAAGGCTGATTGAGGGAAAAACTTGATTGAACTGATGGCTAAGAGGTGAGGTGTTGATTTTATTAAGTGACTGCAAAACGTTTTAACGTTACACGTGATTATATACGATCTTATTATACATATGCTTTTATATACTTATGATTTTTAAAATTATCTACTAAATAGATAGACGCTAAATGATAAGTCTTCCAGAAAATATACTAACGACAATCACTCAAAAATGTTGTAACCATTAAACTTATTTTCCAAAACAATTGCAGGCAGTAGGCAATAAAAAGAAAAATAATACATTGGTGGGCGTTTATATTCTAGCTGTGTTTTTTTTTTATATTCACAGAGTGGGCAGAGTGGTTATCTATATTATGTGACTTTCCCCTACTGACTTTCCGGGCTTGCCCACTAAAACCTCCGCGGTGTCCGGCGACATAGCGTAACGGCGAGGTCATGCGAATCGCTACAAGATTTTGTCGCGAACCGTCCATTTGTATTCTAGCTGTGCCTTTTTAGGACTCTACTAGAGCAAATCATATACGACTGTTGCTTTTCCAACAAAAATGCGCTATGCGCATGTACTACTTTGCTAGGGGGAAAGCACCCTTAGAACTGCACTTTACTGATGCCGTCAGTTTGAGTAAAAAATGTGCAAGTTTCAGAAAACTTATTCAGTATTTATTTATAGATAGATACGTATTTTTGTATAAATGATGTATGAGACATAAATATACATTTATTATTATTCGCTTATATTTTGGTTACATCGGGTTCCATTCTGAATAAACGTAAAATGTCGATACATCTTTTATGACAGTAATATCTATAGAAATTTAATTTATATTTTTATACAAAGTAACGAGAGCCTGCGAATGAATACGTTTCATTGAAACCTTATTATTCAATTGTCGATTCGTTTACACGTTACACTGCAAATGAATAATGAATAGCTTAAAATAATTTAAATTAATTGTTTCTGTTCGAGATTGCCTCTGGTGAAATGATGATATATATATAGGTAGGTACCTGCATTATGTAACATGATATTATTACAAGTTATATTTATTTACGTACTATAGTTTTCTTGTCCCTCTGTAAGTATATATTATCATACTGCTGGGCTCGGGCTTCTTCTCATTGTGAGAATGGTAAGGTCATAGTCCACCACGCTGGCCAAGTACGAGTTGGCAGACTTCACAGTTCACATGTCTTTCGAGAACATTATGGAGAACTCTCAGAAATGCGTGTTTATTTATTTTATTTTATTTTATTTATTTGGGACAAACAAACAGTAACACATTATATCTGCGCACATAATGTAAACAAAGATATTATTATAAATGTGAAACCCACACCGTTAGCCACAGCATATACAATTCATATGACTATATTATACTATACTATACTATACTAATGAACAATCTATGCGAGTAAGACTACAAGAATTTTCAAATAACTATACATCGGAATCCTTAAGTTTTTATTTAACAAAGCAGAACGAAATCTATTTGCTGACACTGAGAATAAATCTAATTCTGTAGTTTCTGAACAAAAGTCGTTATAGTTTTTGCACAAGCGACGTAGAGGCGCCCGCAGACCAGCATTGGTGCGGCAATGGGACACAGCAAAAAGAGGACGTGCGCATATCTCTCGTCTAATAACAGTTCTTGGGACACAGTAGCATATTTTATTAGTAATCTCAGAACAGTTATACCTGTTATAGCATAAGTCGAAAAGAAACATAATTTCAAGATATAAACGTCTAGACTTCAGGCTCATTAGATTGTAATTATCAAGAAGATTTTTATAGGTTGGGAAATTGGTTGGGAAATTGCGGCAGCACCTATAGTGCATCGATCTAAGGAATTTGCATTGCACTCTTTCTAGCATCTCAACGTATTTATTATAAAAAGGGTTCCACACCACCACCGCATATTCGAGTTGAGATCTAACTAGTGCTTTATAGAGATGACAGTAAGTGCTTGCGTGTTTAAATTCAGTAGCTGATCTCATAACGAACCCGTACATACGATAAGCCTTTTTGATGATGTTGTCAATATGTTGATCAAGGTGAAGTTTGTTATCTAGCAGTACCCCTAGGTCTCGCACGGATAGAGCTTTCAATAGAGGTACATTGTTTAGATTATAATTATGATTTAAAACGTTTTTGTTCTTTGTAAATGATATAGTTAAGCATTTAGAAATACTAAGGTAAAGTTTGTGTTTCTTCGCGATACCCTGCTTTACCATTTAATACATACACACACACATACATAGACTCACGCCTGTTTCCCCGAAGGGGTAGGCAGAGGCATATTAAACGCCCACTTTTCGCCAGTATTTTGATCCCACGTAATAGGTGGCGAGCCTATTGCCGCTTATCGGGATATTTTGTTTGCCAGAGCCTCGTCCGTTGATCGGCAGGTGCACCACTTGCAGGTGAGGTTGGCTTGGGACCCTAAGTTCTTGGTGGGAACCATTTAATACCATTTAATGAGCGATAACAAAACAATAAAATACACATATAACTTGGAAAGGTCAATGGCTCGCCGTGGCCGCGTGGGTTTGAAGCCGAGACATTCTGTGGAGCAGTCTGATGGTTTTTCTAGTGGGCTGTGTCAAATAATAGCACTGTTTGTTATAACTAGTTAGTAGTTGCAGACTTAGTTGAAAGTTGAGACTACTTGTCGTTTGCTTTACCAAAAGTGCGTTATTGTATTATTTTTATGGTCTATGGGCGCCTTAAGCCCGCTACCTACGATCCTACGATTTGCGGACATACGTATGCGGCACCTTTGAAGATACTCTACGAGTCGGGTAGAGTCAAAGGTGACGCGCACGTCTATTCGTAAAATTACATACGAGTATGTACCGTGGGAAGCCGGCTTTAGTGGCGGAGTCATATGAATTTACCGCCGTGTGATAAGGCTTTGGCGACCGTTAAGCTATTCCATGTACGCTAATAAATCAATGAAACTAAGAGCTAGTTGAGAAAAAAAGAAAAGAAAGTAGAGAGATCACATAATTATGGGAAATGTATGCATTTAGTTCAAATCAATAATTTTATTTCAATTACAATTAGGTATTAATTTCGACGAAAGACGCTTTAGGCAATTTGTGGTTGTCACCTTTATGAGATAAAATAAATTATTTCCAGTTTATTTATTAAATTATGTAGATATAACTGCTATTCTATAGTGAAACTGTCATATCCGGCACATTTATCGAATTTGGAGCTCACAAATATATTACGAAACGGACATACGTGTCAATAGAAAATTAATTATTGCTATTAAAACGTTCATTTTAATTAATTGCAGTTTTTGATTTACGCACTGGATTTTAGTATTTACTTTCTAAATGTAATTAACAAACATGGTTATAAGTCATTCCTTATGAGTACCTACATTCTGTACCTGCTATCAAACTTTCTAAATAGCAAAATGGTACAATCAGGTTTTGACTAACTAATTAATTTTAAAATAAATATTATCTTCATGTTCAATAGACAATATTAACTTAAAAATTAACTTACTAGGCCCGCGGCCCCACCCTGTGAATTATACACCAAAACTTTCCTCAGGAATCATACTATCTATTCAAACTTGTGCAAAAATTCTATATATTCTGTAGTTTTTAGTTTATCGCGACCACACAGACAGGGGACTTCGTTTTATAATATGTATGGATTAGAGAGTAGTACTGCAGTATTAGTGCTGGCAAGAAATGGCAATAACTCGTGATCAATAGTAGGGAAGCCCATGAACTGATTTCGGGATTTACTCGAGCGTAGCATCCATGTCCTACGTATTTTTAATAAAGCAGGAATGTTAATCTGATCATTTGCATAATGGAGGTAAGATATCAAAATGTTTCAAAAAGAAAATTAATCGAACGTGTCAGATTTTCTAAGGGGGTGTTAAGTGAACCTAAAAATCTGAATCCTATCTATACTAATATAATAAATCGGAAGAGTTTGTTTGTTTGTTTATTTGTTTGTTTGTTTGTTTGAACGCGCTAATCTCAGGAACTAATCGGTCGGATCTGAAAAAATCTTTTTGTATACGATAGCCCAGTTTTTCCGGAAGGCTATAGGCTATATAACATCACGCTTCGACCCTTTGGGGCCAGGCAAAAGGCTAAAAAGGCTAAAAGATAATGTCGGCTAATCTCAGGAACTAGCAGTCGGATTAGAAAAATTGTTATTGCCTATGATAGCCCAAGTATTCCGAAAGGCTATAGGCTATATAAAATTACGCCACAACTTTTAGGGGCCAGACAAAAATAATAAAATGGTCAAACGAGAAGGGGGAGGGTTGGGTCAAAGGCAAAAAAAGGCTAAACGAATAGGATACAATCTATATGGGCATGGTTTTCAAGATTTTCGGGACGCTGATTAATAATATGAAATTTATTTAGTGATCCAAGATGGCGGACGGGAAATCAAAGATGGCGGATGAGAAAATTTAAAAAATCAATATGGGTATCGCCTTCGATATTTTAGGGGGTGGGGAATCGAAATACAACATCTATTTCGTGATCAAAGATGAAGGATGGGAAATCAAAGATGGCGGATGGAAAAAAAATATAAAATCAATATTGGTATCGTCTGCGATGTTAAAAGGGATGGGGAATCCAAATACAACGTCTATTTCGTGATTCAAGATGGTGGATGGGAAATCAAAGATGGCGGATGGGAAAAATTAAAAAAATCAATATGGGTATCGTCTCTCATGATTTAAGGGATGGTGAATCCAAATATAACATCTATTTCGTGATCAATGATGGCGGATAGGAAATCTAAAATGGTGGATGGGATTTTTTTTGTAAAGTCTATATGGGTATCGTCTCCGATATTTTAAGGAATGGGGAATTCAATATTATATAAAAGTCTATGTTTTTTTGTTCATCATGTATAGACACTGAAATGATAAGAGATTAAGCGCTATGTCCATGGTACCTTTGGAAATAGGGCTGGGAAAAAGGGAATCAAATAAAAACTCTTAAAAAGGCGATACAGAGTTCGCTGGGTCAGCTAGTTATTAAATAATCTGACGATTTAGGTGTCACGCAAACTCGTTGCTATTATTAGAAAGTTGCAAATGTGAATGAGTGAATTCGCCGTTTTGAAATACTCAAGTGTGTCAGATTAAGATATATGATTATCCGAACGTCCTAGACGTGCTTACTCATAATCTGACGATTATCTAGAAGGACAAAGGCAACAACTCTATTAAAAAATTTTGAAAGTCTATAGCCGCTCCCCTCGCCGCAGAAAAATTATAAATTATTTAAATTTTTATCATCTAAGCTTTGCAACCCAATAAGTCTCTATGACGCTCGAGTCAATCCCAATTTAGCATCGTGGGCTCCCCTACTACAATGAGTATTATCTTGTATTGCAAGCCAAGAGAAGAATGACTTATTTCCTTCCTGTCGCAGGAGACTTAACACTATAAGCCGACCTTTTAATCCACTAATACACTTTTAATACACTGAAAGTTATGAGCAAATTGGCATGGTTCGAACTAGATTAGAAAAAGCTTACAAATCAAGGCTTATACATGTTAGAACCGGCGTTCCTCAAGGCTCTACCCTCGGGCTAATTTTTTTCATAATTTTTATCAATGACCTTATTAGCAACATCATAAATAAGTCACCTGACCATATAAAACTAACTGTCTTTGCCGATGATACTAATGCCATTGTTTCAGCAGATAGCTTCAGTATGCTTAATTTTAAATTTGACGAAACTTTAGAATTGTTCAACCAATAGTTCATGCGTAACTGTCTGAAAATAAATACTCAGAAATGTAACATAATTATGTTTAAGTCAACAAATAAGAACTCGGACATACTACTTTGTAATCTTAACAGTCACCAGCTGAACACTGTAGACACAGTTAAATTTTTAGGCGTACATTTAGATCAATTTTCTCGGTTTCAATAAAATCTTACTAGTTTTAGTAAATTTTAGGCTTTATAAGTGCTATTAGTAGCTTTAAGGATATTTTCAGCGGCAGTAGCACGAGATTTGACAATGTATCAATTAAAAGCTTTTTTATCTTTGGACGCCATATAAATTAAATCTGGCAGTTTGCCTGCTCAAAGGTTCTTCACTCTCTATTAGGTACCTATATATAATTTTAGCATACTCGGACTTTGGCCGACTCAAACTTCTGCTTACTTCTTCAAAGATATGTTTTCATGTATGCACTAAAGATATTAAAGTGGAAAACCCAGCTAATAAACCCGCTCATCTGGTTCACTAAAACAGCATATAAAATGCACCTTTTACTATCCTGCCAAGATACCCCAATGATGTGGAGAGTCGGTCGTAAACAATCGGCCCATTTACTTTATATTCGGCCAGTGTCGTACACTTAATTAAAGATCTAACCTTCGTGTGCTTGCATAGTGGGGAGCGGAGCGGAAAGCGGAACCCTCTAGCGAATAATGGTTACTCTTATGGCCGGTTTTTAACCTCTTGTATAAGTTACGTTAGTACACATTAAAAAGCTATTGTATCTCGCTTATATGCGCGTTTTCAAAGGGTTAATATACGATTTATCCATGGATGAGGCTACTGGAGACATGTTTGACATTTTTGTGTCGAGCTTATGTCAAATTTGAATCTCTTATAGACAAATCTATGGATAGATCGAATATTGAAACCGATCGGCTCTATTCCTTGAATGTATCGTTTTTGCGTTTATTGATTAAAAAAGGACGAGAAGCTGCTGGTATCATTGTGAGGGATACTTTGACATTTTTACGCGAAGTTAGTATCGTCAAATACTCTGACAATTCACACTTTAAAACATAAAATTATTATCTGTTTTAGTTGCTGTCTTACTCTGTGATAAAGCTAATATTCTGGCAAATCTGGTTAAGCTAGAAACCACATTCCGCGCAGAAAATCTCGCAACCAACGCATCGCTAGGAGATGATGCGAATTGAGAGGGTCAGCGCAATCTGTCATGCACTTCTTTACCGCCGCCGCTGCTACGTCTCACTGTGACTGCACACTTATTTGAATGTTGTCACAAGCTTGTGTACCAACCCTTAAATAATTATTCGATCGAATAGTAATGAGTCGCCGCGATGGCTTGGGAATTAGTTCCTGTGAATTACTGGCGGAGGTGAAGCGATAGTCGGTTTCGATAAATTAGAATAATGGCTGGCTTTTAAGATACTCCGTCGATGTAATTTTACGAGATTGTTGGTATTTGCAAAAAATCATGAATTTATGATTTTACGTTGCTTTATTTTTACACTTGTTGGGTTTCGGAATGAATTACTACTGGTACCGACGAAATGAGTTGTAAATTTTATTTTCAAACGGATAAATCCACACGAATTCAATATAGAGTCAGAAATGTACAATCGGATATTGCCAGCTGAGTAATAAATACATTTAAAACAAACTGGCTGAATGTCGAGTCGTCGGCAGGCATATACGCAAACTCAATACTAATACCAAGAATATATATAAAATTCTTGCCTTACTGACGGACAGATAACGCACAGCCAAAACTATTTTACACAAAGCTGAAATTTGGCATGTATGTTCCTTGTGAATCGTAGGGATGCACCAAGAACGAGTTTCCCGAAATTCCCACGGGATCGGGAAGAAATGGTTAAATTAAAAAAAAAACAATGTGCGGGAGCATACCTGCAGTCCTCCTCTGGCTTTTTTTATAAAATTATATGCTATGCGAACCACGCTGCAAATAAACGCAAACTCATAACAGGGACCACCTAAGTAGAAAATTGAGTAAAGGTATCGTGAGAGGAGTTTAAACACGTACTATTTGAAAATTCAACTATACCCAACCTTTATATAAAATAATCAATAAATTGCGCGTCGTAAAATCTTATAAATATATTCCACGTACAGCATCGAGCGAGTGAAAATTCCAGGGAAATTTCTCACATTACGCTCTCCACCTTCCTACTATATTTTATTATGCCATTACGTACATCTGAATATTGAAATTCAATTCTAGTGAGAGTTTTATAGTATTCGTGCGTTAATGACTGACTGGCAGCCAACGCAGAGCCAAAACTATGGGGCGTAAGAAGCTGAAATTTGGCATGTATGTTTCTTGGGAGCCGTGGGCTGCACTAAGAAGGGTTTTCCTGAAATTCCCACGGAATCAAGCAGAAACGTATATATATATAATAAAAATAAAATGTGCGGGAGTACCCGCGGGCACCCTCTAGTTTACAATAAAAGGAAAAGACGGCGTCATCATTTCTACGCGACTATATTTTCTATTTTAAATAAACTCGTGCCTAGTCCATTGAACTGTTACATTTTTTTGGGCTTAGCGTGCATTTGTCTGCGGACGCAATTTAATTTCATAGATGCCAAATGGAGGTTAGTGTAAAGTTAAATGCAAGTTTGTGGGGTTGCAGCCTGTGTCCTGCGGCCCCCATCTTGAAAATAGCGGTACAAATGGGTTTTCTACTATATCTGGCAAGCTATTGAATACCGAGATCATAAGCCTGGCTCATAAAAAGACTAAAGACACAGTAAGTAGTATCATGAAAGAACGTTATAATAACCTAAAAAAAAAAATATCATAGGAAAACTTTTTTGTTAATGGTTTTACGACAAAAAGTATCAGGATCAAAGTTGTAGATAATTTAATTTGCATTAAATGATGCTTGAACAAAATCTCAGTGTGATCAATAGTTTACCAAATAAATAAGAAAAACCATCTGCGCCTGCACTCTTTCCAAAATGACGGCAGAGGGACAAGAGGTACGACTCCACAAATATGGATCAAGCTTTAAATAATGTACTTATTATGTTGTAAATTTTTGCCTAGTCGAACAAATAAAAGCCAGTCAAGGCAAAGCACATGCAATAAAAACTGAACTATAATCTACAGACGTAAAGGTACAATTTTCCTTGTATGTAGTTAACTTGTCTATTCGTATTAAAATCAATGTAAACATGGGTACTACAGCGGTGCCACAGAGAAATGCAATCCTACACCATTCTTTTATTTGTGATGCAAATGTAACAGCACTGATTTAAATAATGTCATACTATTTGCTGCATTGAAGGCAACACGAGATAACATTTAGAGTCATGTTAAAGAAAGTTTATTTCTGATTTGTTTGTAGTACTGGAAATTTGTTATTATATCGTGATTATATAAATATATTTTTACAGTATTTTTTTTAGAGGGGCATCGATGGCATGATGAACTGACGAAGAGTCTGCTATGCAGAGGGTCTGAAATTTAAACCCACGGCGCACATCACTGTCATTTCATATTCATGTTTTCACGAGTGGCACTGTAGTTTAACTTTGTCCCCCTAACTAGCAAAATTTTTACTTACAGGTGTCTCAAGACCAATATTTTTTACTCTCATAGCGTACTTATAGACTGCTAAAAGTGCCGATTTAGGCGCATTTTATAAGAGAATTCTCACTTATAGTCATCTTATTAAGAATTACTTTACACTTACAAAAATCTTGTTATTGCTGTTGTAATACCAAATTAACTCACAAGGGTTTTATAATGGCACGCTTTGAGGGCAATAAGACTTAGAGCGCTCTTACGACTGCTCTTAAAAGTGTTATTCCTCTTCTTTTGCTCTCCGGTAGATTACTAAAGGAGTACCTACTTATCACAGCGGCCGAAAGAGTATGAGAGATAAGAAGATATTTTTCAATTCATGTAAGTATTATTTATGTATGTAGTATTTTATTTCATTTGATCATTTAGTTCATTTGCTTGATAGTTATGTGTCTATAAACCTAAATAACTTGCGGAGTACATTCCTTCAAATGTTTTGTGGAATAAAGTCATATATTTTCTTAGGCCCACTTCGGAATGTATTAAGAATATGAATAAAATAATATTAATTAAAAGTAAAAATAAAATTTGACGCCATTACAGATTCATAAGACCAATTACTCTTCTAGAAGAGAAGCTAAATACTAAAATGTCTTATTTCACACTTCCTAAGTAAATCTTTTGGTCTTATTAAATACTTGCGTAAGGTAGGTATTTGCAGCCATTTAATAAATTTAGGGTTCCTTTAAAAACCATGGTATACAAATTAACATCTTGTTGTAGATATAATGTTTGGTGAGCCACATATGCCTAACTAGGTATATATGTACCTAATAGGTGGGTAGGTAGACAGGTACTACGAATATCTCTTATAGAGTGGATATTGACTCCTGGCCGTGTCACGGTAATATAATGGTTGCCATAATGGATGTACCTAGACTGTTTATTGAGGAAAAAAAATAGATTGCTCAAGAAGAGCAAGCGGCCCTGGGGCATACACGTTTCACATTATACTAGAACTGGAACCTATCGATTCAGTCTTCAGAGATATTGTCTCTTTCGTTTTTGTACGGAACCATTAACGATTTACAGGCTGTATCGTTTTCCATTGTAATACTACTAGAACCTAATAGCCTTTTTGTGAGGCTGTGCATTTTTGTTTAATTTTATTCTAAGATATATGCTCCACTTCTTTTAAATCTTTTCCACTTTTCAAACTCCATGTTTAACTGTTACAAATACTCAGCGTTGTTTATATGAATAAAATGGTTGAAAGTATTCAAAAGTCTTTTTAAAAGACAAAATATTCTGATAGCGCTCTGTTATTATTCTTCTTCTCTTTAATTTGACTCAGAGAAGACAATTCACACTTACAGCTTGTTAGTTTTATAGTGGTTTTATGCAAAATTTTATTAAGGTCATAAGTGTAATAAGACACTTACTTCAGACTCTACTAAGAAAAAAATTACCATTAAAATGCTTTTATAAGTGCAAATAATATTTATGAGCAATTACTCTTTAAAAATACATTAGTAAGACAACTATGCTGATAAATGTATTATAACGATTTCTTATAGACCGCTATAAGAGTGCCGGTTTTCAACGACGTATTTTGTACTGAGTTTGATCTACAAAAATCCATAAATGGCGATAAAGAGAGTATTATTCCTTGTAACGTCAATTGAAAGGATGTTTGAACCAGATGTATTTCTAGTGTGCGAATAAAAGTGGAATATAAGACTATTCTTATATTCCATTTTCATAATAAAATTTTATTTTCGAATCAGGCATTACCTATGTAATGCCTGATTCGAAAATAAAATTTTATTATTTAGGTACCTATGCACTTGCCTTGCATTCCATCATTTGAATTCTAAAGGCAAGGCACGTCGTCGCTGCTATACTAATTGAGTTGGCATAGCTTCTAACCCTAACATCTATCTCTAAACAAACAGCTTCAGTGCACTCTAAAAGCCTATAATATACTAGCCTCACAAAATAAAAAGAAAATGTTAAAATGTGAATAACTAAAATGGATAAAAGTAAATACCTAACATTGCATATTAAAAGTTATAAAAGCTCTCCAATAAAGTCCATTAACAGTGAGCTTAATGCAAACCGAGTATCATTTTCTACTAAAGCCAAATACAAATAAAACCTAATTATCTTCTGCATGGCCATTAGCAATAACAAAACGCTGACTTCAATTTAAAAAGTAAAAATAAAAATCAAATTTGAAATTCGAACTCATTTGCAGCGCCGAGTTCGCAAAAGTTATTTCTACTAATAAGTATTACTTTTTCATCTCGACTAACGGATGGAAATTAAGTACATGTTAATAACTACGCTTTGCGCGATACTTCGTAAAGTCCTCTTAAAAACTGGGAATGCAAGGCAATTTCGCTGCCTGCGACTGTACTAATCTGGTGCTTAATTAAGTTACTGACTATACAATTTATAAATAAGGTGAATACATTATGGTCTGAAGGGGTAGTGAGAGCTTGAACAAATTTGTTTTACTTGTCCTACGCATCAATTGACTTCGATTCTTGAGTGAGTTTGTGCTCACACAAAATAAACGTTTCAAGACTTGGTGCACATTACACTACAATTAGTTTATTTTGGGCATCTGCTTGTTTTAGTAGTTTTTGTGCGGTGAGGATTTTATAATAATATACTGTGACACAACGGGCACATCCACGGTTGAATAGCAAATTCTTGTAAATCGAGATATCTATATTGTTGATTATTCTGAAATTGTCTATAGAAGGGGCTCGAAAATAAAAAATCGTCATTACGTTTTTCAAAAATAGATCCGAACCTAGATGTCAAATGTGGAATGGTGTGTAATTTTGACGTTTAGTTACTTTAAAATGAATAACCGAAGGCATATTAGGCACAAAGGTTAATATACTCGTACATGTATGATGTAACGCCTCTTCCTAAGAGTCATATTGCATGTAATTTAAAAAGCCCGTTGCTAATATACAAGGTACCAACATGTAAAACAGTGTGGCGGTGTTATGAGCTGGCCTCGGGCAACAATTTGTGGTCGGTGACATACTCGCGGCGCATTGCCAGCTAATTGAGTGTTTTGACTGCTCGCTTTTTCATCGTGAACATGTTCTATATAGAACCTTGTAATTTGGCGCGTTGAGTTGTTTTGTACCGTGATTTTGATTTGATTGAAGGGATATTTTATCGATTAAAATGAACTTGTATAACGTATGGAAATGAAAATTGTTTAAAATTTACTTGCTGAAAATTGGTCTTCTTTATTAGAGAATCTGCGCTAGGAGTAAATCTTGTATCGCGGAGGACTTCATAACATTCAATTAATAAACACCAAGAATTCTCAGACCCTTAAAAGATATTACAAAAAAATATGAAATCAGTAATACAGTTGATTTAAAACTGTATTACTGATTTCATTAAACATAAAGAATTTTTCTTTAATATATTTGTGTTTTTCTTCGTAAATAAGTTGTGGAGTGATGGGTCGTCCCGCTATCCTTACGTGTATGCAAAAAAAGCCTATCCTACCGAAGGTTAAGATAATATTTTGTCTGGTTGAAATGTTCTTAACATGGAAGAGGTACGCTTAGTACCGACTAATATTTGCCTTTCCTTTGTAATGAGCCTAATTTTTTTCGCAATAAATGTATTTAAACAAACAAACAAAAAATATTTTATTTGGTTCTACAAAACATACATTTTCTTACTAAGAATAACAGAAGGCGGTATGTGGAGAACAAATTAGGCAACATAAAATAATTAAGTGACGTTTTCAAATTATTATTGTGAGAGCGTCACTTAATAAGGGACTGATATTTAGGCTGAAAAAAGGCTGAGAAAAGGCGGATACAGCGGCGATAGCCTACTGGTTTACGTAACGGACTGCCGAGACGATGGTCTCGGGTTCTATACCCAGGTACCCCGAGCAGACACCTTTGACTATTCGAAGTTATGTGTGTATTAAAAATGTTAATTATCGCTCGCTTGATAATGTGCCCGCCCGGTAGATGGCAATAGGCTCGCCCCCTATAACATTGGGACTGAAACATAGCTGCCTCTGCCTACCCTTCGATGATAAAGGCGTAAAGTTATGTTATGTTATGAAAAGACGGGGTTTCTCTTTACGAGAAAACGAGCATTTCAGTTAGTAATATTTTGACTGGTTTTAATGTTCTGAAGATTGGAGAGGTACGTACGACTTTGTACCGATAATTATTTTAGTTTGGACTCAGCACTTTTGCTAAATCTGTTTTGTGATGGGCCTAATTATATTCTTATTCAAATTGCAATACATTGAGAAAGTATCTAATTTTTCAACGGTCTATTATATAGGTACACAATAGAGTTTTACGCGTGTCATAAAAAATATTTGGAGGCCTTGATAGTGAAACGCTTACGTCACTTGATAAGGGGCTGATATATTGATTTTTGATGTTCAGATTAAGTTTGACACTATCTTGTAAAGAATTTGCAGGTTACATCCGGATTCGACATAATGAGACAGAACACAGATAAATGTGTTTTAGATTGATATCGATTTCAAACGTCATCGGAATGTGACATGGGTGTTATTGCCTCACATACTACTACGCGAATGTCGAGTCACCTTTCTATTGATATGCAGGAGCTGTGTAGTGCTCAACCATTATTTTAGAAGTAAGACGTATTATTGATTTGTAGATTGTGTATATTTATGAAGCAGGTATCATCTGCCTTTTTTTTTACAAATGGAAGGTTATGTGAAATATACCTATTCTACTTGTCCAGCGTTTAGTCATTGTATAGTTGGTATGGCTATGGTTGTAGTGGCGGATAACTTATGTTGGTTATTGAAAAGTCTGCGAAAAATGATGTCCGTGACTTATTTGCATATATTATATTATTCCATAAAATTTTGTGACGGGGTTGGTCTGATTTTGCTGTTTTCTTTCTGTTTACGTGATATTAAAAGACACCTCTAAGGAAATAATTTTAAGACAATAACTTAAATACTGTACTAGGTATAACAGTGTCACTTGCTCTAAGAAACTGTGATAGGCAATTTATTCAGTGCAGGCTCAGAAGTAATTTTATGGTCAGGCAAATTCTCAAAGTTATTTTATGATCATCTTGTCAGGAAAATTATCAAGCACTTCTTTTTAAGGTATATTTTATTTTATTACTTTAATATCAATACATATAATTCAGTATTTATTTAATTTATTTTGTGTCCAAACTGATCATCCATCCGTCACAAAACAAGAGGAACAAAATCTCGATCTTTCTGACACTAAATATTCTTCGTAGAGTATCATTTAAAAAAATGGTCGTATTTATGTTTTCAAATTCTTTCGACGGACTTCTTAAGTTTTCAAAATGTTCTCGATTGCTTAAATATTGTGTTCTGATCTCTGTAACTCGGTACTGTAATTGGCCTCGAGAAGCTAGTGTCTGATTCCATTGCGCTGAAATTAAAACCCTTACAAAGGTCAAAATTATCTTCACGGATTTTCCTTGTTTAGAACCTAATTCTGAAGCTTCTTCAGATAGATTTAATGAAAATTCCAAATAAATTGATCATAATAGAGGTTTATTACGTAATCTAATATACTTGCCTACTATTAGTATAGTTCATGAACTTACAATAAGATTCCTTGAAGAGGTTTGTTAAAACTTGTTTATTGGAAAACGGATATGAATAAATATATTATATTCATTGAATATTATTTATCAAAATACTTTTTAATTAAATATATAATAATAGGTAGTAGAGCCTTGCTGATTTCAGTATGAATGGGCCGGCTCGACCGGGGAAGTAGGGTAAGCAGGTGTTATGGCGCGCAATGGGTAATGCCGCGCACCTCTGTATCTATAGTCCGTTCACAGTTATTTTACCTCTAGCTGTTAGATTGGCCAACCTGGGCGTTGTGTTGCTATATTTGGTATATAATACTCCCATTTTAAATATACATTATTGCTAAAAATGTACTTATTTTTTTATTGCCTAAGCGATCGTATAAAATATTTGGAAGTAATGTTTGTAACAAAACCTCTTGATATTGGCATGGCTATATGCATGTACATTTATTTTCTTACGAAATAACTAATTTCCTATGAAGATAAGTAGTTATAATAAAATGTTGTCTATTTAATATATAAAGGTAAACGCATTTTAATTACGCCAACGTGAGGTTCTAATTATCAAATACAAAAACTGCAAATTTAATTTGCATATTTATTTTGAATAAGAATGATGTGGGTGTAATATTACACCTCTGCCTACCCCTGCATGGAAACAGGCGTGAGTCTATAAGAATGATCCATGTGGACTGCCAATGTTATGATGATTCGTAACTGCTGTCATATTCTGTATCAGACTCAGAATTTAATTCTATTATGAACCTGTCCATTTCAGCATCCGTAGACCCATCTGTTTCACGAAGCTTGTCTTCAATGTGGCGCTCATGTTTGCATTGTTTTTGTCAGTCTTCTGCAGTGATAGATTAAAAAGCTTCTTCAGCTAAATTCACAATGTTGGTTGCCTCTTGTCCTAAATTTTTGCTTGTGACTTGTCTTTTAATGAGACTCCACATTAGTTCAATTGCGTTTAGCTCGCAATGGTATGGCGGTAATCTAACCACTTTGCGGCCATGAGCTTCAAGCATTTGAATTTTTGAAGCATTTCCACTAATATTGGGTAAAATGTTATGCACAAGTAACCCTATTTTACATTCCTGTCATCACAGAGTACAATTCCAACATAAAGAAAATAAACACCGACATCTGTCAGAGGTAAAATAACTGTGAATGGACTGTAAGTGCCTCAAATAGGCAACGATTCAAACTGACAGTGAGCTCGCGTCGTTCGATAGTGAAGCGCGTTTCTTTGTTTGCGGCTGCGTCGATGTAATTTTTGGTTATTTGTTTTTGTCGGTAAATTCAAGATTCAAATGCTTTGTTAATTATTAATTTTACTTTTCTGGCCATAAAACTATTCTATTTTGTATTAATGTAATCAATTGTCAACAAAAGTGCAAAACTGTTTTTAAATTTTAAATTTATTTCAAGACCCCCGTTTGGGGTTATACCGCTCACCTGAGCGCCATTACCCCTTAGTAACTTGTTTTTACTGTTGTAGATATGCCAAGAAATCATCAAAGGACCACCGCTAAAGCGGCTCGGTCCGAAGCAGACCTTAAAGCAGCTATAACTGCGATTGAAGGAGGTTCGTCCAAAAGAAAAGCCGCAAAACAATTTAACATACCATATACTACTTTGAGAGATCGACAAAAAAATTACAACTTGAGCAACCCAGGCTAGGTCGTCGAAATGAATGTGGACGCCGAAAATTAAAACAAATGTATTATCTGCGAAGAATTTGGAAAAAATAATGAGCTGTGGTATCCCTGCACCATCTGTGCAATGTGGGCTCACGCTTTAAGTTCAGGGTGAGATTCGCCGGATGGATATATATCTGATTTATGTGTTCACTAATTTGTTTTACCTCTAATTTTTATTAATATTTAATATTATGTTACAATAATAATTGCCCAGCAGTGGGACAGGACAGGCTAGTGAAAAACATAATAATAATTGAAGTTTATTTAATTTTGAAG
Organism: Euclidia mi; assembly: GCA_944739405.2. NCBI lineage: Eukaryota > Metazoa > Arthropoda > Insecta > Lepidoptera > Erebidae > Euclidia > Euclidia mi. Next base: position 26,935,827 of record OX123197.2, read on the forward strand.
AGTTTACTATATTTGTTATATTGGAATATACTAATATTAAGTACAAATGAGGGTTATTGATACTAGCTTGTGATTGTAGACTTAACTTTTATTGTATAAGGTTGATCTCATCAATATTTGTTTAATTGAAATGTGTCTCACCAATTATATTCCTAAACAAAATGTGTGAAAGTTGTTACCCCGTCCTCTGAGCGGCATTACCCAAAGCCTAGGGGAATGACGCTCAAACATGTTTTTTTAAAATGTTTTCCTACTAGTAGTAGGTCATAGATTTATGCTTTTGTCGTTGAATTGTATGTTACTCGATAGTTAAAGACTTTGATACTTTTCTCAATTTAGATTTATATTAAATAATTTAAAAAATAAACCATGTTTTCCTTAAGTGAACGCCATTCCCCCTGCTTACCCTACTACCCTCTCACAGAAAATCGACGTAAAGTAACGGTACCTAAACTGTTGCGTTTCGATCGGTGAGTGAGAGTGCCGGAGGCCCTATCCCCTAATTCTTCTCCCTCATCCCATCCCCATTCCCAACCCCAAGGGGCGGCAACACACTTGTAACTCCTGTGGTGTTGCTTGTGTCCATGGGCGGCGGTAATTGCTTACCATCAGGCAATCCGTCTGCTCGTTTGCCGCCTATTAACATAAAAAAAAAACTGCATAAAATCCTCAAACATAAGCTCTATCATGATTTACAATTTCTCATTAATAAAAAATTGTACATTTCTATACATTCGCATTCATATTTTTATGAAACACCTGTTCGGGAAATTACCTACAAAATTATAGTAGCCATTTTTACTTTTTTGTATATCAAAGTCCACTTCTTATCTGTAAAATGTGCACGGTATTTACACGAATTCCATTACGTCATTCGGCCGAAAGTCATTCCACTCGTCAGCTGCTCAATCATCAATGGATTACTATCGGTGACGTAGAAGTCGTACGATAACTGTTTCTATAACAATGCCTTTAAGATAGTACAAATATGTACCGCTCCGTATTATTACGTCAATGTATAACATGACTCAGACTGTTGGCTTGGAAAGTGCCCAGACAATCGCATTCGCTCTTTTTACATTTTAGTAATATATTCACCCTGACTCACTTGTTGGACTCACTAATGTTTGACTGCACATATGGCATAGTACTATGACTGCTTCTGTGGTCCTGCGGTAGTGTTAGCGACTGCGGATCATGAGGTCTCGGGTTCGATTCCCGGGTCGAACAAAAAGTCATATTGCGTTTTTCTGTTAAGAATTGTCTAATAGAAGTTCGGAGTCAGGGAGTTGGCGGTATCACACCCCCGTGCCTCGAAAAGCACGTTAAGCCGTTGGTCCTGCACCTAATCTCTCTCCGGTCGTGTCGCATGTGGCGTCCCATCGGACTATGAGAGTGAGGACATAGAGAGTGCACTTGTGTATGCGCACACACTTGTGAACTATAATATGTACCGCGCAGTTGGCAAGTATCATATAGGTATAGAGTTATAGACAAGCCGCCGTGGCCGGAATCGGTCAGGAGAAATAATAATTTATTATTATTTATTTTATGTCTGGCGTTGTGGTCGCATCGTGGGTACGACCCCCCTACGAAAGAGAATAGTTGTCCGGATGTATTGAATGGTTGTAAAGTCACCCGCGACACAGGATATACAGGGTGTCACAAGACCCATCACCAAGCCGAAGTCTACTAGTTTTGGACATCATGCCAAGACATACTAAGCAAAAATAAAACCTGGGAAACGATATTTTTTTAAGGAGAAACATTTTTTAATCCACACTTAAAAGTGTGCGCGTGCAATTTTCGAAATCCCTACTTATTCATGGGTGCATATTAGGCCATCTAGAGAACAGGTTGGCGGGGTAAATGCATCGATTTTGTACATAATTACAAAAATTTCATAGTAACTTTGAGCCTCAATATCTGCTGAACTAGTAATTTGCCAGGTATGGTTCCAAAGTAAAAAAAATCGTAATGATTGGTACAATATGGGGTTTCAATTTTCGTTAGGGGTCTTTTTACATCCTGTATTTCTAGCGCAATAGTTCTGTTGTCTTGCTGAAAAAAATGTCGGTTGCTTGCTTTATTATCTGTTGCTATTGCCTTGTCCGTGTGGTGACGGATTAAGAATACGGAATGTCACCACCCCATATCATACCATGGGTGTCGTAAGAGCCGACAGGGGGAGCATATTATGCAGAGAATAGCACTGTAAGAGAAGGAAAACTTGATACAAACCCTATACCAACCCATCTGGCCAGCGTGGTATAGTAGGCCAATTCAAAGGTGAGGCCTAGTCCAGCAGTGGACTGTTAAGGGCTGATGATGATGATGATGATTGCCTATCGCTTGTCATATATCGGGAGGACAGAGGAAAGGCGATGTTTTGTAGACGACGTAATATCGTAGAAATGTGACAATGATTAAGGCAATTTGACAGATCTAATATTACTCTTTCATCCCTTTCTAGTTTTGCAACATACTAAGTTCGGTGTCAACAACGGATTCAGCAGCATTGCGGATATTCATGCGTAATTGAATACCGATAAGGATTATGTTAAAACTGTTTTGGATAACTGAGTGGAATTATCACAATCAGCTCGTCACTGCACCATTTACGTAGTAATCGATTATTTTATTGATTACTTCAATCATGGAATTCGATTGATCCCTTAGAGAAGTTTAGTAACAATATCGCTGTAACAAAAAGATTTGATGTAACTTAAGAATTTGCTTTATTATGATGATGACGTTAATGAAGATGTTTCAGTTTGTAAGTGGCATATAAGGATCTTTAAGTGAAAATATAAATCACTAAAATCCAAAGTCATCGCTAAAGCCATCCGAATAGCCAAGCTGAAGTGACAGTGGACAGGGCACCTAGCAAGAAGAACTGATTGCCGTTAGGGCAGAGTGGTTCTGGAGTAGCGGCTACACACCCAGCGTCGCAGCAGAGGTAAGACCTGCCAGCAAGGTGGACCGACGAGATTCCATGCCTATTTATATTTAACAATTTTCGAACTGACGGACTAAGCTTCTTTTCCAATCTAAAGTATGAACATAATATATTAGCTATCCGTAAATCAAGTTTAATTTGTACAACCTATAAAAGTTAACTCAAAGAAGCAATTCATTTCAATTTATGTCTTTTAAACGGTAATAGTGTAGCTTAATCCACTTTAGAATTATCCCGTAGCTACCTGTAACCAAAAAGCTGGTAAGTAATTCACGTCGGTATAAATCAGCGTGGCGTGGGCGCCACTCACACCGTGCCGAACTATCGAATTAATTTCAATTTGGACGGCCGATGCTTTAATTTCGTTAAGGAGAGTACTGTGTAATAGTAGTTGTAGCGATTTTATTTTTATTTCGGGAGCTTCATGTTTATTTTATGCCATGCAATTTACGCATGCCAGTGTTTATAATTCGTGTGATTTAGCTTTAGTGGTTAAAACAATACGTAGGTGTGGTTCACAAATTCATATGTACCTAAACAGCAAACTGTTGCGGAGTTATATGAGAATATCATATTATTTTTATAAAAGTGATGATTTGCACTATGAATGCTTACTATATCGAAAGAATGATAAAGAATTGTGACGTATCGAAATATCAGATACAAGAAGTATCCAGACTAGCCACCGTTGTCTGTAAATGAGTCAATTCGTTATCTGATTTGAAGATAAAGACGAAATAATACTCACTTTAATCTCTACTTGTCACAGTAGGCACATAGTACACTTTTGTAACGTTTTATATACTTCATCGTCACGCATATTTCGGGAATTTCAGAAGGTTGCGATTTTGAGTGCCCCGTCCTTCCCAAAGATACTACTGGCTTCGCGTAATTTACCTTGGCCGCCTCTTACGATACCTGCGATGGGGTATTGAAACATTGTATTCTATAACTCGGCACCACACGGACAGTCGTCTCCATTAGAAAATATTTAAACTAAATTATGGTCCACTGCCAGTGGTCCGCGGTCCAGTGGATAGCGTATGCGACTGCTGATCGGAGGTCGCGGGTTCGATTTCCGGGTTGGGCAAAAGTGTTTTAGGTTTTTCCGAATTATCAATAGCAGCACGGAGTCTGGTGATGTGCCCGGCAACGGTAATAGTCTCGCCCCCTATTACGTGGGACCTAAAAATTCATGGCGAAATGTGGGTGTAAATTACACCTCTGCCTACGCCTTCAGGAATACAGGCGTGAGTCTATAAAAAAAAACGGTCCAATGAATGTCTACTGACTGATAGACCAGGCACTACCAAAATGATTGGGCTTTTGGGATTCCTTGTGAAAGTAAGCACTAAGAGAGAATTTCTGTAAATACCACCTCTAAAAGGTAACAAAGTTCCAATAAATATTTCTTCTAGTCCGTACCATTGTGAGCGCGTCCCTAGTCCACGTACGCACGACTAAGATTAATGTCGTCGTAGTAAATCGTTCAATAGTCGAATATCAAACAAACTAATATTGGACTACACAGCTTTATTGTATTTACGAAGTACGTTTTATGTATATGTTCTAATAGTTATATAAAAGGTTTAGGAGCTCAGTGAAGTCGTATATATAAAATTCTTGCGTTAGTAACTGACTGACAGACAACACACATCCAGAACTATTATTTTTTGTAGCGCTCATAGCGAGACTTGGCTTGCCGTTCGTAACAGATCGGCAAAGTTAAGCAACGCTTGCACAGGTTGCCACTTGGATGGGTGACCGTGTGGCATTTTCATCTGAGCGTTACCGTGCTTCGGAGGGCACGTAAAGCTGTCGGTCCCGGCTCTTGTCTAAAGATAAGGGTCGTTAGGCCATGTCGGAGGCCTTCGGGCGGTCTGAAAACTCCGACACCAGAGTTAGCCACACACTCACACGAAAAACAAACAAAACAAACAATTTTTTTTCTTTTTTTTTAAAGACTACTCGCCCACTAGGAATAAATCCTGTGTCACGGAGGACTTTACAAACATACAACCAACGGACACAATGAACACCCAGACTCGAAACAACAATTTATGGATCACACAAAGTTTTGCCTCGTGTGGGAATCGAGCCCACAACACTCGACGCAGTGTCAAGCGGCGAGGCAGCCGCTTAAACCACTACGCCAACCGTGCCGTCGTTGATTGCAAGAAGCTGAAATTTGGCATGTAGGTATGTTCCTCGGGTTCCGCAGTGGTGCACTAATTCGGGAAGGGGGAGAAATGGTTAAATTTTAAAAAAGTTTGCGGGTGTAGCTGCTGGCTTTTCATATCGACTGGATCGGTTTACGGTCCAGTCGGTTATAGGCCACATTGGCTTTGAGTGGATACGACATGACATATTTAGCCAAGGCATTGAGCAATAGTTACTACATCTTAACATCACTGTGTGGGATTTTGGCTCGTCTGTTCTTAGAAGCAATTTCTTTATAGACTCACGCCTGTATCCCCGAAGGGGTAGGCAGAACATTTCACCATGAATTTTTAGGTCCTACGTAATAGGGGGCGAGCCTATTGCCGTACCGGGCACATTATCAGACTCCGTGCTGCTACTGAGAATTTCCTTACCTACGGGAAAACCCAATAACACTTTGCCCGACCCGGGAATCGAACCCGAGATCTCCCAATCCCACGCGCACATTTATGCCGTGAGACCAACGAGGCAGTCCAGTAGAAGCACTATAAACAATACATTACAATGAAAAGCAAAGATGCCATATATATGCGATACCCGTGGTAAAGAGTATAAATAATAAAGAATTACACATTCAAGGCGATTTCAGTCGCGTGTAAGAAAGATATTATCTTGTTTTTAAAGATTAGTCTATACGATTACGTATCTTAGATCGGTGAAACGTATGTAACTAGTAAGAATTACTACTGATATATTTTTTTAGCAGTCACAGCGTGACTGGACTGATCGTAATGGTTTGGCAAAGTTAAGGAACTTTGGAGAGTTCACTATATGGATGGGTGATCAGTCTAGGGGTATTTTCATCAGAACCCTATCGTGTTCGGAGGGCATGTAAAGTCGTTGAACCCAGTTCAAGTTTCCGAACACGAATCGTTGGGCCATGTTGGAGGTCTAAATTATGTGAGATGTAATAAATACATAGGTAACGGTGATACCTAAACTTAAAAACGAAAAAAAGAAAATCAATTACTATGCACTGATACCGGGGCGAACCACGAACAATATAACTCTCCTAATAGTCAAGATGAATTTGCAGTGGGCAGGGTACATAGCCAGAAGAACCGATGGCTGTTAGTGCAGAAAGCTTTAGCCCAGGCGCGCACTGGCGACCAGGTCGCCGCGGCCAGCGAAATACATGTATTGTATGGAAATATGCATCAGTGCGCGCACATAGCCGCCAACGGCCAACAGCCGCTGCGGCCAATGAGATCACTGCGACGTACCTGCGACCCGTATTGGACAGAATCTTTTCTTCTTGTTTTTTCGCTTCCTACTTGCAAGATAAACTAACACAGCTATTTCCTCTACGTCCATTTCGAATTACTCTGTACTCGGTACTGACAACTTTGGCCGCAGTTCTGGCTGCATGCTTGGTCGCGACACTTGCGACCTGGCCGCCATACTGGTTGCTGCGACCTGACCGCCAGTGCGCGCTTGGGCTTAGGTGTAGCGGTCACGCACCGGACGTCAAAGCAGAGGTACGCCAACCTCAAGATGGACAGACGATCTTGTTGAGATCGTGGGAAGCAGATGGATGCGGGTGGTTCAAGACCGGTCCACGTGGAGAGCCTTTGGGGAGTCCTCCATCCAGCAGTGGACGTCTTTCGGCTTATATGGTAATGACAAAAACAAAGCGGCGATAGCCTAGTGGTGTACGTAATGGACTGCCGACACGATGGTCTCGGAATCGATCCCCAGGTAGCCTGGGCACACACATCTGACCTTTCGAAGTTATGTGTGTATTAAAAATTTTAATTATCGCTCGCTTAATAATGTGCCCGGTAGATGGCAATAGGCTCGCCCCCTATTACATTGGGTCCTAAACATAACTGGCGAAACGTGGGTGTGTATTCACCTCTGCCTATCCCTTAGGGGATAAAAGGCGTGAAGTTCTGTTATGTTATGTTACATAAAGTCGAATTTTATGATGATCAGTTGAGTATCTGTGGCATTTAATTGTAACAAACAAATTATCATTTATACCTACTTATAAGTTACCAGTCCTATAATATAGGAATATAGACTAGGAGATAAAGGTTAGAGTACCTAAGTACCTTAACCTTTATCCATTGCAAGTCATAAATATGCAGACATCGTAACAGAAATGAAGAAGTAAAGAGAACTTCTTTGCAGCTCAATTTATTATTTCGCTTGAGAGCATTTCGTGTTTTAATTTTGTATTTTAGTTGAGGAAAAATTTTACTTCACAAACGTTTCAGTTTGCGTCACAGGGGTGATGGATTTACTCGCAGACGATTGTATACGAGTTACGTTCAAAAATAAAGATTTAATGCTTACTATGAATTCACCTGTCCAGAATGCCCTACAAACTTTTATGTAACAAATTTATATATAACTAGGTCGTTCAACTGAATAGAAGTTGAATATCTGCTATAACTATATTACTCGTAAAATAGTACGAACTAAATAATGCGTTCAGCGTAAGCTGGATCGCCGTACATAATAAGCTAATTTAAACAAAAACCCCATAGGCTTAATCATTTAGATTCCACGTTAAAATAGTTGTCCTTCACATGCCGCGACTAGTCCAAGGCATTTTAGATTTAAACTCCCTAAGGACCCGACCTCTGCACGTTAGACCCATATCTTCGTATAGGTAAGCCTCCCAAAGGTCTGCGTATTGTTCTAATGATAAAAGTTAGAATAATACATGAAAGAGAAACAAATAATAAAAATAATAATACTGTAAACCGAAACCAGCAATGATGCACTTTTGAATCAAAATATCAACGTATTAACTACCAGAACCCTATGAATAATTGTCTGAAATATTGTTCAGCCGGAATCATGATTAAAATCAAACAGTATATTACACCGGTATTATATACGTCATACAAACCGATACCTAGATAACACGGCGCCACCAATATTGTGTTCAAAACACATTAATTCTAATTAGGCTTGCATGAAACCGATATCAAATAGGAAGTTATAATCTGAACATATAATTACAGAAGTACATCACGTTTGCAAAGATGGTTATTGATAAACTTATCAAGTAATATAACAAATGGCGGCGCCGGGTAATGCTAGATGTGTAAAATATATAAACATATTAATATTCTGACTTTACCACAGCCTAGAGAATGACACCGGCGGACTGCTATTCAGAGCGTCTCAAGTTGTTTCTTTATCCAGGTAATGTATGGAAAGCTGTCAATAGGTAATTGAATTATAGGTGAGTACTTTGCAAATCTTAGTCGTAACTAAAATTAACTTTAAAGTTATAGTTCTCTACTCAGTTAATGACACAATTACCAGTTTTAACAAAACTAAATATATAAAAATAAATATATGTAGTTTGTCCATTATGATAGCTATGGTAAACGGTCACCATTGCTACCGACCTTAATTATCATGACCCTCTAGAGAATAATCTCCATATATGTACATAGATATGTATTCTCTATAAACACCGACCAATAGGAGCCTTTATGTTTACTTGCCCAATCTGTGTTAGAGGCGTGTACGTCACTCTGAAGACTAGCTGGTCGATTCAAATATTTATCTTTTTACTATCGGTTATTGCTTAGTCAAATTACAGCTGGCGGGAATAATACAAAAGCTGTAAAAAACCATGCTGCAGCGACTTTTAAACATGAATCAAGCTGATATACTTTATGGTACGAATTCCTTGCCTAAAAGGTGATTACGCTTTTATCCTTTGCCACATCAAAAAGTCAAAAATCATCTGCAAATGGCGATCCTAGGTTCCATAACATTCATAATTACCTGTTTAGTGGAGTCGAAAATAAAATCAAAGAAACTATGGAGAGTAAAAAGAGTGTTACGACTATAATACATGCAGAGCGTAACTATAAACAAAAAAAAATCGGTGTTTATGCTAGCATTTCTGAAGTATGTACCCACACACCTATAATAATGATATAAGTAATAATAAGAGGTATGTATTAGTAGTTATTATGTAGATATGACTATCTTATCGGATCACGGCTAGTGTCTACTTGACCATGTTATCGAATCGACATATTGTGACGTATGTTACATAAATGAAGTATCTGTTTATTTTTGTAAAACATACGGAGGAAGAGAAAGATACAGAAAGCGAAAAATAGAAATTGATTGCAATTATAATATTAATGTTATCAGAAATTTAACATTTCGAGAGTCTTTAAAATCATTCTAAGTGTGTATCCACAGTATGTTCCTACTTCCTCTTTAAATCTGCAACACGTATAAATGCCGGCAAACTTCTTGAACACTACCATAGACCAATATGCATGCGCAGGAGACATTTTTGTACGTAAAATTGCTACTGCGCAGCTCTTTTTTAAGCCGGCGTCTATACAATCCAACATTTAGGAAGAGCGCGAGCCATTGCTTTGTAAATGACTGAAAGGATCTGTAATCACAGTTCATTGTTTCATCCATGTTATTTAGGGTAAATTAACTTAAATTGGAAACTTGCATAAGTTGTAAAAAACACACTCAAGTAATAACAGAACTACTTCCTTTTAGAATTTACAATATGAAAACAAGATCGTGAAGATATTGTATCTGTTGCAGATACAATTTTCCCTGGGATTGTGGCTCGGCAAAATGTTTGCACTGCTTGGACTGCTGCAGACTTCTGTTTGGATTTACACAGGGACCGTTTCTAGAATTTGCGGAATCCACTCGGCTATCCGATACAGTAGAACAAAAATATATTTAAAATACGCATTCAATATTGGGGGATTGAATCGTTAAAGGCTGCTGACGCTTATAATCTAAGTATTAAATATTTAGTTTGGGAAGCGTGCTTCGACTTAAATTAGGGAACATAGTAATAGTACCTATAAAGGAAGTAAGTAGTAGGAAAGGTAATAAGGATCCGAAGACCTATTATAAACCTAATTAGAGTCATAATTTTTGTGTAGCATTTTTATTTGTAGCATTTCATTTAGTTTGGGCGTTGCACTGATTTGAGTGGTATTGTCACTATTAATCACTACACACTTCGCGTGATCGTAAAATGTTGGTATGCGTCTGGGTGTTCTTTGTAAAGTGCTCTCATTAAACAGTGCAATTAATAGTGCAATGTTTTTTTAAAGAAACGATAGGTTAGCATTACTTTACGGTCAATATGTCTAACGGCCATTTTCAATATTCGATCCATACATGGATTTTGAGATTCGAGATTCGTGTTTGACATATTTTGTATGGGGTAGGGTTATGTCAAAAAAGAATCTAAAATATACAGATCTATCTATAGTTCGAATATTGAATTTCGTAGTAAGTAGCAACAGTAGTAGCAAGCAACTAAGTAGCAGTATTAAGCAACATAATTTTTCGTTTTGTGAAGACTATTGGCGTCAATCATATTTCAAATTTTCTAACATGACTTGTATTATAAGCTCGCAAATATTATTGATTGACAATATTATCGCGAGCATTGATGTTAGTAAATATTAATTTTACATTTGTGCCGTGAATGTATTTATTGAACCAATTTACATGCGTGTTAATGCTTAATAACGTGTTCAGAGGATTTCGTTCTGAATAAACGACAGTTATGAATTCTAATCGAAATCATGTACCTATAATGTAGTTTCAGATACATACATACTTTATTTATATTAAGCCCTTGTTTTAGAATAAGGCGTTACGAGTGTAATCGTCTTCATCATTATCAGCGAGTCGTAGTCTACTGCTGTGTATAGGCTCCTGCGATGGCATGCCGATGAGACTATATAGGTAATATTCGATTCTTACATTCAAAAGAATATCAATATCAAAACATTAAAATCGATATGAATATCAAAACGTTTAAACCGATATGATTATCAACATTTGGAACGGATGGATGAAAGAAGAAATACGAAAGGAGTGTATCGTGCGAGAATGAATGGAAATGTCGGTACGCGCTAGGCGGACGTACGCCGACCAAATAGGTGACATACTGAAAAAGGACCAAATTAAAAGTACCCATAACCGACGTGCATGCATGATGAGGTTAATGAATGTCGAGGAAGCGAAAGAGGTATGTTTGAACCGAAGCATGTGGCGTTCCATAGTCTCTGCCTACCCCAATGGGAGAGAGGCGTGACGTTATAGATAGATAGATAGATGAATTTCAATACTCATGCGGTTGTATCGACGGCAGCGTGAATCCAGCCGAAGCCACTTCGCACATGTACATATATCTCCTAGCCGGAGGGCGTCCAACTCAATATTTAATAATGCAAAATTTAACCGCAATAGTAATTCTAGTACTTTCGTACCCATCGCAAGTCATACCAAAACTCGATAGACCTGTTTCAGTGTGATGACAGTAACTTGGTCGAGCTCGCATAGATCGCACAGAAAGCGAACGTTCGATTGCTATTGGCACAATGGCGGTGGACAAAAGCCTCTTTGGTATGGTAACACAATAGATAATGGCTGATGTGGGACTGCCTACTGTGCAGCGTGGCAACTCAATCAAATGGTTATCGCTTAGCGGGAGAGCGCGATTGTTTAGTTCCTCTATTTGAATTTTAGAATGGGCCTTTGAATTAAATTTCTTTCTGGAATTAGTGATAAGTATAAAAGAGCTAAAAAGGTACCTAGTGCTTTAAAATGTCACCAACATATAAAAGCAATAGGTACCTTTTTAGCTCCTCTGTGCCGAATCTAATATGTAAAAAAATATTTGCTCAGAAAATGTTTTATAGACCCAGCAGAATATAATGAAAAATATAATGTTATCATATTCTCTCTGGTATGATTAAAAAATACTTGTTTGGAGTTAAGATTGCCTTTTTGTCCGTGGTTATATTGTAAGTCGAAGTGTGAGAGTTGTCATAAAAATAAAAGAAATGCAGATATCCCGCGGCGCTCAAAATGTCGGCTAAATTTAAAGATCGCAATCCTTTGACGTGTTAATATAACATGTTCTTAACCACTTAAGGTTATGTTATCAGTACTTTACAAATTAAAACGATTAAATTATATTTAAGTTGGTAAGTAACACCCACTGCTGATATAAGAACGCGAAAGAGAGCGACTCTTTTTAAACAAACATTGACTGACTCGAATTGTTTTCTTTTTTTGCATCTTTTACTGTCTTGTAGAGCTAATTTTACATATTATTATTACATGTATGAGGCGATAAGTTCATGCTAAAGTGAAAGATTTTAAAGATTTTTTATTATTTGTGAAGCCACGTTGGCGTGTTGGAGTATTTAGTGGATAGCGACCGTGCTAAGCCGAAGTAATAATAATAATATTCTACCACATACACACATCACCATCTAGTCCCAAACTAAGCAGAGCTTGTACTATGGGTACTAGATAATGGATAAAAATACATATATACCTACTTTTCTTTTTGTAAATACATACATATTATACATAGAAACACCCAGACCAAGACAAACATCCATGTTCATGCCACAGAGCAAATAAAAAAATAAAGAGAGAACTTGTCAAACTACGAAGTGAAGCATCGAAACTACGCCTTGACCGTGTACGTACACAGTTACACGCACACACATATCACGCCTTGACTTGTCAGTCGAGCTAGCGCTCCGCGCCGTACGCACGAAATAATAAATAACATTATTTACCGTCAATTATGCCGAATTGCGTCGTCAAAGGGTGTAAAAACCAATCCACAAAACATAAAAAGCAAGATGAAATCACATTTCATACGTAAGTAAACTTAAAAACTATTATATTCTATAAATGAAATAAAATATGAGGTAAGAGTGTTGGAACACAAAACCTTAGTACAGTGTTGCTACGATTGAGCGTTATAGTTTGGCTCGTTCTTGGGAAACGAGAAACACCATAACGTAACGTAATTTATTTCTTCTTGTTATTGTATTATAAAAGTATAGGCTTAATAATAAACGTGGCAAAAGTGTTAGTGATTTTTTTAAATATAAATTATCTACCTATGCTAATATACATATAAACCTGAAGAGTTTGTTTGTTTGTTTGGTTGAACGAGATAATCTCCGGAACTACTGGACCGATTTGAAAAATTATTTCAGTGTTAGATAGCTCATTTATTGAGGAAGACCATAGGCTATATATAATAACGCTATGATTAATAGGAGCGGAGCAGTGTTGAAAAATGTTGCAAAAACGGGGGGAATTTTATTTTCAACATCCACGCGACAGCTAGTAGGTATGTGATATACCTATGTAATATATGTAATACAGTCACGTTTACTTTTGGTTTGTAAATAAATTATACTACAAAATAAATACTTAGTATTTATTTGTATTTTTTACTTTAGGTTTGTAGATAAATGATACTACAAAATAAATACTTAGTATTATTATTACACTTGTCCTATAGCATTCCTACAAACAGCTTTCTTTTTTATTTTTTATTTCTCGCCAAAATGGCTGACCGCGTATCTTATCATGGAAACGTCTTTTAAAAAGTAGCAAACTTTTACTCGTTGTATTTCAAAAAACAGCCGCAAGAGGTTTATGCTGTTTTTTGGGAAAATGTTTCAAAAGTAAAGTTCCTTCTGTTTTTGACGTGTAACAAATAATGTTATTGTATTCGTTACGCAATTTTTTATAACCTTCGGGTAGAATGAATTCCGAACATGGCAACACCAGTTGACGCACTACATGCATAAAAAGGTGGCTTCACTTTGCTGTTCGACGAAGTTACCTCTTTACTTTTTTATATCTCAATGTGTTCATGCACACAAATGTTTGACTTGAGCGGGAATCGAACCCGCGACCATCGGCGTAGCAGTCGCTTACACTCCCGCTGCGCCAACCGGTCATCAGAGTAGAAGTGAGTTTGATTCTGATGATACATGACAAAGCTCTAAGTGATAATCACGATTCTTTGTTCTGCGGCTGGGTATTATTGTTCTACATAATGTATGCATTTTGAAACACAAAGGTAAAGGCGTTTATCATTTGTCCAGTTGGCATAATACAGGCTCTGCATAGTCAGGGATCGAATGTCTGTGTGTGAGTGGTTGCAAAAGGATATCGTTATTATTTTCTAGAAATATGTAGTTACAGTGGACACGCTTACTTCGGAAGTAACTTACAAAATTAGAAAGGAGGCCTAAGTTAGTAATAAATAAAATGTCCATTAAAGAAAATGTAATGTAAGCCAACAACTAGTTCTCAAGTAAATTGCTACCAGTATTAATTACTCAGTACTAAGCCAATACACAAAACGTGTGTATTAATTATTCAATATCCTGTCAGATCTAGTTTCTTCAATCCAATTAGAGTGAAAGTGAAATTTGGTCGTTTGTCAGATACTTGCCAGAGGCGGTGCCGCCTACTATCTAATCAATCCGAAACGAGCACTGACAGGTTAATCTGTCGCTAACTCACATATATAAAGGTTAAGGCACACATGCTTCTTTTACCGACGCCGACGATGCGACCTAGCACAAGTGTAGGAACCAGTCAGTCATTCAGAGAACCTTAGGCACAACTTGTATAATCCTTGTATATTCAAGGTAAATAATGGCAAAGAAGTTAAATATAAAATTTAGCTATTTAAAATTTATTTTCAGATAATTACGTGATTAGGACATTAGTATCAGCAGCTGCACGTAGAGCTAGTTAGATATTTACATAATGTGTAAAAACACGTTGCGTCGCGTAACTTTGCTATCCAAGTATGCTGATATTTTTCGAAAACTTGACGCTTTTTGTACTCATAAGCGACTATTATGAACATGTTAGTAAATTCTTTTAGCATTCCTTACATCGCACAGGTTCTCTTTAAAAAAGTGATCAACGTAAACGCCAAGACGTGATGAAAACGAAACATGTAAAATTGCCAGTCGAGTACTATTACTAAATGTAGCGTGTATGTATTGGCCCTAATGTACACAAACCTGTTTATTTTCGTCTTTCATTAAGCTATTACGGAGTAGGTTTCACTTACATGTTACAGGACATTGACCTCTTATGTAAAACTAATCCGCACTGAAGTGTGTTAACGTGTGGCGATTTGTTTTAAAACAAGTTGCTCATGTACGCGCGGTTCGACACCTCGGCGGTACAATGTTTATCTAATATTACTTTCGTGTAATCTTTTATTAGCGCACATGACAGTAGTCACGGATGTTCAATTCCATATTTAATGGAATTTCGCTATATTTTTATTACTAAAGAAGATCACAGAACACTCACGCGATTGCCGAAAAAGTGTGCAAATCCATCTCATACTGTGAAGCAAGTATGTTGTTTTCTACATTTACAATCTAAAACTTCACTCACAAAGATTTGCATATGACACAGGCTTATAATAATACCCAGTATTGAGAAATTCGGTGCCTTTCTAGTAATAGATGCTCAAATCAGACTACTAACCATAAGTTAGCCCATGAACTCAAAATATCACATTTGTTCAGAATTATTGTAACAAACTTGTAATATAGCACCACAGAGGCGCTATGCCAGAAGACATTTAAAAAATCTTTATCTAGGTATATACATACTGTCCCAGTGCTCGGCATGGACCTCTTTTAACACTTCATACTAAAACTTTTTTCACTTAAAGAGTTACGTATACAGAAATAAATTATTTCGCAACTATGTATTTATGCTTTCTCAATAAACTGTTTATTATGCCAACTCTTCAAAGTAATTAGGTATGCTAAAAAGTGGGCTAACAATACTGCCACACATTTTACTGATAAGGTATGGATTATATTACTCAGTAGTAAAATGCTCTTATCGATTGGATAAGCAATTCCGTGTAAATCTCATATAAACAAACAAAACTTTTATTTTAATACCGAGATAATTACAAGTAAATGAAAAAATAAACAGGTAAAAGTGTATCATAATTATAAAGTAAAAATACAATTAAGAACAGCTGTTCCTGATAAGATTACATTTGTTTTTCTTTAATTCAAGGAAGCGAACCAAAAATTAGGTATTTATTTCAACTTACAATAAGCTTACAAGTTTTCACTTACCAATTCTATTTCATCAGGCAGCTCTCCTTCAACTTCTTCCATAATATTAGTTAGTAAAGCACTAGGTCTCATAGACACTCGATGTCGAATAGACTTCCTAGGAAACGCATCAGGAGTTTCCTCCTTCGTATCATCTCCTAGAATAGCAAACTGTTCATAGAAATTAATCACTCCACTCAATTCACCATCTACACTATTTGTTTCTGAATTTTTATCCTTAGAAGAATTGGAAAGTCTATCTTTATCAACGGACGCTTTTCTTTCTTCTATTCGTCTGTAGCCTTCGGCTTCTTGGTTCTCTCCTAGCAAGTTTATAGGCCTGGGATTACGTGGAGGATATTCATACTCCAAGTCAAAACCTCTATCCTCGAACAAGCTCTTGAATCGTGCCCAACAACCAATATTTTTATCCTTGTCTTTCGGCGCTTGAGTTTCAAGCACAGGTCCTGCGGTCTTGTCCATATTTTTCAAATTTCCTCTGACAAACGAACAGGAAACGATATGTATTACTATTCGATAAAGGCTTACATTATCTCACCTCTTCGTATCGGGTGACTAGTAAATCTGTTCCAATTGAAATCAATGCCAATCCATACATTAACGATTATGAAGATAATATTCTTGCTGTTGATAATAATGATATTATCCGTCACTGGTTTCGAAATACGAAATCACATGTTGCTTAATTTACAGAAAAAAGGTTACTTAATGCGTTTATATCGTATCATCGGCATTAAAATGTTTTACCGAGCACTCGAGGACGATTAAAACCTTTTCATTAACTTGAAGTACTTAATCGATGTCATCACGGTGTCGGAAAGAAATCCAGGCTTTCACTTGTATAAGAAGCTAAATGAACACTTGATTCACATAATGCAAACGTTGCAACACATTCACTACAGTTCACGCGTGTTTCGAGTTCACTTCATGAAACCCCCGTGACTGCGTAGTCGCGAGTATCAAACCAAACTAAACATTAAGAATTCTTGTATTGTGTGATACACTTGATAAGACGTTATCGATACCCGCACTGATTACGTCTAATTATACCTAAGTTATTTTAATATCGATTAAATTACTATACAATTCGTGAGTGTTCACTTCAGGGCTTGACGTAAGAATTGGAATTCTGTATCGACGCTGAATATGCAGTCTAGTACTTTGATTACAGTACAATTACTTGTTAAGTATAATTGGCAATATAATCGTAACCAATAGGAGCCGATGTCGTTGTGCGCTGGCTAATTATTACACAGAGCTAACTAAAGCTATTCACTTGTGAAATTGCTTGCTGCATTTATTGCAATATCAGGCATCATTTTACAAATGAAATTGCATAGTCGAAAAAAATATTGAGTGTATTCCGTATTTGGTTTTAACGTTCTAATAAAATTGAGTTCATACAAACTGAAGAGCTAGTAAAGATAATATTGTAACGACACAATATTGCTTTATTAGACGTTATAGAGTGTTTGTATTACCTACATGTTGCGATTATGTTATTGTTGTTTACATAAAATCATCGATTAAACATCGTCATATATCGCCACGCCCTATCAACAACGTAGGATCTGCAAATATGCAACTTTTTAGTAGAGCAATTTAAATATTGAACTTGGAATAACAGTGTAACCATAAGTGAAAACTTTATAAATTTTGTAATGAGTATTAAATATATTATTATGTATTATACGACGGTATATAATAAATTCGTTGAAAAATATTTAAAAATGTCACTTGTC
Organism: Euclidia mi; assembly: GCA_944739405.2. NCBI lineage: Eukaryota > Metazoa > Arthropoda > Insecta > Lepidoptera > Erebidae > Euclidia > Euclidia mi. The sequence continues at coordinate 26,953,676 of OX123197.2, forward strand.
GCCATTTTCATCGCACAAATTCGACCATGTTATATCGGATGTGGTATGTCCATCATCTTTGATTGAATAAAATGCATTCCAAAACATCGGATGTGGCAGATAAAACTATTTTTATGGGAAGAAATATAATAATATTGTTGGTTCTACTACTAACGTAACTCACTAAAGTTCAAATGCCTTAGGTATAATCAATTATTTCAAAAAGGGGATTTCCCTGGCCCATGGGCATGAATATTACGCAACTTTGTGAACGAAACAATGAGTGGGATTCAAAATAAATTAAAATACTCATCGACAACATGCTCATTTATTCATTCTAAGCAAATGCTAAGAAAATAATCTCACTGGTGAAAAACTAAACAAAAATAAAAATAAGATAAATCTGAAAAAAATTAATAACATTTTAAATCAAAGTTTCATAATCAATCTAAATAAACAACTCTCTACTTAAGAACAAAATAATAATGTTGTCTGTCTTACAACATTATTAAATCAACAAATCAAACAATAAAATAACATTCTAATATGTTTATATTTAATTGATACTTAGGTTTCAGTTTCAATAAGTAAGGATGAGTGGGATGAAGAATGGGAAAGCGTTAGGACCAGATGAGATATCAGTAGAAGCATCGAAAGCGTTAGGAGATGATGGATGGGCGTGGCTGTCTTAATTCTTCAATAAGCTGTTGCATGAGGAGACCATATCCGAGAAATGGTGCAACAGTTACCAGGTGCCCATAAAATAAGGTGAAATAAGGGTGTGATATCCAAGAATGCAACAATTATCGGGGAATAAAGTTAGGTTCACAACTGCAAGATGACGGCGAAATTTATTGGTCTGCTAGGCAACGAAAAAACGCAGGTTGGATGAAATGGCGACAGGTCTCAAACACAATATGCGATCACAAAATGCCTGTGAAATTAAAGGGCCGCATGTATAAGGCGGTTATAAGGCCTGTTGTACTGTATGGAGCTGAGTGTTGGACTACAAAGAAGATGGATGAGAAACGGTTGCACCTGGCAGAGATGAGAATGTTGCGATGGATGTGTGGAGTAACGTGAATTAGTAGACGTTAGAGGTAGTATGAGAGTGGCGCCTATCGATGAAAAGTTAAAAGGGTCGATTGGCCTGTTATGGACATGTTATGCGAAGAGATAAGATGTACGTAGGTAAGAAGGTTATGAATATGCACGCAGAGGGGAAAAAAGGGAGAAGGCGGCCAAGGAAAATATGGATAGACTGTTTGAGGATGGATATGAATAAGTAAGGAGTCACGGACGTTTAGTGGCCTTTGAACTAAGCACCTATATCTATGAATTAGTCACGGAAGAAATAGAAAAGAATCAATGATAGGATGACGGGCGACAGAGAAGTATGGAAACAGATGACATACCGCGCACTTGCATTAAATTAATAATTCAAGTTATCAATTATTCAGAGTCACTTGAACTCGTGTGTAATTTACTCTTAGCTAATATCCAGTCTTATTAAATTACTTGTCCTAACTGACGTAATTACCTATTATCGCAGAGTCCAAGCTGCAGTACTGAAGCTAGAAATATGAAAATTGTACAGCGAGTTACTTTTATGATGACGGCAACCGACGGTGAATGTTTAGTGCAGGCGAAGCTGAGAACGACTGCTTGTAATTTATGAATAGGTAAGTCTACATAAACCAGGGGATGTATGAGGGCAAGTATGATGGATGCAGATGGATGCATGCGAGGGACGGGGCCCGCCTCCTTCGGCCCACTCAGGCGGGGTCGCGGAAGTAATGCTAACGTAGATCCCGTGACCCCGCCATTCAATGGGATCGGATAGAGGAACACCATGGTGGTTTTAGTGGGTATAATTAGCGAATTGCCCTTACGAGTGCTGGTTTCTGTACGGTATATCGGGAGGCATTTATAAATATTTTATTATGTTCACAATAGTTATAATAATATTATTAAAAAATAAGTCAAACGCCGCGTGGTTGACGGCATAGAATACAAGTGTCACCACCCCCTATCTTTCCGTGGGTGTCGTAAGAGGCGACTAAGGGATAACACGATGCAAATACCATCTTTGCGTAGAGACGGAAAACTCGACATCAAACCCTATACGACTGCCTCGTCGGTCTCGCGGCATAAATGTGCACGTGGGATCGGGAGGTCCCGGGTTCGATTCCTGGGTCGGGCAGTGTTATTGGGTATTTCTATCACGAAATTCTCAGTAGCAGCACGGAATCTGGAAATGTGCCCGGTACGGCAATAGGCTCGCCCCTTATTACGTGGGACTAAAGTACCTATATCTGGCGAAAAGTGGGTGTAGAAATACACCTCTGCCTACCCCTTCGGGTATAAAAGGCGTGACGATATGTATGTATGTATGTAAGTCAAACGTATGGTGTTAATATCTACCACTGCCATATATTCCACTACGTACAATAGGAAACCTATTTATTCTTCAATATACTTCGAATATTACAGAGTAAACACTAATCTATTCACAACTATTCCTTTCAAGCATACTTCCATCGCAAAAGGAGGCGGATAGCAATTAAACTCAACTAAGCATTCTAACATTCTAAGCATTACACGAATTCAACAGAAACTGGGCTTACTTATAAAAAAGGCATTACTTAACATGTAACACGACGCTTAGGAAAGTCTACACGTGTCTTGTGAATATACGCCTTAGTCTTGTGTTTATTCAATAAAGACTTAATAAAAAGAATATCACATCACCGTCGAAGCGAATGGAACCGATCTTGTCAATAGGAATGTGGGGTAATATGGCACCGATCCAGCCTGTAGTGACTATATTATTGTATGGGATATTCAGTGTTCTCAGAAAAAAAAGGAAATAAAAAAATTAAGTTAATAATAATTACGTACATAAATAAGTCTTGCCTTGTAACCTATATGAATAAATTAATATGAATTAGAATTAAATAATATTATTTAGATTTCTGTGGTAGTTATCAATATCAACTACTAAGCCATATAAGTTTGGTTGGTAATCGGCCTGGGTGTGTACATGGTAAAGCTATTGGTACAACTAGCAGGGACATACACATATTTACATGATTATTCTTATGTACATACTTATTACTGATGTATTTATTATAATAGCGCTCATTGTGTGTTAGACATATATTGCGCACTTCCAAGCTTCGTTGGTCTAGGTTTGTGTCTCAGGATATGAATGTTAGAATCATATCGGATTTCAACATCTTCTGTGGGTCAATAAACTCCGACACCAGTACTGACTACGTATTCACTCGAATATATAGACAAATGATGTATTACATCCAGACACAGACACAAATTATATTATCTGCTCGTCACACAAAGATTTCCTGGCTGAGTCGAAAACACGACCGCCAACTTGGCAACCAGGGTCATCATCATCAGCCTTTTTAAAGTCCACTGCTGGACTACGCCTCTCCTTTGAAAGGAGGAAATGACCTACTATACCACGCTGGCCCAAACGGGTTGGTATAGGGTTTGTATCAAGATTTCCTTCTCTTACAGTGCTGTTCTCTGCATAATATGCTCCCTCTGTCGGTTTTTACGACACCCATGGGATGATATGGGGCGTTGACAATCGGTATTCTTAATCCGTCACCACACGGACAACCAGGGTCACTAACTACTATAGAAAAAGTCAAAGTAAACATAAAATGCTCATAATATATACTCACAAAGCTTTCGAGAAGTTTATATATTCAGTCCGCAAGCGTACCTCAACTTACACTATAGTGTGGATCAAGCCTGAGAAAGCGTGACACACGCGGGTTCGAACCTTGACCCTCCTGATTGGTCCGGCGCCAGCATTCAATCACCAATTCTTCTGAATCATTATTGTAAATTAACATCTGTTATTAAGAATAACGGTTATACTCTCGTTTAACTCTCAATGATACGTACATGTATTAAATATCTCGCGGTATTAATACCGGTTTTGAACATTCATTTATGTTAAATTAGACTGCCTTACTGAGAAAGTGACGTAATTGTAAGTTCATTTGCGAACTGACCGTATTGTGGTCGTGTTGCGCGGTCGGGTGAATTGTTATTGTTTTTTGGTTAATGGTTTTGAAGTTGCTCAGAGCGCTATTGCGAATGTCCTTCTTAAAATTCAAACTTAGTCAGCCAAATAGGAATAAAAATAGATTTTATGAATGCTTGCGTTAATGTTTTTTACCCGTATTTTACCCCTTAGTAAGGGAATTTCCTAAAAATTTCTCGGAACATATTTTGCCAAATTTCAACTTCTTGCGACCAGTAGTTTTTGGCTGAGTTTTCATGTGACTGTCATTCAATTAGTAACGGGATAATTTTATCTAGACAGTTAAGTTATTTTAGGAGTATATACTTTTACTTTCTCTTTCATTATAGTACAATAAATGCTTTATGTATGTGACAGGCTTATTTATTATTAGAGTAAAAAATAAACAAGAGGGGAAGATGATATTCTTACTATATCAACTACATTACGGTTTGTCAGAAGGAAAACTTGAGCTGTCACCAAGAACAAAATTGTATTGCATTTGGCAGATTACTTTTATAGTTCAATCATACTTTATTTATTCACCCTTGAGGTGACAAGTGATGTTATGACTCCGTGGGTCTAATTGTTGTTTAGTCTAACATAAATGATGACTGTACTGTTTTGTACTCTGATGAATGTTAACTAATGGTAATTGGAGATTTATTACACTCAATCACAATAGTACATTCAACTTCATAAGATACAATAATAATATACTTAAAATGTTGAACTATATTGCGCCAACTAAGGCAGCACAATATAATTTAAATGTGAAATAAAAGTGCCGTGTGGCTGACGACATAGAATACAAGTGTCACCACCCCCTATCTTCCCGTGGGTGTCGTAGGAGGCGACTAAGGGATAACACGATGCAAATACCATCTTTGCGTAGAGACGGAAAACTCGACATCAAACCCTATACGACTGCCTCGTTGGTCTCGCGGCATAAATGTGCGCGTGGGATCGGGAGGTCCCGGGTTCGACTCCTGGGTCGGGCAGTGTTATTGGGTTTTTCTGTCACGAAATTCTCAGTAGCAGCACGGAGTCTGGAAATGTGCCCGGTACGGCAATAAGCTCGCCCCTTATTACGTGGGACTAAAGTATATCTGGCGAAAAGTGGGTGTAGAAATACACCTCTGCCTACCCCTTCGGGGATAAAAGGCGTGACGATATGTATGTATGTATGTATAAAAGTTATATAAAAGGTTATGAAAGGTTAACAATTATATTTTAGTTTTTAGAGTAATACAGTTGTTATATTGATCCCAAGTAGTTAGAAGTCTTTGTAAATAGCCAATGACGTCAAAAACAATGAGCACTATACAACAACAATACAACGACAAACAATTTACTGTTTATAACCCATAGAATAATTTGTTCGATCAGAATAGCCAATGACATTTTGTTTTAGAGTCCTTTCATCATCATCTTCAGCCTGTAACAGTCCACTGCTGGACTAGGCCTCTCTTTTGAAAGGAGGAATTGGCCTACTATACCACGCTGGCCAAATGGGTTGGTATAGGGTTTATATCAAGTTTTCCTTCTCTTACAGAGTTGTTCTCTGCATAATATGCTCCCTCTGTCGGCTCTTACGACACCCATGGGATGATATGGGGTGGTGACGATCCGTATTCTTAATCCGTTACCACACGGACAAGAGTCCTTTAATATTATTTTATTTTAATTGGGTTTAAAGACTTTATTTCTCATCAAACATAAAGTTCACTTATAATGAGAAACAGAGTTACTAAAATTTAAGAACATTTCTGCCTCTGGGCTAAGACTAAATAATTAATATAAATATCAAAGTTTCTTAAGATAATCTAAAATTTTCATTTTGAATACCTACGCGTATATTATCACAATCTTTAATAGTAAGCGTCATACTCGTGAACGGGTGCTACTTGCGATGACTGGTCGATGACGGTCTTACGGGCTGGTATTACATTTTTAATATATAACTGCATCATTTCCATCATGGTTCTGATCACTTTCGCGGATTGCCTGCATTATTAGGTATATATAATGTAAGTGGATGCTCCTGTTTCACCATGTCTATTCTGAGAAGGCTAACCAAATGAACATCAAAAGTATTATGCTTGAGTATTATTATGTACAGTAAATATATACAAGTGATATAGAAGGTGTAACAGTTGCAGCACCTTACAAAATGTAAATTATGTGTATTATGCAAAACTTGGCGATGAAAAAGAGTGACCGTGAGTTTAATTGCCCGTTCTTCCTCATGGTTCTACGCCCTTGCTTTGCGAACGTGGCAGTAAATGTAAATGTAGAGTCTTTGAGTAATTATTTTATAAATTTAATATTTCGACGTTCATAAGCGTCACATTGTGACCCAAATGAATAAAGGCTTTTGAATTTGAATTTAAGTATTTAGCAGGTTATTGTACAGTTGTGAACTCAGATCATAGAAGAATGATCTGAGGTTGTGATCGTATAATATCGTTTTCTTACCGTAGTTAGTACGTGGGTGAATTAATTGAAATTTGATTTTATTTTAAATTAATTCTTGAATCAACACATAAATAAAATTGATTAATGAGTCAGTTTTAAAGTCATAAGAATACAAAGATTTTGCAACTTCATCTCATAATAAATGAGAAAATTTAGAATTACCTAAGTCTAAAGTTGGTTACAAAGTTGAATACTGCATATTTAAAGTAGGTACGAGGCATGATGCTAATGAATTAATTACAACCACGTAACATTAACATAATGAATTTAACCATTCGCGTTATTGTTTCAAACTTGACTTTGTTTGTTTAAGTCTTTAATTTTATTTAGTGAGTAACGTAATGAATCAAATTTCTTGAAATTTGTTGCATGCAATCCTGTGCTTACATAGAGATGAAAGATCTCTGAGCTGTTAATTTTTATTCTATTGCGATAGTTTTTCGATTTTTATATGCAAGTCAACGTAATACCTATTGGATATCTTATTTCGATCCATGCTAAAAGTATCTACTGCGACGTTAATTATAATACTAAATAAGTTCATCAAAAAAATTACTCACTTAGGTACTAGGTTGATAACTAGTACGAGTAATAAAAGAAAATAATAGCAAATAATTAATGCACCTACAGTAGATTTTATTTCTAAATACATAAACGTATGGATAGGACACAAATCCGCTGAATATAGCTGTCAATACTTCTTTATAAAAGTCAGTGTAAAATGGATACGCTAAGAATAATGCAGTTATTATTAAGCCAATGCAGCTCGGAATAGATGCCAATTTAAATAAAGTTGCAGCATTGTACTGTCGTATGATGTCGTGGCCGTCCAATTAAAACCATTAGAACGTACTTGGTATCTATTTACAGAGGCTATAGTGTCACTTTTATCAAATAAATGCGAGTCGCTTATTATAGTGTTGTATTAGATTGTAGCTTGCCTCCGCGTGCTACAATAGAAACCGTTTGTATTAAATCCCATAGAAATACCGAAAGCAGTACCCGCCGCGATAGAATGGCGAAATAAAAAGGCGTAAAATGCGGCATCTCATCTGCGAAGTTCAGTTACGTAAGAATTAATGTACCCTACATAATCAAATAATTATGATTATGCATGCTGCAATTTGGTCTTTAGTGATAGCCCTATGGTTTTAAGACGTCGCTTTTAGCTTGAGTGAGGTCACCTTCAATCACCTTCTTCCCTAACACACTTTTCTTTTAATTGTCTGTAGGTGTAAAACGCGACGATAGCCCTGTGGTGTATGTAACAGACTGCCGAGACGATGGTCTCGGTTTCGATCCCCAGGTGCCCCTCATACACCAGGCGACCACCTCTCAGTTTTCAAAGTGCGTATTAAAAATGTTAATTATCGCTCGCTTAATAATGTGCCCGGTAGATAGCAATACGCTCGCCCCCTATTACATTGGGACCGAAACTTAACTGGCGAAGATTGTGTGTGTAATGCACCTCTACCTTCCTCTTCGGGATATAGACGTGAAGTTATTTGTGTAGCGTTTTGAATGCCTCTTCTTGGTTTTACTTCGAATACTAAACGATTATACCTAGCCATGCCTCTTTGCCAAGTTTAATATCTACCATCATACCCCCAAAATCAATAAAAATATACCACGATAACACCTACATTTTGATCTAGAAGTATGAGTTTTTAGACGTGTTTTCGATAAAAGGAATTCTGTTTATAGGCGAGGCTTTGATCGCCCACGTGAACCTCATCAACATGTGTTGGCGGTATGTTTGTGGAATGTACCGAGTAATGCAAGCATAAATTACGGCCCGGCCCCAGCCTACAGCAGCGGCGGAAGCGGCGAGTGTTTTTGATGTACATAGCGCGTCTTGCTCAGAGTAAGGCCGACGTGACATTGGGCGTCAGCGTTCCTCGAGCGTACGCCCAGCGTGCGCTCGGAGTTTACCCTGTAGTACCTACAAAGTGAACGCCGCCGCGCGCCGGGCGCACGCCGAACGGACGCCGAGCATACGCTTGAGGAACGCTCATGATCAATGTGAGGGAGGCCTAATCGCGCCATGTACATCGAAATCGCTTGACGCTGTCGCCGCCGCTGTAGGCTGCGGCCGGGCCGTTATAGTTCGGTATTTTGACTTGGCCTTCCCACGTACACTTTGCTATCAATGAAAGTCTAATTAGCAATGTGACAACTTCTTATACAGTTCTATTTGTATAATTATAGTTCGTGTATATCGAGATCTCTCTTTTATGTTGCGATGTGGGTAGTGTTTCGTTATTGGACCGATTTGAAGTTTAATTAGAAACGTTTTGACTGAAATTGTGTGGATATTTTATGCCTGACAGTCACAGATGTTTCTGTTTGTCATTAAGTAATAATAATTATGTTAGACAATATATTATTAACGTAAAATACATAACTATCAATAATTTTAATATTTTCTCTACCGAAGCCCTCCTCAAGGCTTGCTGAAAAGCACATGAATACCATAAATATTTTCTGTATAAATCCTCTCCGCCGTTGATTCAAGCCCAAAAATGCATCAAAATCATATTCCTGGATCCGCCATTAGATATCTTATTAAGTAAGTAATAGCATTCACGAAATAATACTGCAGTCAATTAACTCTTTAATATTATTATACATTCACATAAAATGGATTGGTAATGGCTTGCAATCCAAATAACCAGAACTTTTGTTCATCGTTATTATACGAGTATTTGAAATGTTAAAAACAAATAGTTCAGCTTTCAATAGTTGCCTAAAGTATATTTGTAAAGGTCGTAGACTCAAAGTTAAATCGATTTCAATTATGAAAATTGTGTTCTGGGTTACAACCTCCACATATTTGTCGATGGTATAAAAGTAGCTATCATCAGGCGAGTTCATATACCCTACAAAATGCCCTGCGTATCATAAAGTTGCTAGTTCAAAAAATCCCCGCTAAGAAAAGTACAGTAGGTATTACTATACCTACTGTACTTTTCTTAGTGCTAGTACTACTACTGTAGTATATTCGCTTTACCCGTGCCCAGTGCCGTACCTAGCGTTTAATGCGCCAGGTGCTTCAGTGACTGCTCTCTTTAAAAAAAGAGATACCTAAAAAATTGGGTCACTTTTGTACCCCTCCAGAGTCTGCGTCCCATACCTGGGCACATCTGTAGTCACAGCCCTACATACAATATAATATGTACGTTTCTGCCTATTCTAATTAGTAATGCTCTCGAGAATGTATAATCTGTACTTACGGCGACATCGACTAGGGGCTCATCTTCAGGCGTGAGCGCGAGCGAAGAGCGGCGGCCGGCCCGCGCGCCCGGCGACCCACTCGAGCTACCTGTAACAAGCAAATACAACATTTAACATCTCCCAATAAGATTGCTTATTCATTGACAGTTAAAGTTTTTAAATAAAGTATAATACTGCAGGCGTTGGCGTTGCATAAATCTGCAAGCTTGGAAAATTATCTAACAATGTAAAACTATTATAATGACTAAGTGGCGGGACCTGGTTGGTTTACAAACTGTTTCATAGTAAATTATTCGAAAACTTGACAATATAGGCTGCTCTGTCACTTTTGGTTACTTAACTTTTAAAAGTATTGCACTTTAGCTGCAACGACACATATCCGTGTAAATTTAAGACAGTAAAGCCATTCCAATCGAGCTATCGTTTATTTTTATTATTCTGAAACAATGTCCGCGCTTTTTATGTATCACTATATGAGCCTGTGGTCACACCCGCGTTATTTAAGACTGCTACTCCGCTTCCGTGGCTCATAGCGTGATGTTATATAGTCAATAGCCTTCCTCGATAAATGGGCTATCTAACATTGAAAGAATATTTCAAACCGGACCTGAGATTTCCTGAGATTAGCGCGTTCAACCAAAACCAACAAACTATTCAGCTTTATTATATTAGTATTAGATAAACACGTACAACATTTATAAGATTATGACTATAAAGTATATCAAGAAAGTATAGTACATTTTTGTTCAGTTGCACTACTCTATAGTGCAGGAATGTCTGAAGAAGATAATGTGTTACCACGTACAAGTGAGATTTTCAGCTGCTCTAAAAGCAAAGATTCTGATCATGAGTAATCTGAAAATAAATTGTAAATCGTAACATAAGAATGCTTGCCTGTGTTCTTCTGTATGAAAAATGTCTTCATTATTTGGCGTAGAATTATTAAATTATTTTTAACTTCAACTTTGCCTTCGATTATATACTACTACTACAACTTTTGAACATTGTTAGCATCGGTAGAAAACGGAAAATTCAAGAGTGTCTGAATCGCTATAACTTATATTATCTGTGTACAAGTTTCAGACCGCAACAACAGTTTTGTTGAGCAGTTTGTGCTTCGAAACTCACTCAGAACAATCAAATAGTAATTTAATTAAAACGAGGAAGCTCGAATTTACGGCAGCCAGTATTTTGTTTACAGAGTTGCCTGGTGTCTTCGTCTATCGATTTTGCTAGAATAAACTTGGCTCAGAATACTTGTATTATGATATTTTGATTAAAATTTCATGGTTTCATCGTATAGCCTTTCGCAGTTCACTACTGGACAAAGGCTCTTTCTAATTAGCGTCAAGGAACACTCTGAATCAATCGAAGGCTAAGGCCCGCTATACCACGCTGGCCAGCTGAGTTGGTTTGAAGTATATATATATTATGTAGTCATTGTTTTTATAAATTGCAATAATAACCATCAATGAGTATAATATTACGTGTTTTTAAGATTGCTGCTTTAGACTAACGGCCATTTTCAATATTCGATCCATACATGGATTTTGAGATTCGAAATTCGTGTTTGACATATTTTGTATGGACCTTACGTCAAAAAGGAATCTAAAATCTACAGATCTATCTATAGATCGAATATTGAATTCCGTAGTTAATGAAATATAACAACGCTTGCCAGTAGATGTGATGCCAAATGTTTGGCATTGAAATAGATCTTCAAATTAATAATGTGTATTACAAAAGTAATGCAATGCTAGAGCTCATATTAGGAGATGAAAATTTACGGGCAACTGTTATAAATGCACCTCCATTGTGTACACTTGATACACACCATCCGCACCTGAAGGTGATACTTAACATAGCGGGCCAGTAGTTATCATAACTCTTCATGGTTTTATTTGTTGTTGCTACTGGTAGCTCTACATATAGTGAGTTATTATTTCTGAAACAGGTTGAAATTTCTAAAAGTAGACAAACTGCCTCAACTATAGTAAATATTTCATCAAGTCGAGAAACTCAAATATACAAATGTAGTTTTGTTGAGTCTGAAATAAGTTCATTTATGTCCTTTTTCTTTCAAATAAAGTTAATGGTCATTTGAGTTGCAAAGTCACCGTTTAAACTCTTTAGCTTAATTGTAGAGTTTTACTTTGTACTTACTTAACTATGTAACCTTCTATTTGGATTTAGTGTTACGGTACGGAGATGTTGCCTTACCGTTTGTAATAGGTCGGCAAAGTTAAGGAACGCTTGCACCAGGTCACCACTGGGAAGCGTGACAGTGTGATACTTACATCAGAGGGCTACCGTGCTTCGGAGGGCATATCAAGCTGTCGGTCGCAGTTTTTATCTTTGGGTAAGAAGCGTAAGGCCATGGCAGAGATCTAAAACTCTGACGCCAGAATTGGCCACATACTCTCACGAAAAAGAACGAATGATCTATATTTTCATAATAATGTAATGTTTTTATAAAAGCACTTTACTTCATTTGCGATCACCAGGGAGTTCATTTGCACACACGAGCCGATGGCAGATTGTACAACCTAGCACTTTTAAAATCAAAACGGCATCGCGAGGACCTGTATGTCAATAATCTTTTCACCACAGCAGCTCAAACATGCCGCTTTTGCTGCGAGACAACAGTGAACAAAACGCGATTTTGATTCGAGCGTGAGGCAAAGTAGCTTTTTAATTTTTCAATCTTCAGTGCCACGAATTGACATTGTTCAGCCATAAATTTGAAACATTCGAATTTTACTGTGCTCTGTCTCTTTCACATGCATATAAAAAGAGAGTGAAAAACAAACCCCTTCGAATTCGAAATTCGATTTTGGAATTCGACCTCAAAGGAAACACCTTCGGAAACGCAAATAAAAAAAGATATTTGTAAAAAAGAAATTACTTTTTTTAAATGTTATTGTTTATATGTTTAATTTATTATTGGATTTAAATAAAAATAAGTCTAATTAATAGCATAAAATTGGTATTTAAGCAATACATTTTCATTTGTATTTTCAAAAATAAACATCAGGGACGCGGTATTGAAACGTGATTTTAAAAAAGTAGCGGGAATAAAAATTTCGCTGATGCTGATACAGTATAGCGTAACGTGTTAAATTATATTAATACCTATATAAAATAATCTAAAAATATGAGTGAAACTAGCGATGAAGACTCTACTTTAAAACCAGAAGAGTTAAATCAACAAGTGATTAATACAGAATTCAATCTATTCCTGTTCATTTCTATGTCACCTAAGTAATATGTGTTCTCACTGCTGAGGTGAAAAGTTATGTGTGCTACACGAGAGCAAAGTTTTTTGTATCTCGTGCTGTTGAGACCCTCACTACGCTCAGGACTCAAAATCAGCACTCGAAACAAAAAACAACTTTGCTCTCTTGTTGCACAAATAACTATTTATTTGCAGACGATGCAGCTCTTGTAGCCAATTCTGCTTACGAACTTCAGGTCCTCGTTGATCAGATTTCTCGAGCCTGCCAACTGTTCTCAATGACCATCAACGCCAAAAAGACTGTAGTTTTATCGCAGGGTTGTACAGATCCACCATACATACTGCTGGGTGACATGCCTCTGGAGGTTGTCGAAAAATTCTGTTACTTGGGGTCGAATGTGTCGAACAATCTTTCACTAGACGTGGAGATCGATATCCGTATCGGCAAGGCGGCATCCATGTTCGGAAGGCTCCGGTCAAGAGTATGGGACAATAAGCATTTGACTAACAAAACCAAAGTCTTAGTCTACCAGACTTGTATTCTTAGTGTACCCATTCTTGTACGGGGCCGAGACTTAGACTTCCTACGCAAAGCAGGAGCGACGACTCAACACATTTCATATGCACTGTCTGTGAAACATCCTCGGTATTACGTGGGCACATAAAGTCACCAACGCGAGGGTTCTAGAAATCGCTCAGTTGCCTAGTCTCAGCGCTATCCTTAAACAGAAGCGTTTACGATGGTTAGGGCATGTGCACCGTATGGAACACTCTCGTTTACGCCGACAAATTCTTTTAGGGGCCGTAGCGCATACTAAACGGGCTGTGGGTCGCCCTTTACTCCGCTTCAAAGATTGTGTCAAGCGAGATATGAACATCTTTGAAATAGACTACAAAACCTGTGATAACCTCGCCGAAGACAGAATGGAGTGGAGAGAATGTTTAAAAGACGGGCAGAAATGCCATGATAAAGCCTGGATCTAGACATTGGCAAATAAACGAGCTAGGAGACATAACCGCGATCAAAACCCTCCACCTGTCGCAATACACATCTGCCCTAGATGTGGACGTTCATGTCTGTCACGGATTGGCCTACACAGCCACGTGAAAAAATGCCACGCACAACAATTAACTGCAACCATCATATAACACTCAGCAGATTATGTTTATATCGTCTGACAAGACGCATAGGCCTTTATATATTACTTCGTTGTACTGTTTGCATCATATTGGGCCTATAATTACTCCGTTATGCGATGACGCAAAAATATAATATTTTGCGTAACGTAATCCTGCTACTGATCCTGGTGAAGTACGCAAAATTCTTAGCAGCAGCTGGACTCGAAGTGTCGAAAATCGAGCTCAGTGGCATGCCATTGGAGAGGATTATATCCAGCTGTGGACTACGGCAGCCTGGTGATGATGAAACGACTACTTTTATAAACCCGTAAAGTTTATGGAGAAAGACGGATGGAGGAAAGTTACTTTTTCAACCAAAAGCTATTAAGATAAGAGATAAGATAAGATAATTCTTTATTGTGCACCACATGTCACATTATTAAATGGATGTAGATGAAAATTTGAATAATATATAGCTCAGACATCAGAATAAGTTATGTACATTTTGTCGCTATAAGTGACACCAACGTAAGCCGCTGGCAGAAGCTAATAAGTTACTATATTTATATAGTAATTAGTTCACAATTAACAGTGTCATTTTAATAGGCATATATCCAGGTTCAGCTGACGGTACAAATGTATTGATAATCCTTTATTAAAATCTGATTGAGATATGTTCATTCAATTAATTACTTGATTAAAAATGTGCACTGTTACATTGTCCACCAATATGGCATTCTCTACCAGTCCATTATGAGAAGGTTAAGGCTATAGTCCCCCACGCTGGCCAAGTGCGAGTTGGCAGACTTCACATGTCTTTCAAGAACATTATGGAGAACTCTCAGATATGCAGGTTTCCTCACGAAGTTTTCCTTCACCGTTTAGCAAGCGATAATTAACAATTTAATACTCACATAACGCGCCGTGGATTCGAACCTGGACCCTCTGCGTAGCAGTCTGTCGGTCTCTCCACTAGGCTATAGCTGCTATTGATATATCTATCTCATGCTTTTTGCAAAAAAAAAAAGAACCTGCTCCTAGTAAATGTTCTCCTGGTAAATCTCATTCTCAGTTGAGTAATTTGTTCGAGTCAATATCACTTAAAGCCATGCCTTCTAGGGATTTGACCAGACTGAAGGAAACAGAGCATTGGCCTTTAGCAAAGATTTTAGGCCGCTTACCGCGGAACTAAGTGTACATCCTTGCAACTTGTGTACCGTCACAGCCCAAGTGAATATGACTGGCAAGATCCGCCTCTCGATATCACCGCGATTGTCTTGATAGGTCGCTGTCACTGGAGCTATGGAAATGTATCCATCATCATCATCTTTAAGACGCATCCTATTGATGGATCATCATATAATATCAAAATGGCAACAGGCAGTTGCAACCTGGCTCAAGTTGATCTCTTCTTAGTGCCGGCCATTTAAAGACTTTAAGAACATCCATTGCCCCGTTCGCTAAGCCGTCCGTTATTTACATATTTCTCCGGAGCATAATACGAGGGCTCAGGCAATTCAAAAGTCTGTACAAGTCCGCCGCATTTGAACAGCATTTGCGGGAGGCGTCCTTCCGTATGTAGCTGATTCCCAGGACCCATCTTTCTCTTGCAGGATCAAGTAATCATTTTTTTCGTCGGGAGTTTAATTCTCCCTTGGGCGACTCTTTCTTAAAGCATCCCTCGTTTTTCTACTTAAGCCCATAGAATAAAAGTAGGTACCTATGTAAAAGTCATGATTACAGACTGATACTAGCAGAAAACTTATCACTAAAATAAGTAATTGAAGAATCTAACTATAAACAAACTATTAATTAGCCCAAAACTTAAAGTACCTAAATGGAGTACCTATCACGAAAAAGTGTGAAATATATAAAAGAGTAGTTAACACAAAACCTGAAGTAAACGAACGAACCAACAAAAACAAAAAAGAATACTGGCAAACAGAGAAAATAATACGACGAATGTATCAAATCAATAAAGCCTTAAAAAATATCTGAATTAATAAAAATAAAAAAAATCGGCCTATATACTCTAAAAAGCAACAAATATATTAACTGTATAAAAAGTATGAAATTATTATTGCTTATAATTAATTAAACTTCTTAGCTATTTTGGGCTGTAAGTATGTACCTAGATTGAATGCGCTGGTTTGGAAAGGATGACGCCAAACAATAGGCTTAGAGGGATTTGGTTTGGCACCGACTTCAAAAACTAAGTATTTAGTTTAATATAGTAATTACTTTTTGGGAGAAATTCGAAAGGAAATTTGAGAGGATTAAAAATTATTTCGTACTTTTCAGTGGGTCGATTTTTTTAAGGCGGTTCTCTTTTTAAATTTTATTTATTCATTACAAAATGATTTGGGTTGAATATTGACAGTATCTTTATTATTAGAGAATTATAAGATATCATTACATTAATACAATACAAATTTGCGGATTGATGAAATACCTATTCCTATCTATCCTTATAGATTTTATTAATAATATCTAAGAACATTCTTGAATTACATAATATTTGTTTATTCTGTAGTATAAATTAAATGTTCGTTAAATCTTATCGAAATAGTATAAGTTTACCTTATACGTAACCTATATTAATCATACATACCTAAGTTTAACAAATAACAAAAATTATATCCTTATGAACTCTTAACCGTACTTGACTAGCATGGTATAATATAACCTTACACTTTTCATAGTGAGAAGAGTACCAAGTGATATAATTATAAACATAGCTGTTAGGTACCTAATGTTATTAATTTAGAAATTTTCTTAGAGGTTTTGATATATGAAATATGATGAAAATAGCAGTTAAATGGGATGTATGACTATTATAAAATTCGTTTTTTTACGACATCGGCATTTGTTTTGTCATAGTCGCAGACGAACAGAAGTACAAAAGAAGTAAAACAAAGCATTGGGCTTTTTTTTAAATTCCTAAGTACCATTTTAATCACTAGTGAATTAAAATATACTCATAACAGCCCAGATCAAAAATCATTACCTACTCGTATAATAGATATTTTATTTTTGAAAATATAATTTTAAATATTGCAGTGTATTAAAATTGTAATAAAATTACTGAACCTGGGTCGGTGTCATCGCTGCCGCGCCTCTGGAGCCACCGCTGCACCAACTCGATGCTGGCCTCCTCGCCGGCCAACATCTTACATTACATATTATATCACCGCATTGTATACATCACTCTTAATTTGTACACTTTGAAACTGAACACTTTTGTAAACATCTTACTACGTCATTTTTGTGTAAACCATCACATCAATATTCTTAAAAACCAATTGAATCACAGAGGTTTTTATATAATTTAAAAAAAAAAGATCGCAGCACTAGAAAATAAACTTTTTTTAAATAAACACTGGCCTAAAGGAATGACAGCACTTTGCCGCGTCCAAATATCGAATTAATTAAATGACGAACGTCGACGGGCGAATGTAAACAGCGAGTAGAGTAGATAAAACCAACAACATGTGAATCGCAAAAATAGTTTTGATGTAATTATCGACCATATTACTTGGCAATAAGAGTTAATGATGGTAATTTTAAGGTTTTTGTTTATATTGGTGTTGTGGCGTGGAGTTTGTAGAGCGCGCAAGCGGTCGGTTAGGTAATGGCCGTCAAGCCGAGACAGTTGATCGAAGAAGGGGGGTGAATGTAGGACGAATGTGGTCTGAGAATATATTAACCCACTGGAAGGGATATTGTGCGAACAGCCTGTTGATAGGTCTCTTGATTTATGTGCTAGTAGTGATAATTGTTGACAAATTGCGAGCATCGCTCCTTATCTGTGTTATAGGTATCTTAAATCAGGTGTATTTATAAATACTTAGTCATTTTTGGAAATAAATTTAACTGTGTAATAAATACATGAACCCCTTACTGTCATGATATCCAGACAGAATTCGGAAAATATTTCTTCGCTCTTACAGAGTCTAAGTTATTATTATTGCGAAAACATGTTCAGCTTAATTTATGAGTAGGCGGTTCGTTTGTCAGCTTTTGCCTCTGTACATCTAAAACAACTTTCACATATAAAGTCGCATCGTTCTAAATCAAAGTCACGTGTATCTTATCTTAGTACACTGTTATATTTACTATTAATGGTAACAGAGAAATCGGCATGGGCTTTGGTTTTTACTAGTCCTCTCTAAGTAATGAAGAAAAAGCCTGATTGAATATATTTGCTCGATACATCAATTTGCTTTTGAATCTTGTTGATTTTGTGTGTGTTAATTAAATATAGTTTTACTTTTACTACTCAAGATAATAACGACATTAATATGTAAGTAGTAGGCTTTTACGCTGAATATAAAATTGCGATACGCAATGTTTAATGTTCAGCGGCTATCAATATTGTTTATAGGCTTTATAAGCTTGGAGCTGCCAACCAGCTATAACTCACATGCTGCCAATCCTGCAGAATGCAAGAAGGTGAAACTACTTGCGCCATCCACTCCTAAATTCTAATAATGTTTTCTCTGTAGTCTGGAAAGCTGGACAGGCCTATATGAACAGTTAAATTATTTGGTACGACTTGGACAGGAAGAATTACAAGAAAAGCTATCTTAAAAATCAGTAGCCCACACCCACCTTTTAGCTAGGATGCTGGCGAGCATTCAAGTATATGATAGGCATTAAAGTTCGGATCAATACGACATTTTTTACCTATTAAGGTCCTATTTGCTGTGTTTAATAGCTACACTGCTTTAAATCTGTAAAAAAAAAATATCGGTACTAAATCATTTGCTCGTGTCTGCCTCTGGGCTTAGTGGTCAATACCATTTTGATAACATAGAAAATCTGAGGCAGATATCCACAGCGCTGCATTATCACAGGAAATAGATGTAGAAATGTAAAAGAAAAGCTCTACTATATCATTTGTTCGTAGTTTTAATTAGTTCCATTCGATTTATTAGAGCCTCCTGAGTACAAAAAAAATTGGCAGACATTTTACTCTGACTTTAACCATTAGAACTCGTTAAAGTCTGCGAATTTGAGTAGTCCATTTCCTCTGATAAATGCAACCCCAAATGTAACTTTTCACATTTGGGGTTGCATTTATTAGAGGACGTAATTTTATTTTCACCACAGCAGCTCAAACATGCCGCTTTTGCTGCGAGACAACAGTGAACAAAACGCGATTTTGATTCGAGCGTGAGGCAAAGGAGCTTTTTAATTTTTCAATCTTCAGTGCCACGAATTGACATTGTTCAGCCACAAACTCGAAACATTCGAATTTTACTGTGCTCTGTCTCTTTCACATGCATATAAAAAGTGAGTGAAAAAACAAACCCCTTCGAATTCGAAATTCGATTTTGGAATTTGACCTCAAAGAAAACACCTACGGCAACGCAAAAAAAAAAAGATATTTGTAACAAAGAAATTACTTTTTTTATATGTTATTGTTTACATGTTTTATTTATTATTGGATTTTAATAAAAATAAGTCTAATTAATAGTAAAAAAATAGTATTTAACCAATACATTTTTATTTAGAATTACAACAATGATACATTTGAAAAATAAACAACAGGGACGCGGTATTAAAACGCGATTTAAAAAAGTAGCGGGAATAAAAATTTCGCTGATGCTGATACAGTATAGCGTAACGTGTTAAATTATATTAATATATAAAATAATCTAAAAAGATGAGTGAAACTAGCGATGATGACTGTACTTTAACACCAGAAGAGTTAAATCAACAAGTGATTATGCAGAATTCAATCTATTCCTGTTCATTTCTATGTCTCTATTTCTATTTCTAAGTAATATGTGTTCTCACTGCTGTGGTGAAAAGTTATGTGTGCTACACGAGAGCAAAGTTTTTTGTATCTCGTGCTGTTGAGTCCCTCACCACGCTCAGGATTCTAACTTTGATTCACTCGCTATGCTCGTGAATCAATCATAGAATCCTTCGCTTGCTCGGGACTCAAAATCAGCACTCGAAACAAAAAACAACTTTGCTCTCGTTGCACAAATAACTATTTACAGATGTGTAGAGAGGATTAGTGTAAAGCTTGATCCAAATTTGTGGGGTTGTACCTCTTGCCCCACGGCCGTCATCTTGGAAAGAGTGCTGTTGCAGATAATTTTTCTTTATTACCTGGTAAAGTATTGGTCGCACAAAGAATATGTAAAAGAGTTTTTTGTTGCAAATTAAATTCTTTACCACTTAAGTCCCCAACCTTTGTCGCAAAACCAAAAATAAATTGTTACACCTTTATAATTGATGTATTTTGGCAATTTTAACGATTTTCCATAATAACTGTGTGCGCAGTCTTTGGGATGAGCCAGGCTTTGGCACAGGGTTTAATGAATGCGCCCGTATTCAAGTATTAAGAACTTCTGAGAAAAGTCGCATTTTGGTCGGTAATCATTTTCTTGAATGAATTTTGATATCTCCAAAAATTGTCTCGTAGGTGTCGCTTGAACATTTAGGCACTACAGAACAAATTGCAGTATCCTCTGATTGGGCAGACCATAAACTTCAGATGTCCAGGTATAGAATTTGTCTTTTTATTTTCAACCCCAGTTTTTATGGTCGTTGTAATGAGTGAAAATTGAACCTCATCGTGTTGCAGAGACTCAAGTTGGAAGAAGACACGAGCAAATGATTTAGTATACCTGTTTTTATAAACATTTTTAAGGGGCTGCCAATTAAGAACGCAGCGCTATCATGGTGGCAGACGCGGTTCTTAATACTTCTTTACGTATAATTATCGCTATTAATAAAGTTTGCCATATAAGCAAATCATATAGATTTTTTGAGAATATAGTAGAGTTCCCTCTGAAATCCTGACCACTAAACTTCTTTAAACGTGTTGATTCATCGAGATTCAATCCAAAATAATTATGCAAAAGAGTGCCTGAGTCTTGCCTCAAATGTATTCATTCATTGAGATTAAATCCAAAGGTGCGAAATGTATCTAATGATATAAATTTGAGCGCTCATTTTAAAAGAAATACTAACGAGTCACGAGACGCAACGTCTATCATAACAAAAGAATATTCGAAACACGTGTGCCGATCTCAATTTTCTCGGCGTCGCAGTTAGCCGCTTCGTTTGAAGCAAGATAACTAGCATGCAAGGCGGCCGCCATTTTCTGAGCTAATTTCTCACAGCTAACGCAGGCCAGGTAATACGTTTATTTTATGCATGCACGAACTGCCTCCGCACGGAAAACTCTTGCCTTGAGAACGAAGTGTTTGAAAAATTGTATATGTTTTTGATGAACTGTTTTATAACTTGGTGCTTTAAAACCATGCGATGTTTTGGTTTTGAGAAGGGCTTAAACTTTGCATGAAAAATTGGCTTCTGATTTTATTTATTCCTTTCCCGCTTGTCATTTATGCTTTTTTAGTTCTATAAGTAATATTCTGTCTGCTATTAATGCTTCTCATGTCTGCAACTCAAGTAATTGACAACTGATGCTCTAATTCGATAACATGAATATTTGTGGAAAAGACATTTAATTTTTACATCGTGAACAGAATAAGTACTTAAATATTGTTGAATTTTAAATTCACGTGCACGTTTTGCATCACACGTATATAGTTTGGTAAGACGCCTGTAGCATAGCTTAATTATGAGTTAGAGAACAATTAACCACATGATATGAAGAAAAACTATGACAAGAATTATTGCAAAACTAAAATATGAGCAACGCCTTGTGAATTATATAGGTACGGCTTTTAAAATGAATAGAGTAGTTGTTGTTATTAGCGACGTAAATAGGTATGCATAAACTGTTGCATGATGCTCACAGTATCGCAAAAACTCTGGCCTCGAAGGTCACCAGTTTTTGTCGAGAACATCATAGTTGTTATATTGTACCTAATCATTTTGCATGCTACGTAATCATCTTAATATATAAAATCCTTGCGTTACTGACTGACTGACAGACAAGCTACAACCAAAACTGTTGGGCGCAGGAAGTTGAAATTTGGCATGTATGTTCCTTGGGGACCGTAGGGGTGGACTAAGAAGGGATTTCCCGAAATACCCACGAGATCGATCAAAACAGATAAATTAAAAAAGCTGTGCAGGCGAAGCTGCTGGCGTCCTCTAGTCTGATAATAAACAGGTACATAATAGCAACGTGATCCCGAGTAATAAAATTGCTGAAGGAAAACGTTTGCTTTTCAAATGTGCCGTTCCCGAGCGTGACGCATTGTGTTATTATAATAATTTTACCGATAACAGTTGCCCTATCGAATCCTTGGGAACCTCATTTAAGTTATTTGATTTGAAGTGAAAATGTTTATAATTGATAGTGGCAATTGATTTTGATATGTTATTTGGGATTTTGGAGCTGAGAAAAATATATTGTCATAATAATGTGAGTTATAATGACGATACCTTTTTCTAGTTAAACGAAAAGGTCGATCGGAGAATCGAAAAAGTAAAAAAAACTGAAATGACCAAAAAATGCGCTGGTTGTTAAGGAAATGCTCTCCCGGCAAAGCAATATTAATTTAAAGTAGAACTAATATAAAAGCTCATTATTAAAGCCCTGCCACATCCAGTATTTCTTAGTTCCGTAACTAGTAGTCATTCCATATAGAATTGCGTTTGTCATTACAAGTCGCAACTATTCTGTTTAGCCTGCTATTGTTTGGACCAGTCGTACGACTATGATCGATCGCTTGGGTGTGCACTCGTTGCGAAATCACGTCAATCACTACTCACTCATGTATGTATTTATAATATTGATACATTAAACAGCATTTTGCCTGATTGAAACGTCATACAAAATAGAGCTATAGAGCTAAATGCGGTAAAGGTCAATTTTGCTTAATGACTAAAAGATCTTTAGGTCGTTTGATCTCGTGGTTTTGTAAGCTTCTGGCTTGATGATGCTCGTACTAGTATAACGATAAACTTGATAGTGGATAAAGCTCCTTGGTTTTGATCGCAGTGGGTGACATTTGTTTGGCTTTAGTTGAGCATAGTTCCTGCATGGTGGATGTGTGAGGATAATGAGATTGTATCGGTATGCTACGAGCTGTCTAATCGATCATTCCATTTGTGTCGTGAATGTGACGTTATAATGCATAAATTATTTTGGTCATCATTTATTATAATCGATTTTAAACTTTCGCGATTTGTATACATCATACAATATTATTTAGCGGGTCTTAGTCATCATACAATATTATTTAGGTATTTATGCCTTGAAATAAATAAATTATCGCGACTAAGACCCGCTAAATAATATTGTATCATTTATTATCACCATATAGGCACTAGCTGTAATATATTGATATTCGTGTTCGTTGGTTAAATGTGCTCTGTATTAGTTTGCATTAAGTACTTAATTATTACAATAACTTTTTTGTTATTTTATGTAAAATTAATTCAAAAGCAGGGTCCCTTGTATCACCACGCAAGGTACCTACCCGGTGTATTGAAGCCTAGTCATATAGTCGGAAATCTGCGGTTTATAACCGTATCATTACGATTGCCTAAAAAGTTTAATAGAAAAAAATTACTTGTTTCAATCCGGTAATAGCAAGACAAATATTCTGGAATAATCGCCAAAATTATTGTTCTTAGGGCCTGTTCACGACCTTGCCGCTTTGAGCGGCGGCTTAGCGCGGGGCGGCGAGCGGTAAGAACAAATGTATGAAAACGTTCGAAGCACGCCACGAGCCGCCGCGCACAGCGATAACGCGCGCGTTTTTTTTGGCGCGATTGGCTGCGCGGCGTGCGGCGCGGCGCGCGGTGCGTCGAGCGGCGGGAACAAATGTACTGCGACCGAGTCCGACGCCACGACGCAGAGCGGCACAGACAGCGGCGCGCGAGGGACGAACTAGGCGGCTAAGAAATTTAAATACCGAATTTTACAATGAATACAGAATTATTTATAGGAGAAATTTTAAAACGGCCTCCCATATGGATGGCGAGACATCCACACCATAAATACAGAAACGTAATAAAAAGGTTGTGGGATGAAATAAAAGAATGTTTTCCCGAGAATGATGGTAAGTTTTTTATTTAAATCGGTAGATTAGGAACATAGTGTAGTGTAGACACAGCTACTATGATATTATAGGTACATAAGTAAGAATATGGTTTACATAATGTAGATATTCATGACCATATTTTACCACCCCTGTTATATCACGGTACCTTATGTTATCTATACTTACCTAATGTTATTTATCTTCACACAAAACGGTTGGCTCGCGAGTCATACCTAAGCGAACGTTTGCACACTTATTCTTGTATATTCATAAAATTTATCTGGATATTTCCTATAGTCTTCATATATATTACGAAATTCACCCTTTAAACGTCGTGATTTATTTAGTTCGTGCACTCCTTCTCTCATATTATAAAGAATGTCCTGTTTAAGAAATGAACTGCTTTCCAAGCACAGAAGAGATATTTTGGACAAGGCCATAATATTGGGTGCGTTACGTCTATCCAAATACGTCCACCGCTGCCGCTGTGTTTGCCGCTACTGTGGGGTCGTGGCGTGCACGACGCTCTGCCGCGCCGCGCGCCGCGCCGCGCGCCGCTTAGACCGATCTCGTGAACAGGCCGTTAGAATTATATAGTAAAGTATAAGCAAAAAATATGTAACTTTCGCCATATCCCTTTGCAGTTCCACTATGGAACTAACTGGCACTTTGAACAAAGATGCAACTTGGCAAGGTTTCGAAAGCACCTTGATACAATTTTGGCAGTTTTTGTGGTTAGCTCTCTAACAAAGAAGGCAGTGATATATCTCCGTTGCGAGAGCTTTCGATAGTAAGGTAAGGTTGGATTAAAATATATTACTTTTTAGAGATTCACTTGCGAAATAAAATACACTAGAATTAATCATGAGCATCTTTTATTACGATTAATTAAGCCGCAGTAGGTATATGAGAGTTAGAAAACTATTCCAAAAATGGCACAAGTAATTAATTTAGAAGGAATTTTCACAACTCGTTAGACTTTATTAATTAACAAGCAATACTTGAGTAACTTATGAGAAACCCTTTTTTGTGCCCATCTGACTAGCTTCAGGCAATAAATAATTATTTTTATGACTAGGTATGTGTTGTTTGTACATTATGTGATACATGTAAGTAGAACGTCTGAAAATACAAAAATATGACATCAAACGACAACATATCAAAGTTGAAATCCAAAGTTTCACAACACCATTTAAACTTCATTTTACTATAAAGCTGTCACACATTTCCTTGGCACGTAATTTTATATTTCCCGGGCCATGTTCCGCAGTATTTAGCTTTATGAGACGTACTTACGTTTATTAGATCTGCCGCCCTGCTTCGCCACAAGATCTAATTTCCTGCCCTTGGCCTTATTTGTGGCCGTCCTCGATCCGCCAGACAAGTATAATTCATGCATAACTTATTTATTTAAGTAGGTACATATGTTTCGAAAAAATAAATAAGCGAATTTTTTCTCTTCGAGTAAGGTGCTTCGGTTTAGTATGGAAGTGGACTAAAGTATTTTTTTTCTTAATTGGTAAGATATTTGCGAAATATATAGCTCTTGACTTCGATCTCGGTTTTACCCGCATGGGGCCATTTTACTCCGTTATGG
Organism: Euclidia mi; assembly: GCA_944739405.2. Classification (NCBI taxonomy): domain Eukaryota; kingdom Metazoa; phylum Arthropoda; class Insecta; order Lepidoptera; family Erebidae; genus Euclidia; species Euclidia mi. Next base: position 26,979,361 of record OX123197.2, read on the forward strand.
CGGGAATTTAAAAAAAAACCTTACTCAGTGCTTGCAAGGGTATGCCAAATTTCATCTTTTTTCGCCCATCTGTTTTGGCAGTACGTTGTCTGTTACTCAGCCAGTAACGCAAGATTTATATACGCAATAACACAGATTAGTACCAAAGGATTGTTATCAAATGCTACCAGTACCTAATGTGCATGTGTGGTCATAGTCATCATGAATATAATTCAGGTAATTTTAAGAAGTTTGTGAACCATATATATCTTTGACAATCTGTTCAAAATGTATAAGAATCGCTTAAGTGGGGCTAAATACAAATCTACTAAGATGAAGTTGCAATTTTACGGATGCAGTTTTTAAGTCATTCAACTTTTCTACAGATTAAAGTTCTAAGAACTTCAGCTGTTTACAAATAGGCCACAGATGCTCCTGAAAAGTTTTAAAGACTTATTATATGGATGCATTTTTAGTCTTATGTATTAAGCACATTTGTTTTGACTAAAGTTTTGGGCAATTCATCCTAATGTATGTACCTATGTATATGATTAGGGAGACAGGTATTTTTATGGACAATATTTAGCATTGGTCTACCTGAGCTGGTTAATCAATATTTATATTTCTAGCGTTACTTGTTCGCAATAGATCGGTAAAATTAAGTAATGCTTGCACAGGTCACCATTTTTGGCTGCTTGTCGCATTTACACCTGCTGGCACAGAAACCAAAGCCGTTGGTCCAAGTTTTCTCATACACAAGAAGCTTCTTTGATGGCTTTCAGGTGGCCTCAAAACTCCGATATTGGAGTTGATACGGGCACGCGAAATGGAAAATCGAATAAAAGATAAGTTATTCAGATAATTACCTAGATTACGTCATATAGAAAATATCAATATACTTATTATGCCATAATAGAAGCTTTCATGATCATATTATTTCAGACTCTGTTTGCGATTAGATTGTTGATTTACTTTTGTATTGGTTTCTGTGTTAACGAAAAATTATATCAAATTAAGAAAAACGTAAGGATTGTGTCAAGATACATGACAGTGTCCATAAGCATTAATGTCTTTATGTTATGATAGGTGCCATGATAACACATCACTTTATTTTGCTTTCCTTAATTCAAGGCCACCTCATATCATGTGTCTATTCACTCCTCTACAAAGAATGGCGCTTTCTTTGTCTAAGTTGATATTAGAACATTGAGATGACCACAATAGCACGCGCTAATGGCCTGGTAGCAAGCCGACATGCTCGTTCGCCGATGTTCTACGTAGGTAATGCACTACATATGGGAGAAGAGAACTAATTAAGGAAATTTCCACCGGGCTTAATTAAGACCCTTGTGCGACGGTTGGCATACAGTAGGTTAATTTCAAAGTTAGTAGTGCTGTGATGTCTTCGGGTAGAAGGGATTTGCATGTTCTTTGATTTTGAGATTAGTATAAAGTAGTTGATGATTTGCTTGGTTTGTGAGTTAACATTATATCACAGGTAGAAATGGTAGATTAAAAGTTGGCTTTGATACATTTTACCTAAGACATACACCTACTTGGGTATTCTTAATTATTTTTTATATTTTGAGACCTCGGAGAGCACGTTATGCTCTCCGAGGCACGGGGCAAGCGATAATTTACAATTCAATACGCACATAACTCCGAAAGGTCATTGGGTCTCGCCGTGGATTCGAACTCGATACCCTCTGCATGGCAGTCTGTTGGTATCTCCACTATTCGTATTGTACTTCTGTCGGGATATAAAAAGATAATCCAGCGTAAAATCATGAACTAAATTTTACGCTGGTTTACCTTTTAGTCGGTTAAGGTCATATTACATTTTATTGATTATTTTATGTATATAGTTCTGTTTAGTAGTCATACAGATAACATTAACTAAAATATCGAATTAACGAGATAAAATCTGTTTGATTTATATCTATAATTTTAAGTGCTAACATAAATCTAATTGCTATGAATAATCAAACATATCTTAACATTTAGTCTTGACACCATTTCAGTACATTTTTGTTCAACGAGTGTTGAAATAGCTAGAAATATTACAAGTGCACGCGATGTGTAGTAGTTTAGTTTGCCGTCGGAATGTGGCAAATGTTGCAAGTGCTATCCCTGCGGACGGAAAATATTAAGCAATTATGGTATTAGGAATCTCAGCACAAACATTTGGAATGGTTTTAAAATCTTTGCGTAGACGTGTATAAATGTGTATATATAATAGCTCTCAATTATTTGTCACCTATTGGAAGTATGGATGGACTACTATGGACATTTAATTTTAATGTTCCAATAAACAACACTAATTGTTTATTCCGCATATTCTGATTTCAATACACGGTTTGTCAGCATCGCCGTATTTACATACCTAATTCTTGGATGTGGATTTTGAATTAAGAAAACATTGTGACTCATCTGTGCAACTAAGTGCATGTAAAACATAAATTCGACACCTAGCTGCGAAGCTTAGACGAATATTTAAGATTAGTTTACCATTTCAAATATTTATCAAGCCATAGTCCATATCTTACAATCCTATTACTCGTAGTATATATAGTAATTTATGAAACTGTGAGTTTGAGACAAGTAAAACAATTGCATCCAATAATTTTTGTCTAGGGGCTCGGGATCCACATACGGGTCTAACTAGAATTGAGAGCATATGAGCGAGCTTGCTATACAATGGAAATGTATGCACAACATACATCTTAATATATAAAATCCTTGCGTTACTGACTGACTGACAGACACGCTACAGCCGAAACTATTGGGTGCAGGAAGCTGAAATTTGGCATGTATGTTCCTTGGGGACCGTAGGGGTGCACTAAGAAGGGATTTCCCGAAATTCCCACGGGATCGGCCAAAACGGGTATATTTTAAAAAAATGCAGGCGTAGCTGCTGGCATCCTCTATTTATAATATGCAGGTGTTTATCGCATACTGCTACTACGTCAAACGGGTAAGTTTGTGGGAATGGATGAATGGTTGTTTGTTACTGTTTTACGCAAAAACTACTGAACAGATTGAAAAGAAACTTTGCAGTAACGTAGCTATATATATCAGAAATCCACATGGGCCTTGGCTTAGTCGCGTAACCGATTCTCATGCATATAGCCCCTTAAGCAGAATCTAGTCATTACTCTTCTTTTTACATTCGAGTAATAGTTTTGTTTGCCTCAAATCTAAAAGAATGAAGATTTCTGAATCTTTCAACAGCCGTTTCGTAATTGTTTATTATATTCATGACAGATTTCAATCATCTACGCATTACTCTACTAAAAGTATACGGACGTTTAGCCTGACAGATAGACCAACAAAATGATGGACGAACAGACATACATATTGACAGATAGGCATACGATGACGGCAGATATACAAACAGACGATTGATTTTAATAAAATATACATTTTAATATTTTGTATCTCTACTTTTGGTCTTGAGTGTGGGAGCAAAATTTATTTTGGTTACGAAAGACTACTTAAAAAATTGGGCAAGTGCGAGTCGGACTCGCGCACCGAGGGTTCCGTACGCATTTTACCTTATTTGAGGTTCGTGCTAATTACGCTAGTCCTCTAAATCTGTATGAGCGCCCATACAACTAAGAGGACTATCTTAAATGGAGTCTACTATGTATGTATGGGGACACCCTTAAATTTTCCACTTTTTTATTTTCTGTAATTTTCCTTTATTTGTGCTGTAAGACCCTGCTTTTGGCCAAATTTCGTGATTCTAGTTCAACGGAAACTACCATACCTATAGATTTTCGACCCAAAACCTATAGGGTACTTACGGCAGCACTTACGGCAGTGCTTACAGCACAAGTAAAGGAAAAATTCCGAAAATTAAAAAGAGTTGAAAATTAAGGTTAATTTTGGTACTTACCTACAAGTTTTCGTAAAAATCTAATTTTGACCATATCTTTTTATCGGGTTGACCCAAGACCATGATTTTTATACACCTAATAGGAACCACAGTATCTGGTATAAATTTCAATTTGCTAGGTCCACCCGTTCCTGAGAAAATTGGTGGTGACACACGGACAGACAGACAGACGGACAAGAGAGTGATCTTATAAGGGTTCCTTTTTTTACCTTGTGAGGTACGGAACCCTAAAAATTGGGCAAGTGCGAGTCGGACTCGCGCACGAAGAGTTCCGTGCCATCATCTTTAAAAGAAAATCGCATTTGTTGTATGTATACTTAAATATTTTTTAAGTTTCCACCCCTTTATTAACATCGAGTAACAAATTGCTTAAAGATTACGTTTGTTATATGGGAGCCCCCCTTTATTACTTAATTTTTTTATTTAATCATTTATATTGAAAGGTAATATACAACTACATATTCTGTAAAAAATTTAAGCGTCTACCTGCCACCGTTAGTAACTTTGAGCAAAAAATACGAAAATAACACGTTTATTGTATGAGACCCCCCATAATATTCTCCCCCCCATATTATTTTATTATTCTTTTTTGTTATAGCGGCAACCGAAATACATAATTTGTGAAAATTTTAGCTTTCTAGCTATCACGGTTTATGAGATACAGCCTGGTGACAGACAGACAGACGGACGGACAGACAGACAGCGAAGGCTTAGTAATAGGGCCCGTTTTTACCTTTTAGGAACGGAACCCTAAAAAATACATAAAATACTCAGGTTTGAAACTAATTTGTGGTTCGCACAACATTTTGGACCGTGTGTGATCTACCCTACACTAAGTGCAATGCTATACGGTGTGGCGACCGTTTAAACTACAATCTTCATACGCGTAGTGTTGCACTTTCAACAAGCTTAGACCTAAAAAGTAAAATTGTGACGTAGTTAGATAAGGAACATTTACAAGTAGGTTAGTACAGAGAATGACGTCACCAGTGACATTGTAATTATGATTATGTAGATCTTACAGTACCTACGCACGTGATAGGTAATAATAATACACAAAATTAGCACAAGGTCGTCACTTATCACCTCTGACCAAATAACGTACTACTAACACAACGAGAACATATCTGAAGATGAATGTATGGATATTTAATACTCTTTCATGCAACAAACTATCATATGGATTTTGATGAAACTTTGGAGTAGCTTAAATATTTGTTATAGGCTCACGCCTGTGTCTCCGAAGGGGTAGGCAGAGGTGTAATATTACACCCACATTTCCCATAAATTTTTAGGTCCCACGTAATAGGGGGCGAGCCTATTGCTGTACCGGGCACATTACCAGACTCCGTGCTGCTACTGAGAATTTCCTAACGGAAAAACCCAATAATACTTTGCCCGACCCGGGAATCGAACCCGAGACCTTCCAATCCCACGCGCAAATTATGCCGCGAGACCAACGAGTCAGTCTTAAATTATAGGTACGATGCGATAAATAGTCTGCTTGTCATATTTTGTCACAATAACCGTCACTCATGTCATGTGGTAAGAAACTACATTTAAACTTACTATAAAATGAAGTCTCTCTTTCGTCCTGTCAGACTATATGGACGCGACATAGGTACTCAAAAAGTATCCAAAGGATTTTCGTACGGTTTCTACCAATAAAAAGTGCGATTCCTGAAGGAGGTTTAGATGACTGTATAATTCACGCGGCGAAGCTGCAGGCGAATTCTAGTAAGTATACCATAAACGCACAGTCGGCAAGTAGGTATCATTAACATCATAATCATCAGCCCTGTATAACGTCCAACTACTGCGCCTGGGCCTCTTGTCACTGTCTAGCATTATTGGGAGACATTATTTGACTAGATTTTATTCGGAACGTAATAACGTGGGACCTAAAAAATCATGGCGAAATGTGGGTGTAATATTACACCTCTGCCTACCCCTTTGGGGATACAGGCGTGAACCTATAAATAAAAAAAACTTTTTATTTTTGTAAGAAAAGGGGGAGTAAGTTTTCATCTTGTTTCGATTAGTTTTATCTGATCTCATCGAACAATTGCAGTCCACTGCTGGACATAGTTCTGCCCGAGGGCATTTGTAATAAAAAAATATTAAATTTAAAAAAGAACTCACTTAATCAATACTATTGTTGAAAATCAAAAAAGTTTATATTCGTGCTGTAAAATGGCTGTTGAACTAATAACACATACTACCTGTATCACCTAGTTACGACTGCTCAGTGCATTCTCACAGTCCAGCGTCCTCGTGCACTTGATACGCTGCCCGATAAGACGTGCTGACGTCACGCCTGTATACAAAGACAAATAAAAAAGTACGCGACAGCTATCTGATAGTACTCATACGTCATTTACTGTGTTTGCGCTTCGGTGTACCGTATTTGTTTTAAGTCGGAATTTGAAAAGGTGTATTTGACAAAAACACTATTTTAAAGTTATTTTTTCATTTGTCTATGCGTGTAAAGCTTTCCGTCATGCTTTATTTAATATCAATTTGTTTGGCAAAGGCATGCAACGCCTTGGCGACCGGTGTCCGCTTACTACCGCTACTACTACTACTACTAACCAGATTTGACTAAATATCAGCTTTTCCACAGAGCGACTGCCATTTGACCTCGGCAATCCAAAGGGATAGCGATATTCCATGGCTTAGACCGAGAGGCAAGACTGATGCTTCAACATGCTCGCCGAGGCACGAGGCGAGCGGTAATTAACAAAATTAAATACCACATAACTTCGAAAAGTCAGTGGTGCGCGCCATGGATACGAACCCCTCTGCACGGCAGTCTGTTGGTATATCCACTAGGCTATCGCTACCTGCTTTTTGGTTATTTAATTTTTTTTGTTAAATATTATGATAGGGAAACTGTCTATATTAGATTTAATAACATACGGCAATGAATTGTCATAATAAAATTAGTACAATTCGACTGCCTCGTTGGTCTCGCGGCATAAATGTGCGCGTGGGAGTGGGAGGTCTCGGGTTCGATTCCGGGGTCGGGCAAAGTGTTATTGGGTTTTTCCGTTATCAAATTCTCACGGAGTCTGGTAATGTGCACGGTACGGCAATAGGCTCGCCCCCTATTACGTGGGACCTAAAAATTCATGGCGAAATGTGGGTGTAGTGTTACACCTCTGCCTACCCCTTCGGGGATACAGGCGTGAGTCTATAAATTAAAAAAAATAGTACAAATAGAAGAAAATCATTTTTCTTCAAACATCCTCAAATCAAGGTGGGCAAATACTTTTGAGCGGTAGTATATATTTAATCATTTATTTTTACCATAGTGGTACCGCACATAAATAAATCAAAATAATTAGCTGTAAAACGTCCTACTAATATGTTGATTATGATGAATCTAGTGTTCGTTTGAAGTAATATGACGTCACTTCTTTCATTGATATAAATCCTGACACTGATATGACAATATTACGACCTCCTTGAGATTTGTGATAAGAATGCACCGTTACCCTGCGTTCGTATTCCGTGTCTCATTGAACAATCGGTGTCGTGACGCACGGATTACAAGTGCGAGTCGACCGTGTGTCTAAGCTTCAAGGCTGAACAAGACTTAACTATTACAATAGATACACGTTCCGAATAAAATCTAGTCAAATAATGTCTCCCAATAATGCTAGACAGTGACAAGAGGCCCAGGCGCAGTAGTTGGACGTTATACAGGGCTGATGATTATGATGTTAATGATACCTACTTGCCGACTGTGCGTTTATGGTATACTTACTAGAATTCGCCTGCAGCTTCGCCGCGTGAATTATACAGTCATCTAAACCTCCTTCAGGAATCGCACTTTTTATTGGTAGAAACCGTACGAAAATCCTTTGGATACTTTTTGAGTACCTATGTCGCGTCCATATAGTCTGACAGGACGAAAGAGAGACTTCATTTTATAGTAAGTTTAAATGTAGTTTCTTACCACATGACATGAGTGACGGTTATTGTGACAAAATATGACAAGCAGACTATTTATCGCATCGTACCTATAATTTAAGACTGACTCGTTGGTCTCGCGGCATAATGTGCGCGTGGGATTGGAAGGTCTCGGGTTCGATTTCCGGGTCGGGCAAAGTATTATTGGGTTTTTCCGTTAGGAAATTCTCAGTAGCAGCACGGAGTCTGGTAATGTGCCCGGTACAGCAATAGGCTCACCCCCTATTACGTGGGATGCGTGTAATTCCGACTTAAAACAAATACGGTACACCGAAGCGCAAACACAGTAAATGACGTATGAGTACTATCAGATAGCTGTCGCGTACTTTTTTATTTGTCTTTGTATACAGGCGTGACGTCAGCGCGTCTTATCGGGCAGCGTATCAAGTGCACGAGGACGCTGTGCTGTGAGAATGCACTGAGCAGTCGTAACTAGGTGATACAGGTAGTATGTGTTATTAGTTCAACAGCCATTTTACAGCACGAATAGAAACTTTTTTGATTTTCAACAATAGTATTGATTAAGTGAGTTATTTTTTAAATTTAATATATTTTTATTACAAATGCCCTCGGCCAGAACTATGTCCAGCAGTGGACTGCAATTGTTCGATGAGATCAGATAAAACTAATCGAAACAAGATGAAAACTTACTCCCCCTTTTCTTACAAAAATAAAAAGTTTTTTTTATTTATAGACTCACGCCTGTATCCCCAAAGGGGTAGGCAGAGGTGTAATATTACACCCACATTTCGCCATGATTTTTTAGGTCCCACGTTATTACGTGGGACCTAAAAAATCATGGCGAAATGTGGGGGCGAGCCTATTGCCGTACCGGGCACATTACTAGACTCCGAGCTGCTACTGAGAATTTCCTAACGGAAATACCTGCCTCCTTGGTCTCGCGGGATAAATGTGCGCGTGGGATTGGAGTACATTTATTAAGTGCACATAATTATACGCAAATCCACTACATACACCACACAAAGTGTAGTCATTTGTGGAGATCGAACTCACAGCAAACGTTGAAGTGTTTAGGACGCAGCGACCTATCAAACCACAAAATACGTGCGATCAACGTGGTTCACAAATGACTAATGCATAGTTTGTGTATTGCTGTAATCAGCCTGCCATAGACCTCTTCAAAGGCACGCCACCGACTCCGATTAGTTAGCGCTTGCGTATCAAAAGATGTTTTTTTTTCTTATCATACAATTTTCAGATGATTGTTGTGATGATGCTTATTCTCCACTGAAACCGTTACGGTGAAAACTATCCACAAGGTATCTAATAAAATAATCCTTCGTCTAATATCGCCGAAGTATATTGCGTGACAAATAACAGCAACGACAGAAGTACGATACGAAAAAGGCAGCGATAGCCGAGTGGATATACCAACAAACTGCCATGCAGTGGGTATCGGGTTAGAATCCACGGCGCGCACCAATGACTTTTCGGAGTTATGTGCGTATTGAATTGTTAATTATCGCTTGTCCCGTGCCTCGGAGAGCACGTTAAGCCGTCGGTCCCGGTTGTCATGAAGATCTATGACAGTCGTTACAGGGCGTCCTTCTAAATAAACTGACACTAGTCTAAACCATGGAATATCGCTATCCCTTCGGGTTGCGGAGGTTAGACAGACAGTCCGTGGAAAAGCTAATATTCAGCCAAATCCGGTTAGACTAGAAAGCGGACCCCAGATTGAAACTGGGATAGCGCTAAGAGGATGATGATGATATTGCGTGACAAATATGTGAATATATAAGAACTTCTTTCAGAAGGGTTTCCAAAGTTAATACTAACTATAAGTGCAATAGCACATAATAATATAGACATTTATTGGACAGAAATTCCTATAAACGAAAGTGGAAAATGTCACTGTTCACTTAAAATTTAAAGCGATCGATGTTACAATGAGATCTTTGCTTATTCAACTCGAAGATTAGATTCAAGATTTTAAGTAGTGGCTGAGTAATGAATATCAGTGTCTCACATCTCAAACGAGCAGAAGTCAAGGTCGTAACTCGAAGCTAATGAAGGTTATTTTTTATTTTGCATGCATAACTTATCCTACTACTTACTCTTATAAAAGCGAGAGTTTGTGTGGATGGCTATTGCCCTTTCACGTTTGAAACATTTCACTTGTTTCAAAAATACTAAACAAATTAAAGTGAAATTTTGGAGTGACACATACCTTAGCATATTCTATTCTAATAAGGATTATAGGTACATCAGAATTTCATAGGTTACAATTTGTCTGACCTTAATTTGATATGTATAATGGCAACAAGTAATGTTGCCAGTCTAAATTAATTAAAGTTGAAAACTAGGTATGTTTATTTCACAATATATAATGTAAGATTTTTTGCCTTAGGTTGTAAAAGGTTAATAAATATTGCTTTACGTATAATGTTAGAGCAATTTGTGAAACTAGTTTGTGGCGTAATTTTGTTGTTGCTAGATAATAATATATAGACGATGTTGAAAGCTATTTATTTTTTAACGTAGGTATAGTCTGTCTAGGTACCTAGTTTAATGTATTTCTTTCAGGCTGGACTTAATATTTGATTTGCTGGCAACTATGATAATATATTGCTAAAAAGGCCTAATTTTGTCCAAGAAACGCAGGCGATATATTTTTAAAATAGTCATAAAAACTTTCTACATGAATTTTATGTAGATGATTTATCATCATCATCATCAGCCTGCCGTAGTCCACTGCTGGATATAGGCCTCTTCAATGGCACGCCACTGAGCCCGATTTTCAGCTCTTCGTGTCCAGCCGCTGCCAGCCACTTTGCGTATATTGTCACTCCACCTAGCCGGAGGGCGTCCTACACTACGTTTACCAAGGCGCGGTCTCCAATCTAGAACACGTCAACGGTTATCGGTTCTGCGACAGATGTGACCAGCCCACTGCCACTTCAACTTGCTAATTCTCTGAGCTATGTCGATTACCTTGGTTCTCTGTCGGATCACTTCATTACGAATTTGATCCTTCAGAGAAACTCCGAGCATAGCCCTCTCCATAGCTCACTGAGCGACCTTAAATTGGTGGACTAGTCGCACCGTCAGTGTGATAACGGGCAGGATGCAGTCGTTGAAGACTAGTCTTAAGGCTTTGCGGTACGGATGACGAAAAGACGACGGAGTTTCCTATATGCCACCCAGCCGAGCTGTATTCTTCTGCATGCCGTGTTTACCCAAGGTAGACGTACTCCTGAACAACTTCGAGAGAGACTCCATTTAGGATAATCGGTGCCGGAGAGACATGTTCATTGAACATTATCTTGGTTTTATCCAAGGTCATACGAAGACCGATGCAAGCAGAAGAATCAGCCAGGCTGCTCAGCATATACTGCAAGTCTTGCACGGTTTCAGCCACGATAACGATATTGTCTACAAATCTTAAGTGTGAGAGGTACTCGCCGTTTATGTTAATACCGCGTCCTTTGTACCTATAATATGATTATTTTCTTTAAAATGTTACCTACCCTCTTAATTGGTCTTACTTTAACTAGAATAGAAATACTCCAAATTATGGAAGAAACCAAAACTGAAAATGTTACATTTTGGGTTTTACTTATCACATAATCATGAAGTTCTCTCCTCTGACTATATTGGGTAGAAAACGATGCATTAATAATATTAAAATGAAAGCTTTTTGTCAAAGAATACACTATTGAAAAATAAATAAAAAATGTAAAAGGTTTAGTAGCTTAGTTACATAGACGAAGACGACTCATTTCTCAGTTTCAGTCTCTTTTTCATCAGTAAATTTTTTGAAGGCTCTATTTGCTGGTAAATGATAATAATATTTCAAGATTTTAGTTGTCATTTTGGTCCTCAGTTTTGACAGTGCATTAAAGTTAAATGAATTTTTATAATTGTATGTTGGTGTTTAATGGACATTATTAAAAGAAATTATATGCTTTATTTGCTTTTTCGTCCAAATATATTTTGTTTTAGACGTGACTAACATTACATAACATTTCGCTTTGTCAATACCTGCCAAACACTCTTTGACTAGTACATCTAAAGATAATAAATAATTCGTACTGTCGTCCTAATAAATACGTGGCACGACATAGGGACGATGGTGTATAAATAATACATAAATGATGGAAACGTATGGTGACATTTATACCGAACTACGATGGGTTGACGTTCGGACATTTGTTGAGCCGAGAATAGAACGCCCTTTGACCTGATCAAGTGTGAGCCTTAAAGTTATTACTGAACTTCATATAACTATCAGGTGGGTGACATCTTGAACTTGATAACAAGTTTTTGGTAGCTTTAAAGAAATTAGATATTTGTAATTTGCATTTTGCTTGATAAGTGTTTATGATTAGTGCTTGTCTTAGAACAAGAAATATCGGACTTTTCACGTTATCTATCTTGTCTTTATACATATATATGTATATCTATGTCATGGCGATGAATAATTTGTACGAATAGTCACAGAACTGCAAAGAAAGCTTGAAGAACCGATGACCGTTGGAGCAGATAGGTTGTAGCGCTGATCTTGCACCGGACAAAGAAAACAGAGGTAAGCCTCTCGCAAGGCGGACCGACCACCTTGTTGGGATCGCGAGAAGCAGTTGGATGCGGCTGGTCTATGTGGAGGTGTTCAGCAATAGATGTTTTTAAGCTGAGATGCTGAGCTTCGTAATGAAAACAAATATGCTTTTGTTTAGGTCACAGACTATCTGGCCTTTCGCTGTATGGAAATCAGTTCACCGATAGTGAGCTGTGTTCTGAAATTGCTGAGATGTGAAATACAGACTTATTATGAAGACAGTGCCAAAACCTAACACGAACTAGTTACACTACAGAGTGAACCCGGGTTGGATGCAACCAGGATGATGCTAGAACGAAGATTTTTGATTAATAGGTCGTTTGAACGAATGTTGTACATTTACTTTTTATCCTATTTCTTCTGTTTTTTATTATTTATTACAATGTAACAACTACTGGTTGTCCTAAATAAATAAGAGTGCTGGGCGTATTTCCCGACATGCTCACACGACATAATCCGTCGAGCTCTTGTCACCGCCGAAGTAACAGCTCATCTTGAACCGAATGGTTTGATACGCGACGATGGAAAGAGACCAGACGGTATGTCCTTATTACCTTGGAAGATGGGTAGGCCTCTGGTATGGGACGCGACATGCGTCGATTCCCTTGCGCCATCACATCTACCAAGCACAGCTGGATCGGCTGGCGCAGCTGCTGCATCAGCGGAGACCCTCAAACGGCGCAAATACGGAAACCTATCTGGTAATTACGTTTTTGAGCCGTTTGGGGTCGAACGCTGAGGCCATGGGGGCCTAGTGCACGCGCTCTGTACAAAGAAATCGCTAAAAGGCTGATCGACGCTTCCCGTGACCAGAGGGCTGGTTTATATTTTGCAAAGAGAATAAGCATTGCCATACAACGTGGCAATGCTGCCAGCCTTCTGGGCACGCTACCAGCCGACAGCGTTGCGGAGGAATTTTTGACGCAGCGTAGTTTGGGTTTTTTGTTTTTCCTCGTCTATTTTGTTATTTTTATTTATTTAGTTTTATTGGTTTACTTTAGGATAGTTTAGTTGCATAAGTAGTTTTATTATGTTGTATATATTATGTTATTTGTTACTTTAATAAATATAAAAATCCAAAAAAAAAAAGAAATAGTTCCATTCGATATGTTAACGCTTTGTATCATATTGCTAACGAATCACGTGTGCAATAGGACAAAAGTAAGTAGCTCTTTTTAGGGTTCCGTACCTAAAAGGTAAAAACAGGACCCTATTACTAAGCCTCCGCTGTCTGTCTGTCCGTCTGTCTATCACCAGGCTGTATCTCATAAACCGTGATGGCTAGAAAGCTGAAATGTTAACAAATTTATGTATTGCCGTTGCCACTATAACAAAAAATAATAAAAATAAAAAAATGAAAATATTAAGGGGGGTTCCATACAATAAATGTGTTTTTTTTCGTATTTTTGCTCAATATTACTAAGGATAACAGATAGACACTTAAAATATTCACCGAATACCTATATAGTTGTATATTACATATACCTTTCAAAATAAATAATAAAAAAAAATAAAGTAAATATTAAAGGGGGGCTCCCATACAAGAAACGTAATTTTTAAGCAATATTTGCCCAATATTAATAAACAGGTAGAAACATAAAAAATATTTAAGTATACATACACCAAACGTGATTTTATTTTATAGAATATAGATGATGGTTCGAAACCCTTCGTGCGCGAGTCCGACTAGCACTTGGCCCTTTTTTATGACATGCGCTATCCTCATACATACATACATATCGTCACGCCTTTTATCCCCGAAGGGGTAGGCAGAGGTGTATTTCTACACCCACTTTTCGCCAGATATACTTAAGTCCCACATAATAAGGGGCGAGCCTATTGCCGTACCGGGCACATATCCAGACTCCGTGCTGCTACTGAGAGTTTCGTGACAGAAAAACCCAATAACACTACTCGACCCTGGAATCGAACCCGGGACCTCACGCGCACATTTATGCCGCGAGACCAACGAGGCAGTCGTATAGTGTTTGATGTCGAGTTTTCCGTCTCTACGCAAAGATGGTATTTGCATCGTGTTATCCCTTAGTCGCCTCTTACGACACCCACGAGAGGATAGGGGGTGGTGACACTTGTATTCTATGCCGTCAACCACACGGCTTGGCGCTGTCCTCATAGATAATATTATGATAAAATACAGTCATCAATAATAAAAATTGAACATTTATTATTTAACGACCCTAAAATAAAAACATAACTAAATATCAATGGAGACCTTCTTGGAAATTAGTAATATCTATATTAATAGGGGAATACCGTTTTGATTATGTTATGTCTAGAGCACTGATAAAAATAGTCGTACATGTTCACTTATAATACATATTAGTACGCTGATAATTAATTGGCAGAGATATTATTAATCCGACGACAAAATATAAATTATTCTTATATTTAGTCTATTTGTATCCTATTTATAAAGAGAAAATAAGAAGCTACACGAAATGTCTTGAAAATTATTAATTAGATAAATAGTAATAATATTCTGTATAGCCTTCAAGATCTTTTCTATCAGAGATCATGTACGTCGGCAATATAAATATATTTAATATATTTATATTGCCGACGTACATGATCTCTGATATCTTGGTTTAAATATACCTATACCCCAATTATCTTACATAGTTAACGCGATTTAGAGGTGTAAATTGAATTTGTGTGGTTAGTTCAGTTGCCGTTCACAATATATTGGCAAATTAAAGCAACGAGAGGTAGCCACTTGGATGGGTGATCGCTTCTATTCCAAAGAAAATAACGTCTAACTAATTACAGTAATGGTCACCAATCTTATACCTAACCGCAGGAACGTCGCTTGCCTTGGTCCGTCAGTAAGCTGTCGCACTGCGTCACACTCCATTAGGTAAGTTTTTATAAAACAACTATATTTCTCCGCTAATAACTTTAATAGTGCTTGTAACACGATAAAATAAATAAAAGTAGCGAACCAGCAAACGACTTAATCCTGCCATTATTCACGCGACTAAGGCTAGTTAAGTCGCCCGACGTTGTTTGCGACTTAGTCCTAAGAACTTGTATTTAATAACTTTATTTCATCCTTTTATGGCACCGTGGACTTCTAAGGAATGAAATAGTGTCAGAATACTGACTTATGTATATGGCGGAGAAGTTTAAATTAAACGGCTACTCGCTGTGGAGTTTGATGTTCGTATAAGACTACACTTTGTGTTACCCACTTTTGGTGATCACACAACCGCTTGTGTGATTCTAGACACCACTGTCTTGTTTAGGAATTAAACCTACGACACACGGCGCAGTCGCAAATGCTTGTCGTAGGATTGATTTTCGCTTAACGATCTAATGTTAATAGAGATAACGAGTCGTATGCGCGGAAAACCTGTGCTTAACACCTGGGAACATTATCTGTGCTTAATACACGGTAACGCGATTAAACATGTTACGTGACTCGTGACGATAGCTGACTACTTAAACTGCAACACTATATGTTTAGACATAACAGGTGGTACAACGTTCCTCAATAAACACTGCTAATGTTTCTAAGTAGATATTAATATCCATTTGATAGGCCAAATATTCCAAGCATTTTTTCATATAGGTAAGGTAGTAAGAGTTGTCTATTAAAAAAGAATAAAATAATAACGTAGGTACTAGAAATATTATGTGTCGCGAAGGACATTAAAAACTGACTGAAAGTACGCACAACGGAATTATTTAATAGTAAAGAAATTATCGAAATACAGGATTATATTTTTTTATTCGTATTGAGCAGTTGAGGAAAACACATCCATGGATCATAATTTTTTTTACCCTATTTTAGATCGAATCTCGGGGTCTAGGCTTCCCGTAGCGACCAGCTGACCACCTTAGCAATAACCACATTCATTCTACATTCATATTAAACTAATATAATGTTTGTATAGGAACGAGCGTCGTATTTGTAGCTGAGTGTTGTGTAGAGCGTACAGTAAAGCAGGGTTTACGTGTCGGGGTCACGCCGCACGTCATTGCGGTGCGTTACTATTAAGAGTATTGTTTACATAGTTATTATCGAGAGCTCTTCATGCCCTCTATTACACAAGAACATATTTGTTTTAAAACCTACTATGCTCGAAAACCTACAAAACTTTTTGTGAATTTATGAATACTAAAATCCAAATTTTGGTGGTTATTCTCGAATGAAGATACGAATAAAAAAAGTAAATACAAGAAGACGTTAGCATACAACAACAAAAAATATTAAATTTAGGTACGATAGCCAGTCACATGTTTACTTTAGCTAAGTTGACGTAGTAACAAAAATATCTACACGAATAAACGTAGCTAAGTTGATTCAAAATCACAAAATCACAACACTTCACAACTATTTCATTGAAACACTTCATTAACGATTCGTGTTCACTTGTACTTAAACTCACTTCACTTGTAAATAAAAAGGTCTATCGAATAAAATGTTTATAAAACTATTATTATTTGACACAGGAGCCGTGTAGGTCGCGTTAAGATTAGCAAACGACTGTAAGAAATGTATAGATACGCTGAGTTCGTTAGGTCACAGACTCGATTAGAATGTACTACGTATGTGCAGCTGGGCTCACAGATTAATGACTAACTTTAGAATGTTTTACTTCTTGCTACATGTACGTTGAGTACTTATAACAGATTATAGATTACGTTGTTTGTGTTGACAGTTAAAGTGCCTTGCCTGTACAAAAGCATTACTATGCGTGAACTCGCATTGCTGGTGCCAAGTGTTTACTACTAAACCGCTATAGTAGTTCTAAGCAAGGGTTCATGGCCATGAAAGCTACTAGCCACAACTTTGGCGAAGTATTAAACTTGAAGACTTAGAGAACCTCGTTGAAATTCACAACACAAATTGTTCGACAGTTACAAGACAAAACTGATAAAGCGAAATTTCCATAAGACAAGTTAATTAATCTGTTCGCCGGGTTTATCCTTTTATCCTATTCTCATAATGGCGGATCGAGACAGGTCGGAATTTTCTATACTAGCAAATAAATTTTATTGCAACCAATATCAAAAGTTATAAAGTTGGTAGCCGCTATGATGAAGTTGGTGTTCAACTTTGATTAAGTTCAGTGCAATCTAACCTTTAAACTTAGACGTAGATCGAAATGTAATCATCGCTTTCTCTTAACTCTAAATAAAAAGGTCTTTCAAAAAGACTTTTAGATGATATGATGAATTCACCTAAAACATCATTTTTATAATAATAACAGCCTTGAGTTATTTTAACTTAACTAGTTTAGAAATTAGAGAGCGAAATAAAGGTAAGGCAAAATTTATATTTCTGTACATAAAGTAGAGGCCTTTTTGCCTGGTATTTATAATATTTTTGTCTCTACATTTAACTCCGTGTTTATTCTGAAAGAAATGTAAGACAAAATTGGCACCGGTCTCAACTTTAGTATAGTAATGGAGTTTATGTACAGTTTTATTTCGTTTCATATCGGTTGCTTAAAGTTATGACTGCTACATTGTAAATTTCGTCTAATCTTTAAGTCCTTCACAAAGTGTCGTAATAACTAATGATAAATCACAGAGCTATGTTCTTCTAACTTGTTTGAAACATATTAATCACTGATCTGATCGATACCTAGCAGTATTTAGGACAACCTGCAATAGACTATCAGTTTAATGAGCCGGTCATGTCCATATTGAGATAGCGGCACGGCGAGTGGGCCGCGCGTGCGTTACTTTAGTACAATAATTTCACTCCGTCAATACTCATTACGCGCGATTAGCGTTGCGTAAGCTTAGTGTAGACATACCAACACATGACTCGTTGGAGTTAAATATACAGCTTGACGTATTCATTGGAATGATCCTTGTTCATAAGCATTTGATTTGAAGTTAATTAATTTGTTACGAGAATCGTGGATTAGAATATCAAAGTAGACTGCAAAAAGTTAAAGGATTGGTTAGGATACAATGTTAAGCGGATAGGTGCGGTTTAAAGCTTATAAGGAATACTAAGGATTAGCTTAATTCTTAACGAAGTGCTGTGAAATGTATCTTATATTGTACATGGTTTAGTTTCGTACCCTGATAAATAATGAGTTTTTTTACATCTCAGTCTTTGTAGTTCATGGACTGACGGTGGACTGTCACTTTTACGAAAAAGCGAGAGGACAGGTTTGACTTCGCATCGCACCCATCATTTAAGTAGTACACGAGGTCACAAACATAAGGACAAAGACAGTCTTTGCTATCATTTTATGCGTATGCTGAGGCCTTAAAGACCGCTAGAAGCCTGCTACTAATAATATGTTGATTGGTTGTATCTTATTCCCTGTGTAACTTCTCTAGCAAAGTATCTACTATCAACTTTAAGTGTACAAGAATACTTATAGAATACCCTAAGCAATTTTTATTACCGATGTTCCTTATCGCCAGTAACTCAGAGTGTCGAAAGATACTGGGCGTAAAACGACACCAAAAGTATTTATTACACCCAAGTAAAGAGACGGTCTAAAATACGACATTCCAATTTAAGGGTTCCCTATTTTACAACTTGACAGTATTGTTATGGTCCCGTTTTAATCCCCGGTGAGTGGTAAAAAGGAGAAACGTCTTAACGTTTTTCTTATTTCATTTCTAAGTGCCGCACTGCAGAAGCTGAAATTTGAATCTACGACAAGCTTTACTTCAATCCAATTTTTGGTTGAAGAAGTATTTTGAGAAATGTTGGAGTTATTCGTATTCTACATTATTAATCGTTTAAACTAACGAACCTATTTATGTAAGTATTTGTTTCCCGACGTAAGGATCGGCTTATATACGGTCGAATTTCAATACTAATCGTACCTAAGTTTAAAATCATTTACGTCGGCAACTAGTCTAAATGTTAGGGATTGCCTATTTCGATCCTAGAGCTATCACAGAATATGGTATTGGAATACGGCACACATATTATCATAATCACAGTGACATATCACTATGAATGTTATGTAACTGTTTCATTAGAAGAGATCTATGATCCAGACTTAGAATAATGCCTAATATCGATGTTATTTGGCCAGCGTGGTGGATTATGGCCTTAACCTTCTCATAGTGACAAGAACCCGTGCCCAGTAGTGGGACAATTTATATATAGGGCTGATGATGATGATCTCGTCATTATTCAAAAATAAAGGTGAAGCATCTTTTACTCTTCTGACAATTCGACATGGGTTAAACGACACACATGTGACTATGCGATTCTTTCATCTTTTATCCTTATCATTCAGAAACAGAGAGAGAGAGACATCCACTGCTGAACATAGGCCTCTCCTATGTTTTGGCATTGAAACCAATTTCACCTTTATTTTCGAATAATGGCAGCTATGAGCCTCGTTACAAAACATACATGTACGTAAGTATGTATAAATACTAAAAGTATTTTGTGCAGCAAATATTGTCAATTAAACCAGTAGTTGACTTGTAGATAAATAAAACCTCAATACAACTGTCGCAATGTAAGTGTTAAGTATATTCATCAGCTTGACCTTTTAAGAAGACATAAGAGGGATTTTATCTTCACGCATTTTAAATGACGCCTTGCATTATGTCACACGCGTACAAAAATATAGGGCCACCGAATTACCCAATCTTTTATGCGAATTGAATAAAACCGAACAAGCTTCTTCGTGCCTGATATTTATGTTCATGAGGTGTAAAATATTTCACAGCTAAAACCTTTTTCAGAGAGGTTGGACGTTTAGACTAGAGAGAACATGCCCGCCATATTTCCTTATACCGAACGTGCAACATGTAATGTCAGTTGGTCTTAGTTGGTTAATCATAACGTCAAATTACGCGTCTCATTTAAAGAGGCATAGACTCCTTACAGACTCATATCTTTGACTGCATTCTCTAAATAGCCGTGCTGTCAAATCCCATCATTAAGGAGTGATGGGATTTGACAGTGAAAGGAGATATCGATGTTTTTTGAATGAGGGATAAATACGGAAACAAACTATCGGACATGAATGTAAAACTGAATCGTACCCGCAAGCTTCGGCGTGGCAGTCGGTTGCACTCACGCCAACTGGGTTGTCAAAGTAGTTCACTGCTGTACTAATATTTACATAAAGGCGAATCATTTGTGCTGGCGGATCACAAATCGGATTACCTACAACTCTAAAAAAATCAAGCAGTGTCCAACGGTAGCGATAGCAAGCAACGTGATATGATGCGACGCAAACAAATTGCCAAAGCCTGCCGTGCCGCATTAGCCAATCTGGTATAATTTGTACAATACATAATCTAAGTGACAGTTTCTTAGCATCGCATCGCAACGCATCGCTCATTAGTTTATGAATACTTTTTGTCAATAGATTTTATGGCTAAAACGAACAATTAAACACGTGACTTTTTTAGTACTGTCTGTCTGGCAAGTCTTTGCAAAGCACTGTCCGGCGTCAACAGCAAAAACTACAATTTCAATATTTTAGTTGTTTACTTCTACGGCTTAAATATATCGACACATACTAAAGTTACACATTTGACCAAGGGTACGCCTTTTATCACGGCTGGTTTAATCATGATGCTTTATAGAGAGGATTTGTGAAGTACAGTCCGGTTTGATCGATCTTAAGGTTCGATACAGACAATGTTTAAATATTAAATAGGGATACTGTTCGTCAATTATTAAGATGCAAATATATAGATTATTAATTCATAATTAATTTTAACAGAAAGTCATCATTTGTTACCTTATTTGATGACTCTCGTACTTGGTATTCTTGAGATCAATAAAATTTCAGTACAATATACAGCCAAAAAAGGTACGTATATATAGGTATATTATCCGGTCCTTTTTTGGCTGTAGATTGTACCTACTGAAATTTTATATACTTAAGTCCTTGAGATTGACTGCTATACTTAGTTCCTTAATAAGCTAAGGTACTCTTCTAGTTTCACCATGCCGCCCGACATTTCGCCTCACCTAAAATGAGTAATCATTTAAAAAGTACAAGTTACGAACAAAACCCACAATTATAGAATATAATCTTACAAGAGAAGAAGCCATGAAAGACAAAATATCCTGTTCTCTAAGTATAAAGTATTTTTCTTTATGAATACCTTTCTAATTTTATTAATCTCCTCCTCAATATTTAGGTTATGCTTTAGTCAATAGCTTCCAACACATAATTTTAGCTGTGTCGACGACTTTGTGATACATAGAGTAAATTGTGTAGATGTAAATTGTGTACGATGAATTTTGCGAACGTAGCGGAGGTATGTCGCCTATAGAGGTTTACGACAGGATGTCATATATTCGGAATCACTTCTATTGTGAGCAAAAGTGTTTTCCGAAATTGTTACGTGCGTAACTACTATGTTCCGGCCTCCGGGATGTATTTATGTTGTATTTGAAGGTTAGTATTGACTAAAAGAGGAGGTAAATTCCTTTCATAATCATTAACGTTGCTTCTCTTTGCGTATATAGTGGAATAATTTTTAGTTATTAATGTGTCCATGAAACGGAATGTAGAAAGAAATAAATTAAAATTAAAAACCAAATATTGTCTTCTGACTGGCCGATGGCAAAGCAAACTCGTAAGTTTCTTTTAATTTGTCTCATACTTCTGGATGCTAGGTAGCGAGAACTATGACCTAGAACTTGCAACAAATATTCTGTTCTTTTAATAAGTTTTTTAAAATGTGCATTAGCAATGTAGCGAATTACAGTTCTATGATGAAAACATAACACAAGCTTCATGTTTTGTTTAAGTAGATGAAAAGAATGTGTCAGTTCCAAATAATGCTCACAAACTCTTGAACATGTTAAATACGATATAGAGCATACAACCAATCTAAATAACATGTAGTATCTTGTTACACTTTTAATGAAAACCAAGAACTAATCCCGTACGCAGCTAAACACCAACCTCGCCTCATATTTCCGCAAATAAACATACCTTCATTTCATCTCAAACGTACGTGTAGATAAAGAAATAATAAAAACAAACATATTTACATATTATTAACCGCCACTACACCTTATTAAAGGCCGTATATTCTTCAGCGTACAGTAAATATGATTTCACAATGTTGAGAGAAGATACGGCCTTCTTTATATTGCATTTAAATGCATTTTATGTTCGACGCGGAGCCGTGTTTCAATATCAGATTGAGAAGTCCGTAGGGGTGTCAACGGCTTTTCTAGTACAAAGGCTGGAAAGAATACATGTCATATCTTGTTTATAATGTGATATCGATGACTTGTTGGAGAAAGAATCGGATTGAAAATGTATAAGATGCTCGGTGAGTAAGGAAATGCAATGTCATTTCTATCATTGAGCATGATAATAAAATCTGATCACGGAGAAGAGTCGAATAAATATCAATATGTATATTGTTATTTTTGTAACATTAGTTTTATTACTTGAGTGTGATACATAGGTCCACAAAAAATATTCTACTTAACTTACCAAAAGTTCTTGAATTTCGATTATACTCATAAAAGTTAATATAAGTATTGGAACATTTTTCTATATATTTCATCTTAATCCTTAATGCAATTATTAATTAAATAAAGTCCATCTAATTCGCCGTTTCGCCACGAGATCCGGTTTGCCACAAGAACCTTATAAGCAATCTTAGCCTGAAAATTCTTTGTATGTGATGATATTAATTCAAAAGTCTTATTATAACTATCTTATTACACTGTAATCTGCAATACAGAGTATAATTAGAGGGCATGTATGTGTGGGTGGTAAGGGCATTGCTTCTATGAATTGAACTGTATCATACGTGGATTTGACAGCCCTGTATTAAAATGCTTGATCAGTGTGTTCAAGATTTAACGGGCGAAACCTCAAAGAATAACAGAGGGAAGCTAATGTATGGATAGAATTTTGCTTTAAACTTCGCCTGGAGCGAAGCGTGAGTAACGCGGACTTAAGGACTACTTCAGTAGAAGTTTTATAATTCCATCAGATTAATCGCGGTGTGAACATTTTTATGAAAGACTGGTGTGTATGGTTAGATGCATAGTGAGATTAAAAGCGTTGATTTTCTTTTATTATGATTGATGTCGTTTTTTATTAGGTAAAATATTCCCATGATGTTTTCGAGCATATTAAAGTTTATGTTTTGTTTTAGCATATTTTATTGCATTTATTATGACATAAGAGGGACCGTCTGATGGTAAATGGCCGCATGGTGGTGCTTTAAATATTTATTTTCATGTATATATACAGGGTGTAAAAAGACCCCTAACGAAAACTGAAATCCCATGTTGTACCAATCACTACGAACATTTTTTTCTTCGGCACCATTCCTGGGAAATTACTGGTTCAGGAGATATTGAGGCTTAAAGTTAGT
The DNA here is from genome assembly GCA_944739405.2 of Euclidia mi. Lineage (NCBI taxonomy): Eukaryota > Metazoa > Arthropoda > Insecta > Lepidoptera > Erebidae > Euclidia > Euclidia mi. Next base: position 27,003,120 of record OX123197.2, read on the forward strand.
ATGGAATTTTTCTAATTAGGTACAAAATCGATGCATTTACCCCGCCAATATGTTCTTTAGATGCCCTATGACCGCATGGATAAGTAGGAATTTCGAGCATAGCACGCGCGCGCTTTTAATTGCGGTTTAAAAAATGTGAAAACTTAAAAAAGAAGTTCGTTACCCAGGTATTATTTTTGGTTAGTACGACTTGGCATGATCTCCACAACGAGTAGAATTTGGCTTGGTGATAAAATATAGCCTATGTTACTCGCAGATAATGTGGCTTTCTAATGGTGAAAGAATTTTTAAAATCGGTCCAGTAGTTTTTGAGTTTATCCATTACAAACAAAAATACTAATCTTTCCTCTTTATAATAATTAAAAATAGTGTAGATTTAGAGATTTAGAGATATGTATGGATCTTTTATGTATTTAAATTTAAATTATAAGTATGTATTATGTTGCGTATTCTCTTTAATTTTACTCTTTATGTGTAATACACACCTGCCATGATCACCCGCAAGAGTGTATAACTGAATATATATTACCGAACTGGTTTGGAAAAGGAATGAAAGAGTTGGATGAGGGAGACTAAGAGGGCTTTTGGCACTCTCCCTTACAGAACGAAACGCAACAGTATAGATACTGTTACTTTAAGAGCTAGTTCAGACATGCGGGAGTCGCGCGTTCACGAATCGCGCGGTTTGAAACCGCAAAATGGTGATGCTATTCAGACACAGGCGGTTATTATGCGATTTTCGTGCGGGGATAATGTCAGTTTGAAAATGGAGGACGACGAAGAAGTGTGTTTACTGTGGTTGCTCCTTGTCAAAAAAGAAAAGAAAAAGGCGGTATTGGGTGCATCCAATATTAAGTGACCGACTTGTAAAAAATTCCAAATATCTCCACTAACTCTTGCCAAGCTTGGTTCTTGATAACTTTATTTGAGTAATCCTCACACTGAATATCCCATATTGCAGGTCTCTTCTCCACTTCATCAATAAATAGTTCAGTGTCGAAACGATCCATGGCTAACTCACGAGCTGTGACGTGCGAACCACGCGATATCCGCAACGCAACCGAACGCGAAGTAAAGACTCCGTAGTAATAGAAACGCGCGCGAGCAGCGCGATTCTATTTTCTGGCGGTTATGTCTGAACGATTACTTAATAACTCATACAAATAAGACTCGCGCGATTTCCATGCGATTCTGAAATCGCGCGGTTCCCGCCGTGTCTGAACTAGCCCTAAGTCGATATTCTGCGAGCTGGTAAAACATTCCCAGTCGAGCTGGCCTATTCATGCTGAAATGAGTAAGGCTTGTACTACCTACGTCGCAAACCTGGTAATAAATAAAATAAAATAAACATTTTATCCAATATTTTTTCATAATACAATTAATTAAGTGAGTAGGTTCAGGAAGACAATGTACAAATTACTTTATTGCTGCGCGTGCATGTTTTAATAATACTCTTATAAAAGACTAGATAATATATTTTATCAACTTGTTACTTTCAAAGACCGACCATTATTTCTGCTACAGGTCGTATAAAGCGACTTTTACCGTAGTACAATAAAGTGCGCGTTCTTTATTGTGTCTCTACTGGCATTGACCTATTTTCTACGATAGCTTCGTAAATAAAAGAGGAAACATTGAAACAACCATTTTGCTATCAATAATAAATATACTTTGGGAACGACGACAGTCCAACAGGATAACTGGGCATTTTCTAAAAGTGTATTTATACATAAAAAATACGCTTTTAGACTAGGTACACACTTCTTAGTTCTTTGTTCAAAAATACTTTTTAATATTTTTTAATTTAAAAATAAACACTAAAGTAGAAATATATTTTTGATAGAAAATTTGAAGGGTTGCCTTTCTTCAAGATAAAATGAAAGAAGCCTTGTTTCTTTAGCAATTATATGACCAAACATCTCCATCCCTAGGGCCCATCTCGGCGACATAAACGTATTACATTGTCACCCAAGACACATTCGCTAAATAAATCTTATAACTAAATAACAAGGACAATAAGAGCCAGTCTGACTACTCTCAGATAAGTCGCGGTTAAATTACCTGGGTGATAACATTATAAGTGTACTAGATGAAAAATGTTAATTATCCTCGCTTAATAATGTGCCCGGTAGATGGGACAAGGCTCGCCCCCTTTTACATTGGGACCTAAACATAACTGGCGAAACGTGTGTGTGTAATACACCTCTGCCTACACCTTCGGGGATAAAAAGCGTGAAGTTATGTGTACTACATTTCGGTCGCTGCTCCAACCGAGTGGATGTCAATTCATAATCATCGTACTAGCGCTATTAATTCAGTTGCATTCAAGACTTTTGGCGTTCAGGGTCCGCTTACTAGTTTACTATATATGACAGAATATCAGCTTTGCCGCAGAGCAACTGCCTTTTACCGCCGCAACCCAAAGGGATAACGATATTCCATGGCTAAGACGTATCCTCCTAACGTTAGCCCAGTTTCAATCCGGGGTCCGCTTACTAGACTAACCGGATTTGGCTGAATATTAGCTTTTCAACAGGGATAGCAATATTCCATGGTTAAAACTAGTGTCAGTTTTATTTATTGGTACTGACGAACTCTAACGACTGTCAAAAATCTTCATGACAGCTGGGACCGACGGGATAACGTACTCTCCAAGGCACGGGACAAGCGATAACTAACAATTCAATAAGCACATAACTCCGAAAAGTCATTGGTGCGCATCGTGGATTCGAACCAGATACCCTCTGCATAGCAGTCTGTTGGTATCTCAAGTAGGCTATCGCTGCCCATGGCTAAGATGTATATAGTGTGGGTATTGTTTATCTCGGCAAAGGGTGTGTGTTTATTCTATTATGTATCTTAGTTGTATTGCCACAATGTTTTATCCAAATCATTCATCAATCAATCATTCATTGTTATTGCCGTGAAAGAGAAACATCCATCCTCATAAACGCGTTTATACCTAACTAGAGAATGCCTTCAGCTACGCCAGCATATTTTATTTTAATTTAAACGTTTCTGCCCGACCCCGTGGGAATTTCTTCACTTCTTAGTGCGATACGGTCCCCAAGGAACACACATGCCAAATTTCAGTTGCTTGTCCTTAGTGCGGTCCCGCGGCTCTTGCCCAATAGTTTTGGCTATGCCTAGTTTATCAGGCCGTCATAACGCAAGAATTGTATATCTTATACTAATATATAAAGCTATATATATATATATATATATATGTGTGTGTGTGTGTGTGTATTTATTTATATGTATGTATAGATCTTTATGTATTTAAATTTAAATTATGAGTATGTATTATGTTGCGTGTTCTCCGCTTTATGTGTAATACACACCTGCCATGATCATCCGCAAGAGTGTATAACTGAATATATATTACCGAACTGGTTTGGAAAAGGAATGAAAGAGTTGGATGAGGGAGACGAAGAGGGCTTTTGGCACTCTCCCTTACAGAATGAAACGCAACAGTATAGATACTGTTACTTTAAGTCGATATTCTGCGAGCTGGTAAAACATTCCCGTTCGAGCTGGCCTATTCATGCTGAAATGAGTAAGGCTTCTACTACCTACGTCGCAAACCTGGTAATAAATAAAATACTTAAAATAAACGTTTTATCCAATAATTTTTCATAATACAATTAAATAAGTGAGTAGGTTCAGGAAGACAATGTACAAATTACTTTATTGCTGCGCGTGCATGTTTTAATAATACTTTTATAAAAGACTATATAATATATTTTATCAACTTGTTACTTTCAAAGACCGACCATTATTTCTGCTACAGGTCGTATAAAGCGACTTTTACCGTAGACCGTAGTACAATAAAGTGCGCGTTCTTTATTGTGTCTCTACTGGCATTGACCTATTTTCTACGATAGCTTCTTAAATAAAGGAGGAAACATTGAAACAACCATTTTGTTATCAATAATAAATATACTTTGGTAACCACGACAGTCCAACAGGATAACTGGGCATTTTCTACAAGTGTATTTATACATAAAAAATACGCTTCTAAACTGGGTATACACTTCTTTGTTCAAAAATATTTTTTTAATTTAAAAATAAACACTAAAGTAGAAATCTATTTTTGATAGAAAATTTAAAGAGTTGCTTTCTTCAAGATAAAATGAAAGAAGCCTTGTTTCTTAAGCAATTATATGACCAAACATCTCCTCCATCCCTAGGGCCTATCTTGGCGACTTAAACGTATTACATTGTCACCCAAGAGACATTCGCTAAATAAATCTTATAACTATATAACAAGGACAATAAGAGCCAGTGTGACTACTCTCAGATAAGTCGCGGTTAAATTACCTGGGCGATAACATTATAAGTGTAATCATCGTCCTAGCGCTATTCCAGTTGCATTCAAGACTTTTGGCGTTCGGGTTCCGCTTACTAATTTACGATGTATGACAGAATATCAGCTTCGCCGCAGAGCAACTGCCTTTTGACCACCGCAACCCAAAGGGATAGCGATTTCCATGGCTAAGACGTATCCTCCTAGCGTTAGCCCAGTTTAAATCCGGGGTCCGCTTACTAGACTAACCGGATTTGGCTGAATATTAGCTTTTCAACAGGGATAGCAATATGCCATGGTTAAAACTAGTGTCAGTTTTATTTATTGGTACTGACGAACTCTAACGACTGTCAAAGATCTTCATGACAGCTGGGACCGACGGGATAACGTACTCTCCAAGGCACGGGACAAGCGATAACTAACAATTCAATAAGCACATAACTCCGAAAAGTCATTGGTGCGCATCGTGGATTCGAACCAGATACCCTCTGCATAGCAGTCTGTTGGTATCTCAAGTAGGCTATCGCTGCCCATGGCTAAGATGTATATAGTGTGGGTATCGTTTATCTCGGCAAAGGGTGTGTGTTTATTCTATTATGTATCTTAGTTGTATTGCCACAATGTTTCATCCAAATCAATTCATTGTTATTGCCGTGAAAGAGAAACATCCATCCTCATAAACGCGTTTATACCTAACGAGAGAATGCCTTCAGCTACGCCAGCATATTTTATTTTAATTTAAACGTTTCTGCCCGACCCCGTGGGAATTTCAGGTAATCACTTCTTAGTGCGATACGGTCCCCAAGGCACACACATGCCAGCTGCTTGTCCTTAGTGCGGTCCCGCGGCTCTTGCCCAATAGTTTTGGCTGTGCCTTGTCTATCAGGCCGTCATTAACGCAAGAATTGTATATCTTATACTAATACTAGAGGACGCCAGCAGCTACGCCTGCAATTTTTTTTAATTTACCCGTTTTGGCGGATCTCGTGGGAATTTCGGGAAATCCCTTCTTAGTGCACCCCTACGGTCTCCAAGGAACATACATGCCAAACTTCAGCTTCCTACGCCCAATAGTTTCGGCTGTAGCGTGTCTGTCAGTCAGTCAGTAACGCAAGGATTTTATATATTAGGAAGATATAAAACTGAAGAGTTTGTTTGCTTGGTTGAACGCGCTAATCTCAGGAACTACTGGTCTGATTTGAAAAATCCTTCAGTGTTAGATAGCCCATTTATCGAGGAAGGCTATAGGCTATATAACATCGCGCTATGAGCGACGGGAGCGGAGCAGTAGCCTTAAATAACGCGGGTCTAACCGCGGGCATCTTCTAGTATACATATATGCAGATAGTTGTAAGACTGTTCGTATTTAATCTTGACGATAATGCCAATGCGCAGGTGGTGAAACTAGGCTTAAGTCATAAATAATAGATAGATAAAAAGTTGAAGGTTATTTAAAACCTTCTTTTATCGATATCTTAATCTAAAAATAGTACAGGTTTCACGACCGTATTGTTGTTTCACTTTTTGAGGTTATAGTATCTCAGATAATTATGTGTGGCCGGTACAGTCGTAATTTGATAAGATACAGATACGTAATATGATACAATTATGAGTTTATTTAGGCTAACGCACTTCAAATACTACGAGAAAAACAAATGGCGTGTGCGTTTGGAAATATTCCATGTTAGACGTTGGCATAATCCCGTCTCTGAAATGTAAAGTGGTATTTCGTGTTGATATTTCGTTTCCTTGGTTTTTTGTTGTTTTGCTTTATGGGCGAATAGTCTACTTAGTTGAAACCGACATCCCTATTGTTTGACATTAGACATTGACATGTTCCCTTAGATTTTAGTAGTAAAGAAAACACGGTTAAAAGTACTGCCTAATGCGAAAAAGATAAGGGCAAGGCAGGTTGAAATTGACTGAAAAAAGAAGTGCTGTGTTGTCCCTCTGGTACTCGAAATCACCGAATTTAATACAACAATATGAATATTGTTGCTTTTTGTTGTTATTCTGTAAAAGAGCACTCTATTTTAGGACGTTGATTTGTGCTGAAGCCGTTAGAGTAGTAACACTTATCTCTATTACTCTTAGTAAAACTAACCTACTCTTAGACTGCCTCGTTGGTCTCGCGGCATAAATGTGCACGTGGGATTGGGAGGTCTCGGGTTTGATTCCCGGGTCGGGCAAAGTGTTATTGGGTATTTCCGTTAGGAAATTCTCAGTAGCAGCACGGAGTCTGGTAATGTGCCCGGTACGGCAACTGGCTCGCTCCCTATTACGTGGGACCTAAAAAATTCATGGCGAAATGTGGGTGTAATATTACACCTCTGCCTACCCCTTCGGGGATACAGGTGTGAGTCTATAAATAAAAACTAACCTACTCTTCAAAACATGCCTCGTTTCATGAAGAACTTTACAATGCAATTATAACCCGCAATCCGGTATAATGGACACTCAACCCCACACTATTATGATCACTTTCCACAAGCTATCATATCTATCATACAACTATTGGTCAACTTTTATTAATCTACTACCACATAATCTGGATATAATAGGATCATAATATAGTGTCCGTGGCTACTCTCCTAACCACGAAGTCTTAACGCGTCGCGTGCGAAACCACACTTAATGAATATTTTTATAGCTCTTGCGTCGTTTGTACACCAACACTGAAACAGTTAAAGGGATTTACGACCTAGTCCACTCTGCAGGGCATAAATTTCTGGCATACTGTCTACGTGTTTCATTAAATAGTCAAGTTGAAGAGCTCATATCGACATTTTGCTGTAGAAGTTTCAGAAGATAAAAGACGTGACATTTTCATCTATTCTTCTCTTATTTAAAGACTTCGTGTACCCGAAAAACCCAAATATCTTACGGATCCCTATTTTTTCTAAAATAAAATATAGCCTATGTTACTCGCAGATAATGTAACTTTCTAATGGTGAAAGAATTTTTTAAATCGGTCCAGTAGTTTTTGAGTTTATCCATTACAAACAAACAAAAATACAAATTTTTACTCTTTATAATATTAGTGTAGACAACTTTCGCACTAGGAATAAATCTTATGTCGTAGGATTTTTTTTACGGACACTAATAATAACCAAACTTGGAACAACAATTATTGGTGGATTAAATAAAATTGTGTCTCGTGTGGGATTCTAAACCACGACACTCATTGTCATCGATCTCCTTCCCGCTTGTTATTGTTTTTGGCGGCCCCAATATAAGCGGCTTAGATGATTCTCCTCGGCTACCTGACTGACAAGACTTAGTTTTGTTATATTAGCAATAGATAACATGAAGATGTTAGGCGTACCGCTTATCACATGGGGCCCATATTGCCTTCCATCAATAGCAACGAACCATGAAACTAACGGCCATTGTCAATATTCGATCCATACATGAATTTTTAGATTCGAAATTCGTGTTTGACATATTTTGTATGGAGCTTACGTCAAAAACGAATCTAAAATCTACAGATCTATCTATAGTTCGAATATTGAATGCCGTAGTAAGTCGGCTATAAAATTGACTTCAACGTAATCCAACACCATTTCTTTTTTAAAACCTGGTTGCAAGTTCCTTTGTTTATATTTTACAAGAACCTCTGCTTCTTAACAATCATATCTATGAGATAGGTACGTATAAGTTTTAAAATTCAAGGCAATACCGCAATACTATGTAACTTGTTTCGACAACGTCAATAGATGGTTGCTTGACTCGTAAACAAAAACAAGCGTGCATGGAAAAATAAACATTCAACAGCAAATTGTCATTTTAATATTGGTAAGTAAAAGTATACTTATTTCGAATGAAATAAGTACCTATACCTTGGTGGATCAAATAAAATTGTGTCTTATTGTGCGCTAAGTTAGAATTAACTTATTAAGAAATGCACTACCGGGATATTAAAGACTAGAAATCCGCGCGAAAACTATAGTGAAACTGAAATACATTCATTGTTTTGTGTATTGTTGCACATGAATGAAATATCAAGCACTTATAACATGTCTTATGAATATCACGGCTGCATATATATCGGCGGTTTCGGTCTACGCGCCACACAAATTTGCATTTATTTCCAATCAAATCAATCTATCTGAACAACCAAAGATAAAATTTACATAAACAACGTATTTAAAAGTACTCACCTTTCCGAACCTTATTATGTTTGTACATTGTACTGTCACTTCATTTCTCACAACAACAAAAACGCACCACGATTGTCTACGGCGACACAAAAACTAAAAAAAAATGTTAGAGTAAGGCGATGTTATCATGCGATCTGACGTATAATGATAACATGATAGACGTAGCTGCATTGTAGTCAATATGCTAACCAGCTAAGGCCCGCGTGCCACCTGGCTCAAAATTAAGCACAGGTTTTAGATAAAGATTTTATTTTACTTACTTTGAGCCATGTTTGTTGGTAATTATATGTGGAAGGAGGCAACAGCGATAAATGTAGTATTTTTTTTTATTTCAACTCAACTACATCAAAATGTATCTAGTAATTGAATGATTATGTGGGGTTAATAAAATCTTGTCCTTACACAAAATTATTGACTTAGAAATAATACTTTCATTACCGTGGAAGAAATACGAAACGTGGGTTAAAATTTAATCGGTCTAATTAGAGTTCTGGCGCAGTGAAAATTTTATGAAATCTATATTTAATTATCTTGCAAAATAAAGTACAAGATCTTAGCACGATTATCTTTATATCTAGACAGAGTAAAATGTCAAACATAATTTCATATATTAATAAATGTTTACTTTTATGCCATTTTAAAAGAATTGGAATATTTTCAAGCTTTTGTGAAACTACGTCTGCTTTAATGAGAGAGATGTTAAAAGTATATCTGTGTGATAAAAAAATAAAAATGCAAAGTATCACTACCCAATTATATTACGTGGGTGTCGTAAGAGACAACTAAGGAAACTACACGAGGACAATAGTATCTTTGGGCAGAGTCGTAGTAATCCTCACAAAACTGTATACAATCCAATCTACCGTGCGTGGCATGTGACGTGAATAAGGAGAAGCCTTCCAGCAGAGAATCCACGGTATGCACCAATGACTATTCGGAGTTAAGTGCGTATTAATTTGATAATTATCGCTTACTAATCAGTGAAGGAAAATATCGTGAGGAAACCTGCATGTCTAAAAGTTCTCCATAATGATCTCGAAAGCCATGTGAAGTCTGCCAATCCGAACTTGACCAGCGTGGTGGTCTATGGCCTTACCTTTCTCATAGTGAGAAGAGGCCCGTGCCCAGCAGTGGGACAGTATAAAGGACTGATGATGATGATGACGATGACGTCATTCACCACACTTTCAAATCCAAATGCGCCTTAGCTTTTTAATTACCAGATTGTTGTATTCTACAATATCAGTAGCCAGACGGCAATAATAATATACTTACTACGCAACTGCTCACCGTATCATAGGTAGGTAATTAGATAAGTTAATATTACATTTTTTGATAAATAAATATTATTATTATATTATTAAATTCATCGAATGCTAGTCTAATCAGCGAGAGATATGCACAACAAAAAACAAAACTAACTCGATACTGATGCTATAAATGATAATAGAATCAGTACACGTGTTAATGAAGAACCCCAACGGAGATTATCACATTTTATTTTTATTCTTCGACTGGTATAATGCTGTGTGTCCTTGGCATACATAGTTCGTTCCGGCTCTGATCGTTTAAGGACTCTAGTGTCAGCGCACACCGAACTGCAAAATACTCGCGCATGGTCGAGCAAACTTTTGATTGCTCGACCATGCAGGCGGCATACCCGCCCTTCCGTGAGCAAGCGCCGTTGAAAATGCTCTGGGTTGCCAGGCGGGCGTGTATGACCGGTTTGATGCCAAAATCTGACGTTGGCAGACGTGTTCAAAATGTTTGAAAAGCGGCAGAAATTATATGACATTTGTGGCTATCATAGACTAGGTGTTCAGTGGTGGCTTTTTTTTATTGTGGTCTATCAAAATGACTCCATGCCGCCTGATCTTCAGCAGTCATGGAATCCCATAGCAAAAGTCATGTCATTCATATTATGATGGCCTAGAGAAAGACTTTTTCACGCCCCGCGTAAAAGACCTGGGGTTATCGGAGAAAGGGAACACGGGGGCACGTAATGAGTTCCACATCTTAATGGTTCGACAAAGATAAGAGGCACCGTATCGATCATGCGAGACGGTATCTGTTCTACCGTGTAATTCCAGGCAATGCTCTTTCTTCACATATAATAGTACTTAGGTTTATATAGTACAATACATAATACACTGCAATAGACGTCTATAAAATTGTTTTGTATAAACGTGGTAGCCTTGAACTTGGCTGGCATTGCTAAGCAGTGTTATATTCGCAAAATATTTATTTTTAAAACTTTTTATGTTTATCATACAAAGCATTTTGATTTTGGAGAGTACAATAAACCCATAAAACCTCTGGATTATATTCTAGTCGACCTTTCAGTAGAAATTAAATGGGTGTACCTTCTGTGTGACTTTTAAAAGATCATAATGTGTGTTGATAACTCGAAGAACGTTTATGATACTATAAACTGTCCAAAACATTGCGCATATTTTCTTTTTGTTTGATATTTATAAACTGAGATGTGTAACCAAACATATATTTTGAGCTAACGACCAAATATTTTCTGAGGATGAAAATAAAAGATTGCAATATCACATTTAGAAAAATTTCACATACTAAGAGTTTATTAGGATTATACATTTTTGGGTCCAAACGGTTATTTTTAAAACGTATAAGTATAGATGAGAGACTATGACTATGCATAAAAAATAAATGAGTGGGATAGAACATAGTGTCTTTATCCATTTTTGACCAGCTATGTTATGGAGAAAAATAAAATCCCAAAATTATGAATAAAGAGGCAACAACTACTCTTGCCTTCTAAATATTGCCTGTATTTCGAGTGAAACTGAAAAAAACTATTAAAAAACATATACAAATATACTCGCAGTCGGCAGATGTTAATGTTGGTTCCACTGTGAAGATTATTAATTTTAATTATATGCATTACTATCCTAAATAATCATAATTTCTAAGAATATATATGTACATAAATCTAAACATAAAAAACTGAAGGAAATCGAACACTCTCTCTGCATTCTGTTAGCGACTATGTCACTTACACCACTGCACTATGAAATGTTAGTTTACGTTTTTCTGCCGTGACTTGTCACATTGTTATGACTTTTAATTGCGTTTACTACTTGTGCAATTACAATAATTATTGGTAATTATTTTAATTGACAAATTGTTTGAAGTTTGTTGTGTGATGTCTAGCGAATGCACAATGTTTATAGCGTTTATTAGAAAAATGTGATAATTGAAGATTTTATTGATCATCCTCTTAGTATTATCCCAGTTGCAACTTGATCCGCTTACTAGTCTAACCAGGATTAACTGATTATTAGCTTTTCCACAGAGCGGCTGTCGTCTGACCGCCAGAACCCGAAAGGATACTAATATTCCATGGTTGGGACTATTGTCAGTTTATTCAGAGGTACTGTATAAGGAGTGTAACGACTATCGCAGATCTTCGATACTGAAGCGATAATTAATCATGAAATACAAGCATAACTTCGAAAATTAGTGCGCACCGCGGATTCGAACCCCTTGCATAACAGTCTGTTGGTGTCTCCACTAGACTGTCCCTGCCGTTAATTTATTATTCTGTCGTAGAACTTAATACGGCAAAATTTTAAAACTTTCTTTTGATACACATGGAAGTGTTATTATTTGACAAATCTTAGAACAAGTCTAAGATTTTGATTTTTGAAAAATAATATTTCTATTTTTCGTGAGATTATGTTTGTCTTTTTCTCAAGCTGTTTATGACTAGAGATCAGTGTTGAACGACCCCAAACTTCCAGACGAAAGTTATAAATGCAACCAGAATTATACTAGGACGATGATGATGTAAAGTGGTTGTATTTCTACCACAGCGTACCAAAAGTAGAATAAAGGGCCAAATGCTAAAAAAAGCTGCACCCAGAAAAACTGAAAACCGAATTCTGGAGGGCAATACAGCTTCGCCTTTCTCTTTCCTAAGGGTTGGCAACAAGCGAATGAGTGCTCATTGCCATCATTACGGTCTAAGGGCCACGGCTAAATGATCATCACCAGGGAGACAGTAGCTGGCTTATCGAACTAAAGAAAATGCAGACCAATTTTATTATCCCTTGGGTCTCATAATATACCACTAAGACTTTAAGGACCGTTTTCAGGGAAAATACCGGTGAGATCTTACCGTTACCAAGGTGAGATTGTAGAAACATACCTGAAACAATAACATAATTTTATTTTAATTTTACAAATTATACAAATTTGCAGTAAGTAGTTGTTAAAAACAAAGGAATTATTTTAAGATCCTTTGCTTTTTCACATTAAGTTCACATGGAATCTCTCGTCTCCTTAACATTTTTCGTCCCAGAAACCATTCACCTAACATTGCATATAATAACAAGTTTCGTAAGGTAATTAATACCAAAATTTTCCCCGATGTTATCCGGGAAGCACAGGTAATGTCATTACACAAGACTGAAATAGCGAAGTTGGTTAGATTTTATGGCGGCCTTGACGTTAACGCGCGCATATGCGACGCATCCGGTCTACATTATATCATTATAATTATGTCGAAAATGTACCACGTATCGATTTTATTAATCTAGGTAGTTACGCTGCTGAGATAAATTTCATCAGTGCTGATAGAGGCAAGGTGGTAGATAGAATATGATGCAGTTTTTAGATTAAAAAAAAACATAAATCGAGATCGGATAATTGCAAAAGGGCAATGACCAAAAATACCCAGCTCCGGCGCAAATGAAATGTTTTTCAGATTATCAGTATAAAGGAGTAATAAAATGCTATATAGGTGGCAACATCAGCTATGATGGCTAAATGGTGGAAATTGCTGTTTGTCTTTTGTTAGGGTTATTTTTAAATATTTGTTACAGGTGGTCTCGCTGCATAAATGTGCGCGTGGGATTGGGAGGTCTCGGGTTCGATTCCCGGGTCGGGCAAAGTGTTACTGGGTTAGGAATTTCTCAGTAACAGCACGCTCAGTAGGCTCGCCCACTATTACGAGGGACCTAAAAATTCATGGCGAAATGTGGGTGTAATATTACACCTCCGCCTACCCCTTCGGGGATACAGGCGTGAGTCCATAAAAAAAAATTGTTACATATGTGTAGTGGTGTGGTGTAACAGAAGATGTAGTGACAAGCATCGAGAAAGGCATGTTAAGATGGTTTGGACACATGGAGAATATGGATGACGACAGACTGACAAAGAAGATATACAAGGCAAGTGTAAATGGGACAGGACGAAGGGGAAGACCTAGGCGGACGTTCTCTGACCAGATTGGAGACATCCTAAAAAAGGACAGGTAACAGAAGTACCCTAAACAGAAGAGCATGCATGAGAAACTTGATGGGAGTGAATGAACCAAAAGAGGTATGTCAGGATCTTTACAAATGGCGTTCTGTAGTCTCTGCCTACCCCTCCGGGAAACAGGCGTGAGTCTATGTACCTATGTATGTTACATATGAGTAATTGAGAGATTTATTAGTGCTTGTGAGAACTGATAGCTCAGTGAGGAAGCTAATCGAGTGGTATGCAGAGAGGCTAGGTTCGAAATCATGAGATATGTACATGTCATTTGTGCTGGAGCTGGGTTTGTTTTCCATAGTATATGAGCATTCTCCTTTCTACATTAAAATTGAGACTGTTTATTATGCGAGTGAATGCCCTTTTGTTTGTCTCAGCAGCTAGCACATGTTATTTCTTACGCATCAATTTAATGACAGTTTTTCATATAAGTAGGTAGTTCAATAATACTATTTTTTTACCTGTTTTTTAATAGGCTGCGATATCGAACCGATCAGAAGTAAAAAGCCAAATAAACCTTTGTACTGAATATACAACACTTCAAACCTTCTGTCTACAGGAAAAATATGACTCTATGATGTATAAACACAAAAAGGCTACATTCGGCTGATATAGCTCAATGTTATTTTAAAAGCAATGTAGTAGTGTTCATTACTAAAAGTCATTCACTACGCAACGAGCGCATAAAATTAATCAAAATCAATCAAATCCCAAATGGCAACTGAAATGTTCTCTCCAATGTGTTTATATTCGGTTGCAGTGATTCATTCATTCTGATATAAACACATAAAACAGATTCTAAATTCACTATACTATTATTTTGAGCTCTACTTCTCAATGGAACTGTGGCTTGAAGCCAACAACCGACTGATTGGGTAAAGGTACCTGCTCATTACTGCGGTACATATCTAAAACCTCTAAACGAGCAATTCTTGTATAGATATTGATTTTTATGAAATTTGTTATGCTGGGGGTTTCGGGGCGATAAAATGATCTAGCTGGAAATCATTTTTAGAAAACACTATGTACCAAAAAAATCGAACAAAGGTCAGTCGAGGCTTCTACGCACACAAAACTTATCAACAACGTATTAAATGTAATTTTATACTTGAAGACACTTGCTAACAGCCAGCGTGTCATAAACATAGAATTGTATGGTAGGACGTTTGTAACTCCCATACCAAAAAGGTCCTCAATGGATTAATATAAAACTGCTATAGTCCGAATGGAAAGGTTATCCTTTACCTTACCTTTACCGCGATAACGAAACACCACATGGTCGAAGCTCTGGAAGAAGCTAGTTGTGCATTTTTTTATTCGTTATTTGATACATTTACGTATAATCTCACGAAGAAAATATAATAGCTCTCGGCCTGTTATAGACGCTTTGTGTGACGATCCAGTGAGCGTTTCAGTTTGAACAAATAATCATTTTCGTCTGAAATGTCCATAAATAATGCTACGAACCAAAGTAATGGATGGACACCTTAATACTGCACACAGTCGAATAAACAGAGTCTGTCGCATTCTCGTAATATAAGGGATTTGTAAACGCATTAGACATGTCAACGGTGCACAAACACCGACTGAGATATTGGTTCTGTTAATGTTGGGACTTGTGTTTACACGTATTAGTTGTGCTTTGGTATTACTGAACGTTTGATACTTTTTGTAGACGTTGTTGCGACGGTATAACCTTTTATATTGTATCGTCTCAATTTGCAGGAGTTTGTTCTTTGAATATTTGTTTTTTTTGCGCGGTTAAAATATTGTATTTGATGTTATGACATTATTTATAATTATTAATTATTGATATATTTTGATAAGTGTATGTAGTAGATATCTTACTTGAGCCCATGCGGCTTGAAATATTTTTAAAGTATATGTAACAAATTGTAGGCATGCACTTTAAAGTTTACTCACTTTAACAGAAAATTGATATTTGTTATTCTGCTGAAGTTCTGTTAGTAGATAGTGTACCTATAGTGGGGAAATCCGTTGACTTCATTAAAACTTTATCAGTTTTATAATGATGAATTTAAGCACAACGACTACTATTCCTTGAAAGGCATAATTATTTTTGATTAAATCAATATAAAAAAATCTTTCGTTACTGATTGACTGACAGGCCTCGCACAGCCGAAACTACTGGGCACAAGAAGCTGAAATTTGGCATGTCTTTCCTTTGAGGAGCGTAGGGTGTACTAAGAAGGGATGTCCCAAATTCCTCCGGGAAGGTGGGGATACGTATAAATTTAAAAAATATATGTATTGGCGTAGGTACGAGCATTCTCTAGTAGTTTTATAAAAAAAGTACCTAGTAATATTTGCCGTCACGCGTCCACAATTTTCTCTAAATTAACTTCTAAACCGTTTGAATAACTACATGTAACATTGTCAAAGAAAATTTCTACATTTAACATTCAAATCAGCTCGGCCATCATGGCACACTTCAATTCGTACCTGAATGAACTTCATTTACATTTCAAATGGGTTGCAGGAAACCTGACTGTGTTTATTTTACTTCAAGAATAGCAAACAACCCGGCCTGATGGTTGCTAAATTAGTCCTTTGAAATATTTTTGTAAATAAAGGGAAAAATGTATAAAAATGTAAAAATATTTGAAATAATAAAACTTTATTATTTCTAGTTTTTTTGACAGGCAGCGATAGCCTAGTGGAGATACCAACAGACTGTCATGCAGAGGGTATCGGGTTCGAATCCACGGCGCGCACCACTGACTTTTCGGAGTTATGTGCATATTGAATTTTTAATTATCGCTAGCCTCGTGCTTTGGAGAGCACGTTAAGCCGTCGGTCCCGGTTGTCATGAAGATCTTTGACAGTCGTTATAGGGCGTCAGTCCCTTCTAAGTTAACTGACACTAGTCTAAACTATGGAATATCGCTATCCTTTCGGGTTGCGGAGGTCAGACAGGCAGTCGCTCCGTGGAAAAGCTAATATTCAGCCAAATCCGGTTAGACTAGTAAGCGGACCCCAGATTGAAACTGGGATAACGCTAGGAGGATGATGTTATGTCTAGTTTTTTGTGGTAAATATTCATATAAGTCTAATAGATACATTTTTAAGTGGTTATAAACAAACTTGAGCTGATGGACTGATGTAGCAGCATTGCTATACTGGTCCAATAAATCGTTGTGGAAAACCTATACGAATAGAGAATTTCAATTCTAGGAAAATCGTATGAGTCATTTGTTACTTTTTTGGAATATGGCAATTAGTCAGTATATTTAATAAAGCTTTTATTAAGGTGCTGTTTCTGGAATGTTTCTAACGATCATATTATTTATTATTGAATAATATTATGTTGACATAGTGAATATTGAGAGTTTCAAGACAGAGAAAAAATCAAGTAACTACTGTTATATTTCAAGAATCTGAAGTATTATCTAATAAAATTCTCGTGTCACAGTTTTCGTTCCCATACTCCTCCGAAACGGCTTGACCGATTTTGATGAAATTTTTTGTGCTTATCCGGTATCTATGATATAGAATCGGCCAATATCTATTGTTCAAAAAAAAAAAATTTTTGCAAAACAACGTTTACCGGGTCAGCTAGTTTTGTTATAAAAATATATCTCTAAGATGTAGGCGATAGCAAGTTATTGAACCTTAAGCACAAGCGAGGAAGGACGATAATGCCACAGAATCTCATTATAAATAAATCCGTAAGAGCCACTAAATCAACACAAATGATTTAAGGAACATTTTTCACTTTCGTATAGCGACGTCGCTGAGGATAATCCATTGTAATGAACCAATTTATCTTATTTTTCCTAAATTTTAAGCTAGTAACACTGAAATAAGGTCATGAAAATGCAAAAAACATAAAAGATTATGTTGCACAAGTAGTAAATACAGCAGTTCCTTTCCATAATATGATTACAAAATCTTAACTGGGATCAGAAATGAGTTTGTTCTCAAAAACATAGAATTAATTAAATTGTAGTGATTCTCTTAAGTGGCAATGTGTGTACGTATTTTTAATAAACTACCAATACTTTTCAAGGAATTAAAAGTAAGATTATTTAAGAAATTGTTATACTTGGCTAAGTGAATATAATTTCTATGATGTAAAAGAATTTATGGACACAAAGTTTTAATATTGTTTTTTATGTGTTAGAAATAACTAAATATACCAAATAGAAATGTTTGCATACTATAATCTAGCGAAACATATTTGTACCTTTTTAAGACTGTAACACCCCTTCATACCATGTTTGATGCGAAAAAATGATTATGATTATGAATTGTTTGATGGACGCTGACAATTTATCAAATCGGAATCTGTCAAGAGCTTGACAAAAATTTGAGTGAGAATCGAACCCAGGACTGGCGTAGCATCATGGTCGCTCACCCCTGGTCCAACGAGCTAGTCAGAACTTATAATGAGATAGTCTCAAACCCGATATACTTACAATGATTACTTAATCATTATCCCCTTAGCTTTATCCCAATTTCAACCCGGTGTCGCTTACTACTCTAACCGGATTTGGCTGAATATTAGCTTTTCTACAGAGCGACTGCCTGTCTGACCTTCACGACCCAAAGGGATAGCTATATTCAATGATTTAGACTCGTGTCAGTTTATTCAGAGGTACTGACGCCCTATAACGACAGTCAAAGATCTTCATGACAGCCAGGATCGACGACTTAACGTTCTCTCCGAGGCACAGGGAAAGCGATAATTAACAATTCCATACTCACATAATATCGAAAAGTAAGTGGTGCGTGCCGTGGACCCTGCATGGCAATCTGTTGGTATTTCCTAATATCCAACAAAGCATATCTTCATTCAGAGTAAATCTTGTAAGACACACTTCAGCAATGCCAGATTTAGAGGGAGCAAAAGCCCCTTCTAAAAGGCTCTACTATTTTTCAAATACCAATTACTTTCTCGTGTTTCTCTTGATAAAATATTTTTTCACCTGGTTTAAGAAACCCTTAAACCTTAGCCTACCTAAACAAAATGAGCTCCTCCAAAACAAAACCCAGCATCTGCCTCTGCACTTTGGTCCTAGAAAACTCAGCAATATTTTATTTCATTGGGATTTTCTACGTCGATATATAGATTGTAAAAAGACAGTTAACGAAAACTGAAATCCCATATTGTACCAATCTTTATTAAAGTTTTTTACTTCGGCAGTATACCTGCGAAGTTACTAGTTCAGGAGATATTGAGGCTCAAAATCACTATACAATTGTTCTAATGGGGTATAAAATTGATGAATTTACCGTGCTAATGTGTTCTATAGATATCCTATGCACCCATGGATAAGAAGGTATTTCGAAATTAGAGAAATGTGTCAACTTAAAAAAAGTTCGTTTCTCAGGTATAATTTTTGCTGGATGACTTGGCATGATGTCCAAAACGAGTTGACTTCGGATTGGTAATGGGTCTTGTAACACCCTGTATACTATAAGCTTAAATGCGACCATTACTTTTAACCTACACGTTGTATAACACCTCCGTACTAACTGCGGAACGTAAGTGACCAATAAATCAAAAGTACAGTTTGAACGCCCTCCCTTAATCATTGCCGTTAGCTGGTGGGCTATTGTGCCCTCATAACTTCATTAGTTTGACAAATAGCCTCTTGCGTCTACTTTATCTGTGGCTATTAAAAGGTTACCAGTTAATTGAGAGAGTTTCCGTTCTATATATTTTGTCTTCAAATCAAGTTTGCATTTTATTTTTTAGCAGTTGACGGTGGAATACTTGATTTTGAGGGACTTCATTATACAATTAAGTCCCTTGAAAGCTGTCAAATAATTATGATCAAAAACGTGTGAAAGATATGCCCTTTAAGTTCATGTCGTTATTTCTTATTACGATTCTGACAATCAATCAATATGACTGACTGTCTGACTGACAGACAACGCATAGCTGAAACTATTGGTGCAAGAAGCTGAAATTTGGCATGTATGCTTCTTGAAGTATATATGGTAGCACTAAGAGATGAATTTTGGAACACTCCGTCCTCCACTGGCGAAACCGCGGGCAGGCGAAGTCTTGTCATAGAATAAAAAGAGACAGTATGCTTAACTAGAAAATTAATTTGACTCTCTCTAGAGTAATCTAGATAATGCTCACTTTGATTATGATTTGACCAATCAATAAAAGTTGCTTTTTAGGTTTAAAGAAGAAATGGCAATGAAACACATTTTAAGCAGGTGACGCAAATTGAAACGTAGCGTGTCAATTATGATAAAGTGCTACAAATAGTATTTCCCCAGTTGCGGCAGTCCATTCATGCTGAAAGCGTCAAATCTGGGAAATGACTTCGCAAACTTAGGCGTCGCAAGTGGTGGCAGGCGAATCGACATAGTAATTCCATGTTCTTTTATAATTGGGGCAAAATAAACAAGGCATAAAATAATTTATTCAGAAAGTATCTAAGTGCTTTTTTGGCATAGGAAGACAAACAAGCAGACTGGTCAGCTGATGGTAAGTTATCACCGCCGCCCACAGACACGTGCAATGCCAAAAGGATCACAAGTACGTTACCGACCTTTTAAAGTAAACATCTATTCACGTCAAAATTATTTTTACATCTCTTAAGCATACCTATATGTATTACCGGAATCCTCCAACATCAATAAGTGAAGTGCCGTCAAACATCCGTATCCCAGGCCTTCCTATAGAAATAGTTTACATTTATACAGATGTCGCAGAAATTGAATAGTGAATCACATCTCCACAGTGGCACTTCAAGTTTATTTGCGCATCTCTTCCCGGCAACAGGGATGGGTTGAAGCCTATATTTGTACAGGCTGATGTTGTTTTATTTACAGAAATTTACAGGCAATCGTACAATAAATTAGATTTCGATGATTCCATCGAAATCTAATTTATTGTATATTAATATTTGGCATTCGCCAAAGTGGGGTACCTACGAATGGAAGGCTTTATGCCTTATTGTAAGCTCGTGTAATGTAAAATCTGGGTCAATATATGACAGGACAGAATGTTTGTTTATCTTTGCAGTCGACCACCGTATTGCGGATTTTGATAAATTTTTAGCCTGTAACCTATACATTTTTGCCATAAAGTGAAATTGGTAATCTTTTAATTTTGATTCCGTGTTCTCTTAAATCTCAATCATTATTTATCATCCTATATTTATTTACGCCTTGGTTACGTTGCACGGCTATGCAAGTATACTTTTTAAAAAAAATATCAAAAACCTTCAGGAGTCAGGATACATAAATGAAAAGAATTGGATGAAAGCCCTACGGGGATACAGGCGTGAGTTTATAAAACAAAAGAAAATTAATTCCTCTTATAGCTTCTTTTCAAGACAACCAATATACCTATACATTTTGTTTTAGAAATAAGTTAATTCTAGTTCAGAATAACGAATTTTAAACTTTACTTAAAAACGTTACAGCTTAAGGTTTCTAGATTTCTAAAACTCACAAACAGAAAATATATTTAAATGTAAAGTTTCTCAATGCAGTCGCTTTCAGGTGGTAATGTTCTTAGTCGGCAATGTTCTACTTTGCACGGCTACTTTAGTTTCCCTTTCATCAGGACATGCTATAAATATGGCATAACTTCGAAACTTAACCTTAACATCTTACATGCAGGACTTCAAGTACTATTTGGTTAGCTAGCAGTATTAGTATGAGCAGAGACTAGTAAAGAATAACTAGTCACTGAGTATAAATCAAATAGTTCTTGAATAACGTAGCAGAAAGTAATCCTCGGAATAATTCAAATTTTGGAAACGACCATAGAGTACACCAGGTTTTAAATGATGTCTGTACTTCTATCTTTTATGACGCAGGAGACAAAAAAGCGTTTTGTATGCTAAGAGTTTTGAAAATTATGGACGCACTGAGATATATTATAATTATAAAATATATCTTCAGTATGACGATGCTCATTATTTGCATAGATTCCCAAACCTAAATTATTTATATTTTACCTAAGTTATACACTAGATTTGACTAGATCTATAAAAAGCAAACAATTTAGGTATTTAGTTATTCTTAAGCTTATACAATTTCCACGTGACATAATATATTTGTAATTCATAATGTTCTTATTTAAAATGTTATCTTTAATCCGTATCTTGAATTCTAATAGTATTTATTTTCTCTTTATATTTTTCAAATTTCAAATGTAATAATTCCATTAATTTTATATAATTCCTGCTTTCAAATGCTTACGTCTAACTTATAAAATTACTTCTATAAATATAATTTTGTATTGTTATATTTTGCTAATGCATGTATCTAAAATTTCCTAATTGTTTTTATATGCTACTCAGCTTATGTATTGTTACGCTTGAAAAAGGCGCTAAATCTAAAGCACTTATTAATGAATACCATCTTAAATGTACGCTTAGTTTGCAATAAACGATTTGATTTGATTCTGCCGACTGGCGAAAAAAAAGTATCAGCGTTAGAATATAGCTTTTATAGCAAGACAAAGAAAACATCTTATATTTTATTAAAGAGCATTTCCACTTAAAAGAAGATGGTGAAAACATGAAAGCTAACGGCGCCTTTACTGAAGATACAAAGAACATATCCTGTTGTCTGTCATGTTGCCGTTGCTATCAAAACCATTGATGCTTTTGTTGTGAAGTCATTGTCTTTGTTCTTTCGATCGGTAAAACAATAATACATTGGCTCCACGCTCGGTTCAGTTTCCGTATTGTCACCAGCTTTATTAGGCTTTTGTCTCACTGATAGCGATTAGCGAGGAGTGTGAAACTTGTAGCGAGTTAGGCGATAGTAGTTCAAATAGTTTAGTAGATGGTTATGAGTTTTCAAGTTTCATTTATTCGCAAGAGTTGAATTTGTAAAAAAAAACAAGCAACTAGTTCTACAAGAGTTTTCACTGTTATGGCACCATTTAGTGAGTATTTCTTTGTTAGTTGTTAGTACTATGAACTAGGGAATAAACGATGTCTTTGCATAATCTTAATATATAAAATCCTTGCGTTACTGACTGACTGACAGACACGCTACAGCCGAAACTATTGGGCACAGGAAGCTGAAATTTGGCATGTACCTATGTTCCTTGGGGACCGTAGACGTGCACTAGGAAGGGATTTCCCGAAAATCCCACGGGATCGGCCAAAACGGGTAAATTAAAAAAAATTGCAGGCATGGCTGCTGGCTTCCTCTAGTTATTCTATAACGAAAGACTAATAAACATTAACGTAAAATTGTCAAACTGGAGAGAAAAGTGTTAAACACTACATAGCACTATTTCTCTAGCGCGAAAGCTTTTTAACAGGATATGTAATATCTAGATCTTGAACATTTTTTTTATTTAGTTTATACGTTTTCTGATGACTACATAAACAATGCAATATCTGAGTACTAAATACTTGCATAACAAGAATACTGACCCACATTAATCAAAGGTTGACCGTTCATATATAATTTTTGTTTCACACAAACTTAAGTAAGATCGATGACCACATCTGTATCACATGTTATTAGCAGTGGCATCTTTTAAGCCCCTGGTCGCTAGCTCATTTAAAACTCTAATAGGCTAGTTCGCGCGGCGACGTTATCGGACCACCCGCGAAGCAAGGCCACTTGCCATGCTACTTGAAACCTAAACATACGACTCGTCACTCGGGTGTTGATGTTTGAAGTGATGTTTTTATGAAAGTAGAATAAACAAGCTTTGTAGTAATGTTTAAATGATGACTGAATGACGGAATGTTTAGTTTATGCGACCCGCCGAACTTGATCCTATCGTAAACAATGTCGTCTATAGACGACCTACTCGCCAATTTCGTTTGTCATGATAACAATATGGGTTATAACTTGCTTAATTTTGTTATTTTGTATACCTGGTGACATAAGCTTTACAACAATATAAAATTATAGCAATACTTGCCTAGAAAATTATTTAGATGTCAGCATTTGAAATTTTGTATATTTCGCTGACTTTGCATTTGCGCGCGAGGTGTAATAATGGATTCATCATTGTAAACAAATAATATAATTAGATTTGATAATTTTATGTTTTAATTGTGAATAAACTAATTAATTATAAAATTACAGCAAAAAATATACAAATATTATGTAATAATTTAATTCAAGAGGCTATATGGGTTTCAGGTGAAAAACAGCGCTGCGGTCATCCGTAGCACAGGCTGAGTTCCTTTTGGGCACAATCTTTTTTTTTCCTTGTTTGTATTTTTTTTTGTATTTTGGTTTTGTTTTTAATGTCAAACTTTGTTATGTTTTTATTGGTGTGCCTAATAAATGTTTTCTTTCTTTCTTTCTTTCTATATTCAAACAAGGTGTTTCTACCATCATCCTAAACAGTTAGCTACCGTAGGAATGTCTTTGTTTCAGAGAGCCCGGGGGATCTGTGACAAGAAACACCTGGACGCCGAGCTTCAACATGTCAAGCAAGTTCTGCAAGACAACAAGCTCCGACCACCGCGCCAACGTCACAGATCCCCGAAGAACAAGCCAGTCACAGTAGAGAGACAACCTGCTGTCCTCCCATACATCAAGGGCGTGACCGACAAGATTGGCTACATCTTGAAGCGAGCTTCAATCAAAACTTTCTACAAGCCGCCAACGAAGATAAGCCAATTATTACCATCTGTCAAGAGTCAGTTACCCTTACAAGAGGCCGGGGTTTACAAGATAGACTGTGAGTGTGGGCTCTCATACATTGGACAAACCAAGAGAAGCATAGGCATTCGACTAAAGGAACATATAGCTGACATTAAACACAAACGCTCGACGAAGTCTGCTGTGTGTGAACATGTAGAACAAGGAACCAACCATTACCTGCGATTTGATAAACCACAGATACTCGCAAAAGAACACCGCTTTATTCCAAGAATGATACGTGAAGCTATTGAAATTAAAAAACATCCTAATTCCAATAGGGAAGATGGTTGGAATGTACCTCCAGCTTGGGACCCTGTTATCAGGCTAATGAAACCCAAAAAGGACAAAGTCACCAGAAGACATCAAGACACAGTGAGCACATTCTGCGTAGATAGTAACACCAATAGTTGAAAAATGTTCGGGTACTTTGAGATAACTTTCAAATTCAAGACAAAGACAAATATCACCTCAGTCTGCCGTGAACATGAATCCTGTGAAGAATTCGAAACGTCGGCTAGTAATAAAAATTTAGTTTCTAGATCTTTCGGTTTAAATGTAATAACAAATAACCAGTGAAAGTAATATAACGCGATAAAATCCGTAAACTGTAGTTTAATTTCATTGTTTTTAATTCAGCCATTTCATCTCTTCGGCTTTGTATCGACTAATTTTGGGTAGGTTAGTAGAGTCAAAAGTAAAATGTCACTCAATGTCATTAAATAATGTCACTCAATGTCATTAAATAATATCACTCAAGCGAATGTTATTATATTCTTTGTCATCTTAAACTTTGGGTAAAACTTAAGATGACATAACTATTTAGGTTTTCAATAATACTTATGATAAGAATTTACCGGCGTTAATTATGCACTTAAACCTTCCTCGGGTACCTACCTTCTTACCTTACAGGTGAAAACCGTTCACTAGTTTTCGAGGTTTTCGCGTTCATACGGACAGGACAGGACACGGCGAGAACATCGTATTCTATTATTTATAGAAGAGAGCAAAACTATCAGCTCTGCACAAACAAACGTCTATTATGAAGGTCTATCCGTAGCTTTTGCCAAGGAATAAACCCCGTTCTTTTTGTTACACAATGGATTCAACTTTTTCGAAGTTGAAACAAAAGAAAGTTTCATGCAAAATGTTCTTGCAACAATTGCTTTGAAAATATTTTGTTCAATTAAACTTCATCAATATTACTAAATACTTAAATATTAAGAATGAAACTCGGAATGTTATTTACAAGATTACGGACATAACAAAATTATTCAAAATAATAATTGCAATTACTTAAGATAGGAAATTATTATTATATTAAATAAATACATTGAGTTTCGTAATATTTAAAAGCTCTATTTATTCTCTATCTTCTAAGTCGTTTGTATAACCGATGGAAAAAGTAATTATTGTTGCCTCAAAAAGGTAAATTTTTATTTACTTGCGTAATTAATAATAATATATTCTACCACATTCACACAACACCATCTAGTCCCAAACTAAGCAGAGCTTGTACTATGGGTACTAGATAATGGATAAACATACATATATACTATTTTTTTTTGTAAATACATACATATTATACATAGAAACACCCAGACCAAGACAAACATCCATGTTCATGCACACAAATGTTTGACTTGAGCGGGAATCGAACCCGCGACCTTCGGCGTAGCAGTCGCTTACACTCCCGCTACACCAACCGTCGTCAAAATTAAATGTAGCACAAGTTAAAAGGACAAGGTTTTGTTTATATCTTTCTTTAAATTAAGTATTCATTTAGCCAAAAAGTAAGTTGTTGGCTTAATAATGTTTATTCGTTAATAAAAACATCTGTTTGTGATAATAAAATCGAGATTTTTGTTTTGGTCTTTTAAATTTATACTCGTCTTCTTGGCGTTATCCAAGTTGCAACCCAGGGTGCGCTTACTAGTTTAACCGGATAAGACTGAATATTAGCTTTTCCACAAACCGACTTGACGGACTATCTGACTTCTACAGTCCAAAAGGGTAGCGATATCCCTTGGTTTAGACTAGTGTCAATTTATTCAGAGGTACAAATGACCTTATAACGGATGTCAAAAGATCTTCATGATAGCCGAAACCGACGGCTCAACGTGCACTCCGAGGCACGGGGCAAGCGATAATTAACAACACAATACGCACATAGCTCCAACAAGTTAGTGGTGTGCAACCTGGACTCGAACCCGATACCCTCTCTCTGGGCCGGGAGCAAAATCTAGTAGAATATTTTCAACTCGATTGAGAAAAGTAACAACACACAAATTTGTTCATATATAGGTGGATGCATATCGACAGTAAATCGAACCGGGTTCATATGGAAATGCAATATTTGACGCGAGCAACATACAAAATGTACTCCGTGCTTCCTAAGTGTTGCCAGTTGCATGGCAGGTAGTTTGTTACTTTAAAGAAGTTTGCTAAAACTTTATAGTGCCATTTTAGTTGTGTTAACGTCGCTAGCGTTTAAAGTTTGTAGAGCTAAGTGACAAGGGCTTCTCTCAATTTACTAGATAAAGTTGAGTGGTTCGTAAGACAAACGCAAAAGCCCAAAACATGAAATCGACGTGTTAGGTCTGGACTAAGTCTGATATCTTGTCTAAGTTGAGAGATGTTTACAAAAGTTTCATCTTTCGCGCCATGAATTTCAGAGACTGGAAAAATTTTGCAATTCTTAACACCTGTCACATCATGGATACCACTTGCACTCTTCAGCATACTCTACTATCTTATTTAAGCCTTTATCTCATTGTAATGCGTCATATAGGAAAATCAATTTGACGATTTAAAAACCACGTGCTTTAGTAATCAAATTAGAACTATCCTGTCGTTCCTCCACGATAAAAACAAACGAAATGCCGAAATCCCTCACATAATGAATCCATTTAAGAAGAATGCGGTAAACGCTTACGGAAATCGTGCATCGAAGTCGGAGCTTAGCCAATTAACTATACCGTGACGTGTACATGATCCGTTAATTCAACCCGAACTCGTCATTAAATTTACGACGTGTGTACACAAATAAATAATCTAGTAGTGTTACATTCAGTAATTGAGATATTAATCAACTTGTAAGACAATTAGAGAATGTTGTGATATGACAACGTGTGATGTCATTGTTGATGTTAAATAATTTTCATGACTTAGGGTTGTGAACACCACGTATTTTATAATTCTTAAAAGACAATGAAGGATTAAGTAAGAAAGTAGAGCAAAAATGAATGCAATGCTGGTATTAAATTTACATAAGCGTAATTATTTACTTCGGATGGTTATGAGTACTCAAGACGGCACAGGAAACTGTCTTTCTTTTTCTGAAAATCATTTAATACTACGCTTTACAAATCACAAGTAAACAAACTTGTGTTTATTCGTCGAAAATACCATGCCACTTGTAGACAAGGCTTATATAGGTCATTGTCATCCATTAAAAACAGGATAAACAAACACTGTTTATTGCCTACTAATTACTGAAAACCGTAAAATTTTCCCAACTTGAGCTCTTCATTGAAAGAACGAAAATTATTGATAAAAGATACTTCACTTTAAAATTGTTTGTGCGTATGTACAGCATGCATATGCATAGGTACAGCCATCCTCGCTATGTGATTATCTCTATAGTTTAAATGTATTTCTGTATTTATATGGTATTATATAATACGCGACATAAATGTGCGCGTGGGATCGGGAGGTCCCGGATTCGATTCCTGAGTTGGGCAGTGTTATTGGGATTTTCTGTCACGAAATTCTCAGTAGCAGCACGGAGTCTGGAAATGTGCCCGGTACGGCAATAGGCTCGCCCCTTATTACGTGGGACTAAAGTATATCTGGCGAAAAGTGGGTGTAGAAATACACCTCTGCCTACCCCTTCGGGGATAAAAGGCGTGACGATATGTATGTATGTATGTATATAATACATTTTACATTTGCATCTTACCGTTCAGTAAAATGGCGAAGCTTTATTATCAGAGTCTGTAGGCGCTTATGTATAATATGTATATAGCCTGATAGAGCCGGACTAGACGCTATTGATTTTCTATTGTGTCCATTAATGAGACAGGTACACGGTTTATATGCATTGTGCGGGAACAGAATGGACGTAAATTGTATTTATGAACGCTATATGAGGTTTTAGGATATATTATTATTTGTTATGAAATGTAAGCCTTGGAAGTAAAATGTGAACTAGTATTACTTTAATTCGTAATATCATCATCATCATCATATCAGCCAAATGACGTCCACTGCTGGACATAGGCCTCCCCCAAGGTTCTCCACACAGACCGGTCTTGAGCCGCCCGCATCCATCCGCCTCCCGCGATCTTGACAAGATCGTCGGTCCACCTTGCGAGGGGCCTACCTCTGCTGCGTCGTCCGGTACTTGGCCGCCACTCCAGAACCTTTCTGCCCCAACGGCCATCGGTTCGTTGAGCTATGTGCCCTGCCCATGGCCACTTCAGCTTGGCTATCCGGAGAGCTATGTCGGCGACTTTGGTTCTACTGCGGATCTCCTCATTTCTGATTCGATCTCGCAGGGAAACTCCAAGCATAGCTCTCTCCATCGCCCTCTGAGTGACCTTGAGCCTTCTGATGAGGCCGACCACGTCTCTGATCCGTAAGTCATCACTGGCACCACACACTGGTCAAAGACTTTCGTCTTGAGACACTGCGGGATATCGGATTCGTAATATGTGATTGTCTAATTCCTCATTAGCCTCCAGCCCCGTTTTTCGATTCAGAGACTCGGCATAATAATTTGTGGTTCTCTCAGTTTTGTCTATTATAGTAATAGAATTCGTAGCAATTGACGCGGTGCTAAATGGCGAAGTGGCCACTTAAGCCGATAAGCCATTCATACAGCCGTTTGCTTAAAAGTTGTGTTACATTAATTGTATAACAACGTGTTTACCACCATTTTTCAAGGTACCAGTAACAGCAATGGGCAAGACCCTTAAAATGTTGCAATTCAGAAGCTAGATAAAAAGCTTTCATAAATATAATTTATACGCCTGCCAGTTATTCATACAATTACATAAATATGTGAGCCTTTATTTGATTGTACGCCGTAAATCATATCAGTAAACAACAAAATATATAAACAATACATTTCTGTCTCAAGGAACATCCCTGCTATCAGATGACGGTGACATTTGGCGTGGTTCCATCGCGACTCTATTTCTAACAAACATTCCGCGTTTATTTTGTAAGCACTTGTCGCTTGTTTTATTTGTTTTGCAACTTATTTTGAATGGCAAGAAATTGGTTTGGTTTTTATTGTGTGTGATATAAACGTCAGATAAATGGAAGCAATGATAGCTTTCAAACTATTTAGTAGGTATAGGTAAATTCACGAAAGTTGACCACAAATGGCGGCCGTCGCGCATATGTACATTCGTGCACCAATGGCGTTGCTCCATTCTTGACGCATTTAGGGAATGCGTCAAGAACGGAGCCACACCATTGGCACTCCACCCGCGCCTCACCCCGCACCTCCACGGGGACCTAAAAAATGATTTCTGCGCAGTGGTCATCTTTCGTGAACCGACCTATACTAAGTTAGAAATGTATTTTATTTTATTTTTGCTAGACTTCGCCCCGCGGCTCCACCTGCGTGAATTATACACTTAAACCTTCCTCAAGAATTACTATTTACCGGTGAAAACCGTACAAAAATCCGTCCGGTAGTTTTAGAATTTATATTTTTTGTGCTCATACATTACGCGGAGACTTCATTTTATAATACGAATTCAATCAATTTTATTTGTTACCCTTTTGTCTTTTTATTTTCCGACTAAGTTTGAAGTTCGTGTTAAACTGGATTTTCGTTAGGTAATAGGTATACGATGTTTTATTACGAGTGTATTATGTGTTCATACATTACGCGGAGTCCATAATAGTCCATAATAGTCCTTTTATTTTGTTGTTGGACAGCATTGTAAAATAGTTAACTATTACTCACTTAAATGCCGAAGGATACCGCACATTTCTTGTGCCGTATTGAAATCGAATCCGACACTTGGCACGTAGGCTGTGAAGTGACCACACAAATAACTAGGTCATAAGTGTTTTAAATCACGTTCTCGTAATGCTGATAGTCCTACTGTTCGTATCAAATTAGAATGTCAACAGATCAAGTCCATCATACAATTCATCTCATTTAGTTAAGACTGCTCGAGGTCTCAACTTAGTATTTGTTATATTGCAGAAAATAAATCTTTGTTTATAAAATTAATTGATAAAATAAAATTGATAAACATATTTTCAATCTGTCTCTTTGTGACTCGCTGCGCCGCAGTTTCGACGTCACATTCCAATTTAGCTATCGTGTGGGCTGCAGAACCTTCTACCATTACGAAGTAACTATTTAGTAATCTGTGCTTCTACTGTAAATAATGATAAATATTTTTTTTTATTCATAGTCTCACGCCTGTATCCCCGAAGGGGTAGGCAGAGGTGTAAATATTACACCCACATTTCGCCATGAATTTTTAGGTCCCAAGTAATAGGTGGCGAGCCTATTGCCGTTACCGGGCATATCACCAGACTCCATCTGCTACTGAGTATTCGGAAAAACCCAGTAACACTTTTGCTCGACCCAGGAATCGAACCCGGGACCTCCGAACAGCAGTCGCATACGCTATCCACTGGACCACGGAGTCTGGTGATGTGCCTGGTAACGGCAATAGGCTATCCCCCCTATTACGTGAGACCAAAAAATTCGTGGCGAAAAGAGGGTCTAATATTACACCTCTGCGGGATAAAAGGAGTATAAAAAAATACGAATTTTAAAACATCAATCATCATCATCCTCTTAGCGTTATCCCAGTTTCTAGACAACCGGGACCGACGGCTTAACGTGCTCTCCGAGGCACGGGACAAACAATAATTAACAATTCAATACGCACATAACTCCGAAAAGTCATTGGTGCGCGCCGTGGATTCGAACCCGATACCCTCTGCATGGCAGTCTGTTGGTATTTCCACTCGGCTATCGCTGCTTAAAACATCAATCTTCACTAAATAATAAAACAAAACCTTGTATTTAGCACGACATCTGTCAACAAAAATAACATACCGCACAATTGTTGTCATATCCATGTCATCTCAAAATATCTGCAAAACAACATTCGTTCCGCCATTTAGGCTTAAGAACAATAACTAAGATTAAAACAAGCACAGATCAAAGAAAGTCAAAGCATCATTAGTCTAAAATCAATTAAAACCGCGACGCCAGATGCTTCACGCCAATCAAATGGCAATTAGTTGGCAGAATCTAGCTGACGGCTGCCAGTAGCGGTTAAGTGGTGAACAGTGACATTGATATTTGTAAGTTTATTTGCCAGAGTTGTCACTATGCTGGCAACTTGTGGCTTATGGATGGCAACATTGCGCGAATTATTCATTGAATATTACGCGGTGAATTTATGAATACTTTCCGTTTTTAATTTGAATGTCTTTCTAGGGATAACACAGGGTTTTGCCTGCTGTCCAATTACATAAATGATATCAGCCCTATTTGTAAGCTCGGTTATTGCCTTCCAAAAGTCCTCGTCTGCGGAAGTCATAACAGTACTGTCACCGTAGGCTGTGTGTAGCTTTTCTACTGTCCACCCGGCGCTTGTGAAGTTTTGTCGCATGATCGATGGCAAATATCTTGTCAATTCCAGCTTGATTAGTGCTGGAACTTTAGCCACCGAGGCGGAAAGTGTTGGACTACTGCTGGGCATGATTCTCTTCTAACTATTTAATTAAGCCTCGCTACTAGGTTAAAACGTAGTTCACAAACTTGATCATGTGCAGGTTGGCAGACTTTACAAGTCGCGATTAGCGAGAACTCTCAAATATTTAGGCTTTACAATGATTGCCTGCACCCTTTAGCAAGCGATATATCTATATATCTATACATATAAATAAAATTGGAGTGTCTGTTTGTAATATTAAAATAATTTATTTTACTAAATGCATATGGATGTATACACGGTAAATATACTGAAATGAAATTTAATTTTATTTTTTGTCTGTTTGAACGGCTGGACCGATTTTGATGGGACGTTCACTGGCGGATAGCTGATGTACCAAGGAATAACTAAGGCTATAAATTAACCGGGTACGCGAAGTAGTTCCCTCAGGACGCGGGTGAAACCGCGGGAAACAGCTAGTTAGATTTTAATTATTTAGATATATAAAATATGTAGATACGTTCCAATAAATGAATTCGTGAATTCCATTCATACTGCAATCGCAATAAAAGGTATTCACTGAAATGA
The DNA here is from genome assembly GCA_944739405.2 of Euclidia mi. NCBI lineage: Eukaryota > Metazoa > Arthropoda > Insecta > Lepidoptera > Erebidae > Euclidia > Euclidia mi. Next base: position 27,035,783 of record OX123197.2, read on the forward strand.
ATTTAAATGATACTGAAATGAAAATATCTTTGTTGTAATGGTCGAATTGTTCAGCATGCGGTAGTAACTGTTCCGCTCCGTTGAACATGGTAGTTATGTTACAATGTTACATGAAAGCTCCGATAAATCAATTGTAACGAAGGGATTAACAGATACAGTTGGTACCGTCATTTTATTATGTGATGCTATTATAAGTGTGATAGTTTGTAAAGATGGATGGATGTTGTTAAAGCTCAATTTTGAATCTATGTCATGATCCATGGGCGTTGGTAACCGTTTGCCAGCAGATTGACTTAGTGAGGATGATGGAAAGAAATAAGCTCATTTAAGTATTTACACTTTCGTGGTTTTTTCACTCCGTGATCCGATCAGTGCCTAACGATCATTGCGCTTGTAATAGTTTTGAAATATCGGAACTTTTCCGGCGGTGTATATCTTGATAAACATTTGAATCATAATTCATCAGTCCATATTATGGCGCTTATGGCGTTTAACAATAATATCAATGCGCTGAGTGTTGCGAATAAGAGATAAAACGTTATGTGATTTAAAAAAATATGTCTTGAGTCGGGTTTAGATTGATCCTTTACTCCAAGTGCGTTGTCTTAAATAAAATGTATGAAATAAATAATCAGCCAGTCAACAATACCGGCCATTTCGCTGGCTTCATTGTCATAAATACACGTTTTAAATAACAAAAGCTACAATTTGAATGAATTTAATTGTTTCGAATATTTTTCCGTTAAAAGGAACATGCTCAAATGCTCATTGGCATTATTCATGTCACAAATTTAGCGCTCAATGAAAATTTTACTGTAGGCAAGCATATCATCTTTAACAAAATAATCATTGCCTGTCATTTTAGACTAAATGCGGACATCCATGACATGAATCTGCCGCATATGGTTATTTAAGTGTTTTCTGCAACAATGGTGGTTTTTGCGATTATCAAACGTCAAATCTTATGGTGACAAGGAGGCTAGTGACCATGCGTTATACTCGCGAAAGAGCGTTACTTGCGGTGTCTAGTTAACAAGCACTGTAGCATAGGATATAAACCCTTTTGCTATCTATAATATGACATTGCCCACCATGACCACTATAGTTTTAGACTTGATCACTGGTCTTTGCTTGCATTATAAGTTTATTATTTCGGGAGTTAACTTGATACTTACGAATTTCAAGAGGAACTAGTTTTGTCTACCTGTTGATGCAGATGAAAATTGAAATTGAAATGAAATTTATTTGCATAGAATACAGGTAGTACTGAGTATTACATAGGTGGTTTAGGTTCGATACTATATTCTGCCCACATTAAGCATTCAAATGTATATAATAAAAACAATCGAAAACTGAAATAAAATTTTAAATTAAGTCCCAATTACCAATAAACACTATATAATAAATTAATAACATGTCACTTGATTGAGCATTAGATATCTTAATATGTATATAAAATCCTTGCGTTACTGACTGACTGACAGACACGCTACAGCCGAAACTATTGAGCGCAAGAAGCTGAAATTTGGCATGTATGTTCCTTGGGGACCGTAAGGGTGCACTAAGAAGGAATTTCCCGAAATTCCCACGGTATCGGCCAAAACGGGTAAATTTAAAAAAAAATGCAGGCGTAGCTGCTGGCGTCCTCTAGTAAGTCATAATAATTAACATTGTATGCATATCTACAAATTTTATCGAATTTTATAATTACAATATGAAATACGGTGACAACCTGATTAGTTCATACATAATCGAATATTGATTTTTACTGGAAAATGCTCTCGCACTTTTACGCGATAGAAATTTACATCAATTGACTGATACCTACATGTAGGTCATGAAAAATGTTACCTACATTAATCTTTCTGAAAATAATATACTTTTTGTCGCTCTCATTTTATTATTCCATCAATATCTATACTAGGAGATTACGATACGTTATCTACTAGATACACGAGCGCAGAGTGTATTCCTATTTCCATATATACATGGAATAAACCTGGTACAGGCAACAGGCAAACACTTTAACGTATTGGACAGTGTATATCGGCTTACTGTTTAATCGTAAAGTTATTTCGCTGATCATTTCGCATCAAATTAATTGTAAAGTGGTTTATAACAATGGATTTCAATGTGCACCTGCATTTTTTTGTAGTAATAGGCGGCCAACGAGCAGGCGGATCGCCTGATGGTAAGCAATTACCACCGCCCATGGACACAAGCAACACCAGGAGTCACAAGTGGGATGCCGCCCCTTGGGGTTGGGAAAAGGGATAGGATGAGGAGTGGGATGAGGGAGAAAGAATAGGGGATAGGGCCTCCGGCGCTCACCGAACGAACGCAACAATTTAGGTACTGTTACTTTACTTCGATTTACTGTGCGAGGGTAGTACTTCCCCGGTCGAGCCGGCCTATTTATGCTGAAATCAGCAAGGCTGTACTACCGTTTTAGCTGCTCAAGTAAAATAAGTTAAATTTTATAGATATTTATGTATATTCGCTGAATCGTCACTGAATCTAGGTGCACAATTCTAAATGAGAGATAGTTCCTTGGAGAACAATCCGGAAAAAAAAACACCTAAAATGGTTTTGTAAAATTTATAAAGATCATAAAGCTAAACAAATATCTTATTATTTTTAATAGTCAGTAACGCAAGAATTTTATTTATACACAACATAATTTAAATATATATATTGTAAATTCGAGTAAATTTAATGCCTACAAGCATATATTTTAAAACTCATGATTTAATATTTGTGTCATATTGATGTTACGAATGAATGAAATCTGTTTTGTCCTAATTGAAAAACTAACAACCCCTTCATTATTTCATCGACGCATTGTGTTGCTTATGCATTTATAAACCAACTTCAACTTAGCTGAAAACCTACATCACTAGATATACTCTATAATAAACGCATAACTTATCTCTAAGGGCCAGATCACGCCCTACAGCGGCGGGCGGCAACGGCGAGCGTTTTCGATGTACATGGCGCGTTTACTACGACGCGGCGCGCGGCCGCCTCAGAGTAAACGCGCCATGCACATCGCCCCTGCCACGCCGCTCGCCGCTTAGACTGATCTCGTGACCAGGCTTAAAATGTAATCTCTCGTATTTTGAGATCGCTTTTCAAATACTTCACTGACGGCGGGTTTCAATATTTTATTTATCCAAGAATTTTCTATGAAGCCTGTGTCAAATATGTATAGGTAGCAAGCAGCCAAATTCATAGATAGATCGGATATTGAATCCACCGTAAATGGAATCCACTACTACTTTTGTATTTCTTTTTATATTCTTTTTTTTAGACCCACGCCTGTAGGCAGAGGTGTAATATTACACCCACATTTCGCATTGAATTGTTAGGTCTCACGTAACAGGGGGCGAGCCTATTGCCGTTACTGGACACTTCACCAGACTCCGTGCTGCTACTGAGAATTCAGAAAAACCCAGTAACACTTTTGCCCGACCCGGGCATCGAACCCAGGACCTCCGATCAGCAGTCACATACGCTATCCATTGGACCACGGAGGCAGTCCGTGTCCGTGGCACTACTGTTGTATGTATTTATTTTCGAATAGCTTCTATTGAAATGTTACTTACAGTAGCGTCGCAAGCTCGTATGCGATATTGCTTCCAAATCGTGTACATACTACTCGATGCATGTAAAATTCGCTTCTCGGTAAGCGGATCAGCTGTCGGTCGGATAGCCTCGAGCATTGAAAATATTATAACGCCACCCAACACCTAAGAAAATTCTGTCTGCTGCTCGTGTCCTATCTCCTACCTAAAATCCTCCCGCAAAAATTCTGATCTGATTTTGGTTAAACTTTGCAGTGTTATAGCTCAAATATAACAATAACACATAGGCATAAACTTTAACGCAGCCACCACCTCATTTGCAGATCGCCCAAAGGCCTCCGAAGAGGCCTAAAAATTATTGTACCAAGAACCGGGACCGGCAGCATTGCGTGCCCTCCGAAGCATAGCAGCGTTCTGATGTAAATGCACACACGCGGTCACCCATCCAAGTGACGACCTCTGCAAGCATTACTTAACTTTGCCCGCCAATTACGAAGAGCAAGCCAAGTCACGCTACTGTTACCCACGCGGGTGGCACCGCGGGCAGATGTTAGTACAATCTACAGAAATTGACACCGCATGTTTACTGATAAACATTACCGTGTAAAACGTAACATGCTTATACATGTATGTAGATATTAATAATTTTTCTTCGTAACAAAATAGATAGTACTAAACTTTTATTGCTTAGGCAGGTGCAAGAGATGAACCTGTGCCAAATTATTGATTCAGCTTACTCGTTGTTATTTAGTAAACATTGATATTGGTAGTCTGAAATGTCGGAACAATGCGGGATGATAGATCTATACCTAGTCTATACTCTATACTATACTAGTACGATCAGATTGGGCCAAACTTTGGTCAATTTTAAGTTGAATGGCCATTTAATAAATATCGAAAATTCGCAGTATTCAATAGTCCTAAATAAACACATTTTATTGTTTCTGTTATGAAGTTGTTAGTAGAATGGAATTCGATAGTTAAAAAAATATTACGGTGGGATAATACCGCTAAAATAATACAAAATGAATTGAAATTTATTATAGTCAAGGGTAATTTTTGTCGTAAAATTACGTAAAAATAAAATGTAGTATAGGTCTTTACTAGACAACTTAGCTTACGTACCAACGCCTAGCGTAACAGCACGAATAAGTTAGGTTGCCTTGCTTAAGCTACTGTATCCCTTTGATAATGGTAAGCAGACTTGCATAGCCATTAGATGCAGGCCCATAGAAGGGAGAAATATATGAGGCCATCAGCATCAGCTTTGAAGAAAGCGTGGGAAAGGAAGCTTTGGCGAGAGCCAGTAGAAGAAACTCCACTATTATTCGCCGATCTTCTGCAAAAAGACGACACTACATGTCCTTTCTTCCGTGGTTTCGATGCTAGAAAAAAGCGTCGAATGCAGTAGGTTCTATGCGCGGAAGCATAGGTATGTTCATCATCATCAGCCTTTAACAGTCCACTGCTGGACCAGGCCTCTCCTTTGAAAGGAGGAATTGGCCTACTATACCACGCTGGCCAAACAGGTTGGTATATGGTTTGTATCAAGTTTTCGTTCTCTTACAGTGCTGTTCTCTGCATAATATGCTCCCTTTGTCGGTTCTTACGACACCCAAGGGATGATATGGGGTGGTAACATTCCGTATTCTTAATCTGTCATGACACGGCTTATGCATAGGTATGTTGCTAGGTTGAGATTTCCTTACCTTTGTTATTTCGCAATGCAAGACTGCTCGAACCATCGATATATAATACTTACCCATATATCGATGGCTCGAACAATGGAATAACCGATAACACCAGAATAAAAAAGTATTTCTTTTTTCAGCTTCGTAATAATACGTTACGATTGCGACATTATTAATGTCTAACCCAGCATCATTTAGATAAGATCGGCCCAGTAGCGAGCGTACGCAGTATGCGGACGGCCTACGGTCTTATCAGAGGTTTCGGGTAAACAGGTATTATTGATTTTCCCCATAAACCGACCAGTTATAATGCTGATAAACTGAAATGTTACTAAAATACACGTGTATGTTACTATGGTGTATATTACCGCGAACCTATACAAGTAATTTGTGCTAGATATGTTATATGAGGCGTTGTTCACATCTCGCTACGTGGGAGTTTGACGGAAACTTTTGTTCTATTTTAAAGGGCAATAGGTAATACATATTTGATACTATATGTATGAAATGTAACAATTTTGATGTTATCCGGTCCACGTGTGGAAAGCAATGGTCAGCCTAAACATGGGGCTAGAGAATGGGAAAAGAGAATTCTGTATCAACAATATTTAGATAAAGTTAGATATGGTGTTCTTATGCAATCCCATTGGTTATATTGGCACAGCTCCGGGCATTGTGGCTACCATTGTTAGATACAAACAAACAAAATTGGTACCGTAAAAATCATCACGGTAGATATTTTGACAATTTATTTAGTCCATTGTTCTTTTAACCTACGGCAAAAGCACATTTACTTCACTGAAAAACGTTTACAAAATATGTGTTACTAGAGGACGGCAGCAGCTACGCCTGCAATTGTTTTTAATTTACCCGTTTTGGCCGATCCCGTGGGAATTTCGGGAAATCCCTTCTTATTGCACCTCTACGGTCCCCAAGGAACATACATGCCAAATTTCAGCTTCCTGCGCCCAATAGTTTCGGCTGTATATGTGTCTGTCAGTCAGTAAGTAACGCAAGGATTTTATAGATTAAGATATGCAGCAGTTCTATTTGATTAATCTATTTTTGATCATTATAATTATATTCGCAAAACAACAGGACATACAATTTACTAAACATTTTTTATATAATAAAATGTTTTAGTGCGGATGCATGTTTGTTATTCTATCAAGGCAGACAACATGTGTTGCTATGTACATTGCTGAAAGGAAATACGTCATACGTTTGGGATTTTATATTTTAGAATGTGTCTTATTGTATAGAGAAAATTATGTTAGAATTATAGCAGGAAAATGGGAAAGTTCAGCCGATATATTTGACTTAAATTTTTTGCACTGTATGTTTCAATGTCCAAAAGTTTTTTTTCTTTGTAACACGAACGAAATATTTTATTTATTTGGTCATTAAATACTTATAAACCTACATAATTCACATATTGGTTTTCATGCCCCTAGCCATCACCCATTAGTTTAAACAATGTCACGGCATTAATAGATAAATTGAATTGTCATCCTCATTCATCTGAGCACATTGACAATAGTTATTCAGTAGGTAGGTATTGGGTTTTTCACCAGGAAGATATATGAGTTATATATTAATGGTTTTTATTTATTGTAATGGGCACTGCCACAGTAATTATTCAAAGGTATTTTTAATATTAGCAACATAGCTACTATTAAAAACAACAAAGTTTATTACTTAGATGATCCAATGTTTGTTACTCAATAATTCAAATTGCGTGAATGTATTTGGATGAATTTGGCACAAAGATAGTTTAATTACCGTATACAGCGTACTTTTTATTGACACATCACGCGAAGCCAGCATGAAAAATCTAAACAAATTAGACAGCAAAGTTTGGATCGAGAACTTTTCAGTAGTCCTAACATCTCTCAAATGGATAAAATTGTCAGTTATTTATTTAAAGTTACCTCAAGCCAGTTTTCCAAAGGAATTTCCACGCGGTTTAACAACGATACTCAAAGTGAAATAAAGTTAGGAGAACAGAAGGCAAGCTAACATTGTATTTAATTAAGTTTCATATTCCCCCGTAATTTAAGTAAATGTGCCGTTATTTTAGTAATTTCAGCAACATTCGGTCTCATATAGCCTCCTTGATGGATAGTTTTAAGTTACATTCATTATGGTTATGTAGTATGGTTATGAATGGTTCAGCTATGTGAAGTTCAAGTATAATTAAGTTTCTGGAATGACATTTGACATATTTCGCGAAGAGGAAGACACACACAAATGTTTCAAGTTATGTAATGTATGAGCAATTTTACAATTCATCGTTATTTGTAATAAGTGTTCGCCCATTCTAGAAATAAATCTGGTACGGCAAATAAAATTTCATTTATTTCGTTATTATATAATATAATTCATTCATTCGTGGTGCACACGAGATCTTTCCATTTTTCCCTGTCGTGGGTAAATTGCTTCCAGTCCAATTTACGAAGCCCTGTTAGGTCTTATAAAAGGTAATTAAAAAAATATAAAAAAAACAATCAAACAAGGAAAAGGACCAATCAAAGAAAACCCTGACCCGAAATCGAAATTTGGACAAAGCAGTGATGGACAATTGGACAGTAGGTAGGTATACATCGCAATCCCCCTTGTGGGATCTCTACCTTGTCGTGGTGGTGGAGGCTCAGTAACCGTGGCTAGGGCAACCAAGGGGAAAGCTAAGTGAGATCCTGGGAGTGGACGCTCCGCGTGGGCTTGGTGGAAGCCTGCGCAGGATGCGTCCAAAGGTGCGGGTGCGGAGACAGTTCTTTCTGTCCCTCGCAGTCGGGCGCGGTCGCGGAAGGAGAGGCGTGTCGGTGTTGCATTGCCGCGCACCCTATCTCCCGCGACCAAATGTGGGCGCACCATTTGTTGCGTCGCGATGGGGCCGCAGAGGAAAAGGACATGTGGTTTTGTCAGGTTGCCATCCTCCCTATCCTCAGCGACCGTTTTAGTGCCTGCGAACGGCGAGCGCTGGGACTGCTCCCCGTCCGCTAAAAGGCAAGAGGCGGCTTATTGTCTGCGCCGCCTCCCAAGTCATAACGAGACGGGGTCCACCAACACCAACGGCGGGCCAATCCCGGGCGGGGTCACGGAAAAGCATGCTATCCGCAAATCGCGTGACCCCGCCACTACACGGGACCCGAAGGGACACCGCGGTGGTTTTAGTGGAGGGCCTCCACACACTTCCTCCGCCAGTCCCAATCCCGGTCGATCACACTCTGGCCGGGTTGCCGTCGAGTTGAGATGGCCCATAAGGAGAGTAGAGTAGAGTTTCCACCGTATTGAACAAAAAAAAAGGTTTACATCGCAATGTTAAGTAGTGAGATGAAAGTTTCAACCCTTTCGCCATGCGAGCAGTCAGTGATGAACACTTAATTCCTCTAATTCGTCTAAAATTAACACATCCAAACCAAAAAGTGCCAATTGCTTATTATAATTAAATATTACTAGATTTCGCCCCACAAAAAGAACATAATGAATTACTCAAGCTCTATTATTGCGAAGTTTCATCAAAATCCCTTTATTAGTTTTAGCGTGAAAGAAAGACAAGACAAACAAACACACACACTTTCGAATTTATAATATTAGTAGATATGGATTTATTACGCACAAGAAATAATCGCCAAGTAACAATATTACATATTTATAATTCTAATGGCATAGAATTTATTATTCAACATTGAAAATATAAATTCTCGTTACATGAATACTCATTTTCTTCCTGTTTTAATGCATAAACATCATTCTATAATGCGTCCACGTGCCTGCATTGCTCGGCAATGTTTACGTTGAGATAAATAATAAAATGATTTATTCATCATTATCAGCCTTGTTTATAATCTGTCCCACAGCTGGGCACAAGCCTCTTCTCATTACAGGCCATAGTCCATCGCGCCCATCAAGAGCGGGCTGACTTCACATATCTTTCGTCGAGAACATTATGAAGAACTCTCAGACATGCGGGTTTCCTCACGACGTTTTCCTGCATCGTATAGCAATCAACAGTCTGTTACGTATTTTTTATTATTATACCGATAGTAGTTGTACGTTATTATGCAATATGCTTATCGATTATCGCTTATAGTAACTTAATCTTTTAAATAAGAATTTAGAGTACAAACGTTTCACTTGGCGCTTAATATGCTGATTAGATTTCGCGGTTTGGAGTTGCAATTATAAATCAAATAACAACAATTATTATTAAAAAGAGGGCATTGAAAACAAGATATTTATACAATTAATAGTACAAAACCATTGATAAGTCAACGAAATATAATGTAATACGTAAATCAGGCAAAATATTCTACTTGCTGGCACTAAACCTATTATAAGCAAGAGCTCACAATATTATTATTTTCCTTAATTTACATAAGCAAGTAACAGTTTTAAGAAGTTATTACCTGTTTCATCTTTGTCAATCTCCATCATTGTTTTCAATCCTTTAACATGAGCACACTCACTGTATAACGTCAGTCACAAACAGACCGTTATTTCCTACATTATTCATACACATTCGAACACACAGTTAAATTTAATACAACAGTGTTCCACCACAACGTCTTCCTTCAAAGTTCTGTGTTAAATTAAATCAAATACAACACTAGTGACGTGCATGTCTATTTGTCGATATAACTTTTTATATAAATAAATCGCATGACATGGAAGTCGCACGCTATAGTGTGGACTAGTACGTCGAACGTCAAACGCGTTGAATATCACTGACTAGGTAACACGTTATCGTCTATTGAAACACGATATAGAGCTGTAAACAAAGTAGCAGTCTTCATTAAATGCCTGCGCGCTGGGAAACACGGTTTTCGTCGCTAAACATTTTAAATTTTTCACATAATTTTTTATAGACGTATTTTGATCGGACACTTGGAAACACTAGTTTAAACCACATCTTGTTCTATTTAAAAGTTTACCTCATTCACACATATACCAACATTACCACAATGAATGAAATAACTTATTATTTTATTCAATAAATCAACTTATTTTAAATTGAAAAACACACTTGTCACCGAGACCGTCACGATTTCCCACGTGGTTCGCATGGCGTTATTTGACACTTCACTTGATAAGTGAATTCACAAATATGTAGTAGGTGGAATATATTTTTATTTAATTACTATAGTTAGTAGTAGCGGCGTCGTATGCACGGTATCGGAGGTCGACTGATAACGAAGCGGAGCTCGCGGCCACGCTTGCTCGTGAACTAACTAGATTCCATGTGTGATATTACACACTATTTTTAATATTACAGCATCGTGTTAGACGTGAGTTAGCGAGGAGATAAAAACAAATGCATATTTACTTCGGTCACGTGGTCAACAAGGACAACCATATGTGTCTTGCTACTGTTAGAAAACGCGAAAGTTTGTGACGATTGATGGATATTAGTTACTCCTTCAGACAAAAACTACAGAACATAAATTTTGATAGAAGTTTACAGTAATTTAGCTTATACATTACAGTAGCACATAAGCTACTTTTATCGCGATAACCGATAAACAAGCAGGCGCCGCCGCGGGTAATCGTAATCGACCATTTATCACTTTATCGACCGATAAACACTAATCCCATCTCTAAGAATAAACCATTCGTTCTATTGTTTAAAAATTACGGAGATACGTTACTTTCGTGTCGTGTAGTGACGTCATTCGTTTGGGTTTGAGGAAACTAGCTACCGCAGTAAATATGATGGTTAATAATTATTATGTACTTGTAAATGAAGAATGGCAAACAAATATAATCCGTTATTGAGAGTTTATAAATGTATACGTATGAATTCACATAAACTCAATGTTGCTTTGAAAACTTATATTACCTGCTACTGTAAAACGAGAAATAAAACCAACTCTACCGCCTTAATTCTGTGTTAAGGTGGGTATAATTACAGACATCCAATCAATGGTCAAAAAGAACACGCAGACTTGGAACTCGAAATTGAGAATCACAAATAGGGGACTCATGTCTGAATCGATCTCAAATCTAAGCGCAATGCCAGCTATTTGGTCAACATTTTTCATTACTTTTTTTCCAGAATTTATAAACATTGTAGTATGTTTCTTTAAAACGAAACCGGTATAGAAAAAGAAAATAGACAAAGCACTATTGTAAGATGATTTGTGCTACGTCGGGTCACGCGAGCAAATAAGAATTTCTTGAATTGAATCCATTGTTTAACATCCACTGAGGCGAAGGTCAACATTATGCTTTCTGAGGCAAGCAACACAAAGTATTGAAAACAGGAAAGTAAAAGTAAAAATAGCTGGCATTTAGATCACGCCTACAAAATGTTAATTTTAATTGATAATTTCTTTTGCGTAATTATTTCTTTTTGCGTATGATCTAAACGAAAAATGAAAGATAATATCACGGCTAATTAATTTATTAATTTGCGAGGAAATCTCATCATCATCATCAGCCCTTTACTGTCCCACAGCTGGGCACGGGCCTCTTCTCATCATGAGAAGAGTAAGGTCCACCACGCTGGCCAAGTGCGGGTTGGCACACTTCACATCTCTTTCGAGAACATTACAGAGAACTCTCAGACATGCAGGTTTCCTCACGATGTTTTCCTTCACCGATTAGCAAGCGATACTTAAAAATTTAATACGCACTTGACTCCGAAAAGTCATTGATGCGTGCCGTGGACTCGAACCCAAAACCCTCTGCGTAGCAGTCTGTCGGTCTCTCCACTCAACTATCGCTGCTTTTTGAGGAAATCTAGGTTAAAATATTTTTTGTTTGATAATATGACTTTTGTGTTTTAACCCTAATCCGGTGTTTGGAAGATAGGACACTATAAGGGAAACTATAGCACCCTTCATTATGCCTGACTCGCACCTGATCGGTTTTCTTACATCACATTGTTACACACAGAATTTTCACTACAACTCTAAACAATCTTACACGTGATTCTTTTTATATCATACTCTATCTAAATGTGTAAGAAATTGTTCAAATAACTTTTATTGAATGTTGAAAACTATTATTTGTGAATAAATATTATCTTAGCGAGATAAAACTGGTGTACAATTTAATGAATGTCTCGAGATAGATTGTGAAATCTTTGCATTTTTTCGGAGAAGTACCTATGACTCGGTCGGAAACCAGAAATCTGAATTTTATTTGTAAAACATAGGTAATAATAATACAGCTGGTCTTAGAACTAAGTGTGCGCTATGTTTTGTCATCAGAACATACAAATATTATTAATGGTTCAAATCATCATCCTCTTAGCGTTATCCCAGTTTCAATCTGGGGTCCACCTTCTAGTCTAACCGGATTTGGCTGAATATTAGCTTTTCCACGGAGCGACTGCCTGTCTGACCTCCGCAACCCGAAGGGATAGCGATATTCCATGGTTTAGACTAGTGTCAGTTTATTTAGAAGGTACTGACGCCCTGTAACGACTGTCAAAGATCTTCATGACAACCGGGACCGACGGCTTAACGTGCTCTCCGAGGCACGGGACAAGCCATAATTAACAATTCTATACGCACATAACTCCGAAAAGTCATTGGTGCGCGCCCTGGATTCGAACCTGATACCCTCTGCATAGCAGTCTGTCTGTATCTCCACTCGGCTATCGCTGCCTCTTAATGGCCTTAATGCCTATTAATGGTTCAAATATTACAATAAATTATTAATGTCCGCTTAAAAAATATATAATTATCTGCTCATTTATAAATTCGTCGTTTGCATTATCTGCTCTAAGAGATATATCATCGTTTTAGCGTCGCGCGTCGTCCCGGCTGCATCTAAGACTTCTGGCTTGGAGCCTAGGGTCCGCCTTCTAGTCTAGCCAGATTTGACAGAATATGTATGTCTATATCTACTCTAATAGTAATATTCCATAGCTTAGACCAGCGTAAGTATGCCTCCTCAATCCTCATAACGATTCTTAAAGAGCTGCATGACAGTCGGGACTCAGGGCTTGACACTCTCCTTGGCATGTGACAGGTGATAATTAATCATTCAATACACATATGTAACTTCGAAAGTATGCGACTGCTGATCGGAGGTCCCAGGTTCATTTCCCGGGTCGGGCAAAAGTGTTACTGGGTTTTTCCGAATACTCAGTAGAAGCCTGGTGATGTGCCCGGTAACGGTAATAGGCTCGCTTCCTATTACGCGGGACCTAAAAATTCATGGCGAAATGTGGGTGAAATATTTACACCTCTGCCTGAGAAATAAAATAAAACTTCGAAAGGACAGTGGTATGTGCCATAGGTTTGTACCCGATGCGCTCTGTATGCCAGTCTGTTGGTATCTCCACTAGGCTACCTCATCTCTTCTCTATGGGATTCACCTTTCCCTTTACGTTGGACATGCATGTTTGATTATTTAACCCTACAAGGCTCAATTTTTTGTTAGTGCTCGACAAAAATATATAAGTTGTAATTAGTGATCAGAAGGTAGGATACACTTATAAAAATAAAAATTAATCCATATTTTACGCAATATACAACTTTTTATTTCTGTTCCATATACGGTACACTGAGCCTTAACTTAAGCTTTGTGGTAATAAATTAGTACAATTGAAATGTTTTGGAAATACTATTACAAATCACGTGTTTATCTACTATTAAATTTTTTTTTCAATTGGTGACTTATTATTTTGAATAAAATGGAATAACTAAATATAATATTTTAAACTTTTTTATATATTGCTATTTATAAGAAAAAAAATCATATAACTAAGGATTATAATAAATGTCTATTTTTTTTATTGATGAAAAGATCTAAAACGGTTATTATATTTATTTAAGGAGTTGTACGTGACATTTATTGCAAGTTAAGAATGTTTTTCTTTTCCAAGCAGGATATTTGAATCGTTGTCTTTTTGTGCCCCAAACTAGAAACTCCTCAAACCTATCACGTCTGACATCACGAGGAGGTAGGATTGATGTACTTGACTTCTGTCTTTTAGTTTCAATTTCATCAGATAAACCTATGTGACCTCTCTATTTGTTTATTTATAGCCCAAACAAGCATAAACTTTTCCCACTTCAAATTTGAAGTCCTTCTGTACCTTTTGTTTCATTGGGGTTAGCGTATGCTACTGCTCCCTGACTCTTCTGTACAATAACCAGCAATTTAGAAGAGTTTCATCGAAAAGATGATAAAATAGCCTCAAGAACATTTTCTTTTTTATTGACTTGACCCACAAAAGACGATGATAAAATAACTAGTTTGTAATCGTGGGACGATAACGGTGACAATATCTGTATTATCACAATTTGCTCTGAAGAACCTCTCTGAACTTTTAATTTTTCTAGGTCTTTTGATGATAAATATTTTGAAGTCTTTTCATGAGAGACCTTTGTTTCTTCTTTGGGTGACAATCTAAGAACCAGGGATTATAAATCTATAACCCATTGCATTACTCATAGTCAATGATCGTTTACGTGCCCGAGATTGTGTAACGGTACCTGTAGTTGTACCTGAAGCCATTCCTGATGAAGGTACTAGGCTGAGGGTCTGATATTTTTGGCTGACGTTTTTCAATATTCGTAACAAGCTCGTTGACGGAGAGGCAAGCCCTAATGTCTCTGCAGAGGAAAGGAAGTTTCCACTTCGCTAAATGGCTCTGATAAAGGGTTTTGGGTGAACTGAATTTGCCCGATGCCATCATCACTTTCAGCGTCAGAAAAATTTGATTTGTCTTCACTTCCAGAAGAAATATTCGAGAAACCATCATATCTACATCACACAATTCTCTTTGCGACATTATCTGAAATAAAATCGAATTATGTATGAGGAAAGTTACGGTAAGTACGTATGAGTAAAACCGGACACTAAAGCTCGACGTACCGTATGTGGCACATCCATAAAAATATGATTTACTAATCAGTTTACTATTGTAATATAAAAAACACCTTACCTCTGCAAAATATACACCATGTTATAACACACAGTATTTTTCTTCCAGTCAAAACTGTTCATTTACTATTTTTTATTTTATTTGTGTTTTGAGACAGACGACTAACTTAACACTTTCATTTAAATTTCACACTGACTGCGTTATAAAAATAACACGAACGACATCTTTAGGTTAAAAGTCATATTAGTAGGTAGTAGCTTCTATCAAAATGTCTAGAGATGTCCCTATTCATAGTTTTATATTTTATAAGAACGATTAAAGTCGTTGTTCCACATATGGCACCAGGTGCCTTGTAGGGTTAAATGTTATCTGGGGGCACGGTAGTGCCTCCGCCAAGTCTAGCACGAAGCAACACTGCCGTACCACCCTTTTCAGGAATCATTTCGCCGGATTTTCAGGTTCCTAATTGAGAACCTCTGGATAGGACTAGAACGCTGAAATTTTCGTCATCTAGTAAACTATAATCACATACTTGAAATCCAAAATTCCAAGTTGGTAGATCAGATATAAAATACCACTTACTGCGTTTATAAAAATAGGGTTGTTTTAGATATCTGAGATGCTGACGTTACGACCTACAAGAATAAAAAATCTAAGAATAAATCTCGTTTTTTTCTATGCCTATTAAAAAGGTTTCTTTACAGATATTTGCGTAACAAATTGTAGGTAATCACAAACTTAACTTTGACACGGTTTTTCTCGCTATCGTTCACAAGTTGCGTTTATAAATTTCGCGGCAGAACAGACACCAGAAGTCGCGATATAACCTTTATTCGTATAGTTTCCGTACGGGTGCACTTGATACCGTGAATTATATTTGATTGCTCACGAGCTAAACTCAAAGCCGATTACATACAGAGTTACATCACACTTAATTGCTCATGATACATTATCATGCTCACGTCAGGGCACCTGAAGGCCTTCTCTCTCAAGCCTTAGTTACTGATGTACATAACTTTACTTCAAAATATATCACTATGCAACTAGAGGACGCCTGCAGAGCGCACTTATTATTTTAACTATTTCATCACAATCCCGATCAGTATCGGTGACGAAAAAATCTTTATACTTATATGAAATCCTTTCGTTACTGACTGATAGATATACAACGCAAATTCAAAACTATTGAGTGCAAAAAGGTAAAATTTGGCGTGTACGCTGCTTGGGTTCGGTAGAAGTGCACTCAGAAGGGATTCCGATATTCCCACAGGATGGACAAGAAATTGTTAAATAAAAATTAATTGCGGGTAGAGCTTCAGGCACCGCCAGAAGTGTGTATGTGTGAGTAGTACCAGGATAGGATGGGCGGCGATAGCCTAGTGATAGAGACCGACGGACTGCTACGTAGGTGGTCTCGGATTCGAATTCCCGGCACACATCAATGACTTTTCGAAGTTAAGTGCGTATTAAATAGTTAATTTGGTTATTGTCTAATTGTGTAGGGAAACTAGTATCTCCATAATACTCTCGAAAGAAATGTGAAGTCTGCCAACTCGCACAAAAATCAGCGTGGTAGACTATGGTAAGGCCATTCTCGTGGTAAGATAAAGCCCGTGCCCAGCTGTGGAAAAACTTATATACAGGGCCGATGATGATGATGATTTAATATAACATAACATAACTTCACGCCTTTTATCCCCGAAGGGGTAGGCAGTGGTGTATTCCCCCCCGTAGGATCAGGAACCGTGGATTGGACACTCGCGGTGAAGCTAAGAGAGACCCCAGGAGTGGTCGCTCCGCGTGGGCTCAGAGGGGCCTGCGCAGGATGCTACGCAGTCGGGCGCGGTCGCGGGGGGAGAGGCGTGTCGGTGTTGCGTTGTGTAGTGAGGGCGCACCATTCGATGCGTCGCGGTGGGGCCGCAGAGGAGGAGGAGATTTGGTGTTGCGTTGCCGTACTCCCTATCCTCTGCGGCCGCTGGGTGTTTTGGCGGTGGAGCCCAACACCTTATTCCGCCGCCAAGGGGGTTTTGTTCGGGGCCCGCCTGACCATCTGGCGGGCCAATACCCGTCGGGGGGTAGCGACGAATGCTCATGCGATTCCCTACCCTCCGACACACGGGTACATGAGAAAGTCGAGGTGGTTTTTTGTGGTTACACCACATACTCCGGCTCTCATTTCCCCAAGAGTCGGAGATCCGAAGGGATTTTCCACCTCGTAAAAAAATAAAAAAATAAAGGCAGAGGTGTATTACACACCCACACTTCGCCAGTTATGTTTCGGTCCTAATGTAATAGGGGGCGGGCCTATTGCCATCTACCGGGCACATTGTTAAGCGAGCGATAATTAACATTTGATGATTTGTAATAGCATAATATAGCTCCCTTGCCTCTGTGGCCCATTGGATAGTGTATAGGTATGTCTGCTGATGAGGATCCCGGGACGAGTTCAATTCGTGGGTCAGCCAAAAGTTTTATTGAGTTTTTTCCGAATTTCCAGTAGCAGCACGGAGTCTGGCAATGTGCTGGGCAACGGCGATAGGCGCGCCCCCTATATCATATGACCTAAAGGTGAGCAATATGGGTGCAAAATTACACCTCTGCTACACCTTCGGGGATGCAAGTGTGAGCCTATAAAAAATATTAATGAAAAAGTATAGCTTGTTTTGTGACCTGTGCGAGGAAACTGTAACAGGTTTAACATTATGCTTTGTTGTTTCTTGTCGACTTTACTTGTTTATTTAAAAGAATTTCGGTTTGTTTTATTCATAGGAGGCAGCTGTATTCGATTGTGTATTGAAAGTTATAACAGGATTACTAAACTTTGTCGTTAGACAGTTCTGTAAAATATGGAAATAAAAATACGCAGGTTCATATTACAAAAGTTTCAACATAAAGAACTAAGATCATTTTTATTTTAGCTAAGCTTAGTTCTGAATGTCTCAAATCCTCAAATATAACATCACTTACCTTGCCTAGGTACACACATTTTAGGCAGCAATAGCCTAGTAAAGATACTAACAGAAACACAGCGTGCATTGATGACTTTTCTAAGTTATTTGCGTATTAAATTGTTGATTATCGCTTGCTCCGTGCCTCGAAGAGCACGATAAGCCAGTTCACTTGAATATACTGACATTAGTCAAAGCCATGGCACTAGGATAACGGTAGGAAGATACGGATGATGGCATGACACTGCATTGAACACTATCAGAAAGAACAATTTTTATTTATTCATTTACAGAAGACAAATCTCACACCAAACTACATATAAACGCGCTGTGGTTCTGTAATACTAAACTCATAAATTTATCTCACAATAAATTATTTCCCTCGATTTTAATATGAAAGGTAAAACAAATTCACTCCGCTTAGGGTGTATAATGTTTGAAACGGCTCTCTAATCCGCGCAGTAATTACAATATCACGCGTGCTCGCCGGCTCACCACCTACGCTGGACGTTGAAATTTTAAGTAATTGCCGTTTTATTCCACGAAAATGGGACCTCGTTTGTATGGTGATACGTTATAATGAAAAGCTGCGGCGAGCTTGGACATTTTTAACTATGAAATATGGCACTTTATCGGACTGCATATACATCATTATCGCTACTAGTTTTAAACTGATCCGTGTGGTATCTACATAATATGTCCCCGTGTGAAAGGCTGGGATATGTGGCAGACTAGCAGTTTGTCTTTTTTAGACAATGTCCGCTTTAGGACCAAATCTTGAATAGTAGGAGAACTTTACATACATACAACCAATGGACAATGGGAACTTCTGGACTTGGAACAGCCATTTGTAGTTAATAGAGTGTTGTCCGCTGTGGGGATCGAAGCTAGCACTCAACGCAATTAGAAGCTGCAACTGCGGCAAGGCGCATGTTTAAACCACTACATTAAATTTATTTAATAAATTAATTGCATAGGGTTCCCACCAAGAACTTAGGGTCCCAAGCTAACCTCACCTGCAAGTGGTGCACCTGTCGATCAACGGACGAGGCTCTGGCAAACAAAATATCCCGATAAGCGGCAATAGGCTCGCCACCTATTACGTGGGATCAAAACACTGGCGAAAAGTGGGCGTTTAATATGCCTCTGCCTACCCCTTCGGGGAAACAGGCGTGAGTCTATGTATGTGTAGGTATGTAATTAAATAAATTTATTAAAATAAAAATTTAGGTAGGTACTACGTTATCCCTGTTAGGCTCGCCCCTCGTTACATTGGGACCTAAACATAACTGGCGAAGTGTGGGTGTGTATATACCTCTGCCTACCCTTGCGGGGATAAAAGGCGTGAAGTTATGTTATGTTATCCCTGCAGTGTATGTTTCAATTTAACAAAATGGTTAACATTTTTACACGTGACCTAACAAATTAAGTAATTTAAGCGGGATGTGAAAAACCTTTTCTCTAGGCTAGTAAAGTAGTCATCATGCCATTATTATTGATATTTTATGCCATGGAACACCATGACTACTTAAGATCAGACGGCATGGAGTCATTTTGATAAGCTACAACAAAAAATAAAAATATAATTGGACTGCCTCCGTGATCCAGTGGAAAGCGTATGCGTCTGCTGATCGGGAGGTCCCGGGTTCGATTCCCGGGTCGGGCAAAAGTGTTACTGAGTTTTCCCAAATTCTCAGCTGCAGCACGGAGTCTGGCAATGTGCCTGATAACGGCAATAGGCTCACCCCCTATTACGTGGGACCAAAATTCATAATGTATCAAAATGTGGGTGTAATATTAATCCTCTGCCTACCCCTTCGGGGATACAGGCGTGAGACTATAATAAAAAATACTTGTCTATAAACTCAATAGCAGGTGAAATTTAACACGAATATGCGCGACCATTAAGTACTACTGCTGATATGGACCTATATGGTGTGGTTTCACACGTAACATGCTATTTCACGTTACCTGATACTGTTTTGTATGGAATACGAACGGGATTGAATTACTCGGTACACCAGCGGCCATACTCGTGTTTCTTATGGTTTGGATCGTGGAAGACTTCAAAATTCCTCTAGCCACACTACTACAGTTCTGCCATACATAGTTATTTTTTCGTATTAAACACAATAAAATTGTGTTTAACAATAAAATTATCAAGTGAACAGACAAGTATAATATACTAGAGGACGCCAGCAGCTACGCCTGAATTTTTTTTATTTACCCGTTTTGGCCGATCCCGTAGGAATTTCGGGAAATCCCTTCTTAGTGCACCCCTACGGTCCCCAAGGAACATAAATGCCAAATTTCAGCTTCTTGCGCCCAATAGTTTCGGCTGCAGCGTGTCTGTCAGTCAGTCAGTAACGCAAGGATTTCATATGTTAAGATTATTTGTATTTAAAGAATAGATAAACACTGACTTTTTAAATGCTTGTAATTTTATGACCGTCATTTTCAGACTCATCATGCGTTACTAAATTACTACTAAGTAAAAAGACTTCTCATGAATTTGAAGATCATAAATCAACAGTAACGTAAGGGTAAAGAAAATTCAGCAGTTTTGGGCTTAGGTATTCTCAACTAATCAATTATCTGGTATATTGCATCCCGAAAAGAGTGCTTAGATTGCATTCATACTGAGGTAAGTAGAGACAGCTTAAGTTAAGCTTAATTGAAGTTATTTTTAATTAGGTCACGATGTTACATTACATGATTTACCAAACTAAAACGACTGCGTTAATATTGGGGAATTTTAACGTATGTATTATTTGCTTACTACATTTTGCAAGAGTTTGAAAATCGAATAGTTGTCAAAAATGTTACGTCACAGGTGAATGTAGACTATGTGCTTCAAACGTCTAGGTTCATTTTTAACAAACACGCAACGGTTCATCCTTCAAACAGCCTTATCAGCCATTATCGTTATCTGTGCGATGACGCACGGTGACAGCGGCAGCACTAATTTACATGTACCTACCTACCTATTTACCATAGGCCTGGTTTGGCTTTTCTGTGACATCGATATTGCTATGACGAATACAGAATTCGGGTCGGCATTTGGCGAAGTTTGATATCGTTTTAAATACAGGGAACTAATATGATTTAGTGTTTGAGAATCTGTACAACAACTATTGTATAAAGTTATCATTGCTATATATAGATATAAAATTAGTATAGCTACGTAATTATGTTGATGTAAACATAATCGAGACTTTTAAAGGACCATGGATCACCCGAACTATATGTACCACAAATAAATGCAAATATAACATGCTTTGTCGAACTGATTAATTCGATAAATTACCATTTATAAAAAAACACTTTTGGCTGCAGTCTTGGATGTAATCAGGACAACGCTAAATCGTATGCTGATGTTTTATACTAAGTTGAGTTGATGATATGTTTTTATAAAGATGTGAAATAATTGTAACCGTTGGTACTACTACACAGTTACAGTTTAAAATACTGAAGGGACACGACACAGTGAAGTATATATTTATCTTATAAATTATAATTATACACTTTTATCTTCTATGAAATTTTCTCTGACTCTTTTATGAGATATCAGAACGTATTCTATAGGCGGTTCTGACGTCTATAAAAGATTACACCTTTGTCACGGAATGGTCTAATGAGGCTAAACAATGCACGTCATTGTATTAATTTAATAGGCTATGTCTTACGTCAATATACTTAACTTGGACAGATCATTCTTGTACCTAAAAATTGTGATAAAAAGACTATTCACGCACTATGAATTAATTTTGAGTCGCGGTGAACTTTACAAACGTTCATGACACGGAAATATAGTACACCCATAGTCTGAGAATTCTGGGATTGAACCCATAACACTCAATGCAGAGTTAGAGAAGGTAAGTTCTCGTCGCACCCAATTATTTGCTAAGAATTTTCAGGTTGTCTTTATATTTTATGGAATGGTAATCTAGATGAGTTTGATAGGAAATGGCCTAGCTTGTCACCGAGCCTAGACGCTCGGAGGAGTGTAAGGGAGGCCTTGCCTTCGCTGCTCGTGTCTCTACAATTATGTAGGGTCTTTGCTTTAATAACTGTCTTTTATAATGACTCCCAAAACTGTAATAGGTAAGTATATTTAGTTTCTGCGTTTCGTCAAAAAAATTCAGCACTATTAATTCGTTTAAATAACAATCAATTTGTTGTTTTTACTTTTGTTAAGCAAATATGAGATTTACCAAACCACTATAGATTGGTGGTCAGTTTTTTTGTTTTTTTTAACCAAGAATCACAATAAACGTTTGGCTAGCCATTGTTGGAAAATATCGAAAGTAAACAGTGCCATATTAACAATATAGGCGTTTTCACTGAATAAGAGAAACCAATTTGATGGTAACACAAACAAAGCTATAAAAACAGAAAATTTATTTTGTTGAACCTCAGACAAATAGTTGATAAAGCTATATTATTTTTGGTATAGTAATAACTATATAACTGTTTTGAGGAATAATAGACGTAGAGGTAAAATTTATGTTAGACTAGCTGTTTCCCGCGGTTTCACCCGCGTCCTGAGGGAACTACTTCGCGTACCCCTGGTACATCAGCTATCCGTCAGTGAAAGTCCTGTCAAAATCGGTCCAGTCGATCCAGAGATTAGCGAGAACAAACAGACAGACAGACAGACAAAATTGTAAAAAAAATCATTTCGGTATATGTACCGTGTATAGATCCATATGCATTTAGTAAAAAGCGGTTATTTTAATATTACAAACAGACACTCCAATTTTATTTATACGTATAGATGTATAGAAGTGTTAGGTGTCTCGCCTGCTCCTAATGGTCTTATACTCCTTATTTAAATAGGCATACGCTCTTATTTATTTACTAGAGGACGCCAGCAGCTACGCCTGCGATTTATTTAAATTTACCCGTTTTGGCCGATCCCGTGGGAATTTCGGGAAATCCCTTGTGCACCCCTACAATGCCCAAGGAACATACATGCCAATTAATATTTCAGCTTCCTGCGCCCAATAGTTTCGGCTGTAGCGTGTATGTCAGTCAGCAAGTAACGCAAGGATTTTTATCAAGATACTTATATGTATATTAAGATTTCGTACATGGAAAACTTACAGCTAAAAATATTGTGTTTATCATTAGTATTACATCTGTAAGCGAAATATAAAGTTTTCACTTATAGCTGTAGAGTGCGTATTCATTGGAGTACATGTTCTTTTTTTTTACGAAGTTGAGCTGCACCTATCAACGTGTAATATTTATTGGCGAGGTAAGTTGTCATTTATTTTACAAGTTCTATGCCTAAAATCACAAAATATTCTATCCATAGAGAATTCATCATCGTCTTAACGCTGTCCTGGCAGCAATCCAAGACTATTGGAGCCTGAGTCTGCTTAGGGGACAATTGTTTGTTGATAATTTATTTAAATCGATTTTTTGCCATCAGCATACTTACGGCCGGTTTCTGAATTGAGAGTTTCAGCTTTCATCAGTTGAAAATTTCGGAACTAGTTGAAGTCAACTTACGTTTTTTCTGTTTCACAGGTCAGAGTGAGATTTCTTCAGAGCACTTTCAACTGAGTATTCTTCAAATCATAAATAACTCAAACCGAACAACACTAGTACGTTCCGATACAAGTAAAAAAACCGGTACTAACCATAAATTTATATTAATTAACATTTTACAAAGAAGCACACTTGTCAGTTAATTATTTATATGCGGAAACAAAAAAAAGTCGATATAAAGTTGTATTTAAAATTATTTCAACGATTATTTAATTTTAATGAAAAGTTTGTTGAATTTGTTCAATTCGGTATAGTGAAAACGGAACGTGTATGTTATGTCAAAGTCAGTTTGTTTTATTTTTAAATCAAAATATTTGTGGCCAGGTATATTTGAGGTATAATTCTATATACCTCCATGGTAGCCACCATAGAGGTATAATATAGAATTATACCTCCATGGAGGCCACAGCGAAATTATTTGGATTGATTTAACACGAAAATCTCTTAGGTATTTATATTTTCTATTCTTCTATTTGTTCCTAATAATGTTGTAATCTATTTGTTCCAAATACTGAATAGTCTGAACCTTTTTTCTATAAATTCACTTTGACGACCTTCTTGTTGTGAAGACGTCAGTATGACGAAACAGCTGCTTGGCAACCTTAGTGTGGATAGTTTGACATACTGGCTGTCATATTACCCGTGATCATGGGTTAAAAGGCCAAAGTTGTATAATTAAATATTTCTCAATTTATCAGGGCTAAGTGAGGTTTGACAAATGTCAAATGTTTTCAGAAACGCGAATATAGAGTTGATATGGAGTTGAGCTATGGGTGCATAGGGTTCCCACCAAGAACTTAGGGTCCCAAGTCAACCTCACCTGCAAGTGGTGCACCTGCCGATCAACGGACGAGGCTCTGGCAAACAAAATATCCCAATAAGCGGCAATAGGCTCGCCACCTATTACGTGGGATCAAAACACTGGCGAAAAGTGGGCGTTTAATATGCCTCTGCCTACCCCTTCGGGGAAACAGGCGTGAGTCTATGTATGTATGTATGTATGTATATGGAGTTGATCATGAGTTGATCATATGTTGTGTCAAATTTAAGATTTTACAAGCACAAATACTCAAAATGTGGTGAACAATTTTTTGTGAAACAGAAAATTGATTAAGTAGTATATAATTAGTGTTTAAATTGTTCTCAACACGAAATTCTCAAGTCAGAAACCGGCCGAATATCTATCAGAAATTGTTGAAGCAAGTGTTAGAACCTTCTTTTTACTTGATACTACATTGATTGTTTAAGATTGTTGTGACTGAAGTGATCATATAACTAATTTTATTGTAGTTTTTATTTGTAGTAAATTCAATTTATTTAAATAGGACTTTGTATAGTAAGTATTTGATAATTCAAAGCTCGCTCAATACGGAAGCAAAATACATCTTTGCTACGTGTATCCATAAAAGGATATAACTGTAAATTTCAAAGATTTTCTATGAAAGCCCGTAGGCTCTAGCATAAGTAATGTCGTAAACCTGTACGGTGAAGTAAGGACACTGCGATAAGGTAGACAATGGGTGAAACTCATAAGTTAGTCCTGTAATCTTAGGAGCCAGCCGATGAAAAGGTACAAATACATTGCTGAGACAATCTTCGGTATATTATTATTATCTGTGTGTATATATAAAATTCTAACGTTACTGACCGACTGACAGACCACGGAATTGGGAAGAAACGCAAAAATAAAAAAAATGTGCGGTCATAGCTGCGGGTATCTCCTAGTACTTACACCCTAAAATATCAGAAATCTTATGAATTTGTATACAGTATTGCTTGGTTCTGAATTCATTATCATCTGTTTACAACACCTGCGAAACATTTACAAATGTTTGCGAATGTTTGAGGTTTCGATTTAGTTGAGCCTGAATTCAAATGTTGTTATTTATTACCTTAGCGATCTGCTACGAGGATGAGTAGTGAGTACATAGACTTCAACCGCGGCTTTGCCCACGTGGTACTATTTGCCCTCTCAGAGTGGACGAGATAGTGTAATAGTGACGAACTATGGCTTGTTCGCATGGCATATAGATATAAAAATATATCTATCAGATCTGCCTGATCTGAATGGCAAGAAGTAGAAAAATATTTGATCATTAGCATAGATATGTCATTTCATACCTATTTTAAGTCCGAATGTAGGTACCTAGTTGGCTTCTTAAAGTACCTTGCATCACAAAGTCATGTTACTGCAGACGGTGTACTTTCAAAAGATGTAGTTATAACGCTTGTCGGTATGAATAAGTACTCAGATCATTGAAGTAAGGAGATATGCCCCGGCCTAGAGAACCAGTGTCGCCAATTCTTTTACACCCACACACCTGCGCTCTATAAACGCTTCGCTTCTAATACGCACATAACTATAACGGCGCTTCCATTCGCCACTCACACAAGTAAATTCACGCTTAACAAGAAACATCGCCTATGTCTCGTACGTGCGCATGAAGAAGATAGCATTTTACTCACACATTGATAAATGCAATAACATTTACACGATTACACTAGGGGTTGACTCTATCGATATAAAATATCGATAATAAAAGCTCATTGATATTTTTTTGTATAAATGTATTGTCTGGCTAGTTAGCCTATTAGTTAGTGACGCTGTCTGCTGAGCCTGAGGTCGTGGATTCCATGCCCGTCTAGGACAATTTAATATATTATGATGAGCTCAATGACTTGTTCTGTGTTTGAGTATAATTTATGTATAATGTGTTTTTATTTTAAAATATTATCCTACTTATATTATAAACTAGCTGACCCAGCGAACTTCGTATCGCCTTCTTAAGAGTTTTTATTTATCTAATTCCCTTTTTTCCAAGCCCCTTTTCCAAAGTTACCATTGACTTAGCGCTTAATCTCTTATCATTTCAGAGTCTATAAATGATGAACAAACAAACATAGATTTTTATATAATATTGAATTCCCATTCCTTAAAATAACGGAGACGATACCAATATCGACTTTAAAAAAAATCCCGTTCGCCATCTTTGATTTCCTATCCGCCATCTTCTATCACGAAATAGATGTTGTATTTAGATTCACCATCCCTTAAATCATCAAAGACGATACCAATAATGATTTTTAAAATTTTTCCCATCCGTCATCTTTGATTTCCCGTCCGCCATCTTGGATCACTAAATAAATTTCATATTATTAATCAGCGTCCCGAAAATCTCGAAAACGATACCCATATAGATTGTATCCTGTTCGTTTAGCCTTTTTTGCCTTTGACCCAACTCGGAATAATTGGCCTATCATAGGCAATAACAATTTTTAAAATCCGACTGCTAGTTCCTGAGATTAGCCGACATTATCTTTTAGCCTTTTTAGCCTTTTGCCCAGCCCCAAAGGGTCGAAGCGTTATGTTATATAGCCTATAGCCTTCCGGAATAACTGCGCTATCGTATACAAAAATAATTTTTCAGATCCGGCCGGTAGTTCCTGAGATTATCGCGTTCAAACAAACAAACAAATAAACTCTTCCGCTTTATTATATTAGTATAGAAGTATAGATATGCGAACTATTTAATCAACTTGCACAATATGACATTATGTAGGTACTGACAGCTATGCGATAGCACATGCACAGCAATTAATTATCAGCGCATGCGTTCTTACTTCCAAGAGGTAAATTTGTGCCGTACAAACTTCTACCCTCCCTGCAATCCCTCCCATTTTAATTTTTACAACTTATGGTAGCCTATATCCGTCTCCATGGTCCAATATATGTATCGCTATATTAAAATTTCAACAAAATTGGTTCAGCCGTTTTAGCGTGAAATCGGAACATACATACATACACAATTTCGAATTTATAATATTAAGTAGGGATTATCAATGGGTTTCTTCTGACATGAAGCCCGCTGGGCGGCAGCACTGAGACTTCAGGTCGGGAAACCTGTCAAAGCTGCCATCAAACAAAGAAGTATATCAACGCGCACGCGAATTTGAACTTTCTGCAGCAGTAATAAATTACAAATTGACTCTACGTTTTAGTTAGAAAACGTTTGTATGGGAAAAAGAAAAGGGCTTTTTTTGGGCTTTTCCGGCAATTATAAGAATTTTTCTCGCCGTAAAAACCATCTTTGAACTTCAACAAACATATAAAAAAAAGAATTGGTCAAATTGGTCCAGGCGTTGTTGAGTTATGCGCTTACCAACACATTTTGCGATTCATTTTTATATTATAGATGTACGAGATACTTATATTATAAGAGTACGGATGTTTAGAATAAGAATAGAATTAAATAGAATAAGATTTTATTTTAGATGTTTGGATTTAAATCACGCAAAAACGGCTGAACGGATTTTGATGAAAGGACAATGGCAGATCTCCATACATCGAAATGTCTGACATTAAATTGAAGCGCACCGTAATAAAAAATATATTAAAAAATTCGGCGTAAGTAACAGAGTCTATAAATGATTCTATTTTCACTCGGGAAACCCGCAAAAATAAGATATCGGTGTTTTAGTTTTTAGTTAAGAATGACCAATGTAGGTACGTTTGAATTATCAAATGAAATTATGTCAGATTGACATCAAAACGCTGAAGTATTTGTAGCATCTAACTGTTACAGCCAAAGACAAAAGCAGAGCTGCACATTTTAAATCGATTTTATGTGAAATCGATACAACATTAAAACGATGCTGTGACGTTTGTATTTGATTTAAAAGTTGTTTTGCTTTAGAAATTATTAGCTTATTGATATAATGTTAATTAAAGATTAAATAACTGCATTTTAATAATTATATTTTAATAATCGATACGGATAAATAACACTCTCGTCTATTCCTGTCACACCATTGTCTATGGCAACAATCAAATACTATAGTAGTTACCTAGTTCGTAATCAATTGGAATGCTTTTTATCATCATAAAATACTCCAGCTTTAACGAGACAAAGTGAAAATATTAAAAATCGCATAAAAAATAAACAATTTGTTTTGTTCATATGAAGTTTAAGGTCGCCACAACAAACCCAGACCGAATTCTGCCATTGTTCTTTGGTACACAGATAGATTATTACTTGGATTGACTATTTGTATTAACATTCCACGCCAGTGGAGCTGCGGGCGGTAGCTAGTAATATATATATAAACTTACGCCTGTTTCCCTGAAGGGGTAGGCAGAGGAATTTTAAACGCCCACTTTTCGCCAATGTTTTGATACCACGTAATAGGTGGCGACACTATTGCCGCTTATCGGGATGTTTTATTTGCCAGAGCATCGTCCGTTAATCGGCCGGTGTACCACTTGCAGGTGAGGTTGGCTCGTGATTCTTGGTGGGAACCCTATGCATCCAAAATATTATAATATAAGAATTAATAAAGCACTGCTGAGTTTGAAATCAGATGGCCGTGTGTCAGCTGTCTATAGTATTATTTCATTTCATTTAAGTACTGAGCACGTCTAATAATAATTATATAAAAATGAGTGTGTGTTTGTTTGTCATAATTAATTAATCATTATGTTCCTTTAATGTATATAAATAAAAGTAACTAAATTAATCATTTTTTATATGTAATGTACATGTCATTTGTAATTATTATCTATAATATAAAAATGAATCGCAAAATGTGTTGGTAAGCGCATAACTCAACAACGCCTGGACCAATTTGACCAATTCTTTTTTTTATATGTTTGTTGAAGTTCAAAGATGGTTTTTACGGCGAGAAAAATTCTTATAATTGCCGGAAAAGCCCAAAAAAAGCCCTTTTCTTTTTCCCATACAAACGTTTTCTAACTAAAGCGTAGAGTCAATTTGTAATTTATTACTGCTGCAGAAAGTTCAAATTCGCGTGCGCGTTGATATACTTCTTTGTTTGATGGCAGCTTTGACAGGTTTCCCGACCTGAAGTCTCAGTGCTGCCGCCCAGCGGGCTTCATGTCAGAAGAAACCCATTGATAATCCCTACTTAATATTATAAATTCGAAATTGTGTATGTATGTATGTTCCGATTTCACGCTAAAACGGCTGAACCAATTTTGTTGAAATTTTAATATAGCGATACATATATTGGACCATGGAGACGGATATAGGCTACCATAAGTTGTAAAAATTAAAATGGGAGGGATTGCAGGGAGGGTAGAAGTTTGTACGGCACAAATTTACCTCTTGGAAGTAAGAACGCATGCGCTGATAATTAATTGCTGTGCATGTGCTATCGCATAGCTGTCAGTACCTACATAATGTCATATTGTGCAAGTTGATTAAATAGTTCGCATATCTATACTTCTATACTAATATAATAAAGCGGAAGAGTTTATTTGTTTGTTTGTTTGAACGCGATAATCTCAGGAACTACCGGCCGGATCTGAAAAATTATTTTTGTATACGATAGCGCAGTTATTCCGGAAGGCTATAGGCTATATAACATAACGCTTCGACCCTTTGGGGCTGGGCAAAAGGCTAAAAAGGCTAAAAGATAATGTCGGCTAATCTCAGGAACTAGCAGTCGGATTTTAAAAATTGTTATTGCCTATGATAGGCCAATTATTCCGAGTTGGGTCAAAGGCAAAAAAGGCTAAACGAACAGGATACAATCTATATGGGTATCGTTTTCGAGATTTTCGGGACGCTGATTAATAATATGAAATTTATTTAGTGATCCAAGATGGCGGACGGGAAATCAAAGATGACGGATGGGAAAAATTTTAAAAATCATTATTGGTATCGTCTTTGATGATTTAAGGGATGGTGAATCTAAATACAACATCTATTTCGTGATAGAAGATGGCGGATAGGAAATCAAAGATGGCGAACGGGATTTTTTTTAAAGTCGATATTGGTATCGTCTCCGTTATTTTAAGGAATGGGAATTCAATATTATATAAAAATCTATGTTTGTTTGTTCATCATTTATAGACTCTGAAATGATAAGAGATTAAGCGCTAAGTCAATGGTAACTTTGGAAAAGGGGCTTGGAAAAAAGGGAATTAGATAAATAAAAACTCTTAAGAAGGCGATACGAAGTTCGCTGGGTCAGCTAGTATTAAATAAAAGCACAGAAGTAAAGAAATAGAACAACACAATAATATGAAACGAAATAAAGTGATCCTACTTATTTAGGTAGCTATATTTTGAAATGTTGTAATATACCTACTATGAGTAAATACAGTGTAAGGTAACAGGGAGAACTAAATAAAATTCACGCAACACTGTTATCAAATATTTATTAATTCCGTAAAATAGAATATATGTACATATTCTACGCTATCATATCACTGGCCGGTAAAATGTAGGTATTTATTTAGTTTTAGTTATCTATAATATAAAAATGAATCGCAAAATGTGTTGGTAAGCGCATAACTCAACAACGCCTGGACCAATTTGGCCAATTCTTTTTTTTATATGTTTGTTGAAGTTCAAAGATGGTTTTTACGGCGAGAAAAATTCTTATAATTGCCGGAAAAGCCCAAAAAAAGCCCTTTTCTTTTTCCCATACAAAAGTTTTCTAACTAAAACGGAGAGTCAATTTGTAATTTATTACTGCTGCAGAAAGTTCAAATTCGCGTGCGCGTTGATATACTTCTTTGTTTGATGGCAGCTTTGACAGGTTTCCCGACCTGAAGTCTCAGTGCTGCCGCCCAGCGGGCTTCATGTCAGAAGAAACCCATTGATAATCCCTACTTAATATTATAAATTCGAAATTGTGTATGTATGTATGTTCCGATTTCACGCTAAAATGGCTGAACCAATTTTGTTGAAATTTTAATATAGCGATACATATATTGGACCATGGAGACGGATATAGGCTACCATAAGTTGTAAAAATTAAAATGGGAGGGATTGCAGGGAGGGTAGAAGTTTGTACGGCACAAATTTACCTCTTGGAAGTAAGAACGCATGCGCTGATAATTAATTGCTGTGCATGTGCTATCGCATAGCTGTCAGTACCTACATAATGTCATATTGTGCACGTTGATTAAATAGTTCGCATATCTATACTTCTATACTAATATAATAAAGCGGAAGAGTTTATTTGTTTGTTTGTTTGAACGCGATAATCTCAGGAACTACCGGCCGGATCTGAAAAATTATTTTTGTATACGATAGCGCAGTTATTCCGGAAGGCTATAGGCTATATAACATAACGCTTCGACCCTTTGGGGCTGGGCAAAAGGCTAAAAAGGCTAAAAGATAATGTCGGCTAATCTCAGGAACTAGCAGTCGGATTTTAAAAATTGTTATTGCCTATGATAGGCCAATTATTCCGAGTTGGGTCAAAGGCAAAAAAGGCTAAACGAACAGGATACAATCTATATGGGTATCGTTTTCGAGATTTTCGGGACGCTGATTAATAATATGAAATTTATTTAGTGATCCAAGATGGCGGACGGGAAATCAAAGATGACGGATGGGAAAATTTTTAAAAATCATTATTGGTATCGTCTTTGATGATTTAAGGGATGGTGAATCTAAATACAACATCTATTTCGTGATAGAAGATGGCGGATAGGAAATCAAAGATGGCGAACGGGATTTTTTTTAAAGTCGATATTGGTATCGTCTCCGTTATTTTAAGGAATGGGAATTCAATATTATATAAAAATCTATGTTTGTTTGTTCATCATTTATAGACTCTGAAATGATAAGAGATTAAGCGCTAAGTCAATGGTAACTTTGGAAAAGGGGCTTGGAAAAAAGGGAATTAGATAAATAAAAACTCTTAAGAAGGCGATACGAAGTTCGCTGGGTCAGCTAGTAAAATTATATTAAAATCATCTTTACTGTTTCAAACGCCAGTGTAATCATTATCTGCTTACGAAACAATAGCGCTTCAAAAGCAAATAAAATAATTGTTTATAACTTACATTATTATTTTGCAATGTTTATATCGATATTATACAAATTGCAGTTACTCGTGGTACACCACTAATTCGCTCCTTTGGCGAGCGATGCAACCCAACGCTCACAGCGGCAGATACTACAAACGCCTACAATAGTCAGCGGTATCGATGTGTGTTTATTCCATTGCGCTCTAAATTAGTGTAACCTGACAGTTTCACAGTACAAAACCATCAATGGAAATAATTATAATGCAGTTTTGTGACGAAGGATAGTGTTAGTACGTTATCGTTGTAGAGGCACATATTTTATTTGAAATAACGACGACGATGTTCGAAGACCTCCTAACTAACAAAAAGCAAATTTTACAGGAGGCGAAAAAAACGTTTTATTTCTTTTTGTACCTATTTTATGAAAATATGTTCTAAAGCAAGTTGTTATTAAATGGGGCTGCGAAATTGATGCTAACATTGATTTTACGTACAGACAAGTGGTTTTCAAGTTAGTGTCAGTTAGGAGTTATTAGTTTCACTAATGTCCATGTCAAACTTATTTTGATGAAGTTAAGAGGTATTACTTAATAAAAGTTTTAGGAAATAATTACGAAATTCTTTATTAGATAACCAATAAAATAAGTTTTTTACTCTCTACTTGTAATTGAAAACCTATTACTTAAGCCTCACAAAAAAATCACGTTAAATTACTCAGTCTAATTCACATGAACTTAAATGTATTAAAAAATACTTGTATTGAAAAATCACATGCATGTTTTGTACTTTCATTAAAGAAATAACATAAATTTAACTGTTTTATACCTACTCTCACTGAAAAAAACACATACTTAAGTACCATAAAGTAACACAACATAACATAACTTTTTCCCTTGTCCTACTAATCATTATACATTTTTCATTTATACTTTCTCATTATATAATTAAGTAGGTAGGTTCTTATTATACAATTAATTATTAGAAATAACATAACCTAGGCGTATCTCTTTTTAAGAATAATTAATTTGTACGTTATAACAAACTGAGTTCTTTAACACAATAATACTAAATAGATAGGTAAATAGAGTTTGGTTTAATCATAATTACACTTTCTTAAAGAGAAATGAGTAACAATAGAGCTTTAATTAGTCAGGTAAGTAAAATTTTACAGTTTATTAATTATTTTTAGGTAAGTTATCGTAAAAAGCATGGCAATCTTGAGGTATGACAGATTTAAGCTGTTGCAAATGATTGTATTTACTAGAAGTGATAGGTATAGGACCAGAATGAAGTCTTTGATATATGACATCACGATTAACAACTTGTTGCCTCTGAGGCAAATCAAGCCAATCTTCGTCAAAATCTAGTTTGACCTGTATTTTGCTATCGGAGGTATATTTAATCGCTCGAATATCGGTGACCTGCGCATACTTTATGTCCTGGCCGAATACTTTTGTACACCCAAGTTTCGGTGTCACCATAATTCTTGACAAATTCGTGGTCGATTGTGACCACCTCATAAGGTGGGCCATTACGCGCCTCTTTTGACACAGTACTATAATCGCTGGGTAAGTGTATTTCTCTATTCTTCAACTTCCTTTCTATTGCACTATGGACTGAATCGCATTCCATTTGCGTGTGCCCTGGTATCAAAAACTTTTGAGTTATTGTTACTCCATGCAGTTTGCTAAAGTTGAGTAGAGCGTTAGCTTACGTTTCGGTTTTGGTATGTACATCCGTCAGAAAAAATTACAATAGGAAGTTTAAGAGGCAAGCAGTGTCTTGCTAGATAATCCAATAAGAATGAAACGAACGTATTCGCTGTTAGATCTGCTGCAGTTTCGTTGAACCAATAACAAGTGCAGTGATTGCTAGCCAAATTGTAGACAGTAAAATTATATCAGGTTAATTTAGTTTTAAAATAGAGTGCGCTTGCTGTAAGATAAGGGCATACCTTTACAGATTGCAGGTCCATCGTATGTAAAATGCATTCTTTTTTAACTGCCCTCTTTTGGTCGTCGGCTTTTTCTTTCCTGGCTCTGTCCTTCTGGATCAGATGCATTTGGTAATCAGCATCATTCAAGTTTCCAGCGAACCAAGTCGAGCACGTGTCGCACATGTCTTTTTTCAATGTAAGTAAAGACAGATTTTTTTCATTGAATCGCTTTTCAAAGGTATACCTGCAGACAGCCACCTTATTGTTCGAGGAGCAAAATTCTTTATAGAATTTAAATAAATCTGAAAGTGACTTAAAAACTGGCTCTAAAAACAGTTTGCTGGTATCCTTGCGAGCATAATGTGATGGCAACTTGGGTAAATCGTTGAAAAAGGTTTCCAATGCTATCATTTTTTGCTTACTTTCTTCATTACGCTCTACTGTCCGTGAGGAATTCTCTTGTGAAGGAGTCATGCAAAATTCAGACTGCTTTACCCATGACTGGACAGTGTAAGACCCTAGAGATAACGTGTTCAAAAACATTTCTCTGCAGACTTGAACTTTTTCGGCTCCTTTGCTCGACAGCGGTAAAGAGTATTGTAGAGTACCTTGACGTCTCGAATTTGTCTTATTCTTTACTGTTTTTCGCTTCGTGTCGGCGCGTGTTACTAGACCGTTAACGAAAATCTTGCGTTGATCCCAGGTAAGCGTCTTCCAAAAGTGACTGTGAATCTTTTTACGATTTTCCTCAGTAATCTGCGAACAACCCCTTAGTTTGCTTCGTTTACAAAAGTCTGAGTTACATGTTTCTCCTAGTTGCCTCGCTGATCTCACAATATCATGTGTTTTGCGCCGCCCAGGAAGTTTTTGATATCCAACATATTCTTCCCCTTTCATTCGCATTATCTTTGTTTTATTCCTGGACCATTCACGAGGTTTAGCTTTGCGTCGTCGGATTTTTCCCTCGTCAAGATCTCCGTAAAGATTTTCTACGGTACTTTCGCAGTCGGTTCTAGAGCCCTCAAGATCATTACTCGGGAAATACTCCTTGTCATCATCTGACGATTCAGGAAGTTCATAGCGTCTACTTAAATGTGTACTAATAAAAGTACCTGTCACAGCCGTGGTCGACTTACATTTTCGGATAGCGATCGGTAACTTCATAATGTCTGATGTTAAATTCGACAGCGAAAGAGATTTCCATTTCTGAGATGGCTTTATAATTGCTTCATCAGTAGTTTTAGTTGACAGCAAGGTACTATAATTATTCAAGGTATAACAGTTGGTCTTTTCCATGGCAGGGACTGATTTACATCTGGTAAATTTATGTTGGACTTCCGTATCTTGTGTTAGGTCGGAAATTGAAAGAGATCGCACCTGGTGCATTGCAGTATCAGCCTGTATAGGTCTCACTGAATCCAAATAATTTTGTTTTATTGTAAACTGTTCACATCTTACTGCATTGTTAATGTCTTTTATATCAGCGAACAAAATCCATACATTCTCATTAACAGGTTCATTATAATGTCCGTGTATCAAGTCTGACTTAAATTTTCGATGGAGACTAAATATAGCTTAACTGTCTTGTGTCAAATCAGAAAGAGAGACAGATTTTTGTAGGCGACATATGGGCGACAAAGGCATTGAATCCAAACATATTTTTTCACTGCTAGAAATTTTGCTAACAGGAAGAGACATTTGCGCCGCCGGTAACGACTTTGTACGTTTGCAAGAAATTGGTGATTCTGCAATATGCTGACCACGCGGGCGCTTAACTGGTGTTCGTTGTTGGTTGTTCTCAATACCAATATTTTCTTCCTTTTTTTGAGCCTTTAACTGCTTAGTACCTAAAATTACATAATATTTTTTTATAACTTTCCTACAGTAGAATGTAAAATGGTTAATAGACAAACAAATTTAATTTGATAAAAACATACATTTAAGTACTTACGTTTTGTATCAGGAGCACTAATATTATCTGACGGTAAATTTAACGCACGAAATATTTTACGTGCTCGTAGTCCTTCCGTCAGTCTCGCCCTCGACGACATTTTGGCTAAAACAATCAAATCTATCAAGTAGGTATGTTCATGACACGAGAAACAATAAGTTAAATTACATGCTAATAACTTCTATCAAACAAACAATTATAATATTTAGTTCAAAAAATAAAACGAATAACTTCTATCTGCTAGTTAGAAATCAAAATGTATTTGAAAAAACATGATATTAGAACTAATAGCTCCTATCTACTAGATAGGTATTAGTAGGTTCTAAGTAAACTTGGAATAATCAAACTAATAGCTCCTATCTACTCCTAACTAATTTTAAATTTGTATTTTTAGTAATTTAGGCACAATAAAATACGAGCTATCTAAACATACTACATTCATTTCGTTAATATGAGGATAAATTGTAAGCTAAATTGGAAATTTAACTACTTCGAAATGTACGCGACTGCTTATGAGCCGGCAAAATAAAATAGAAAGTAAATCGATGAGTTTTATAAATGAAAAATACGTAAAACACCATTAGTTTCGTCAAATACATAAAGTAATTTACTTACCAGGGTAGTATCACAATTATTACAAAACACAACAGTTAATTACTCTTGATTTTACATAAATATTTACACTAAATGAAAAAACCTGTTGTCTCTTGACAAAAAACAACGACAATGGCCGCCGCACGCGCCTCCCGTGACGTCGCACCACCTCACGCCACTCAACAGTTTGATCTCTTTCGCACACTGTTGCCAATTCGTCAGTTCTCCGGCAAGAACGAGCGAGATTAGACGTGTTTGATGGTAGATAGGAGGTATTAGCAGCAAAATGAGTTCGGAAGTAACTTAGGAGATATTCATTTTGGTAAGTTAGAATATATTAGCAGCAATTCAGGCTAACACGCTCAAAGCGTAATATTAGGAGGTATTCTCATTATGAATTTGTGGCGTTATTTATTACAAAATCACTTCGGAGTCT
This sequence comes from Euclidia mi, assembly GCA_944739405.2. Lineage (NCBI taxonomy): Eukaryota > Metazoa > Arthropoda > Insecta > Lepidoptera > Erebidae > Euclidia > Euclidia mi. The sequence goes on from OX123197.2 coordinate 27,073,108, forward strand.
TTGCCAGTCGGTGCGAAATTGAACTCTAAGTACAGTGGCATAGATAACTTATTTTGGCCCCGGGTGTCAGTTAGGAGGTCTTCGAACATCGTCGTCGATATCTTGTTTTATGCAAATTAATAGTAAAATTGTCGTTGTTACATGTGGTATGTGATTCCATTCCTCGCATAGGTTTGAATTTTGCTCGTATTTTGACACGTAAACACTGCACAGCTAGGCGTTTTGAAAAAAATTGAGTAAGTTTCGGGTGCGCATTCAAATTGCAACTGATCGCGACATGCGGGCGCGCGACGGCGAGTATGCGACGTAGAGCATACTGCGTTCGCACGCGCCGAGCGTTCATTACATATCTATTACTTCTATGATCTGAGGAATAAGTAACTAGTCGTCGCTCGGTGTGAAAATGTTTGGGGCGTTGCTATGTTTAGCGATGCACGTCACTCGGTTGAAATGATGATGACGTAGTGAGGAGTACTTTTAGGGTAATGAGTATAGTGTTACATAATTTTATATTACGTAGTAGTAAGTAAAAAATAAGTATTTCAGGAAAGTTATCAGCCAACGTCACCGTTACATAGTGAACATTTTATCTACGAATCTCATACGAATGTGGGGATGATGTGTGTGTGGTAAAATAAGTAATTCAAAGTACGGATATATACATATACCTAAGATTTACTGGCCAGTTGATAAATATAAATATACTACAAAACTACAGTCTAAGTGTACAGGTGCGGGGAAACGACTGCTGCACTATGCTAATGTTATAATGCGCTTTGTAAATAATCTGAAGTGTCTGCAGCCGCAACACGTACGAAACGCTTTGCTTCCTCTTTTAAAATGCGTACTGTCAAGGTGTGGAACTCTCTCTGAGCATATGTCACCTGATGAGTACAAGCTGGTACTTTACAGGGTGTTTTGAAGTCGCGGGTGAATAGGTGTACCTTCTAGGAAAACGCTCCGAAGATGGTATGAACTGGATGTTCTGTATCATCGCGTAACATCATGCGAGATCTCGGTCAAAAGTTAGCCTGTTGATTCTATAAAAATATATTAAACTAGATGAGCCCGCGGTTACAGCCGCGTTATTTAAGGCTACTGCTCCGCTCCCGTGGCTCATAGCGTGATGTTATATAGCCTATAGCCTTCCTCGATAAATGGGCTATCTAACACCGAAAGAATTTTTCAAATCGGACCCGTAGTTCATGAGATTAGCACGTTCAACCAAACAAACAAACAAACTCTTCAGCTTTATATATTAAGTAGGTATAAGATAATAAAGAGCGCCCCAGAATTTATTTCACTATTTTATCGTACATATTTGAAATTATATACTACTCGTTGGTTCTCACCTCGTTATTGAACCGTAGCATCGCTCACCCGTGCTATAACATTCCATATCACATTCTTTGACTTTTCTATTGCTCAGCTCCTAAAGTTCGTTGTGTGATGTAGCATAGCATACAGTGTTTCTCATCAATGTGGTTTTACAAAAATATTTTCCAAACTCCATTTTAAGTTTCAGAGACTAGAGCGTTCAAGCAAACAATAATTTCAGTTTAATTCTACTAACATTGAAAATAGATAGTAATTTTGAATTCTTCATGTCAAGAAATTTGGTTTCTTTATGTCATATCTCCCTAAAAGTATTACTTTAATGTCAACGCCAATTTCATCGAGATTTAATTTACTTACAAACAACTTCAGTTCCCAAGTTTTGAGTCGTAATATTAAAGTTAGCTACATGTCGCTCTCGGCAAACTTTCATCTTCCGCTATCTTTTGATCGGCATTTACTTTGTGTGGATTTTAACTTGCGGCTGTTTTCGGATTACAGTTCAGATTTTGATTTTGATTGAGGCTCCAGTCTATCAAAATGTTTTGATTGAATTAATGCAAGTAATATCAAGATTCACATTAAGTTCAGTGTTTTCATGTGTGTTGTAACAACCAATAAAGAATAAAGAAAATACGTCTTGTAGTTGGTTCATTTTAAATCAAACTTCATAAATTCTAAAGTCTAAACCATTGAAATTATATTAATTGGTTTACTTCTACTCAATTCCAAAAGGATAAATCAAATTGCTAGTGAATAATACCAATTAGTCTAAACAAATATAACAACGAGGTACATTCAGGAGCTCTTTATAGTTTTTGTTAGACATACAAAACAACATTACTATGAGAAGCAAAAACCTGTATAACACGGCGTAGTAACGATCGCTCAATACTAAGAAACACATTGGAAACGTTACACTGAGTCTATTCTCTGATTTGTTTACCCATTACGTGCAATAACTACGTCACATGTCGTATTACAGTCTAACGTTATACAACGTACTCTTTTACTTTAGATAATGTAACTATTTGAATTGGGAACATCATTGGAAAAGTTGGAATAGTTAGAGATGATAGTTGAGCGCGCTGTATATATACCTGCACTTATACATATACCTACGGTGTTTACAAGAGGATTGTAGTAAATGCTTATAACAATTTTAGTGAAGTAGTTGTAAGTAATTATCGTATTGTCCAAAGTGACGTATTGTTTAATGGAAATGTAAGACCAAATAAGTAGAGCACAAGAAAATTCAAACCTTTCTGTCACAATAAATGTGTAGAATCATAATTTACTGGTACTTTTGCAACTACCATTTCTTTCCTACGAATAATCTCTATCCAAAGGTTGCCTGGTAGAAATCGCTTTTAACGATAAGGCCGCCCATTGTACTGTGTTTGTAAAACGATTCATTATGTAATTTTTTTTTAATAATTTTAGTGTTCAATAAAATATTAAATAAATAAATAAATGTGCTTAAAAATAATTGGAATGGAGGGGACTGACTGTCAAAATGGTGGCTTTGTTTTTATCGAACAATAAATTCTTGTACCTAAGTCATAAATCTCCAGGATATCGCTGTAATACCTTCCTGCAAAATTTAATGGGAGCCGTAAAATAATCTCGTAAAATATAGCACAGATGCTAATTAATTGACGATGAATTATGGCATTATGGGATTTGAAGGAACAATGCTCGAATATTGTTTCGACCAAGTATTATGTTACGGGGTTTAAAGTAATTCTATAATACGGTTCTCAATGTGGAGTACTTTGTAGGTTAGGAGCCGGACATATATGGCGATTGCTCTGTGGAACAGCTAATGTTATTATACAGCTAATGTTATTATGTTATTATACTTTGGACACCAATTGAACGCATTCGAGTCGTTTGACGCGTTTTTTTCCATATATCTTCTAAAAGCTCCCTTGGCAGCTAGTGACGGTCTGTAGAAGAAAATGAATATAAAATTGCCTCCAGGTCGGATAAGAAAGCAATTGCCGGTTATCAAGACTCGATGCAAGCAATATTATATAATAACCTAGAATGATGATGTTGACGTTATGATGTTGGAATGCAAGGCAAACAATATTTTAACAGTAATTTCACTCTACTCAGTACAGTATCGTAGCCAAATAACTTAATTTAGAGTTCATATAGTAAGATTTCCTATAGTCTGCCAGGATGCAACCATATTGAGGCCGTCGTGTGATATCGTCAGATTATAAGTGCATTTAAGGTCAACCATATTTCTAATGCCACTGAATACCTTCTTAACATAAAATTATATCAATTTCAAAAGGTACCAATGTACAAAAAAATAAGTTCATTCTTCAACAACCTCTTGTCATTTTCAGGTGCCATATCATATCGCTAAAACTAAAAACACCTCTGCACAGAGGGCCGATTGGCATAGTTGGTGTAGTGCAACATTAACCCGGCGTTTCATAGAATTAAACTGCCGCAAATTAACTGGAACTTTTGCTTTGATCATTAGTTAAATGGAAATATGTTAAGCTCTATTCCGCGCGTGGGTTTCATTCTTAGTTTTGTGCCATTTATTTGATATTTTCATGTTTTCTAAGAAGTTCTTGCTCCGTTATTGTTATCTGCCCACTCGGTTTGTAATCAGATCAGTATTGTTGGACATATACCTTTTTGGATTTGAATATGTAGGTTCTGACACAAATTATGTTCACGGATATATTTAGAAGCTTTTATGTGCCCGGATGTAAAGGTTATTTTTGCGTGAGCAGGTGTATCACAATCCAATTTCACGAGTTGTTTTTAGGACACAAAGCTTGTTGATGTTTATAGGTAAACGGATTTTAAGCTGGCTTGATACTGCTATGAAGTTTGGGTTCTGACATCGCCGCCGCTTGCCAATTGATTGCATCATAGTCTATTTAATTAAAATAACACATCCAATACTCATGTAAAAAGTAACAGTTTTCCTGTAGTGGCTGTAGTGATGTTTGCTTACCCCTTCAGTTCTCAAACCCTTTTATGTTGTATTTGCCGGCACGGCCGACACCGATGTCCAGTACGATATCGAAATGCAACTGGTTTACTGTCGGTCAGTCGTTCTGCCCGTCCAGCATACGCACCACGAGAAAATTATCTCTTCACGTTTACTCGTGTTTATAACGATTATCTCTATTAACTCGCTGACTCTAACATGGCTACACACACGATTCGACTCGTTATGTCAAATGTAGCTATAATAGTCGTTTTTACTTATCTGTGGCATTTCTCTCGACGAATCCTAACATGACGGCCCAATATTACTCGATTAAGACAAATTTTGACAACTAAAATAGGAACATTAGTCGTCATGCTTTCATACGACGAGAACTACACGACCAACTAAAAATTTCTTTAAAACAACAAAGAAAATGGCAGTCCCTTATTATAATTATTTAATAACCTTATATGAAGAGCGTCACGCGAGAAAAGTGAAAAGAAAGCGAATTAAGGATCTCTGTGACCCATTTACGTTGAACGACAGAGAATTCCAGTTGCTTTGGCGTATATCAAAACCAATGGCTCTGTTTCTCATAGAAAGGCTTGCCACGGATCTCGAGCCTCATTCAGATGGCCTGCCTGTCTATTTAAAGGTTAATATCATTATTATCGAAGCTGCGCATGGGACCTCATTCTTATTCAACACAGTAACAATTGTTAATACTTTGTAGGTATTGACATCAGTTTCGAATTAAAACTAATCAACTTTTGAATTAAACAATATTGAATATCTATATACAAATTACAAATGTCAAATAGGTAGTACATAATATGATAAACTATAGAGGTGGATACAAGTCTTTTGAGCCATTTGAGCACAAATTGAATGAACTAAACCGGTGTGGTTACATTAATAAATGCCGTAATTGACATTCTATGTTTCAAAGGGCAACATCGGTTACTCGTGCAACGAGAGCGAATTCTTCGACGTGAAGCTTGTCTATCGTGGCGCGCATGTTAAAGAAAACGAGATATTAACCGATAACGACAATATTTCTTCATTCACGCGTGTGATATCTCGTGGTGCGTATCCTAGGCGGGCAGGGATGTACAGTTTCTTCGTACCGTGGTCGAATGAGAAGTGATTGTCGCAATCGGCAGATAATAGACCGATTTAATTTCGATGTCCATCCAGTACGGGATGTCGGATTGCCGCAGAAAAGTTTCTTTGTCGTTGTGACCTTAAACGGTACTAGCATATACCTAGGCATACATTAGCATTTATAATGTTGGCAGGGATATTGACTTGTGCAAAACTTTACTCAACATTATCTTCAAACTACATGCTCCGAGCTCCGAAGTGCTTACACTCATCTAAGTTGTGAAATATAATGTTGTTATGAATCTAAATGTAAATGTTGTGTCGTATTTGAGAGTGTGCTGAGTGAACTTTAAGATAACTTGGCAGCGTCGCGCGGCGTCGTCCTACTTGCAACTTGTATGGAGTTGCTTTAGCTCTCCGCATATTCTATGTTGTTCTTTGACGGAGTTGGTTGACTTATCAGAAATAATTGTGGATTAGTTACACCGAGACTGTTAGTGCGTAGCGGCATGGGTGTGGTGAAGTAATTAATGAACAGATTTCGGAAATGTCTGTGGACATTTAGATAGGAGTTTGGATTTTTTTGTTGATGTATTGAAAATTATTGTATTCCTTAGGCAGAATTATATCAATATATCTTTGATATAATTCTAACTGAAGAGCTTCTACGAGATGTTGCATCTCATAAGAAGATAGATAGATAAGAACACTATCTTATACACCAGTAAAGATACGAGAATACGGTAACTAAAATAAGTCACTTAAACCTAGTGATACAAGTGTGATTCTGCAGAATGGAATTAATAATATTATTAAGATAAAAGTTTGAATGTAAATAAATAAACTTATGAAAGTTGACACCATGAAGCACGAAATGAACTGGTAATTTTTTATCCCCAGTTGCACAACCTCAGGATAAGCTACATCTTTTAAATAAATTCAATATTAAAATGGTAATTGTATGATAGTAGACGTCGCCAGCGGCTTCGCCCGCGTCAAATATACATATAAACCTTCCTCTTGAATCATTCTATCTATTAAAAAATCCGCATTAAAATCCGTTGCGTAGTTTTTAAGATTTAAGCATACATAGGGACAGATACACAGAGACAGACTTTGTTTTATACTATGTAGTGATGTAAACTGACACATTAACGGCCAGTTTCAATATTCGATCCATGCATGGATTTTGAGATTCGAGATTCGTGTTTGACATATTTTGTATGGAGCTTATGTCAAAAACGAATGTATAATCTCAAAAAAAATTATAGATCGAATATTGAATTCCGTAGTAAAACAACAGCAACTTATAGCGGTGGTACAGGCTTTAAATATCATCAAATTATATATTTCTTAATCGGGATTAAACAAAGAATACTTCAAACTTATTCATTGCATGATACACATCAATAAGACCTAGCAAACACGCGATCATACTTTAAGTGTTTACATTCCTTCAACATTAACATAAAATGTATTTTATTTATATTTCATTTCTTCACGTTTCGGCCAATTACGTCCTTACTATTTCTTTGAAAATACGAAACAAAGTTATTACTTATTATTATTGATATAATTATGTTCATAATTATATCAAAAATAGCCCTGGTTGGTTGAATTAGTCCCATTATGTTGTATTGTTCCCAGGCAAATGAGAGCTATTGGATATGATAATCACTTTTGTGTTATTTCATAGTAATTTAATAAGATTTACATCTTTCTTCAAGTTGCACCAAATTAAGTTATGAATAAATATGTTTTGAAATTAGTATGAAGATCATTATAGATATATGTTACCACCATATGTTTCGTGTTTTCTTCGATAATAGTTCATAATGCACCCTCCTGATAATATTATAACCTTGATTGATATAATGGTTCGTTACTGGACCCATACATGCACTTTACTGGAAAATTAAATTTACTATAACAATTGCAAATACAAGTTGTCAACCTTCCCGTTTACAGAGGGTATCAGAGCACTGTTTTTTTTTAAAGGCAACTACCACTCTAGTAATGAATTCTGTGTCCCGGGGGACTTTACCAACATATAACTAACGGACACAATGAACACCCAGATTCAAAACAACAATTTATGGATCACACAAAGTATTATATCGAGTGGGAATCGAACCCACAACACTCGACGCAGTGCCAAACGGCGAGGCGGCCGCTTAACTCTTCGCCAACCGTGCAGTTAAAGCTCATGACATTGAACTGCGTACTTAGTTGCTTACGTAATAGGTTTACTAAAAGTTGCACTTGTTGGCTACTCCACCGTACAGTATATTTCTCTCTGGAGACGTGACCTACCATTAGATCGATAAGGCAATTCAATAGCATAACGTTAATTGAATCTATAAATGTCCAATGTACCTTAAGGGCTTGCGCATACATACAACTTTTAGTTGAACAACTATTTTGTTGTGTATCATATATTTAAAAGAATATATTAAAGCGCACATATTGTCAACTCGATAGTTGCTCGACACAAAAGTCAAAAAGCTTATCGATTTGCTTTTGATTTAAAAGTTGGACAACTATCGATCAAGCGCTCAATTTGTATTGCATTGTATTGATGTGCGCAGACCATGGACTAAACAATGCATCCGCGACTGACCACGACTGCCAATCTCGTATAAGGATTTGAAGCGGCGCCACGTCTCTATCTTCTTTTTTTAGTTCTCGTAAAATTTCTATAAAGCAAAGCACAAACTAAAACTTTCTTGTTAATTGACATCGTTTGTGAACACCTTGACTCGAGCGTTGCTGTATAAAGACTGGTCGATTTGAGGAAATAAAAAATCGATTGTATGCGCACTTCCATCAACTAAACTGTTTGGTTGAGTAGAAATCACGAAAAGTACAAAACTCGACGAAACAGTTTAGTCGATGCGACAGTTGTATGTATGCGTTAGGCCTTAGTAAGTATACAAGCGTAGTAAAGAGGATTTCGTACAGTTGAAAGAACTTTGGTCTCGAGATGGCAAGGCTAACAAACCTATATGTATTTTTCATAGAATACGGTAATAAATCAGGCATATCCACGCAAATATAGTTTCTTGAAACAAATGTCACGTTGTCTTCTTTCCGTCATGTCTGTTTTCTGTGCCTCCGTGGTCCAGTGGATAGCGTATGCGTCTGCTGATCGGGTTCCCGGGTACGATTCCCGGGTTAGGCAAAAGTTTTACTGGGTTTGCCGAATTCTCAGTAGCAGCACGGAGTCTAGCTGTGCCCGGTAACTGCAATAAACTCGCCCTCTATTACGTGGCTCCCTAGAAATTAGTAACATGGTGAAATGTGGGTGTAATATTACACCTCTGCCTACCCCTAGGGTGATACAGACGTGATTCTATGAAATAAAACTTGTTTGCTATAATTCCCTCCTGAAATCAGCCGTAAAGTACAATCTTATTAGTATTAGCATGAATAAGTTGGCTAGACCAAAGCAGTGTATTACTGAATACCGACATACCTTAAGAAACAGTATCGGTGTAAAGTAACGGTAGTTTGTTCAGTCTTTTTCTCCTCGGTCCAATCTGGTCCTTAAAGATACACATCTTGCTTCGAAAACTAACACTATCGGGTAGTCTTTCGCGAAGGTAGGTACCGTGCCAGTGTTAGTTAGCGTAAGTATTTTGCAAACCGGAATATTCATGCAAAAATATTACATGGCTTGGGTTAAGAGATCTTATCATCACTGAAGATGATGTTGATGAACCGAACCGTTCATAAAGCAGCATGAGTGCTCCAATCATTGCTCTGTTTTCTTTTCGTCAGTAAGACGCAGTTTTCCTGTAACTACATTTTTCTTCTGAAGCGCTAAGAAAACACATCAACGCTTACGAGATATGGCACAGTTTACTATCCAGAATGCTGATTTGATAATTTTGCCATCGACAGCAAAAAACAGTGCTCCCGTAAATAACCACACCTCTCAGATACACGTGGCAAACCAGCAGCATCATTGTACGTTATGCAATGATATTTTACTTTCTTATTTACTTTGGCGGTTATCACTACCGGTTGCTGTCAATACAAGGCATGTTTACGCCCGTCGCACGTAAAATTGGATCGCGGATATGACGTCAAAGCAGCCTGACGTCACCAGACGTTTAACAAAGGAGTAAACATGGCCTAATCACGAGAAGACGTCATTGTAATAAGGGACGTGTAATGACTTGTCTTGCTCTTTTTTGTGTACGAAAATAACTTTTAATGAAACGGTACAAATGATTAAGAAACTGACTTTTTTAATTTGGAATTGTGTGAATAATGTCTAATTGGTTGGGCAACCGAATTATGAAGGTTCAGTATAAGGGTCAATTTGGAGTACAAGATTATTTTAATAACAACGGCTAATGTCAATCCTGGGTAAAAATTTCAATACTGGCTTACCTGGTGTGATGCGTGTTTGCTTTCTCGATGATAGAGTTAATCAGAGAAGCATTTGGTTACTGTATATTTCACACCAGAAGAACGATTCTCGTATTTTGACACACTGTAATTTTAAACATATAGTTCAACGTTGATATATAGTTATGCACTTTGTTTTAACTATCTAGTCGTTATATCATTCAAGTATCAGTTAATTTGGGAGAATACCATTTTTTACATAAGTATGATAACGAGAGTGTTGTGGTGTAAAAGAAGATGTAGTGACAAGCATCGAGAAAGGACTGCTAAGGTGTTTTGGGCACATGGAGCGGATGGATGACGAAAGACTGACCAAGCAGATATATAAGGCAAGTGTGAATGGGACAGCACGAAGGGGAAGACCAAGACGGACGTTCTCTGACCAGATTGGAGACATCCTTCAAACAGGAAAGGTTAGAAGTACCCTAAACAGAAGAGCATGCATGAGGAATTTTATGGGAGTGAATGAAGCAAGAGAGATATGTCAGGATCGTTGCAAATGGCGTTCCGTAGTCTCTGCCTACCCCTCCGGAAACAGGCGTGAGTCAACATACATAGGTATGTATGTATGTATGATAACGAAACTAGATCTGCATTTTGAACGAATGTAATTTCGAGAATCGGCCCTCAGATTCTATAAAAATCTGCTAGTAGGTACTAAATAACTTCGTTGAATATATTTCACATTTGTAATATGAGTATAGACTGCGCTTCAGGCCTGATTGATTAACAAATATCAAAACTTTCTTCTTTCTAGTCCCTTCACAAATAGCGATTAGAGAAGTTATAAAGGTGTTTTCACTTCGAAATGTCATAGGTACATCTATTGCTTGATGGGACAAAGAAAGTTTATAACTTTTATAGAAATAAGAAATAAGCTGAAATCTTTTACGACTTCTCGCGATTTCTTAACTTATTTCAAAGCATTTCATGACAGTGAAAATATGGCAAATTTATCAAACAAAAATTTGGTTTATCATCTGTAAAAAAATATAACACACTCGAAGAGATGTTTTGCTTTGATACTATGAGATTTTATCATGAAAAACATTTCATCCGACCCCAAAAGAACGCGGACAACAAATGAAATATCCCATACCCTTAGGGACGAAGCATAAATAACGTAACTAATAAGATTATCCTTCAGGATCAAACAAAATGGCGGCCACAATATAATGAAAATTTCACCTTCGCCTCCGGCCTTTCTGTATGCTCTTAGCACTTTGAACAATCAAAAATTATTACCAATAAACTCTAAAATTATATTTACTTTCTACAAAATGAGCGTCGTTAATATAATTTAAATAAACTTATAAAATGATTAATAATTCCAACAAATCGCATTATCCGCTCGGTAAAATTATAAAGACCATGATTTTATGGGCCATATTACGTTAATTTAATTAAGATTTTAAGGGCTCTGCCGAAAGGTGTTTGAGCTATTACCTACTTCCACCGTTAAGATATTAATAAATATGAAAATATCATGTTTTATAGAGAAATGGTGGCAATTCTTTTTAAATAGCATTTATTTTGATAATCGACCTATGCTTCGGTAAACCTTGGGTTAGAATTCGACATGTTACGTCTAAAGCAGAATAAATAAGTTAGTATTTAATATTATTTAATAGCTTCTAGGTTATAAATACATATGCGAAATAAGGAAATGCGTTGCATATACATAACAAAATACTGCTAAGTTAATAAAATATACCTAGACAAAATTCGCCAATCCGGCAATTTATTGGTTGGTAGAGAAAGAAAACCATTATGTACGTTCTCTTACATTTCTCAGTATTCAACATTGGCTACAGTCTGAGCACGCTCTTAATACAGAGTAGAAAACCATGTTAAAACGTATATTACTCGTATATTGTATCAAGTATTTGTTTCTGGTGAGGAGCAATATACGATGGAGGAGGTTGATATTACCAATCCATTTGTTTTATAGTTACCACAGAGGATACTAGGAATGTTCTTTTACGCACCGTATTTCGATGCGATGGACTAAGTATGTTAGTATACAATCAAAAGAGAGCCATACTATTAAAGAGGCATCCAACTGCAGTCGAAAATATAATTTATCTATTAAGCTTCTTGAGTTTAAAGATAGTCCCTAGTCTAAATCCACCTGCTTAAAACCAAATGTATCATAGCTTATTAAAGCCGAATCCTCTGTACATACATGTTCATCAGCATAGAACGCTAAACATATGTATGTTAATATCTAGTACAATGGATCGTTATCTAATTAATGAGTCCAGCTTACCGTTAGCGCCTGATACGGCGTATTAGCAATTATGTTCGTTAGCGGCTTGTGCATCATGGATACAGGATTACTAAATGAATATGCTAAAGGAGCAGACAGTATTGAGCTCTATTGCTCACGTAAGATATTTGACCTCTAATTTAGGAGTATAATGCGAAGACGCGACATAAATGTATGTTAGTCGGTTAGCAGTCGGGGTTTTCGAAAGAGTTTTAAGGCACATACGGCCAGGGCTACCAGTTGTACAAATTCTATCTATTTAACGGTACATAAGGAGATTATACTCTTAAGAAATTCACCGGCCATCTACTTAGAACACTTGCCGCAATAATAGTGCGTAGAAAAGTCCCATATAGACGGCATTTTTTTTTCTGCACTCATAAGGCAGCAGGCTGTGTCGCCGTCTAATAGACCGCTGGCCCATGTACAAAAATGGATGGGTCATATGAACCACCAGGTGACGTATATAGGACGATATAAGAGCATAAAATAATAAGATTCAGCTCTATGCCGTCACTTGTAAGCTGTCCAACTTTGTGGCGTACCATTTTTGTACGGCACTGCGCGCTTTCTTATTATTTTTCATGGATCTATCGATGGTAAAAATGCCGTACAAAAATATATGACCAAAATGTACTCACTCTACCTGCACTTTTGAATCCTCACCAGCACTCAGTTGGACAGCTTACAAGTGACGGCATAGTGCTGAATCTTATTATTTTATGCTCTTATATCGTCCTATATACGTCACCTGGTGGTTCATATGACCCATCCATTTTTGTACAAGGGCCAGCGGTCTATAAAACCGACGCCGGCTTCCTGATTGTTGTTCTAAGTCTGGCCGTTCTTTGTGTCCGTTTTTTATTATTCGGTGCGAGATTTAAGTAAATGTGGTTGGACATTCCATTCGGGAACGGGAGGGACAGACGTCCATACCTATAAATCGCGTCAGAGGTACATGTAAGTACATTTGTTTCTAATATTTGGGAATCCGCTGATGTTTGGTATGCTCTAACTAATTGTTTCATAGATATCATACTAGTACTATGAAATATTAAGTAAATTATGAAATTAAACACCCGTTTCAAATAAAACTTGTAAACTATGTATGTAAGGGTATAATTTTTATTATGTTATAACTAAATATTATTGAATTTAGTATATATATTTTTTATCATTGTAATGCAGTTCTGGGTCGTCATGCTCACTTAAATGTTTTGCTTATGGTGGCGTTGTGGGTCGGGTGGTTTGGTTCCCTAAAAAATGGTTGAGCTAAGCTATGGCTGAGTCACACGTCATACTCGTGAACGGGTGCCGTCTGCTGGGACTGGTCGGCTCTGAACTGCTGCCGAAATTCTACCAAAGGATAACTAAATTGTAGTTTATAGTCGTCTCATATTGTACTGACATATTTATATTTTTATTTTTGATGATATATTATTATTTTTAATTATATTGTCTGGACTTTAAAAGAGACTAAGACCGCTGAGTTTGTTTCAGACGTTTCTTCTCAGGGCAGTCAGTTAGGAAACACCGGCCTCATCTAGCTTAATTTTTAGATACAGTATGACTTTGCTTAAGTTTTTGTAATGAACCTATGAACAAATAAATGATTTGACTATGACTTAAAGATTTCGTGAAATTTTGCGAGTCATGTTTGTTTGATAAATGCAAAAACGAATAATGACTGGCAAAAGTATACTTAAATCTGTTTATAACCGGACTAAATAGATTTGGTTTATGTAGACATCTGATAATAGCGCTATTTGGGTGAAAACTGTGCTATATTATTGTTGTCCTTTTAATGCACTCAACCTTTAACAAGGCAATATTAGCCTCATTAGATCATCATACTAGCGTTATCCCTGTTAATTGGAGACTTTCGTCTTGGAGCGCGACGCCCGCTTGCTAGCCTAATTAGATAGTCTAATTTCGCAAGCCAAAGCAATGGCAATATTATTTATTTTTATTTTATTTATAGTCTCACGCCTGTATCCCCGAAGGAATAGGCAGAGGTGAAATATTACACCCACATTTCGCCATGAATTTTGAAGGTCCCACGTAATAGGGGGCGACCCTATTGCTGTACCGGCAATGGCAATATTCTATGTATATTTAAGATTAATAAGTTAACAGAGATTATACCTGGAGTTTCACTATACGCAATTAATACAGACATTTCAAAAATGTAGATATTTATTTAAATTCTATATTTGTTCCACCAAATTACAGAAGCAGTTTTTTTCACAAAAGATTTGGTATTAGTCTGCATTCAATGACCTAGACTACTAGAACTTAAGCTAGAGCAAAACTTAGAACTATACCTATTACTAGGTATATTTACTGTTTGTTTTATAATTAGGCCAAAGGTTTTTATAAATAATAAATTGATGACAATACAAACAAATAATAATAGTTTTCTTTACTATTTAGGAACGTCACATGCATCGAGGTACTACTTAAATTTAATTTCAATTTAATCGTGTAATTAAAGAAAACAAGCAGAGTTAATTTGCCACTTAATTATTAATTGAATAATAAATAATGGATTAGCTATGGTGTTGCCACAAATGGAATGTAAATGTGAACATATAATCAAATGAGTGGTGCTCATAAATACGAAAGTGTCACTTTTTCGTGGGGCCTTAGTTTATATTAAGAATGAATGATGTTAGTGTTGTATCGAAGAAATTAATAATCTGTTGTGTGAGTTTATTTTTACCTCTTCGTGTTTCTAAGAGAAATCTCCGTTATGATTAATATTAGTCAGTTTGTAAAAAATACTTATATAATTATTCTTATGCCACCCGCTGGCTGAAATCACTGAAAACTTTGTACAGACGCATGCACTGTCGCGAGCATATAAATAATGAAAATATGGCAAGTGTGGGTAAGCGCCATAAGTAGTCTACTGAAAACCAATGGCGTACACATCCTAAAATCTTGTTCTGTGCTAAGAATGTTACTCAACCATTGGCCTAGTTCAAGAGATAACATTATTTGGCTCCTCCTAAGGAGTTTTAATCCTTCTCACCGCGTAAATACAATGCGAGGTTACTAGAAACATATTTCAAGCTTAAGGCCTTTTTTAAGGCCTATATCTTCAGTCAACCTCAACCATTAGCCTTCTGGCCGCTGTTGTAACATAAATTAATGGTTTAAATTACCTTTCAGCTCCTACTACTGCACTCACAAATAAGCAGCGCGAAGAGATCCACACCTGCACCACCATCACCGTGGCACTATATAGACAACTGGGACAAATACAACCTGCCTAAGCCGGTCCACGAGCGAGATCTGGCCAAAATACTCGTTCAGATAGCTCGTTACAAGAAGCTCAAGTACTGTCCCTTCGACGATTCCGACGATTGCCTAAGACTAAGTACGGATGATGTGATAAAGAAAATTGTCGAACAAAATTTGAAATTTTCTGGTGATTTCTACAAGCCGAAAGCGATGAGTGACTGTGATCGTGAACGAGAGGCTGATATGGAGAAGAGTCAGCGAATACCCTATTTTGGAAGTCGAGGAGCGTTAAATGAGATTAAAAAACGTAGAGGATAACATTTTAGTTTGTCAGTATTATTGTTCTGTCACTTTGTACCGTCAGAAAAAAACGACGCTGAGAATTCCCAAATCTGTGAAAATTATTTTTATGAAAATACTTATCAAGCGGATGAACTCTGTAGCTGTAGTAGCCAATATTGTATGACATCAATACTTTCATACCAAATTTTACATAATATAATCTTGTATACTTGTGTGTAGAGAATGCAATACCGGGATACTGGGATCCCGAAATACCGGGATCGCGCATGCCATCTGCGGGATTAATCTCGTTTGTAAAATGAACGGGATTCTATGTGGGATTAGCAAGATTGGAGAGTAGCAAAAATGTGTTAGGATAGTGCACGGCTGCGCGCCAACTGACGAATTAAGGTGCATGTCCGAGATGGGCTGCAGACCGCAAACTGTGACCGCAGACTGCAAGCGACACCATTAATTTCTATGAATCTCTATAAAATTGATTCGATCCGTGACCGCAGGCACTATAGTAAAAAGCCGCTAGCCGCATGTCGCCTGCGGTTGCAGTCTGCAAAACAAATCGGGCTTGTACCTTGACGATCATTTTGATTGCTTGCTTGCACTCGGAAACACAACAAATACTCGGGACACCCAAACGAAGGCTTTTTCTTTACGTACGATTTATGAAAGTTTAATTATAATGACGCAAACGCATTCCGACAAATTATTTGGAAAGATTTAAAAAGATAAATAGTTTCAGTCACTTATGTCTTCTGTTATTCCTGCTTGTTATATTCAAATAAATAGTGTGTAAAGATATGTCGGAAACTGTATATAAATATTTTTATAATCTGTGTGAAGGTATTATTGGAAGGCGGAAGATGTATAGAATGTTTAGTTATCTACTTTTTGTGGAAGATGTTTAGAATTTTTTTATGTAGGTACTTTTGCCAATCTTAATATATAAAATCCTTGCGTTACTGACTGACTGACAGACACGCTACAGCCGAAACTATTGGGCGCAGATAGCTGAAATTTGGCATGTATGTTCCTTGGGGACCGTAGGGGTGCACTAAGAAGGGATTTCCCGAAATTCCCACGGGATCGGCCAAAACGTGTAAATTAAAAAAATGCAGGTGTAGCTGCTGGCGTCCTCTAGTTTTAAATAAGTATCATTATGATTATGAATCTTTGATTTGTTTCATTTAAGTGCCGTCAGAAGTTATGAATTATTTGTGAAGTTTATTAACTACGCGGGATCCAGCAAATACCTGGATCCCGCGGGATCGAAAATGACCAGTCCCGCAAATACCGGGATTGAGAATTTCCTGCGGGATTGCATTCCCTACTTGTGTGTATACTTGTGAACATAGGTACAATGTTTTATGTAATTTGTGGAACTTTTACGAAACGTACATATGCACGTATCGTATACACCTTTATCACATAGTTATTTGTCACGTTAGCGTAAGCATAGCATAGTATAGCAATTAAAACGTACATTTTGTAATTTGTACTTCTTTCAATTTTACCTATTGAGAAAAGGTTTTTAAGCGCCTGGTCTCTCCTCTAGGCAATCGCTGCAGATCTAGCCTTACGCATTTAAAACACCGCGATGTTCTCGACTCCTTAGTGGGGGATTCACGCAAATCTATCACAGTCGTAAGGAATGCGAAACTTAGATTCCCGCACGGTGCTAAACACCGAAACGGCCCTTAAGCCACTACGTTCGCCCTGAAGTCGATTATAATCCTCGCCCTTTTCTTTTATTACAATTTTATATCTCGAGTAGGGAAGCTCGAAGTTTTTTCAATTGGCTTACTGAATAGGATATTACAAGTTTGTGGTTTGTTTTGTAAACTCTTAAAAGTTTCGAAATAAAATAAAATTATGAACTCTCATAATCTCTTGAACTCGTGTTGTTAAGATAACCGTTGTAGGGAAACAGTATATGTTATTACTATATATTAAAATATTCGTTGTTTCACATTTTCTACCTTGCATAATTAACATATTATGTAAGAACTGTTTTCTTGATAGGTAGTCTCTCACTTCAAAGATTTTAGTAATCAGAGTCAAACTAAATATGGAAACATATTTATGGAAATAGGCAAGTATTAAGTTGGGCTTAATACTTGCTAATTTCCATAAATATGTTTCCATATTTTGTTTGACTTTTACGACGTTTAGTTTATTTTTGTGCAACTATTTATTTCGCACGTGAATTTCAATACCATGCGCGGTTTATTGAACGATTATAACGTAACTACCGTTGCCTAAATATGTATCTATTATTTATTAAAAATATGACACAAATTAAAAGTTGAATAAAGTAAGAATTTTATATTACCTAAACAAAACTTACCAGATATCCTCTTAATATGCAGCTGGGTGGCAAAATTGTTCCCCATTTGGGACACATAGCTGTCTTTCTTGCTGGACAGCTGGATGCTGAAGCCGTCGGACTCCACTGAAGCCCTGGGGGCTTTGGCAGCCTGCACGGCCTTGTTACAGACCGGGGTGGGGGCGACCTTGGCCAAGGCGGCCTCTTGGGACCCCGTGCTGTCTCGCCGACGACTCTTGTGGTCAAGCAGCATGCTTGGGGTACAACCCATGTTGGCACTACACTTTGGCACTGGCACGATCACTGAACCATGATAACATTTTTATCTGGAACAAGGAAATGTTGGATTTTAGTTAATTTTTTGGCACTGAAGTAAATTAGTCTCTATATTTGATCTATCCGTAAATTTAGCTACTAGAGATACATATTTGACATAGGCTTTAAAAAAAAAGTGAAATAGTGTTTATTACAACCAAAACTTTGGATAGATCTATAGTGGGACCGACTGTTAGTTGACTAAAGGTCGGTTTCATCATCCCTGGATAAGCATGGTAATCCGAAATTATAATGAAGTCTGTGATACTCTAGCTAGTAATTAAACCGATACCTACTTATCCGATGGTGATGAAACTACATAGGTATATATATTTTTTATATAGTCTCACGCCTTTTATCCCCGAAGGGATAGGCAGATGTGTAATATTACAACCACATTTCGCCATGAATTTTTGTCCCACGTAATGGGGGCGAGCCTACTGCCGTTACCGGGCACATCACCAGGCACCGTGCTGCTACTGAAAATTCGGAAAAACCCAGTAACACTTTTGCACGACCCGGGAATTGAACCCGGGACCCCCGATCAGCAGTCACATACGCTATCCACTGGACCACGGAGGCAGTCTGTGATGAATCTGATGGAAAATATTTTAGACGGTGATGAAACTGATGGAAAATATTTAATGTAGACACAATAGGTTTTTAATTCGAGCGCGTTCTATTACTGTGGTAAACTAAGAGTATTTTGAAATCATATAAAAAAAACAATAGTTGTATAAATATCAACACATTTTCAGCTAACAGACAGGATATAGTTTCCTTGACGTAGGTATTCTTTTATAAGACGGAAGATAACAGTATACCGACATCTTTTGTGATTTCACCACGTATTTGAGTAGGTACCTAGTTAGTAGCCCTTCCAGAGACTGAGCCCTACTACGGGATAGGCGTAACGGGTCCCAGGAGCAACACACCTGCGTTCCCTGTGTCCCATTCTTTTGAGCGCTGAGACGGCTATCGTGGTGGACTTAGTCGGTAAACCCGGGTGTTGTCCCGGGGAGTCCGACATACCCTCTCTGCCTGCCCTGCGGAGAGACACTCGCAGAGTTTCCCCACGTAAAAATAAAGGTACCCATTACTTTTTATCTGGCAGATGGCCAAATATTGTGGTCATACTTTAATAAAACAATATAACCAATTGCTTATGGTAATTAATATAATAAAATGGTAATTCTTCCCTATTCGTGATTTTTCTTTATGTTTCAACACTGTATAACCTTATACAATTTTTGTGTGGTGACCTAGAATACTAAGATATATAGCGTATAATTTCGTCAACACGAAGTGCCATTTGCGAGGTTTCTTGTCCTAGTCTTAAACGTTAGAGTTTATTTAATAATAAAAACATTTGTATTTTTACTGAAGCATATTAAGACATTACATTGTTACCATTAAATTAAATGCCTCTTCGCCATTTATTCTTTCACGGTTCATTTTCATTACATTTTAATTTCCTTAAGCTTTTTATTTTATTGTCCGCTGTTTCAATTGCAATGTCAAAGAGAGAATAAGTAAAACTTTCCGCGCGACTGGAAACAACAATACAACAAAAGGAAATATTTTTAATGTTTGAAGAAATGCCTCTGATAGTTTCCTTGTTAATATTGTTATAAGAGGATAACAGTTTATTCAGCCAATGTATTTCGTTAAAGAGAAAGTAGTTTCGTATCAGAACACTCTTTAAGCACATATTAAACTTAGTTGGCAAAATATTATTTTGAACACTTTTCGGAATTGTACAACTACCAAGCTAACTCAAAATAAAGGTAATAAAGGTATAAATATATATCCCGGCAATGTAAAAGTGCAAACTTATTCTAATTAGCGTTCAAAGAAAACGTGAAGAAGGAAAAAGCTGTCTTAAGAAAATGTTATTCTGACAAGACGGTAAATATGAGCTTTACTGAAATTAAAAATAAGGAGCCTGTGTTGGAAACTGCCGTACCATACGGTCTTTACTGTTTTAGAACCTACTTTTTGTAGCTTTGTTGGTGAAATAAGTTAATTATTAGGTATTCGCTGGAATGGTAACGGAAATTTATCGATCTTGAACGAGTCATTCTCTAGTGATGTTACAGATTACAACTATTGAATTATACAACTTAGTATCTTTTTGTGAGAGAAGATTTATGGAGACCTTTTTCATTTAAAAGCTTTATGATATATTTCGCCAATTCGTCTGAGAAGGCAAGTATCTAATACAAACCATAGAACATAAGACGAAATCACTAATAAAGTAAGATGCCAAGGTCTCCAGACTTTCCTTACTTTTGAAGTAACGTTATTATGGGATGCATATTCCTATAGGTACTTTGTGCTCAAGCGTGTACGCATAGTACCTGTCGGCGATACGCCAGGGTTATCATGTCCAGACTTCATTATAATAAAAACACTGACGTAATATTTCTTAGATTATTTTCAGACGATTTCTAGCACAGAATTGAAATAAAATGTGTCTAACCGTCATTACACTTAATGTTTAACAACTGCCACTTCCTTTACAACATATAATTGAAATTACTATACAATTAATTATCAAAAATCAACATTAATATTGTAATGAATTTTGCACAACACCAAATGATTTATTTTATACGAATAACAAATTTATTTTAATAGCCAAACGCTGCTTTACAACATTCAGTCAACAGATGGCGCTATCAACATGATGTAAATATAAGCGCATGTTATTTATTACCGTAAACATAAAAATAAGTATCAGAATAATGTTAATTAATACTTATTGATTTTACTTTAAAAGTTTCTGGAGTTATCTTAATAATTAACCGATAAAGCAGTGAAGCAGTCAATACAGTGTCTAATATTCTAAAGTAGTGAAGTTCTCAGTTCTGTGTTCACAAATAGTTATTAAAATATCAATCATAAATATTATTAACATTTTCGTAACAATATAATCATTATATATTATATTTGCGCCCATTATTATATCCCTACACGCTTAAGCACATAACTCGCACCTTTACTTAGCGGCTACCTCAGACTATAGATAACAAAGAAACTTTAATATTGCAAACTACCCATAAAACGTAGACAACATTCAGCAATATTACGCTCATTCTACGTTCTAAAAATTTTCCTTTCAAACTTGTTGACAAATAGCGACGTAAATCACAAAATATCTACTTATGAAAATTTAAAATGATTTCTCAAACCCACGTAAAGTTCTTCAAAGTTCTGAGACAACTTATGAGCAGATTATAATAAGTACCAAAATTTTTCATCGAGCACCAATGATTTGAGGGTAAAAACTCAATAAGTAGCTTTTTTATTTTCTTCGTTACAGAGTATTAAAGAATCTTATTATATAGCTCGCAGTAGACAGGAAACTTTTCATATAAAACATCACGCTTTCTTTGTATCACTGACAAAGTTAGGAATGTCGCAATAATTTTCCGCTTATGGCTACTTATGCTCTTAGAGAGTAAGTTTTTTAATTATAACTTGAATGTTCTTACGTAAGTCTTTGTGCCAAGCGGTACATTAATTATGAAGAAGTTACTTGGTTAATAGAACCAAAGAAAGAGGTTGTTAAGTGCTCGTCATGACTTGGTGAGTTTAATCAATCACAAGTTCCCATTTGACTGCTTCGTTTGTGTTTGGTGTTAATTGAAATGTCGATGTTTGTTGGGAGGTATGTAACCAAACGGATACGTAGAAACGGTCTATGTGTAACGCCTGTCGGTTGTTATACCTGTACTATATTTCAATTCGTGATATATGTTCCCAAAATAAGATACTTTTACACTGACTGACCCTCGAACTTTGTCGAATAGTGCAATTTCAATCATGTGAATTATTATATTCTTTGCTATACAGTGAAGAGGAAAAGGAATTAATTTAGGTACGAACCAGTTTCTAATAATATCAGTAAACTTAAATAGCGCAATTCTAAACCATATAAAATTTTCCTTATTTCACCATCCAATTAAAGATATAAATTCGTCAAAACAAAACGCATTTTATATATTACTAGAGGACGCGAGCAGATACGACTGCATTTTTTTTAAATTTACCCGTTTTTGCCGATCTCGTGGGAATTTCGGGAAATCCCTTCTTAGTGCACCCCTACGGTACCCAAGGAACATACATGCCAAATTTCAGCTTCCTGCACCCAATAGTTTCGGCTGTAGCGTGTCTGTCAGTCAGTCAGTAACGCAAGGATTTTATATATTAAGATTTCATAGTTTACGTACTGCTAAGTTATATGATATACAAGAAAACTTCTATAAGTTGGATTAAGTTGTCCAAAGCTCATACTCGTATATAAGAAGCTCTCATATCTTGCAATCACTTACGAGTCTGAAACTTATTCTTTGTTCAATGAGCTTATTTCCTTGGTAACAAATCCTCTTGGGGAGTATTTAGCTCATTATTTTCGTTTTGTTGATATTGAAATAAACTACGTGTAAAATATGATCTCATTTCAGAGAGGATCGTTGAGTAGGCGTAGTTGATACGAAAAGTGGAAAATTGTTTATTATATTATTTCTTTAATTGCCAAACAAATTTAAGTAGATATAATTATACTTTTTTACGAATATATTTTTGTCTATCGTCGTATGAATATGAATGTAGTCTTATTTATTTATGTAGATACTGCCAATAAAAACAGATTATTAGTTCGCAAATTATAAGATAAACAATGTCTACTTATACTTTGTAAAGTAAAATAAATGTTTTAAAAGCTTCCTTGTAATAAGTTGCGTGATAAGGCTCTAATTGGACCCTTCCTATCCCACAGTATATTATCCCTTGATATTATCCCTTTTGCTGCTTTAAAATTTCATAATGTTACTTACTGCCATGGCAACACTGTCATAACAAAGTGCTGTTAGCCATTTGCAATTTATTTTTTATTACACTCATTTAGCTCATTACATTATTTTAACTGTAGAATTTAGATAGCTGGTATGATAACTTAACTTAAAAAAGTATTTTTTTTACTCATAAGTAAACCAACTAATACTAAAGTTTGGGAGGATAGATGGATCATGATCATCGCCCTAGCGTTATCCCGGTTGCATCCAAGACTTACATGCCTTGGAGCCTGGTGTCCGCTAACTGGTACAACCAGATATGACAGAATTATCAACTTTTCCACAGAGCGACTGCCGTCTGACCTCCTCAACCCAACGGGATAGCGATATTCCATGGTTTAGACCAGTATCAGTTTATTTGAGGGCACTTGACTCCCCGTAAAAGCTGTCAAAGTTCTTCATGACAACCGGAACCGACGGCTTAACGTGCTCTCCGAGGCACGGGGCAAGCGATAATTAACATTTTAATACGCACTCAACTTCGAAAAGTCATTAATGCGCGCCGTGGATTCGAACCCGATACCCTCTGCATGGCAGTCTGTGGGTATCTCCACTAGGCTATCGCTGCCTAGTGGAGGATAGATGGATGTTTGTTAATATTACGCAAAAAGTGCTGAACCGTTTTTAAGTAAACTTTCTAGTTATATGGCTTATGAATCAGAATAGCACATAGAGTAACTTTTTAGTGAAAGTAGTAGAGGTAGTCAAGTTATTTTTGCATAAGCCTACGAGAATACCACCGTTGTAGTCTATATTACAACAATAGCTGAAGCAGTTGCCTAATCTGATCTTCATACATCACCGTGTTGCATTGTACCTAATTTCCTCCATTAATAAGATTATGTATCTCACCATATGTAGTATACAAATAAAACATTTTCTCTCTATTTTATCTTAATAAACACCATGAATATTTGGAATAGTTACATGTAAAAACTTGAATCAGTTTTCCGAATAAATATATGTATTAGTTTTATTCGAAATGTGCTCTCTGAATATCTAAAATGTTCGGTTTTCCAAGAGCCTGCCCCGAAGCCAAGTTGGCGGTATCTCGGTAAGGTGTGTAACGTAAATATTGAGATGAAATCAGTCTTCTAATGGAATGGGGGGATGGGACCCTGAATTAATGAGGGAGCAAGTATACATTATAACATTACCCATTTACACCTTGTTATGAATTAGGAGTTAGGTTTTTACCTGACTGATGGGTCTTGGTTAGCACTTTGCCTGCTAATAAGACGATTTTTTTCTTAACTACGACGAAGAAAATTTGCATCTAAACTGTATGAGACCTAAGTAAGCGTCTAGCCCCAGCTCCAAAAGGTCATTGATGTTCGACGCTTTGAAATTGAGAAAAGAGAGAAGCTTTAGCCCTTGTGCCAATAACGCCAGCCCTTTTCGGCTTCGGCTTCAAACGATGAACGACGAAAAGTTTTGAAAGTATTACCTCGTTCGAGAAAGCCATTATACCGCTATCAAACTCTTCTAAAAGAGAAATTCACTCATACTTGTGTCTAAGAATACGAGTTGTTGTAGGCTGAATAGGGGAGAGGCAGGACATTGCATTCAATTATGATGAAGATATCATTATTCCAAAGTATAGGCTGCCGCCTAGCTTAGGCACCATTTTTCCACAATATAACGAAAGCTAGAACTGTATCTATTTTGTGAAAATAAATATATTTATATTTTTAAATGTATAATTGTACATAGTGGAGAGTAATGTATGTTGAGGCAGGGCGTCAGGTCCAACGTGAAAATGCGTGATATTCTGTATAGAGGAATGAAAAATAAACTAAGTATTATTATTATTATTTTACATCGATGTTCAGGAAGCAGCTTGTTTATCAAACCCAACTTATTTCCAGTAAAAACCTACTGCAAGACAGCCGTCCAACATAAATATTTTAAAATCATCTTACGTAGGTACATTATGAATTTACAAAATGTTGAGCGACAATATTTACTCAATATATAAATTTGGGTAACTGAATAAGCTTAATGAGCTACGTTCTCGAACATTCCGTAACTGAATAAGGTAAGGTTATTTAGTTTATCGATTTTCTTTAGCGTGTAACGTAGATAAGATACATTTTTACACTTTGAATGGCGACTACTCGACATTGCTTCTGTACAGGTAGAATACTAGTATAATAAACACAATGCTAAAAGTATGAAGGCTGTACAATAAGTAGTGAACTACACTCCAAATCTGTATAGAAAAAAATTAGGCTGATTTTAGTCTCACGCTGACCGTCAGCGCTCATAGCTCAGCGCGTAGTTTGTCAGCGCTGAGGCTCAGCGTGGCTCGTTTTAGTATCGTACTGACCGCCTTACTGTACAGTCAACCATCAAAATGCGGAGTGTATTAATGATTGCTGCTTTGTACTATCTATCCCAAAAAAATAAAAATTGGCGACGACGAAGACTCCATGTTCATCCATTGATTGAGCAGAGAGCCGTTGCAGGAGAATTTGTCTTGTTTTATAGCACTTTGAGGGCTGACAAAAGTAAATTCTTTAATTACTTTCGAATGTCAAATAGAACTTTTGACGAATTACTGGCAAAGATACAGGATAAACTGGTCCATTGCAGCCTACGAATCGTGCCTATACCACCGATTGAACGACTCATCGATAACTCGACCTGTATCCACTTCGCGATTCGCCATGACTGTACGCGCTGATGACATCCGCTCCGCTCGACACTAAAACGCTCACTGAAAGCAGAGGCGCTCGAGCGATCGTCAGCGCTGACAGCTACGCGGCGCCGACGCGCGACGCGTACGGCTGCGTAGCTATCAGCGCTGACCACCGTGCGCGCTGATAGCTACGCGTCATTCAAAAACGCTTCCTAGAAGTTCATATATCTCGGCTATCAGCGCTGACGGTGCGCGTGCCGTCAGCGTAAGACTAAAACCAGCCTTACTGCTGTTGCTGTCTGACTGACACGCACAGCTGAAACTAGTGGGCAAAAGAAGCTGATATTTGGCATGAATGATCCTCGGGAAGTGTAAGGTAGCACTGAGAGAGAACTTTTGGAAATTCCCACCCTCGTGTAGTAGTCCTTTGCGGGAGGTGCCACGAGTGAAGTTTAGTTAGCTGTAAGTTGAAGACTGTATGTTTTGTTTTTATTTTATGTTTTGAGAATTTTCACACGGCAGTGTAGTTTAAGCAGTCTGTGGGCTATTTCAGCGCTATTATGAGTGTTGAGATTTCGATTCCCATATGAAACACCATTACGATGCAAAAATAAGTCTTTCGAAACTGAGTGTTCTTTGTGTTCAAGTGAAATCCTTCGCGATTTATTTTTAGTGCAGCATTTATCGTTGAAAGAAAACCAAAAAACTGCATATTCTTTCTTTCTCGTGTGAGTGTGTGGTCAACTCTGGTGTCGGAGTTTTCAGACCGCCTTAAGGCCTCCGACATGGCCTAACGACACTTGTCCTAAAACAAGAACCGGGACTGACAGCTTTTCGTGTCCTCCGAAGCACAGTAGCGCTCTGATGTAAATGCCACACGCGGTCACCCATCCACATGGCGACCTGTACACGCGTTGCTTAACTTTGCCGATCTATTACGAACTCCCATAGTATGTGTATAACATGTGTATACATGTAGCCATAGTACCATACGTAGAAAGTGTTTGCCTAGTGTTAAGAAAACCTTAAAAAGTTGAAAAGAAAAGTCGGGATAAGTTTTGATTTATTGATTGATTGGAGCAAAATGTCTAAAGATACAAGTGAAGCCTTACAATTTATCGGTACGAGCCGTTGAGAGAGAGGGGATTATAAGATTTATTGGGGAGATTCAAGGAAATGTTCACCGGAGCGCGAATTCGGGACTAATCGACGTTTTTTACTATTTGCTCGTTTAGATTCGGTGGGATTTAAATTTGCATTTAGTACTTATTAACTAAGAGCATTGTGATGCATTGGTGAAAGCAAATCGAAGCTATAAAATGGTTAAGCTAAGTATTATAGATTTCCGATGGCTAATATTCATATGTTTATCAACTAGGTACATAGTATAAAACAAAGTCTGTTTTCTGCCTGTCTGTCCCTATGTATGCTTAAATCTTAAAAACTACGCAACAGATTTTAATGCGTTTTTTTTAATAGATAGAATAATTCAAGAGGAAGGTTTACATGTATAATTGACGCGGGCGAAGCCGCGGGCGACGTCTAGTATAATATAAAATGAACCCCATATTTTTGCATTTTTGTATAAACTTGATAAACTCAAAAAGTATCCAACGGATTTTTGGACGGATTTCACCAATAGATAGTAGTACTTTAGTGTGATTCCTGGGGAATGTGTATAATTTGGGCAAGCTCGCATGCAACGTCTAGTCTATAAATAATAAAATAATGTTAAGAATTATTATATTGTATTTATGTGGGCGTTTAATATGCCTCTGCCTACCCCTTCGGGGAAACAGGCGTGAGTCTATGTATGTATGTAATATTTAGATCATCGTTATGTGTACCTATGCAAAATATTAGCCTTATATGATTCCTCATTCGATACACTGTGTAAAATTATGTCAAGGTCTTTCACCAAATAAGATCAATTATTGAAGATTTTTTACATACCTTTTCACTGAGGAATATTATATTGTGTACAGTAATTTTTGTTTATTAAAATGGAATATTGATTCAAGATTTCCAAGTAATTCTGACGAGCTTTTTTGAACGTAAGTGTAATTTTTACTTATATTTCGTGTGGTATATTAATGTGTACCATACTACACCGAACTGTTCCCAATTCTTTACTTGGAGGAAAGTTAGCATTTATAATATTGCGCACATAAAATGAAATTCAAAGCGTGTATTTTTTTAATATATACCCGTTTAACCTAGTGGTTTAAGCGGTCGCCTTGTGTGCTCCACAAATTGTTGTTTCAAGTCTGGGTGTTCCTTTGATTTTGCCGGTTGCTTTGTAGAGACCCCCGAAAACAAGATTTATTCCGCGTGCGAGTGTTGCCTCAAATAAAAACTGACTTTATTTTTTTTATTATATTACACCCACATTTCGCCATTAAGTTTTAGGTCCCACGTAATAGGGGGCGAGCCTATTGCCGTACCGGGCACATTACCAGACTCCGTGCTGCTACTGAGAATTCCTTAACGGAAAAACCCAATAACACTTTGCCCGACCAGGGAATCGAACCCGAGACCTCCCAATCCCACGCGCACATTTATGTCGCGAGACCAACGAGGCAGTCCTCTCCTGACTTTACTTGCCAATCTAAATTATATTTATTCTCTACAAAGTTATTGACTTCTAATTTCTTCGTTTTACTGAATGCTACAAAAGTTCCACTCAAAGTTTAAATGGAAAATTGTGCAATTTGTTTGAAGCTGAACTGAGCACATTCAAAAACCTGTTAGATAGACTGCTTTCATTAAAATTGCAAGTTCAAACTAATCTCAACTTATTCATACTGAAGTAGAAGACACCTTGAATCGGTCTAGACGCATTCTAAGTGTTTAATTGTATGTTACATTAATATGTAAGTTAAATGTATTTTACATTTGATTGTATATGCAAATAGAAAAGCAGTAGAAGTGAAGATATTTTAAGTTATTCATGTATGTGAATGTTTATGACAAGATAGATTAATTTGATTGCTATTTACAAACGGAGCAGTAATACATATGTATGTATTTTAAGTTTAATTAGAATGTTTAAGAAAGTACATTAATGTTTATGACAAGCAGACAAGCATTTGATTACTATTTACAAACGCAACAGTATCGTATTTATTTTAAGTGATGAGTTACAATAAAATTTTTGTTCGACAACTTTTCGACAAACGGAAGCGTAATATGCGCCTTTCAAAGCGATAGCAATCAGCTGATTGAGTCATTTGTGTGGGGAGTCCGATTCGTCTTTTACATTTCGCGTAAAGAAAGAAAGTTGTCTGTAGGACTCGTTTGCGTACTTTTCTGGCTGTTCCTTTATTCGTTGATGGTTTTAAATGTTCGTTTGCCAAATTTTCGTACGATTGTTTTAATGTGTCAGTGATGTGAAATATAATTTATGAGAGAAATACCCACAGCTTTGCACGCACTTTTTTATGTAACGGTTTCTTCGCGATCCCGTGGGTACATAGTGCACCCCTGCAAGGAACATCATAGTAAAAAAAGAATAATAGCTTAGCTAAGGCTTATCGGCGAGTTAATTGCCTACTCTTGCGTCCTACCTACTTTTTGTACTATGGGAACATGCAAGCTAAATTTCAATAGTTTCGACTGTGCGTTGTTGGTCAGTCAGTCAGTAATGCAAGAATTTTATATATAAAAAAATGGTTTTGTGTATAGTGGACGGTTATTATATGGATTATTACACAATTCTTATCTGTGTCTCAATTAAATTAATTACAAATATACGCTAAATTTAAAAATAATTGAACTCATGTATTAACAGTGTATCTGTTTACAGTTTGGAGTCATTGCATGTATACCCGCTGTATGCAATGGCTCCAAAAACTTTAATCATGATTGTGCAAACAAAATTAATTATGTATCCATTATTATTATTTTATACACAACATCAAACTCACCACAAACATGATAAAAAACTTGATTCATCATTCAGATCACTTCTTTTTTAACGAATTATCACCTCCCCATTCAATAATTGTTTAGTTGCGTATTGGATGCGTTGCCTTGGTTATTGGTATCTATACTAATATAATAAAGCGGAAGAGTTTGTTTGTTTGTTTGTTTGTTTGTTTGTTTGTTTGTTTGAACGCGCTAATCTCAGGAACTACCGGTCGGATCTGAAAAATTCTTTTTGTATACGATAGCCCAGTTATTCCGGAAGGCTATAGGCTATATAACGTAGCGCTTCGACCCTTTGGGGCCGGGCAAAAGGCTAAAAAGGCTAAAACATAATGTCGGCTAATCTCAAGAACTAGCAGTCGGATTTAAAAAAATGTTATTGCCTATGATAGCCCAATTATTCCGAAAGGCTATAGGCTATATAAAATTACGCCACAACTTTTAGGGGCAAGACAAAAATAATAAAATGGTCAAACGAGAAGGGGGAGGGTTGGGTCAAAGGCAAAAAAAGGCTAAAAGAACAGGATACAATCTATATGGGTATCGTTTTGGAGATTTTCGGGACGCTGACTAATAATATGAAATTTATTTAGTGATCCAAGATGGTGGACGGGAAATCAAAGATGGCGGATGAGAAAATTTTAAATATCAATATGGGTATCGCCTTCGATATTTTAAGGGGTGGAGAATCGAAATGCAACATCTATTTCGTGATCACATCTTTGATCACGAAATAGATGTTGCATTTCGATTCGAGATTTTCGGGACGCTGACTAATAATATGAAATTTATTTAGTGATCCAAGATGGTGGATGGGCAATCAAAGATGGCGGATGGGAAAATTTTAAAAAATCAATATTGGTATCGTCTCCGATGTTTAAAGGGATGGGGAATCCAAATACAACATCTATTTCGTGATTCAAGATGGCGGATGGGAAATCAAAAATGGTGGATGGGAAAAATTTTAAAATTCAATATTGGTATCCTCTCCGATGTTTTAAACTAGGAGGAATGCAAATACAACATCTATTTCGTGATCAAAGATGGCGGATAGGAAATCAAAGATGGCGGACGGGATTTTTTTTTAAAGTCGATATGGGTATCGTCGCCGATATTTAAAGGGATGGGGAATCCAAATCCGACATCTATTTCGTGATCAAAGATGGTGGATAAGAAATCAAAGATGGCGGATGAGAAAGTTTTAAAAAACCAATATGGTTATCGTCTCCGATGTTTTAAGGGATGGCGAATCTATATACAACATATATTTCGTGATCAAAGATGGCGGATAGGAAGTCAAAGATGGCGGACGGGAGTTTTTAAAGTCGATATGGGTATCATCTCCGATCCTGAATTCAAAAACACCATCTATTTTGTGATCAAAGGTGGCGAATGGGATTTTTTTTTTAAATCAGTATGGGTATCGTCTCCGATGTTTGAAGGGATGGAGAATCCAAATACAACATCTATTTCGTGATCAAAGATGGCGGATAGGAAATCAAAGATGGCGGACAGGAATTTTTTTAAAGTCAATATGGGTATCGTCTCCGATATTTTAAGGAATGGAGAATTCAAAACCACCATCTATTTCGTGATCAAAGATGGCGGATGGGATTTTTTTTTAAATCAATATGGGTATTAACTCCAATATTTAAAGGGGTGGGGAATCCAAATCCAACATCTATTTCGTGATCACAGATGGCGGATGAGAAATCAAAGATGGCGGCTGGGATTTTTTTTTAAGTCGATATGGGTATCGTCTCCGATATTTTAAGGAATGGGGAATTCAAAAACACCATCTTTTTCGTGATCAAAGATGGCGGATGGGATTTTTTTTTAAATCAATATGGGTATCGTCTCCGATGTTTGAAGGGATGGGGAATCCAAATACAACATCTATTTCGTGATCAAAGATGGCGTATGGTCAATCAAAGATGGCAGATGGGAAAATTTTAAAAAATCAATATTGGTATCGTCCCCGATGTTTAAAGGGATGGGGAATCCAAATACAACATCTATTTCGTGATTCAAGATGGCGGATGGGAAATCAAAAATGGCGGATGGGAAAATTTAAAAATAAATATGGGTATCGTCTCTGATGATTTAAGGGATGGTGAATCCAAATACAACATCTATTTCGTGATCAAAGATGGCGGATAGGAAATCAAAGATGGCGGACGGGATTTTTTTATAGTCGTTATGGGTATCGTCGCCGATATTTAAAGGGATGGGGAATCCAAATCCGACATCTATGTCGTGATCAAAGATGGCGGGTGGGATTTTTTTAAAAAATTAATATGGGTATCATCTCCAATATTTAAAGGGATGGGGGATCCAAATCTGACATCTATTTCGTGATCAAAGATGGCGGATGAGAAATCAAAGATGGCGGATCAGAAAGTTTTAAAAAATCAATATGGCTATCGCCTCCGATGTTTTAAGGGATGTCGAATCTAAATACAACATCTATTTCGTGATCAAAGATGGCGGATAGGAAATCAAAGATGGCGGACGGGGTTTTTTTAAAGTTCATATGGGTATCGTCTCCGATATTTTAAGGAATGGGGAATTCAAAACCACCATCTTTTTCGTGATCAAAGATGGCGGATGGGATTTTTTTTTAAATCAATATGGGTATCGTCTCCGATGGCTGAAGGGATGGGAAATCCAAATACAACATCTATTTCGTGATTCAAGATGGTGGATGGGAAATCAAAAATGGCGGATGGGAAACATTTAAAAAATCAATATGGTCGTCTCTGATGATTTAAGGGATGGTGAATCCAAATACAACATCTACTTCGTGATCAAAGATGGCGGATAGGAAATCAAAGATGGCGGACGGGATATTTTTTAAGTCAATATGGGTATCGTCTCCGATATTTTAAGGAATGGGGAATTCAATATCATATAAAAATCTATGTTTGTTTTTGCATCATTTATAGACCCTAGAATTATAAGAGATTAAGCGCTAAGTCAATTGTAACTATGGAAAAGGGGCTTGGAAAAAGGGAATTAAATAAAAACTCTTAAAAAGGCGATACGGAGTTCGCTGGGTCAGCTAGTCTTCTATAAAAATAACAAATTAACGCTGTGGTATAAGCTTTCGGATTCACAATCGGTACAAGATAACTAATTATAAACACATTTAGAGACATCGTTTGGGGCTGTTTGTAACAATAAAACCACATATGCCAGCCACAATACGAAGACTAAATTCGTAACCCTCATTAAAATATGTTCCTTGGAAGTCACATACAATTTATGTGAAACACGCAATGTACGGGGGAAATAATAGAGTTCCGTGTAATATGCAAAATTATATAACGAGTTAAGGTAACAAATTCAATCCTTCGTATTGGTAGAAATCATTTGCACCTTAATTCAATGAGTGTGTTTAAAATGATAGCGGGTTTTCCACAGCTAAGCTCTTAAGAATGAAACCACAAAATGTCCATTATAAAATTAAAAAAGAAATCACCAGTATATCATCATCTTCTGATTTGATCTGCGAAGTCAATATTGTGTCCTCTACAAGTCTAAAGAAAAATATATTGTCATGTAGCTCTTTATCTTGTAAAGTTGTAGACGACAATTAACAAGATAAGTCGTGAAAGTCGTCCATTAGGGAGGATCGATTAGCCCATTTAAACGTAAGAGGTGGGACTATACGATGCTTCATAAACACGTGAACAGTTTATTTTAAACGATGTCTACACTCGCAAGTTTTTAATCGATATAAATAGAGGTGGGAATCATCATCCTATACAGCCTTCGCACTTCGCCCATTACTGTGCAAGATGAAAGCATTTCTGCTATGTATCACAATAAGATTGTGCGTCAATAGGAGAATTACTTTCCCACACTGGCTTGGCGGGTTGACACAGGGTTTGGTTTGAAGTCGAGTTAATTGGCTTCATGTATTTACCTTAGTCGTCTCTTACGATACCTATGGAATGAAAATACTACTGACTGGTAACTACTGAGTGGACTACAGGTACTAGCACTTTGTATTCTTAATACCGCACTACGGTGTGGTATGCCATTTGCTATGATCGGGGAAAGTGGTTTGATGCGGGTGACTCAAAATCGGTCTATGTGGAGAGCCTTTAGGAAGGCCTATGTCTACCAATGAAAATTGTAGGCTGAGATGATGATAATTCCATGTATGGTCTATACATCTGTTCTCCTGTCTATCTGTTTATCATGATGCAGGTTGACTATCACAAACGTAACAGTCAGTGAGTCTGGATGGCTATTTGTTACTCTTGCACGCAAAAATAAGTGAAGGGTTGATGAAACAACTACCTATTGTATCGATAACCGACCTATACGCAGGCGAAAAAGCGTTCAAAAGTTAGTCCGTAACAAAAGTAATCCTAACAAGCTTAAATTTTCTGAACATAATAATGTAAAGAAAATTTAAGTTTGTTAGGATTGTGTGGTTCAATGTAACTAGTTGAAAGCAACAGGTTTACACCGCTACAAGGGAGCTAAAATTAATGTGCCCCAGACCAAATTTGCCGCCACAGTGGTCGGCCTCAATGGAAATTAGCCAACTGTCGCATTTTCGGGACATATAGTGTGCAAACAAGAGCTCTTATAATCCGTTGGGACGATATTTTGAAATGACTGGACGAAATTGAACAAGACTAACGGCTTAATATGCTTATTAAGGCAGATGTGTAACACTGCAGACGTATTGACGGTTGCTATTGAAAAACTTTGACGACACAAACCAATATGCCTTTGCTTGACTCAGGAATCGAAAGAAGCTTCTGAACAAAACGCAAAACTTAAATACTGCCTTTTTAATTTAGAATGAATTGAAACGAGGCAACGAATGCTCTGACTTAAATTATAAATGTGTAGAGTATTAACAAAACATATAATCAATTTTAAAATAAAAGGCAGCGATAGGTAGCCTAGTGGAGATACCAACAGACTGCCATGCAGAGGGTATCGGGTTCGAATCCACGGCACGCACCAATGACTTTTCGGAGTTATGTGCGTATTGAATTGTTAATTATCGCTTGCCCTGTACTTCGGAGAGCACGTTAAGCCGTCGGTCCCGGTTGTCATGAAGATCTTTGACAGTTGTTATAGGGCGTCAGTACCTTCTAATGTCTAAATAAACTAACACTAGTCTAAACCATGGAATATCGCTATTCCTTCGGGTTGCGGAGGTCATACAGGCAGTCGCTCCGTGGAAAAGCTAATATTAAGTCACGTGCTGATTACGATACGTTTTCTCGATGCCGGGCGAGAGTTAAGGCGGAGACTAAGTTAGCACATGACCGCTATCGGGACCGCGTACAAAGTCATCTGGCGTCTGATCCAAAAGCTTTCTGGAACTATGTTAGGTCAAAGAGAGGTAACTCTAACCAGCAAATGTTGTTAAAAAATGGATGTGCACTGACAGATATAGAGTGTGCTGAGGAGTTCGCACGATATTTTCACTCAGTATATAGCTCAACGCCAGCGGCGCTCGATGTAGCGGCGGCGTGCGCTGCGGTGCCGCCGAGCGGTGCGTGGGCGCACCTCGGCCGCCTCGAGCTCTCAGATGTGTGGCGCGCGCTCGCTCGACTTCCAGACAAACGGTCAGTGGGGCCAGATGGCATTCCACCTTTTATACTGAGGGACTGTCGAGTAGTCTTAGTTGAACCATTGTTGCATTTATTTAATATTTTTATTACGTCCGCTAAATTTCCAGATCGTTGGAAAATAACGCGAGTAGTACCAGTTCCAAAAGGTAAGGGTGGTAAGGAAGCAAGCAGTTACCGACCAGTAGCGATTCTTTGCGCTCCTGCTAAAGTGTTTGAGACGACTATCCATCAATGTTTATATACACAAGTTAGCGCACATGTATCTGATGCACAACACGGCTTCCGGCCGGGAAGAGGAACAACGGGTAATCTGCTGCATCAAATGACAATGATGACACCAGCAGTTGATAGTGGACTACAGGTGGATGTTGCCTATCTGGACTTCAGAAAAGCATTCGATACAGTCGACAATGATGTTCTGCTTCAGAAACTAGCTTCCATAGGATTTACACCTCATACGTTATTTTTTTTCTCCAGCTATCTACGTAATCGGCGTCAGTTTGTCGACTGTAACGGATGTCACTCTAAACCCTACAACACATGGTCAGGAGTGAGTCAGGGGAGTAACTTAGGACCTTTCCTTTTCATTATAATGATCAACGACCTACCGAAAGTTATAGAACAGGCTACATGTCTTCTTTTTGCCGATGATATTAAGCTTAGTTTAATAGTAAAAGAAGCTGGTGATCATTGCGTGCTTCAACAAGACATCGACAATGTTAACAGGTGGAGTAAGGAAAATAAACTATATTTTAATATAGACAAGTGTTCACTACTGTCATACACAAGAGCGCGCAGCCCAAGTAGTAACTTGGGCTGCCCTTCCATCTGGTACGGATAGTATCCGTACCAGATGGAAGGGCAGTTGTTACAACGAGCCACGGAGATAAAGGATCTTGGTGTTCGCTTCAGCGCGAACCTAAATTTCCGTAATCATATAGTGCATATAGGACAAAGGGCTTATCGAAATCTTGGGTTCTTATTGCGACAGGCGAATGACTTCACTAATATTGGCGCCATAAGATCTTTGTATGAAGCATTAGTAAAAAGTCACCTAGAATGTAATGCATGTATTTGGAATCCGAATGAAGCCAAGTATAAAGCAATGTTGGAGCGAATTCAGAACAAATTTGTTAGATTTTTGTACCTCAAGTTATATGGAGTTTACCCAGCATATCCTATAATCTATCCAACATTGTTTTTACTTGGCATGGTAGGGTATTATAAGTTGGAGGTGAGACGGGATGTGGCTCTTGCTACGTATTTATTTAAAGTATTACGAGGGAAAATTCATAATCCTACAATACTTAGTGAGCTTAGGTTTAGCATTCCGGATGACTTTGTGGGACGACGGCGGCGACCGCGACTACTGGCAGTACCAATTGCGCGGACAAACTTGCTGCAACAAGCGCCGCTAACGAGAGCGTTGCGCACCCTTAACAACGTCGCTGAGCGCACCGACTTGTTTCTATGTTCGATGAACGATTTCACAAAGGCAACTTACTGGGTAGCTAGTAATGATATATTTATATAATTTTGTTGTGTTAGAATATTAAGTAAATTGTGTAACTTCTCTATCGTATTAGTATTTGTTACTGTAATGATGGATGTAAGTGTATGATGATGTAAATAAATAAATAAAAATAAAAATAAATAAATCCGGTTAGACTAGAAAGCGGAACCCAGGTTGAAACTGGGATAACGCTAGGAGGATGATAATCAATTTTAGAATAATTATGAGTAAGTATTTTATTAGTGGAAGTTGTCATTATTACGGTTGAAAAGAAGTGGGTGTTACCTTTTATAGACCTTAGGGAGGGTTACTCCCACACTAGTCAACAAACAGAACTTGTTTTGTGGTGTTTAATGCCCCATACTACAAGCTGTACTAATGTTCGACAAAAATAATCCTCAGCACAAAATTTAATTTGTTTCAGTCTTTTTATTTAAATAAAACTTTCTTCTTGTATCCACGATAACTAATGTTTTTTTTAATTTTTATTCTACTCTTGGCACTACTGGCAGGTGGTGTATTATTGGTAATTTGAATTTTTTTTTGTTTGTTTATTTGGATAAGTATATATTTGTTTGCCCTTTTTAGATAATATTTATTATAGTTATATATTTAAGTATTGTAGTCTGCTATCATTGACATCAATAATATTAGTGATGATGACAGTTTCTACTCAGTATGTAGTGTAGATGACAGCTTTAGCAGTATACCGTCACTTTCCGACTGTCTTAATTCGCAGTTTTCTGATGTACCTAAAAATTTCAATGCCGTTCATATCAATGCCCAAAGTATTCCGGCACACTTCACTGATATGCTGGCCAATTTAGACTGTAAGAGCATTCATGCTATCCTTGTTTCTGAGTCATGGCTTAAGCCCTGTCTACCTTCTACATTATACTCCCTCCCTGGTTTTCAACTTATCAGAAATGATCGAAGGGGGCGTTGGGGGCGGTGGGGGTGTTGCTATATATCTTCGCTCTCATATCCCTTACAAAGTTGTTAGTATGTCTGCACAACCATCGCCTCCAAATGAAGGTGAGCATTTATTTCTGGAAGTTACATTAAACCACACCAAACTCCTTCTCGGCGTCTACTACTGTCCTTCATTACGTATAGATTACTTTTCTACTTTTGAAACCCTTTTGGTTAATCTCGTACCCTCTTACAGTCATACTATCATAATGGGTGATTTTAACACATGTCTGCTTAAAAATGATTGTCGTTCTTTGTCTCTTCTTTCTATTTCTATAGCCTGTAATCTTACAATACTACCCTCAAGCGCAACTCATCACTTCCCACATTCCACACCTTCCCTTCTCGATATAATCATGGTTAATCATGGTTTCTTCTCGGGAACATGTTGCCATGCACGGGCAATATCCAGCAGACATGTTTTCCTACCACGACTTGCTCTATATCTCTTACAAAATTCGTCCTCCCAAGATGAAGCGGAACGTACTAATGCAGCGCAATTTTGGTAGCATGAACACCGACGCACTTCGTGAGGATGCCAGTGATATTGACTGGATACCACTTTTCAGTGCCGAATCCGTTGACGATAAGGTTAGCGTCTTTAAAACTCAAATAACTGAATTATTCGATAAGCATGCACCCATTCGACCGGTGAAGATTAAACACCCTCCCTCACCATGGCTCACTGAAAGCATTAAAAAGCTTATACACAAGAAAGCTGCAGCAAAATTCAGGTATAAAATTAGGGCCGACGATAGCAACCTGCAAAAATATGTTGCGATTAGGAATCACTGCAATAGGGACGCACAACGCCAACATATCCATAATTCTGTGAAAAACGGAGATCCAGCAAAGGTCTGGAAATTTCTTAAAACCCTTGGGGTCGGCAAACCACGTCAACACACTACTCCTGATAACTTCAATATTGACTCGCTCAATTCTCATTTCGCTGCATCGTCCAATATTGATAGGACTACTAAAGAAAGCACTCTTAATTATCTTTCATCCCTGCCAACCCCTAGTTATTCATCATTTGTCTTTAATCATTTCACCGATAGTGATGTTAAGAAGAGCATAATGTCAATCACATCCAACGCAGCTGGTAGCGACTGTGTCAGCCGTAATATGCTCCTTCCCATCCTTGATCTAATCCTACCCATCATTACTCACATCCTTAACTACTCCTTGTCCAGTGGTGAATTCCCATCGATGTGGAAGGATGCCCTAATAACTCCCATCCCGAAAAAGTCTCATCCTTCTTCCTTCTCTGATTACCGACCTATTTCTATCCTACCATTCCTCTCCAAAGTCCTCGAACGTCTCGTTTACAACCAGGTCAACTCATTTCTCTCTAAAAATAATCTCCTTAATCCATTCCAGTCCGGTTTTCGTCCAGGCCATAGCACCGCTACAACCCTTATCAATATTACGGATGACATCAGGGCTGGTATGGAAGGCGGACAGCTCACAGTCCTTGCTCTGCTAGATTTTAGCAACGCCTTCAATACAGTGGATTTTGACATTCTACTTGGCCGACTTTGCTCTCTTAACATATCTCCTACGGTGATTGATTGGTTTCGAAGTTACCTGTGTGGCCGCCGACAGCGTATACGAAATGAAAATTCACTTTCTTCATGGTGTAACACGACTGTTGGCGTCCCCCAGGGTGGCGTGCTGTCTCCTTTACTCTTCGCAATTTTTATAAATTCTATATCTAACAATCTTCGCTCTTCCTACCACCTTTATGCAGATGATCTCCAAATATATTCGCAGTCGACACTGGCTCAGATGTCATACTCTATAGATACCATCAACAGTGATCTTGAACAGATTAGTAGCTGGAGTAAATCCTATGGACTTATGGTGAACCCCTCGAAAACACAGGTCATTGTTGTTGGTAGTTCGAGAATGTTATCGAAGATCGACTGGTCTCAACTTCCTGACGTTATATTTAATGGTACTGTAATTCCTATACAGGATAAAGTAAAAAATCTGGGTCTAACCATCGATTCTACCCTTTCCTGGCGCTCGCAGGTCCAAGAAGTGAGTCGTAAGATATTTGCTTCAGCAGGTTCATTGCGAAGACTTAGGAATTTACTTCCTACTGCCACCAAAATTGCACTTGCAAACTGTCTTCTATTACCCATTATTGATTATGCAGATGTCAGCTATCCAGATCTCGCCGAAAACCAGCTTGACAATCTTGAGCGCCTTCAAAATCTCTGTATACGATTCATATTTGGATTACGCAAATACGATCATGTGTCACAATTTCGCAAACAACTCAAGTGGTTACCAATACGATTTCGCCGGAATACCCACATACTTTCTCTACTATACAATATATTGTTTAACCCTTCTACTCCCTCCTATCTTAAAGGACGATTCGAATTCCTTCATGATACGCATAATCGTTATTTAAGGTCATCAGAAAACTTAAAGCTGAAGATGCCGGCACATTGCACGGATTTTTATGATAAATC
Source organism: Euclidia mi (assembly GCA_944739405.2). NCBI lineage: Eukaryota > Metazoa > Arthropoda > Insecta > Lepidoptera > Erebidae > Euclidia > Euclidia mi. The sequence goes on from OX123197.2 coordinate 27,113,382, forward strand.
GTTTAGTGTCACTGCTGTTCGCCTATGGAATGCACTCCCATTACATATAAGACAGGCTCAGACGGTAACAAGGTTCAAATCCTTAGTCAAGGATCACTACCTATCACTATGATATTTCCTGTTCTAATATAATTTTAAGTATTATTTATGTATGTGTGTATGTATGTATGTATGTATGTATAATTATTTATATATGTGTAGTATATTGTTATAATATAACATAAATGTATATATTTAAAATATTTATCATCCTATTACTGGTACACTTACAACTACCATTTCATTCCTACCAATAATATCTCCATCCAAAGGTTGCCTGGTAGAAATCGCTGTTAGCGATAAGGCCGCCCTTTGTACTTTATTTATTATAAAATTCCTGTAAATGTTCTTTATAGTGTACAATAAAGTATTAAATAAATAAATAAATAAATAAAACCATTTATTTCGCGTGGCAGAGACGCAAAGATAATATCTACAAATTTTATTAGTATGTAGTTACTTACAAAAATTGCTTACTTTATTAAAAATACCTAGTTTGCAATTGAATTCGAAGGTGTGAAAAAAATATTCAAAGGTAAAATTACCTTTCTATCCTTTTTTTACACGCTTTCAATTAAAATTAAAAGCTTTTCACAAAAAATAACTAACTGTTCAGACATTCTATTATTAATTTCAAGGTTCTTTAAAGCCTTTAAAACATTTGGTTATTATCATTCAACACTGAATTGACCTTAGTAGTATAATTTTACAACAATTTTCAGACGCATAGATTATTATATATCATGACAGAAGCAGGATTATGACATTTCTTCCGATATTATCTCTGTACAGCTTATCACAAGCACACACTAATAGCAGCCTCTGAAAAATACCACTGTTGTTATATTGTAAAATCTGTATATGACTCGATTAAATTTCTTCTTTGTATCGGCTCGATTAAATTTCTTCTGTACTTTCAAAAACATAGTGAGCTATTCCAGTTGCCGTGATTACCTATCCAGATCCGACCATGCACTGAGAAGTCTGCGAAGTCTGAGAACAACCAAAATTCCTAGAATCTTGATTCGGCAGATTCCAAAAATTAGCCGTTTGATGAGATGAAAAACAAAAACCTGTGACCTAGAAAAATAAGATAAAACATATTTTTGATAATTATTATAATAATATTCATAACAACATTTAAATCGTAATCTAACACTTCGTGTCTATTGTCATAAGAACGAACATACGGTTCGTATTTTTAATCTATCTGTACATTTTCAAACAATCGATGGCTAAGATTTATTGATTGAGTAATCATTTCGAGGGATCTGAATCATTTTTGCCGAGCTCACAATTATTTGCAGAATGATACTTCAACAAAAAATATATAGAAAACAATGTTCGCTGTTCATCGGTAGGTACATAGAAATGTTTTTGGGTCGAAACTTTTTTCTACAAAAGGTACGATTCGCCGCAAGAATTAAGAAAGAAATATGAAATGTTTTACCGGGGCTACGATTAGCACATAAGGCGATACGCCAAAAGCTCTTCTGATAGAATTTTTTTTTTCATATTTCTAGCATTCTTTCGGCGAATCGTACATTCGATAGAAAAAAGTGCCGATGAAAAAACATTTTTATGAACCGAAATTTCTTTCTTTCTTTCTCTTTCTATTTTTGACATTGGCTGTAAAAAAAAGTTAAGTAGTACCTATAGCAACCAAATCTTTAAATAAATTTATTGTGGGATCGACCGTTAGTTGACTAAAGGTCGGTTTCATCATCCCGGTATAAGCACAGTAATCCGAATTTATAATGAAGTCTGTGATACTCTAGCTAGTAATTAAACCGATACCTACTTATCCGATGGTGATGAAACTGATGGAAAATATTGAATGTAGGCACAATAGGTTTTTAATTCGGCGTTCTATTACGGTGGTAAACTAAGAGCATTTTGAAATCATTTATAAAAACCAATAGCTGTATAAATATCAACGCATTTTCGGCTAACAAACAGGATATAGTTTCCTTGACGTAGGTATTCTTTTGTAAGACAGAAGATAACAATATACCTACATCTTTTGTGATTTCACCACGTATTTGAGTAGGTACCTAGCCCTTCCAGAGACTGAGCCCTACTACGGGACAGGCGTAACGGGACCCAGGAGCAGCACACCTGCGTTCCCTGTGTCCCATTCTTTTGAGCGTTGAGGCGGCTATCGTGGTGGTCTTAGTCGGTAAACCCGGGTGTTGTCCCGGGGAGTCCGACATACCCTCTCTGCCCGCCCTGCGGAGAGACACTCGCAGAGTTTCCCTACGTAAAAATAAAGGTACCCATTACTTTTTATCTGGCAGATGGCCAAATATTGTGGCCATACTTTAATAAAACAATATAACCAATTGCTTATGGTACCTAATTAATATAATAAAATGGTAATTCTTCCCTGTTCGTGATTTTTCTTTATGTTTCAACACTGTATAACCTTATATACAGCCAAAAAATGTTTATGTGGTGACCTAGAATACTAAGATATATAGCGTATAATTTCGTCAACACTAAGTGCCATTTGCGAGGCTTCTTGTCCTAGTCTTAAACGTTAGAGTCTGTTTAATAATAAAAACATTTGTATTTTTACTGAGGCATATTAAGACATTACATTGTTACCATTAAATTAAATTCCTCTTCGCCATTTATTCTTTCATGGTTCATTTTCATTACATTTTAATTTCCTTAAGCTTTTTATTTTGTCGTCCGCTGTTTCAATTGCAATGTCAAAGAGAGAATAAGTAAAACTTTCCGCGCGACTGGAAACAACAATACAACAAAAGGAAATATTTTTAAAGTTTGAAGAAACGCCTCTGATAGTTTCCTTGTTAATATTGTTATAAGAGGATAACAGTTTATTCAGCCAATGTATTTCGTAAAAGAGAAAGTAGTTTCCTATCAGAACACTCTTTAAGCACATATTAAACTTGGTTGGAAAAATATTATTTTGAACACTTTTCGGAATTGTACCAAGCTAACTTATAATAAAGGTATAAATATATGTATATCCCAGCAATGTAAAAGTGCAAACTTATTCTAATTAGCGTTCAAAGAAAACGTGAAGAAGGAAGAAGTCTCAAGAAAATGTTATTCTATCAAGACGGTAAATATGAGCTTTACTGAAATTAAAAATAAGGAGCCTGTGTTGGAAACTGCCGTAACATACGGTCTTTACTGTTCTAGAACTTACTTTTTGTAGCTTTGTTGGTGAAATAAGTTAAGTATTATTCGCTGGAATGGTAACGGAAAGACCAAGTCAAAAACGCGTAGTTTATCGATCTTGAACGAGTCATTCTCTAGTATCTTTTTGTGAGAGAAGATTTATGGAGACCTTTTTCATTTAAAAGCTTTATGATATATTTCGCCAATTCGTCTGAGAAGGCAGGTCTCTAATACAAACCATAGAACATAAGACGAAATCCTACTAATATTATAAATGTGAAAGTTTGTGAAGATGTATGTATAGATGGATGTATGGATGGATGGATGGATGGATGTTTGTTACTCTTTCACGCAAAAACTACTGAACGGATTTGGATGAAACTTCAGTAATATAATTTATACATCAGAATAACTCATAGGCTACAATTTATAAAGATTTTGTATAATGTTGCCATACTATAAGGAAAAGTATCAAATAACTCGGCAAAAATCCTGTATTATCTTTTTTGGTTGCTTGGGTCAAATTTAGTAATTGGAATTTTACCCTTCCTGATGATTGATCTGATATATTTTGGTATACACTCATATTATTGTTATTGAGATTAAAAGATTTAAATTATTGTAAATTCAAGATGGCCGCCGATACAAAATGGCGGATCACTTATTACTTTACAACAACCTCAATATGAGTATCAAATGAAAGGGTTTGATTGGTAGAATGGAGCTCACTATGAAAAATTCAAGCTGGCCGCTGCCACAAAATGGAGGATTATTTATTTCCACAAATACGTCAATATGGGTATCAAATGAAAGGGCTTGATTCGTAGAATAGAGCTCGCTATGAAAAATCCAAGATGGCCGCCGATACAAAATGGTGGATCACATATTACTTCACAACAACCTCAATATGGGTATCGAATGAAAGGGTTTGATTACTTTGATTGGTAGAAAGGAGCTCACTATGAAAAATCCAAAATGGCCGCTGCCACAAAATGGCGGATTATTTATTTTCCACAAATACTTCAATATGGGTATCAAATAAAAGGGCTTGATTCGTAGAATAGAGGCCACTATGAAAATTCCAAGGTGGCTGTCGCCGCAAAATGGCGGATTACATATTTTCCACAAATAACTCAATATGGGTAGCGAATGAACGGGCTTGATTGGTAGAATAGGGCTCCCTATGAAAAATCCAAGATGGCTGCCGCTACAAAATGGCGGAGAACATATTTTCCACAAATACCTCAATATGGGTATCAAATGAAAGGGCTTGATTGGTAGAATAGAGCTTAATATGAAAAAGCCAAGATGGCCACCACCACAAAATGGCAGATTACCTATTTTCCACAAATACCTCAATATGGGTATCGAATGACAGGACTTGATTGGTAGAAAAGGGCTCACTATGAAAAAAGAATGAGAAGTATCAACTAACAACAAAACTAAAAACTTGAAAAAAAAATTAACTAAAAAAAATTGTTTTGGGCGTAACGTATCCAGAGTAAACAATATTAAAAAAAAATTCACTTGCCCAACGATTTTATATTTGTATGATCAATACCCAAGATTGATGAGAAGATTGATGCGATCTGGTAGCCGAATTACTTTTTAACTTTTAATACATAACCTAACTACATCATTTTTATTGTAATAAAACAGTATAACAAAAAAAAAATTATGTTTTTTATAATGCTCATTCTAGAGTAGTTATCAAATTGTTTTCAAAATTGATAGATTTGTTGCCAGATCATTAATGAAGATGAACTTTGTCTTTTACAGTAATTAGTTTGGACGAATAGTTTAATAGTTATCACGATATAATTGACCTAAGCGCAGCGTTATTAAAACCGCTTACTATGAGTTGGCGCGCTTAAGCGCAGCGGGGCGGAGGGGCGGTCAGATTTTGTACTTTGTGGTAATACTGGTAATGCTTTCAGTTTTTATTTTTGCTGCTCTTCTATTCAGTAGGTATATAAGCTGTTCGATAACTTTAATAATATACACTACATACTAATTAATCTTTACCTGAAGTTTGACGACTATGAAAGCAAAAGTAATTTTAAGTATTATCTGTTTATAATATAATATGTATGCTACACGGCTAATGTGTGATGAAATTTGATATGGATAGTCTGAAACCTGGGGAAGTACAAAGGCTACTGTTTATTAAAATTTCATGCGGGCGAAGCCGCGGGCTAAAGCTAGTCACTAATAAAGTAAGATGCCAAGGTCTCCAGACTTTCCTTATTTTTGAAGTAACGTTATTATGGGATGCATATTCCTATAGGTACTTTGTTCTCAAGCGTGTACGCATAGTATCCCTACACGCTTAAGCACATAACTCGCACCTTGATTTAGCGGCTACCTCAGACTATAACAAAGAAATATCAATATTGCAAACTACCCATAAAACGTAGACAACATTCAGCAATATTACGCTCATTCTACGTTCTAAAATTTTCCTTTCAAACTTGTTGACAAATAACGACGTAAATCACAAAATATCTCAGTACCTATGAAAATTTAAAAGGATTTCTCAAACCCACGTCAATTTCTTCAAAGTTCTGAGACAACTTATGAGCAGATTATAATAAGTACGAAAATTTTTCATCGAGCACCAATGATTTGAGGGTAAAAACTCAATAAGTAGCTTTTTTATTTTCTTCGTGACAGAGTATTAAAGATGCTTATTATATAGCTGGCAGTAGACAGGAAACTTTTCCTATAAAACATCACGCTTTCTTTGTATCACTGACAAAGTTAGGAATGTCGCAATAATTTTCCGCTTATGGCTACTTATGCTCTTAGAGAGTAAGTTTTTTAATTATAACTTGAATGTTCTTACGTAAGTCTTTGTGCCAAGCGGTACATTATTTACGAAAAAGTTACTTGGTTAATAGAACCAAAGAAAGAGGTTGTTAAGTGCTCGTCATGACTTGGTGAGTTTAATCAATCACAAGTTCCCATTTGACTGCTTCGTTTGTGTTTGGTGTTAATTGAAATGTCGATGTTTGTTGGGAGGTATGTAACCAAACGGATACGTAGAAACGGTCTATGTGTAACGCCTGTCGGTTGTTATACCTGTACTATATAAAACAAAGGCTTATAGATACGATACAATTTAATTTAATCTATTTATTTCAATTCGTGATATGTTCCTAAAATAAGATACTTTTACACTGACTGACCCTCGAACTTTGTCGAATAGTGCAATTTCAAGTATGTGAATTATTATATTCTTTGCTATACAGTGAAGAGGAAAAGTAATTAATTTAGGTACGATTTACGAACCAGTTTCTAATAATATCAGTAAACTTAAATAGCGCAAATCTAAACCATATAAAATTTTCCTTATTTCACCATCCAATTAAAGATATAAATTCGTCAAAACAAAACGCTTTTTATATATTATATCATAGTTTACGTACTGCTAAGTTATATGATATACAAGAAAACTTCTATAAGTTGGATTAAGTTGTTCAAAGCTCATACTCGTATATAAAGCTCTCATATCTTGCAATACGAGTCTGAAACTTATTCTTTGTTCAAAGAGCTTATTTCCTTGGTAACAAATCTTCTTTAGGAGTATTTAGCTCATTATTTTCGTTTTGTTGATATTGAAGTAAACTGCGTGTAAAATATGGTCTCATTTCAGAACGGTTTGTTGAGTAGGCGTAGATGATACGAAAAGTGGAAAATTTTTGTTTTCCATTTTTTTCTTTAATTGGCAAACAAATATAAGTAGCTATAAGTAATTAACCTTTTTAATACAAATAAATTTTTATCTATAGTATCGTATGAATGTAGTCTTATTAGATACTGCCAATAAAAACAGATTATTGGTTCGAATGATAAGATAAACAATAAACAATGTCTACTTATACTTTTTAAAGTAAAAGAAATGTTTTAAAAGCTTCCTTGTAATAAGTTGCGTGATACGGCTCTAATTGGACCCTTCCTATCTCACAGTATATTATCCCTTTTGCTGCTTTAACATTTCATAATGTTACTTACTTACTGCCATGGCAACACTGACATAACAAAGTGCTGTTGCCATTTGCAATTTATTTTTTATTACACTCATTTAGCTCATTAGATCATTTTAGCTGGTATGATAACTTAACTTAAAAAAAGGTTTTTTTTTACTCATAAGTAAACCAACTAATACTAAAGTTTGGGAGGATAGATGGATCATGATCATCGCCCTAGCGTTATCCCGGTTGCATCCAAGACTTACATGCCTTGGAGCCTGGTGTCCGCTAACTGGTACAACCAGATATGACAGAATTATCAACTTTTCCACAGAGCGACTGCCGTCTGACCTCCTCAACCCAACGGGATAGCGATAGTCCATGGTTTAGACCAGTATCAGTTTATTTGAGGGCACTTGACTCCTCGTAAAAGCTATCAAAGATCTTCATGACAACCGGAACCGACGGCTTAACGTGCTCTCCGAGGCACGGGGCAAGCGATAATTAACATTTTAATACGCACTTAACTTCGAAAAGTCATTAATGCGCGCCGTGGATTCGAACCCGATACCCTCTGCATGGCAGTCTGTGGGTATCTGCACTAGGCTATCGCTGCCTAGTGGAGGATAGATGGGTGTTTGTTAATATTACGCAAAAAGCACTGAGCCGTTTTTAAGTAAACTTTCTAGTTGTATGGCTTATGAATCAGAATAGCACATATAGTAACTTTTTTTGTGAAAGTAGTGTAGGTAGTCAAATTATTTTTGCATAAGCCTACGAGAATAGCACCGTTATAGCCCATATTACAACAATAGCTGACGCAGTTGCCTAATCTGATCTTCATACATCACCGTGTTGCATTGTACCTAATTTCCTCCATTAATAGGATTATGTACATATCTTACCATAGTATACAAATAAAACATTTTCTCTCTATTTTATCTATATAAACACCATGAGTATTTGGAATAGTTACATGTAAAAACTTGAATCAGTTTTCCGAATAAATATATGTATCAGTTTTATTCGAAATGTGCTCTCTGAATATCTAAATTTTCGGGTTTCCATAGAGCCTGCCCCGAAGCCAAGTTGCCGGTAGGCGGTATCTCGGTAAGGTGTGTAAAGTAAATATTGAGATGAAATCAGTCTTCTAATGGAATGGGGGGATGGGACCCTGAATTTATGAGGGAGCAAGTATAAATTATAACATTACCCATTTACACCTTGTTATGAATTAGGAGTTAGGTTTTTACCTGACTGATGGGTCTTGGTTGGCACTTTGCCTGCTAATAAGACGATTTTTTTCTTAACTACGACGAAGAAAATTTGCATCTAAACTGTATGAGACCTAAGTAAGCGTCTAGCCCCAGCTCCAAAAGGTCATTGATGTTCGACGCTTTGAAATTGAGAAAAGAGAGAAGCTTTAGCCCTTGTGCCAATACGGCCAGCCCTTTTCGGCTTCGGCTTCAAACGACGAACGACGAAAAGTTTTGAAAGTATTACCTCGTTCGAGAAAGCCATTATACCGCTATCAAACTCTTCTAAAAGAGAAATTCACTCATACTTGTGTCTAAGAATACGAGTTGTTGTAGGCTGAATAGGGGAGAGGCAGGACATTGCATTCAATTATGATGAAGATATCATTATTCCAAAGTATAGGCTGCCGCCTAGCTTAGGCACCATTTTTCCACAATATAACGAAAGCTAGAACTGTATCCATTTTGTGAAAATAAATATATTTATATTTTTAAATGTATAATTGTACATAGTGGAGAGTAATGTATGTTGAGGCAGGGCGTCTGGTCCAACGTGAAAATGCGTGATATTCTGTATAGCGGAATGAAAAATAAACTAAGTATTATTATTATTATTTTACATCGATGTTCAGGAAGTAGCTTGTTTATCTAACCCAACTTATTTCCAGTAAAAACCTACTGCAAGACAGCCGTCCAACATAAATATTTAAAAATCATCTTACGTAGGTACATTATGAATTTACAAAATGTTGAGCGACAATATTTACTCAATATATAAATTTGGGTAACTGAATAAGCTTAATGAGCTACGTTCTCGAACATTCTGTAACTGAAGAAGGTAAGGTTACTTAGTTTATCGATTTTCTTTAGCATGTAACGTAGATAAGATACATTTTTACACTTTGAATGGCGACTACTCGACATTGCTTCTGTGCAGCTAGAATACTAGTATAATAAACACAATGCTAAAAGTATGAAGGCTGTACAATAAGTAGTGAACTACACTCCAAATCTGTATAGAAAAAAAAATTACTGCTGTTGCTGTCTGACTGACACGCACAGCTGAAACTAGTGGGCAAAAGAAGCTGATATTTGGCATGAATTATCCTCGGGAAGTGTAAGGTAGCACTGAGAGAGAACTTTTGGAAATTCCCACCCTCGTGTAGTAGTCCTTTGCGGGAGGTGCCGCGAGTGAAGTTTAGTTAGCTGTAAGTTGAAGACTGTATGTTTTGTTTTTATTTTATGTTTTTAGAATTTTCACATGGCAGTGTGGTTTAAGCAGTCCCTGGGCCATTCAGCGCTATTATGAGTGTTGCGATTTCGATTCTCACATGAAACAACATTACGATGCAAAAATAAATCTTTTGAAACTGAGTGTTCTTTGTGTTCAAGTGAAATCCTTCGCGATTTATTCTTAGTGCAGCATTTATCGTTGAAAGGAAACCAAAAAACTGCCTATTCTTTCTTTCTCGTGTGAGTGTGTGCCCAACGCTGGTGTCGGAGTTTTCAGACCGCCTTAAGGCCTCCGACATGGCCTAACGATACTTGTCCTTAAACAAGAACCGGGACTGACAGCTTTTCGTGCCCTCCGAAGCATGGTAGCGCTCTGATGTAAATGCCACACGCGGTCACCCATCCAAATGGCGACCTGTACACGCGTTGCTTAACTTTGCCGATCTATTACGAACGCTCATAGTATTTGTATACTTGTGCATACATGTAGCGCTCATAGCGAGACTTGGCTAGTCGTTCGTAATAGATCTGTATATTAATCATACCATACGTAAAAAGTGTTTGCCTAGTGTGAAGAAAACCTTAAAAAGTTGAAAAGAAAAGTCGGGATAAGAGTTTTGATTTATTGATTGATTGGAGCAAAATGTCTAAAGATACAAGTGACTTAACCTTACAATTTATCGGTACGAGCCGTTGAGAGAGAGGGGATTATAAGATTTATTGGGGAGATTCAAGGAAATGTTCACCGGAGCGCGAATTCGGGACTAATCGACGTTTTTTACTTTTTGCTCGTTTAGATTCGGTGGGATTTAAATTTGCATTTAGTACTTATTAACTAAGAGCATTGTGATGCATTGGTAAATGCAAATCGAAGCTATAAAATGGTTAAGCTACGTATTAAAGATTTCCGATGGCTAATATTCATATGTTTATCACTACATAGAATAAAACATAGTCTGTCTTCTGCCTGTCTGTCCCTATGTATGCTTAAATCTTAAAAACTACGCAACAGATTTTGATGCGGTATTTTTGAATAGATAGAATAATTCAAGAGGAAGGTTTAAATGTATAATTGACGCGGGCAAAGCCGCGGGACACGTCTAGAATAATATAAAATGAACCCCATATGTTTGCTGTCTGTCTGTATAAACTTGATAAACTCAAAAAGTACCCAAGTAGTATTTTTGGACGGTTTTCACCTATAGATAGTAGTACTTTACTGTGATTCCTGGGGAATGTGTATAATTTGAGCAAGCCCTCGTGCAAAGTCTAGTAAATAAATAATAAAATAATATTAAGAATTAGTATATTGTATTAATGTGGGCGTTTAATATGCCTCTGCCTACCCCTTAGGGGAAACAGGCGTGAGTGTATGTATGTATGTAATATTTAAAACATCGTTATGTGTACCTATGCAAAATATTAGCCTTATATGATTCCTCATTCGATACACTGTGTAAAATTATGTCAAGGTCTTTCACCAAATAAGATCAATTATTAAAGATTTTTTTACATACCTTATTCAGCGAGGAATATTATATTGTGTACAGTAATTTTTGTTTATTAAAATGGAATATTGATTCAAGATTTCCAAGTAATTCTGACGAGCTTTTTTGAACGTAAGTTTAATTAATACTTATATTTCGCCGGGTATATTAATGTGTACCATACTACACCGAACTGTTCCCAATTCTTTACTTGGAGGAAATTTAGCATTTATAATATTGCGCAAATAAAATGAAATTCCAAGCGTGTATTTCTTTAATATATACCCGTTTAACCTAGTGGTTTAAGCGGTCGCCTTGTGTGTTCCACAAATTGTTGTTTCAAGTCTGGGTGTTCCTTTGATTTTGCCGGTTGCTTTATAGAGACCCCCGAAAACAAGATTTATTCCGCGTGCGAGTGTTGCCTCAAATAAAAACTGACTTTATTTTTTTTATTATATTACACCCACATTTCGCCATGAAGTTTTAGGTCCCACGTAATAGGGGGTGAGCCTATTGCCGTATCGGGCACATTACCAGACTCCGTGCTGCTACTGAGAATTCCCTAACGGAAAAACCCAATAACACTTTGCCCGACCCGGGAATCGAACCCGAGACCTCCCAATCCCACGCGCACATTTATGCCGCGAGCCCAACGAGGCAGTCCTCTCCTGACTTTACTTGCCAATCTAAAGTATTATATTTATTCTCTACAAAGTTATTGACTTCTAATTTCTTCGTTTTACTGAATGCTACAAAAGTTTCACTCAAAGTTTAAATAGAAAATTGTGCAATTTGTTTGAAGCTGAACTGAGCACATTCAAAAACCTGTTAGATAGATTGCTTTCATTAAAATTGCAAGTTCAAACTAATCTTAACTTATTCATGCTGAAGTAGAAGACATCTTGAATCGGTCTAGACGCATTCCAAGTGTTTGATTGTAAGTTACATTAATATGTAAGTTAAATGTGTTTTACATTTGATTGTATATGCAAATAGAAAAGCAGTAGAAGTGAAGATATTTTAAGTTATTCATGTATGTGAATGTTTATGACACGATAGATTAATTTGATTGCTATTTACAGACGGAGCAGTAATATGTATATATTTTAAGTTTAATTAGAATGTTTAAGAAAGTACATTAATGTTTATGACAAACAGACAAACATTTGATTACTATTTACAAACGCAACAGTATCGTATATATTTTAAGTTAATCATGTAGAACGTTTTTGTTATTATTTACCCACACATTTTAGAAAAATACATGGCCTGTTTGCTAGCGTACACGCGCTTAGGGTCCAAAACAAAAACACCAATGACTCTATGTATTCTCGTTATTATTATCTTAATAAAGGCAATGATGAGAGAGTTTCGATTGGGAAATTTCATACGTTTATACATTTACGAAGTTAATCGACAAAAGTAGCAATGATGTGATGAGTCTTTATTATTCAAGTATGACAATGTACATATTATTTAGGTATATTATAACATAAATATCTTAAAATACTATCCTAAATAAAAATATACAGAACATACAAACAGAAAATAAAATAATTTAGAGGGCGTCATAAAAGTCCTCCACATCGCCGTCGACCGGGAGCGTGCCCACGCGCTGGCAGCATTGCCACGTTGTATGGCACTGCTTAACTTTTGGGCCAAGTATACTCCAGCCTTCTGTGATGAGTTACAATTTTTGTTCGACAACTTTTCCAAAAACGGAATTGTAATATGTGCCTTTCAAAGCGATAGCAATCAGCTGATTGAGTCATTTGTACGGGGAGTCCGATTCGTGTTTTACGTTTTGCGTGAAGAAAGAAAGTTGTCTGTAGGACTCATTTGCGTACTTTTCTGGCTGTTCCTATATTTGTTGATGGTTTCAAATGTTCTTTTCCAAATTTTCGTACGATTGTTTTATTGTGTCAGTGATGTGAAATATAATTCATGAGAGAAATACCCACAGCTTTGCACGCACTTTTTTATGTACTTAACGGTTTCTTCGAGATCCCGTGGGTACATAGTGCACCCCTGCAAGGAACATCATAGTAAAAAAAGAATAGTAGGTTAGCTAAGGCCGATCGGCGAGTTAATTGCCTACTCTTGCGTCCTACCTACTTTTTGTACTATGGGAACATGCAAGCTAAATTTCAATAGTTTCGACTGTGCGTTGTTGGTCAGTCAGTCAGTAATGCAAGAATTTTATATATAAAAAAATGGTTTTGTGTATAGTGGACGGTTATTATATGGATTATTACACAATTCTTATCTGTGTCTCAATTAAATTAATTACAAATATACGCTAAATTTAAAAATAATTGAACTCATGTATTAACAGTGTATCTGTTTACAGTTTGGAGTCATTGCATGTATACCCGCTGTATGCAATGGCTCCAAAAACTTTAAGTCATGATTGTGCAAACAAAAGTAATTATATATCCAACATTATTTTATACACAACATCAAACTCACCACAAACATGATAGAAAACTTGATTTATCATTCAGATCACTTCTTTTTTAACGAATTATCACCTCCCCATTCAATAGCTGTTTGGTTGCGAAATGGATGCGTTGCCCTGGTTATTGGTATCTTCTATAAAAACAACAAAGTAACGCTATGGTTTAAGCTTTCAGAATCACAATCGGTACAAGATAACTAATTATAAAACCATTTATAGACATTGTGTCGGGCTGTTTGTAACAATAAAACCACATATGCCAGCCACAATACGAAGACTAAATTCGTAACCCTAATTAAAATATGTTCCTTGGAAGTCACATACACACACATACAATTTAAGTGGGACACGCAATGTACGGGGGAAATAATAATATGCAAAATAATATAACGAGTTAAGTTGAAATATTCAATCCTTCGTCTTGGTAGAAATATTTTGCATCTCAATTCGATGAGTGTGTTTAAAATGATAGCGTGTTTTCCACAGCCAAGCTATTAAGAATGAAACCACAAAATGTCTATTATAAAATAAAAAAATAAATCACCAGTATATCATCATCTTCTGATTTGATCTGCGAAGTCAATATTGTGTCATCTACAAGTCTAAAGAAAAATATATTGTCATGTAGCTCTTTATCTTGTAAAGTTGTAGACAACAATTAACAAGATAAGTCGTCCATTAGGGAGGATCGATTAGCCCATTTAAACGTAAGAGGTGGGACTATACGATGCTTAATAAACACGTGAACAGTTTATTTTAAACGATGTCTACACTCGCAAGTTTTTAATCGATATAAATAGAGGTGGGAATCATCATCCTATACAGCCTTCGCACTTCGCCCATTACTGTGCAAGATGAAAGCATTTCTGCTATGTATCACAATAAGATTGTGCGTCAATAGGAGAATTACTTTCCCACACTGGCTTGGAGGGTTGACACAGGGGTTTGAAGTCGAGTTAATTGGCTTCATGTATTTACCTTAGTCGTCTCTTACGATACCTATGGAATGAAAATACTACTGACTGGTAACTACTGAGTGGACTACAGGTACTAGCACTTTGTATTCTTAATATCGCACTACACGGAGAGCCTTTAGGAAGGCCTATGTCTAGCAATGAAAATTGTAGGCTGAGATGATGATAATTCCATGTATGGTCTATACATCTGTTCTCCTGTCTATCTGTTTATACTGATGCAGGTTGACTATCACAAACGTAACAGTCAGTGAGTCTGGATGGCTATTTGTTACTCTTGCACGCAAAAATAAGTGAAGGGTTGATGAAACAACTACCTATTGTATCGATAACCGACCTATACGCAGGCGAAAAAGCGTTCAAAAGTTAGTCCGTAACAAAAGTAATCCTAACAAGCTTAAATTTTCTGAACATAATAATGTTAAGAAAATTTAAGTTTGTTAGGATTGTGTGGTTCAATATAACTAGTTGAAAGCAACAGGTTTACACCGCTACAAGGGAGCTAAAATTAATGTGTCCCAGACCAAATTTTTCGCCGCAGCGGTCAGCCTCAATGGAAATTAGCCAACTGTCGCGATTTCAGGACATTTAGTGTGAAAACAAGAACACTCTTATAATCCATTGGGATGATATTTTGAAATGACTGGACGAAATTGAACAAGACTAACGGCTTAATCTGCTTACTAAGGTAGATGTGTAACACTGCAGACGTATTGACGGTTTAAACCAATATGACTCAGGAATCGAAAGAAGCTTCTATACAAATCACAAAACTTAAAAAAACTGTCCCTTCTAATTTAGAATGAATTGAAACGAGGCAACGAATGCACTGACTTAAATTATAAATGTATAGAGTACTAGCCGTTTCCCGCGGTTTCACCCGCGTCCTGAGGGAACTACTTCGCGTATTCGAAAATCCCAAATATCTTATGGACCCTATATTTTCTAAAATAAAATATAGCCTATGTTAGTCGCAGATAATGTAGCGTTCTAATGGTGAAAGAATTTTTAAAATCAGTGCAGTAGTTTTTGAGTTTATCCATTACAAACAAACAAAAATACAATTTTTTCCTCTTTTTAATATTATAAGTGTAGATTAACAATACATATAATCAATTTTAGAATAATTATGAGTAAGCATTTTATTAGTAAAGTTGTAGTTGTCATTATCATGGTTGAAAAGAAGTGGGTAACCCTTTATAGACCTTAGGGAGGGTTACTCCCACACTAGTCAACAAACTGAACTTGTTTTGTACCGTTTAATGCTCCATATTACAAGTTGTACTAATTTTCGACACAAATAATCCTCAGCAGAAAATTTGATTTGTTTTCGTCTATTTATTTAAATAAAACAATTTATTTCGCGTGGCAGAGACGCAAAGATAAAACCTATCTTCAATTTTTATTTGTATGTAAGTACTTTATAAATTGTTACTTTGTTAAATACCTAGTTTGCAATTAAATTCAAAGGTGTGAAAAAAATATTCAAAGCTAAAATACCTTTCAATCCCTTTTTACACGCTTTCAATTAAAAATGAAAAGCTTTTCACAAAAAATAACTAACTGTCCAGACATTCTATTATTAATTTCAAGGTTTCAACACCGAATTGACCTAAGTGGTATGTACCTATAATTTTACAACAATTTTCAGACGCATAGTTTATATTATTATATATCATGACAGAAGCAGGTATATGACATTTCTTTCGATATTATGTACAGCTTATCACAAGCACACACTCTCACACAGCCTCTAAAAAATAACACTGTTGTTATATTGTAGAGTCTGTAACGGCTCGATTAATTCCTTCTGTACTTTCAAGAACATAGTGAGCTATTCCCGTTGCCGTGATTACCTATCCAGATCCGACCATGCACTGAGAAGTCTGCGAAGTCTCAGAACAACCAAAATTCCTAGAATCTTGATTCGGCAGATTCCAAACATCAGCCCTTTGATGAGATGAAAAACAAAAACCTGAGGCCTAGAAAAATGAGACAAAACATATTTTTGATAATTATTATAATAATATTCATAACAAAATTTAAATCGTAATCTAATACTTCTTGTCTATTGTCATAAAAAGGAACATACGGTTCGTATTTTTAATCTATCTGTACATTTTCAAACAATCGATGGCTAAGATTTATTGATTGAGTAATAATTTCGAGGGATCTGAATCATTTTTGCCGAGGTCACAATTATTTTCAGAATGATACTTCAACAAAAAATATATAGAAAAAATGTTCGCCGTTCATCGGTAGGTACATAGAAATGTTTTTGGGTCGAAACTTTTTTCTACAAAAGGTACGATTCGCCGCAAGAATTAAGAAAGAAATATGAAATGTTTCACCGGGGCTACGATTAGTACATAAGGCGATACGCCGAAAGCTCTTCTGATAGATTTTTTTCCATATTTCTAGCATTCTTTCGGCCAATCGTACATTCGATAGAAAAAAGTGCTGATGAAAAAACATTTTTATGAACCGATGAACGACGAACATTGATTTCTATATAATAACTAGCTTTTGCCCGCCGCTTCGCGCGCGTTAAATTCGGGGTAACACAAATCTACTTTCAGTCTCAAGTTGTGTGAACACTCCTGATTATTTTAAAGACTTCAGAAACTCTATAGGGTAGGGTACAAAGTAACTCGGTCAGTATCCATGTCATTATCTAGCGTTATCTACCGAAAGCACTCGAAAGGTAATATAGGAGGACTACATAGACTACTGATTGGTCTCGCTCGCGAAGCGATACCAATACAGTCAAATGTCAAAGCCATGTTCTAATACATGTTCAATATATCTCTATAAACATTTTTGCATTTTTTATATTAGTAGGGAAAATCGTTTCAGCCGTTTAAGCTTATTGTATAGGTAATTATTAGTTTACATATTGTATGCGAACAATTTAATCAACGTGCACAATATGACATTATGTATGACGTGACAGTACTGACAGATATGTGTTAGCACATGCGCAGCACTCAATTATTAGCGCATGCGTTCTTCCTTCAAAGAGGTAAATTTGTGCCGTACAAACTTTTACCCTCCCTACAATCCCTCCCAGTTTAATTTTTGCAACTTATGGTAGCCTATGTCCGTCTCCATGGTCCAATATATCTCTATATTAAATTTCAACTAAATCGGTTCAGCCTTTTTAGCGTGAAAACGGAACATACATACATACACACTTTCGAATTTATAATATTAGTAGGGATATAGTTATTTCGTTGAAGTATAATTCTGCAAATAATTGTGAGCTCATTTTTGCCTTGTGAGTTTGACATTATGTAGTTAGGTACATATCAAGACGTACTTTTTCGTAGACTAGAATGATGTCACGTTTATGATGTTAGTAAGACAGCCTACCTATTAGCTTAAGTTCATCGTCCTGAGCATATTTCTAAGCTTATGAAGTATCATTCAACCTTTGTATACAAGAACGCCCTAAAATATGTACGTCAAGCATACGAACACGCATTTCCATTCATGCCTTCTAATATCACATATTGACCTCAACTCTGATTTACTAGGATAATATTACCCGTCCAAAATTGTATGTTAGACCCAAATACTATCATAACCTCAAAGATACGCACTATCGCGATTTTTTTTTCGCTCCGTTTACCATAGGCCCTTCGTAACATGACAAGCCCGCTCCAAACACAATAATAGAGACTATATTATTCTTCAGTAAATAACTTTTCCTTATATTTACGCACAAAGAAAAAGATTTTGATCCTGAAAAATTTTCCTGCAAAAAGTTCGTATACGCATGTAATTTGTCTTTTTTTTTTAGTTACGAGCGTAATTGAGCTATTTTTGGCATAATTTTTTTGGTGATGAATTTTATTGTATGCTGTAGATTAAGTAATATGAAACGAAAGTTGTTGTTTTTAGGGCTTTGTTAACAATTCAGGTTCTTTTATCATTAAAAGGTGTGTATTCGGTTATGTCTAATAAGTATATTTATAAGCTTTTGATATGTTTACTTCATAGTATCTACTTTATTATTTTACAAACAATAATTATACTTTAATAATCCCACTATAAGAAGTAATTCTTAAAGTACGTACATACTATAATAATAATTCTTTTAATTCCGATAAAATGAGATCCAAATATTATTTAAATACAAAACAGCTAGTTTAATTCTGTATATCTTATCCTTCCTCTATTTTATATCGATGCAAAATCTTTAACAATTTTTTTTCTAACATACACAATAATCCAAAATCAAAAACACATTGCTTCCAGGTAAAATCGTAAAAAGCACCTAACTACGACGGAAAAGATAAATTTTAATAGTAGCACTAACTTTCGTTTTTGAGATAATACGCTGACGTCACAAATGATTCCTACGCGCCTACCCTCGTTACTTATAGGAAATAATATTGGACGTTTCCGTCCAACCGTCGGGTTTTCACAGGTCAACACAATACATAATCATATTACAGTTTCTATGTCATATTTTCTATGAACTTATAAAAAATCGACCGAATCGCCTATGGCTTTTGGGTAAAAAACCATGGTAAAAACTAGCCTACCTGGTCCCGAAATTTTATCTATCATTGAATTTGGCTACAAACGAAAAATTCAATCAATCAGCCTATTGCATTCCACTGTTGGACATAGGCCACAGTGACCGATCTTCTGCCTTCCGCATCCAGCCCGCCCCAGCCACTATTTTTAGGTCGTCGGACCACCTAGTCGGGGGCGTCCTACTCTTCATTTGCCGAAACGTGGTGTCCACTCTAAGGCTCGTCTGCTCCATCGGTCGTCGGTCCTTCGGCAGACGTGGCCAGCCCATTGCCACTTCAGCCTGCTTATACGGCGAGCTATGTCGGTAGCACCAACTTAAAGAATAAATTTAAAGAAATAAATATTTTAACAGTTGCAAGCCAGTACATATATTCCAATCTTATATACGAGTATGTATTCCAAAAGAAGGCCTTGTACTAAAAAAAAGTGATATCCACAATGTAAATACTAGAAATAAGAGTAAAAGTGCTTGGGATTAACTTGTTCAGTCCCACGGGCTATTTCCTTCTTAACATTTTAAGTTTTTTGTGAATGTGATCTGTTGTGTCTGTATTGTGCTAGTCTAGTGCTTTTATATTATTTTTTTAAATAACCATATTTATTAACGACAACATTATGGAAAATCCAGCTCATGTATGAAAAATGCAATGTAGTTACTTAGTTATTTAATTGTATAAAATTGGACAATGGAAAGAGTGGCCCTGAGTTTCTTGCCTGATTCTTCTCAGAGGCTCTACTTTCTGAACAGGCATTTTTTTTTCAATGTTCAATTATGTAAATATGCATTTATATTTACTTTTTTTTCTTATAATATTATATATGACTTTCTGACGTGTCCAAAATAGGGTTGTTTCCAACTAGTCAAATCAAACACTTTTAATGAAATGTCAAAAACGACCTTTTGTACGGCGTTTGTATGAAATATGACCAAAGAGATTGGATACTATGACATAGTGACGTCATAGTTTTTAGCTGTCAAGTTGAATACTTATTATCAATAAATTGTCGATAGAAAATGTTAAATAAAGTTTTAACATTAATTGATGAATGAAACTACTATTATTTTGACATGTTTCACTCGATAAAAATACTTGTATAATTTATTACACTTGCAGGAAACTTCCCTATTTTTTTGTCATTTTTATGGAAATAAACATATTTAAGTTTGATTTTGACACCAGTTTTCTTCCGAATGACCTCGTTGCGAATTATATCCTTTAGGCTGATTTTAGTCTCACGCTCACCGTCAGCGCTCATAGCTCAGCTGAGCCTCAGCGTGCCTCGTTTTAGTGTCGTACTGACCGCCTTACTGTACAGACGACAACCAAAATGCGGATGCGCTGACGACATCTGCTCCGCTCGACACTAGAACGCAAAGCAGAGGCGCTCGTGCGATAGTCAGCGCCGAAAGCTACGCGGAGCCGACGCGCGACGCGTATGGCTGCGTAGCTATCAGTACTGACCACTGTGCGCGCTGATAGCTACGCGTCATTCAAAAACGCTTCCTAGAAGTTCATATATCTCGTCCATCAGCGCTGATGGTGCGCGTGCCGTCGGCGTAAGACTAAAACCAGCCTTAGACAGACGCCGAGCATAGCTCGCTCCGTGGCACGCTGAGCAACTTTAAATCTATAGACCAGCCCGACCGTGAGTGTGCAGGTTTCGGCACCGTACGTCATTACTGGTAGGACGCATTGGTCGCAGACTTTCGTCTTGAGGCTTTGCGAAATCGGCGACGAGAAGACCCGACGTAGCTTACCGAATTTCGCCCATCCCAACTGAATCCTCCTCGATTTCCTTCTCAAAGTTGTGCCTACCCAACTATATTATTTGCCCTAGGTACCCTGATACTGTTGCACAACTTCGAGCAAGGAACCGTCAATGCATCTCTAGTAGAAAATCCATGGATAAAGAAAATATTGGAACCGACCGATAGTCACTCTCCTGCCTTCCGACTATCTCCTCACAGAATCATATCGTATTATTGCTCCGTTGCGACTTGATAGAAGACAAACAAACATACTTTTGCTTTCATAATATTAGTTTGAATGTAGTACATCGTCATACGTAATGAGGTGGTAACACATAACATGAACGAAACGAGAACATTTACTTTTAACACAACATTAAGCCGCTTTAATGTTCTATCTTTCGAACGGCGACACAGGGAAGACGTTCGATTTTTATTACATCCAGGGAAAGTAATGGTACGTTATAAAAATATTAAGCTATAAACGATTTTTGTTCAAAAGAAAGAATAAAAAGACTTCAAAATTCCCGGAAACGTTACGTAAATACTCACTAATTGGAGATTTCGTCGAATGCAGGGTGCAGATTGAACTTTATTCGGAAAACAAACCTGGCTCACGTTTTTATTGCTAAATCCAGTGTACTGCAGTAATTTGCGATAGGTGTTTCACGACTCTGTTGGCTGAATAAATAAATCAACGTTAGGAAAATCCGTAGTCGCCTGAGGAGACAACCCCACGCATTTTATTTTTTATTTAGATATCCTTACAATCAAATGCTTAACTCGCCTTGTATAAAAACATGAACCAAATAGGTACAGTTCCAAGTTCTTGGTTTAACTATATAAATTTTATATATTAGTGCGTAGACAAGTACAAATTGCTTCTATAGTACTGAAATTTCTTGGAATAAATTTTGAAATTATAGAAATAAACTTACATAATCCTAAAATGACAGCACACAAAAGTTATTTTTCTTTTTAACAATAATTAATGTATTTTTCACACTTTTGTACTGGATGACGAAAGACTGACCAAGCAGATATATAAGGCAAGTGTGAATGGGACAGGACGAAGGGGAAGACCTAGGCGGACGTTCTCTGACCAGATTGGAGACATCCTAAAAACAGGACAGGTAAGAAGTACCCTGAACAGAAGAGCATGCATGAGGAATCTGATGGGAGTGAATGAAGCCAGAGAGATATGTCAGGATCGTTGCAAATGGCGTTCCGTAGTCTCTGCCTACCCCTCCGGGAAACAGGCGTGAGTCTATGTATGTATGTATGTGTCTGTACTTAACTAGACTATGACATTTTATTTGCTATATGATTTATACTTGGCGACGCTTGGAACAGCCATACATTTTTGCCCACTGTCATTTTAAATTTGGCTTTATTCCTTAGCTTTTATTTTGTAATAAATCCTACTATGTAAAATACTCAAAGGGTGGGGAGAAAGGGGAGAACGGTAATAACAACTTATCCGGCCCAAATGTCAACCTCACCTGCTCGCGTCGGTGATTCGTATGAATAGCCGACGGCGATGTCCACGAACCATCGCGGTGCTCCCTGCTAGATAACGGACGAGGCTCTGGCGACCGAGCCATGGCGGTATAACCATACACCTGACCGGGCAACCGGTCAGAAGAGGCTACAGCGGCCTTGAGGTTCAAATACCCTCTAAAATGTCTGGTGCAGAAAGCCAGGGGAAACTACTGCACTATGTTCCCATAGAAAGTCGTCATGAAGGTACAAAATCAGAAACAAGGGTGGCCATGCGATCCGCTTAGCAACCGGCGCCGTGTTGCGTCCGGGGCAGACGGTGTGAAATGGGCTACCGGCCAGGATGGTGTGGGAGACCAGGCATCGACTGGAAATCGGACTACTGGAACCTCTTTTGCAATGAAAATGCGCATTGTCCAAAGAATTGGCACGTGGAATGTGCGGGGTTTGCTTCGGCCGGGCAAACTTGATATTCTGGAGAGGGAAATTGAGCGATGTGGAATAAGCGTCTGCGGCCTAAGCGAGACGCATTGGAAAGGTAATGGCCATTTTAACACCGAATCGCACATTGTCTACTATTCGGGAAATGATGACAGCAGCAGAAATGGAGTTGCCTTTGTCCTGCCGAGGAGGAGTGGTAACTGTGTGATAGGATATGAACCTGTGAGCGATCGAATCTTGAGTATTAAGTTGAAAGCCAAGCCGATCAATTTGAATATCATACAGCTATACGCTCCAACTAGCACAGCAAAAGACACAGATATAGAGAACTTCTATACTGAGCTGGAATCAATCATAACAAAAATCCCTAAAAGAGAATTACTGATTATAATGGGCGATCTAAATGCGAAGATAGGAGCACATGCAAATCAAATTAGCCAATGTGTGGGAAGATTTGGGTTGGGACATCGTAATGAAAGAGGGGAAAGACTTATACAATTTGCCGCTGAGAACAATTTAGTGATATCAAACAGCTTCTTCCAACATCATCCAAGAAGACTTTATACATGGATTTCACCAGATGGCAACTATCGGAACCAAATTGACTACATCATGATTGGTTCCAGATGGAAAACTTTCGTTAGAAATGTTCACACTCTTCCAGGAGCTGATTGTGGATCAGATCACCAACTTCTGGTAGCTAAAGTTTAACTCAAACTCAGAGCTGCTAGGAAGATTGAGAAGCAAAAAAGAATCCAGCCTACCGACAATACTAAGTTTATGGCTGCAATCAAGCAAAGATGGCATCAATGGACTGACTCAGATACCCAGTCTGCAACCCCAGATCAGCTATGGGATAAGGCTAAAGAGTTGCTCGAATCTGCCGTGGTGGAGTCAAAACCGTCTGCATCGGTTCTCAAGCGTCAGCACTGGATGACTGATAGAACTCTTGCCCTTGTAGAGGAAAGAAGGAACATGAAAGCTCGGGGAGCAGACGTGAGAAACTTAAACACAATATCTGCCCGAATACAGGAAGCATGCAGGCGGGATCGCAACGCCCATCTACAGAATTTGTGTGCAGAGGTTGAAGTTCACGCTGATAGGAACGAGACCGGCGACCTGCACCAAAAAATAAAATCTATCACCAAAACCCTTACCTCTAAAACATGGGCCATAGAAAACTCAGCGGGCGAGCTGCTGACTGAAATAGGTGCAATATCTGAGACCTGGAAGAACTACTGTCAGTCATTGTTTGATGATCCTCAAGCTCACAATTCTCTTTCGACAGAGCCCAGTGACGAAGAAGAAGAGCCATGTATTTTGAAAGACGAAGTGCGAGCCGCTATCAGACAACTAAAAAGCGGAAAAGCCACAGGAAGGGATGCCATACCAATTGAATCCATCAAAGCATCAGGAGAGTATGGTGTTGATATTTTTCACACCCTCTGCAACAAAATTTGGGAAACAAAGACTTGGCCCCGAGAATGGACTCACACTGTCTTTGTTCCTCTACATAAAAAGGGCTCAACTAAGATATGTAGTAACTACCGCTTAATTGCTTTAATCTCACATGCAAGTAAAATTCTCCTACATATTCTAAACGAAAGACTGAAAAATCATTTATCAAAGGAAATTGCCCCTGAACAAGCCGGGTTTGTGAAAGGCAAGGGTACTCGTGAACAGATCCTGATCGTACGCCAGATTATTGAAAAGGCCAGGGAGTTCAACAAGCCCACTTTTATCTGCTTTGTTGATTTCTCAAAGGCGTTCGACTCAGTAAGGTGGCCAGTAATCTGGGAGACTCTCCTTACTATGGGAACACTTAAGCATCTTGTTCACCTTCTTAGGAGACTTTATGAGGACGGAACGGCTTCAGTGAGAACGGACGACGTATTGTCGAATCACTTCCATCCAAGTGCCGGGGTCCGTCAGGGCTGCATTTTATCACCGTTGCTGTTCAACATCTATACAGAGCTTATTATGAGAATAGCACTTGAGAATTGGTCTGACGGAATCACTATTGGTGGCTATAAAATCTCCAACTTGCGTTATGCAGATGATACCACCCTATTCGCAACGAGCATCGAAAACATGGAATCCTTGTTGAGAAAAATGGAGCAAGTTAGCCTTGATTTCGGGCTGAAGATAAACCGCAGCAAGACGAAGATCATGATTGTCGATCGAGCTAACAATAACTCGCCCGAAGTGACTAAAATTGCGAATTGCGACGTCGTTCAATCGTATATTTACCTTGGGGCACTCATATCCAACAGTGGTGGATGCGCGGATGAGATCAGGCGGCGCATGGCTGTTACCAGATCCGCCATGGACCGGCTCAGAAAAATATGGAGAAACAGAAATATCACAAAGGCCACTAAAATGCGACTTGTCAGGGCATTGGTGTTTCCCATATTCCTCTACGGTGCTGAGACGTGGACTTTAAGAGAGTGCGAGAAGAAGAAGATTGACGCTTTAGAAATGTGGTGCTGGAGAAGAATGCTTGGCATAACCTGGACGCAATTCCGAACCAACGTCTCAATCCTTGAAGAACTCGGCATCAAGCAGCGTCTTTCTTCTATCGTCCAATGTCGTATACTGACTTTCTTTGGTCATATCACACGTCGTGGAGACACATCTGTGGAACGACTTGTGGTTCAGGGGAAGGTTGAAGGCACAAGAGCGCGCGGCAGGTCACCCATGCGTTGGACCGACCAAGTTAAAACTGCACTCAATGGTCCACTCCATGAATGTACGAGAAGGGCTGCAGTACGGGAGGAATGGCGACGGATTGTGAGGCTTGCCACCACCCCTAACGTGACGATCACGACCACTCTGCCAAGAGTGTGACGACGAAGAAGAAGAAAATACTCAAATAGCTCAAAGCATTGTACGTCAAGTACCGTCCTATGTTTTATCTCAATGTTCACTTCTATGGTAATATCGTATCGTAGTATTTCACTATCACCTAAATACAAACGCCTACTCCACTTTGTACGCGCCTATAATGAAGGTGAAACTTCATTAACGTTGGTAATATGAAAATGAACTTTAAATCAATTCTTGACCACTGAGTTGTGAATTAATTAATTCTGTGGCGTAAGGCCTTGATTATATTTCTGTTTATTGCTGTTTTAATATGTGTTGACATGTCATGCTGGCTTGCTAGTTATTACTTATTAATATGAGTAGAGTACCTACACGTTTTATTAGTAGGTTAATTAGACGTCAAAATTCATATTTTAGCGCGATAATTTATGTAGTCACACGATTTTTAGTTTCATGATAAAATGTTAGTTTTATAATTGCTATCAAATCATTTTCGTGGAATTGTTTGACACTATTTTTTTCATCCTTCCTTTACGATAAGAATAAAATGCTGGCTAACAAAATTTCAAGGTAAAGGTTTAGTTCTGTCATTTTACATTTGCTGTTTGGAACAATTTGTGATGCCACGACGTACAAGTATACGCTATTAAACCGTATGTAGTCTTCATATTTCTATGGTGACAACAAGTTCCTTTGAGATTGTAGTACAGCCTTTGTCTTGTAGTTCGAAAAGTACACCAATTTTATTAACGAGCTATGATTTCGCAAGATATTATTCAAATCCGAAACTGTTTCAGTCCATTTTAAATAAATAAAACGGTCTGTAACAGTTGTTGAGATTTTTATTCGCAGTAGTTTAAATAAGAAATACCAACGACATCATCATCATCATCAGCCTTTAACAGTCCACTGCTAGACTAGGCCTCTCCTTTGAAAGGAGGAATTGGCCTACTATACCACGCTGGCCAAACGGGTTGGTATAGGGTTTGTATCAAGTTTTCCTTCTCTTACAGTGCTGTTCTCCGCATAATATGCTCCCTCTGTCGGCTCTTACGACACCCATGCAATGGGTTGATTTGGCCAACGACATACAATTATCCAATTCTATACGGTAATGAAAGCGAAATCGTTAATTGTATAAACATTGCATGACTACCGGAGTCACGGAAAGACTATGTGAGCTGAATACCGTGCCAATATCATAGTACTAACTTAAATTTCAAATAATTTTGCGATCCCTAATTTATGTTTTTAGGGGAGAATTGTTTTTTTTTCTACTAAGTCAAAGTAAGTCATTTTATGATAATAAATATTTTACACGACTTGTACGATTTTCTCAAACTACTCCTTCAGACTGGCAGCTTAATGCTGTCGCTTATATTAAAAGTCTGATGTTCCAAACCCTGCACAATTCTAATGAAGAACTTGTTCTCACCTTTACTGAGCCGACATTTAATTCCGTTTGCAACTTGGTATCTTCGGAGACTCCTTTAGCACTGAAGATTTTCCAAATAGGTACCAATTTGTGAGTTATATTGTTTTTTTTTTGTTTCTGTAATTTTGAAAGTTAAACCAGTTATATTTTATCCAAATAAAATGAATCATGTTTACGTAACCGAGATAGTAAAGTAATTATTAATGGAATATATTTTTAAATATTTAGATTTTTGTAAAGATATTCGTGTTTTAAATATATCACGACTAAAAACCGAAAGCTGGTGAACAAAATGGATAACTACCAAAAAGTATTTAAGTATTGCTAAAATACTTTAGTACTTACTTGGTAGTTATCCATTTTGTGCCAGTGATGAAAATGAAAGCAAAAAGCTAAATAAAAATCAGCAATATCAAAGCTCTTTTATTTGGGACCTTTATAACGCACGTAAGAGGAGTGTATCAGTTTTCAATATCATGAAAAGACACGATTTAATAAACGCTTTCAATGAATACCTACCTATATCAATTTACAACATAAAGCTGTTCAGGATATTTCAAGCTTGAAGTTTTTTTTTATACGCTTCTGTTTTGACGTCATTCAGGTCATAATAAAAGACTAGTTTTAATTTATTCATTTGGTCTCCAACACAATGCAAATATTATTCATATACCTGTGTAAACTGCCCCGCTTAAGGCTACGGTCCCACTAAGTGAACAAATGTGATTAACTACGATTGTAAAGAGCCTAGTCAAATACGAGCGACCGGCAAGGACAAGTGGAAGAAGTTGTCCGTAGTTTTGAGTAATAGATACTCTTACATTTATGATGTATTAAAAAAATATCTGAAAAGAAGTGCCTTGAAGAGAAGTGTCTTGAAGTATATTATTCTCGTTTGGTAAGTAGCCGAAATTTTTAGTGAAGCATCTTTATTTCACTTGTCATTTACATAAATCCTAACAAGCAATAGATATGAATCCAGATTGAGTTTCGTTAAAAGATAAAGAGACTTTTCCAGAAAGTCGTTATTAACTTATTTCAATTCCAAACTAGTGCCAATGAGTTTGGATACAGATATTTTAGAAAAAAAGGAGCACTGTTTACAACTTTTACGCCAGACCACCAATTTAAATTAACAGCTTTGCCAAACCAAACGTTGTTGTAGGTATACATATTTAGTTCTTGTAAAGTAATGATGCCCTAATAGATAAGTTCATTACATACGTTGACCTGGAAGAGTGGCAATTAACTAGCTGTAAAATATTTTGAAGGACATGACAGGTGGCTCATCGATTACTGACTACTAATAGTTAGATCAAACCTTAACTTTCCCTGACCCAATGTTCAGTTGTAATTTAATTACATTAAGTGCCCTTTATTTTCAATCAAGGAAATTGATTTCAATTTTAACTCCAAGGGTGAAATGATGATGCTACGAGTCATAAATTTCTTCTGCATGAAAGAAATTTCGAAGTGGGTTAACGAGTTAGTAATGGGCGATTAATAAGATTAATATTAATTACTTTAATCGAGGCTTTCTATCCTTCAGTAAGGCAAGTTACATCGGTTTATTTTGTGCAAGAATCGAACGTAATCGTATTATACGTGTTTTGCTAATGCTTCCGTTTTGACTTTTGTAAATGAAATCTTTACAGATAGGTACGAATAAAAATATTCACCTAAAGATTCTGACATTCACAATGGGTGCTTGTACACGGCGCATGTAGCTTGAGCATGTTGAGGCACTTGCGCGGGTTACATGCACCGTAAACATATCGTTTAAAACAATGTGCGGGTCCAGCGACTCGTACTTGACCACGAACAAATAACTTGTACATAGGTACAGCTTGCGCAAGTAGCCCGCGTCTTTACTTGCTCCAGTTATTTGCAACATGTACAAGTACAAGCGAGTAACTTGATCAAGTAGCTTGCGCATATTACCCACGCGTGTAACACGCACCTTTACTTGCTCCAGCTACATGCACCGTGTAGAAGCACCCAATAGCTCAGATTCTACACAAAATTTAACAAAACCAATCCTCAGTATTTTATATTTCGATTTATCAAGACAACGTGTCTCCTCTTTTTCCTATTTCCTTCAAAATAATACCCTGTCATTTCTCTTCAATAAATGACAACATAATACAAATTTATGACGTACATAGATCATAACTTTGTGGAGTCTCAAGTCTTCGCCGCTCAAATCGGATCCAAGACACTCGCTAAAAGATCACCGCCGATATTTCCGCCTCTTTCTAATGCCCGTCAATTCAACATTTTTAGCATACCCCTAGGAATATAATTTAGTCGTGCAAAGGAAATTGGATCGAGAGTTACTGAACGAAATAAAATATAAAATGGTCAAGTGCGATTTGGACTGTCGCCATGAAGATACCTTTTTAAGTAAAATCTATTCGAAAGTTTGCAATATTTTGAATTCACTACTATCATACCAGTAGCCATATTAAACATCAACACTATCCATCTGAGTAATAAAGTAATGGAAGTTTTGTTTTTGAATGCATCAAATAAATATCAACTAAGTATTTAAGTTAGGCCAGAGTCAATATATATTTTTATGTTGGTAAATCTATGTTTACTATGCCCGCGTTACTATTTACTTTTAATATCAGTAAAACATCAACGCAGTACAAAGCCGTAGGTTAAATAAAAATTCACCTACGGAGTTAAGCTTCTCCGAAGCTCTTCAGAAAGGCTTTCCCCAATGTCAGTAAACAAGTTTCCATTATGTTTTGACCTGGCTAGCGAGGAAGACTATGGTCTTTATTTTTGTAAAGGGAAAGATATATATGTTATTTTCTTTAAGATCTTTAATATTATCTGCTTTCAAAGTTATCTCACACTTGAATGTATGATAATGCTTTGGAGGAAAATCAAATATCGAGTATTATCAAATAGTACATAATTTGTGTTAGTAATTGCATCTGAGAATGACTACAAAGTGCTCAGAAATATTATAGTTATTTTCTTATATGAGAGAATTCTCTTTAAAGATAAGTTATATGTAGGTAACACGTGAAAATACCTCGGAGCGTTGCCGACAAAATCAGCTTTCTCAGGACAAGGCCCTATTTACAAATTTCACGACCTAAGACGCGTTAACCTGTGAATTACTTGAAAATCTTCAGGCATTGATCTACCGGTTTCTTCATTTACATGTCTAGGATTTGTCCTTAAGGAAACCTAAAACCGAAGGACGTGTAATATTTTCGTCTCATATTATATAATCTAGTGTGACAGCTTATATAGGAATAATAAACGAGGGGAAAATCTTTAAAAAGATATTTTGTATTATTGGAAATATGAATTTCGAGATGACAACATGCATCCTGTCACCTGTGTGACTACTGATCAGGTAACTTATACTAAAGTCTGAGTACTTCCCACTGGTTGTCAACAACTTTAAAATATTAAGCTGCCTTGATTTCTATATTTGTAAAATTATCCACTAAACAAAAAATACAATATTTTATTCCTGGCGATCAATTTACATGGTTTTTTTAATAAAAATTTCTAACTGTCACATACAAGCTATAGTCCGTTCACAGTTATTTTACCTCTAGCTGTTAGATTGGCCAACCTGGGCGTTGTGTTGCTATATTTGGTATATAATACTCCCATTTTAAATATACATTATTGCTAAAAATGTAGGTACTTATTTTTTTATTGCCTAAGCGATCGTATTAAATATTTGGAAGTAATGTTTGTAACAAAACCTCTTGATATTGGCATGGCTATATGCATGTACATTTATTTTCTTACGAAATAACTAATATCCTATGAAGATAAGTAGTTATAATAAAAATGCTTTCTATTTAATATATAAAAGTAAACGCATCATAATTACGCCAACGTGAGGTTCTAAAATTATCAGATACAAAAACTGCAAATTTAATTTTCATATTTATTTTGAATAAGAATGATGTGGGTGTAATATTAAACCTCTGCCTACCCCTGCACGGAAAACGGCGTGAGTCTATAAGAATGACCCATGTGGACTGCCAATGTTATGATGATTCGTAACTGCTGTCATATTCTGTATCAGACTCAGAATTTAATACTATTATGAACCTGTCCATTTCAGCATCCGTAGACCCATCTGTTTCACTTTTAATACTTTTAATACTTTTTTACTTTTAATACTTTTATTTTCAATAAAACGTTTTACAAAGGTTGTTGAGGCCTTCTTTTAAGTATTAAGATACTTGTGTCAGAAGATCACACTCTTCCATAAGAAGATTGTCTTCAATGTGGCGCTCATGTTTGCATTGTTTTTGTCAGTCTTCTGCAGTGATACATTGAAAAGCTTCTTCAGCTAAATTCACAATGTTGGTTGCCTCTTGTCCTAAATTTTTGCTTGTAACTCGCTTTTTAATGAGACTCCACATAAGTTCAATTGCGTTTAGCTCGCAGTGGTATGGCGGTAATCTAACCACTTTGCGGCCATGAGCTTCAAGCATTTGAATTTTTGAAGCATTTCCACTAATATTGGGTGAAATGTTATGTACGGGTAACCCTATTTTACATTCCTGTCATCACAGAGTACAATTCCAACATAAAGAAAATAAACACCGATATCTGTCAGAGGTAAAATAACTGTGAACGGACTGTATATTCAAAACGTTATTGTCCTACTACACAATAGTTTTCAATATTGACGTTAGTGCAGACGTCAAACAAATAAAACACGTCTAATATTTGTACAATCAACACATCAGTTGGGAACAAATTCAAGTTACAGAGCTACAGTTACTGAGTTCAAATATTACTTTGAAAGCTAGGCCATAGATAAATATAATACTTTACAGTACAGATGCCGCAAGTCGTCCATAAAAATTGGCCACGTTAGATCCTTAATATTAGACCTTTATTTTTATAAGTACTTGTTAATACCGTAAATAATACAACAGATGGCGCTAGCGACGAAAAAATGGGAGTCGATGGTAGCGACATCTTACGTCTCATTTTGTAAGCAATGTTATTTTAAATTAAAAAGAAGAGATGGCGCTATAATAAAAAAGCATTCTGTTTAAAATGTAGAAATATTATGATATTTCACCTTGTCACCCAAGTGTGCCTCATTTCAAGGTTATAACACGATCAACCGATCTAGTAGGTACCTATTTTACGTATGTACCGGTGGCGTTAAAACATCTAGCGATATTTTTATGACTTCGTGTCTTTCCGTTCAAAATTTGGAATGCACTTTGTACACTGTTCCATAAAACTGATATTTGACATACTTACGTAAGTTTGGTGGCTATGTTACGGTAACATTGAAATGGTGCAGTGATGAATGACCTTGTGAATGCACCTGGTCTGATGATGAAGCCGGGAAGATGGTTACAGGAACTTCTAAACTACATATTATGATAAACTACTCGTGTTTGGGCTCGTTTGAATTGACTTGACAAAACCTATGACCTTGTGAGGTTGCCTTGGTCTGATGATGAAGTCGGATGATGGTCACAGGAACTCCTAAACTACACGTGATAAACTAGTAGTGTTTGGGCTCGTTTGAATAGACTTGACAAAACCTATGACCTTGTGAGGTTGCCTTGGTCTGATGATGAAACCGGAAGGTAGTCACAGGAACTCCTAAACTACACATGATAAACTAGTAGTGTTTGGGCTCGTTTGAATAGACTTGACAAAACCTATGACCTTGTGAGGTTGCCTTGGTCTGATGATGAAGCCGGAAGGTGGTCACAGGAACTCCTAAACTACACATGATAAACTAGTCGTGTTTGGGCTCGTTTGACAAGACTTGACAAAACCTATGACCTTGTGAGGTTGCCTTGGTCTGATGATGAAGCCGGAAGGTGGTCACAGGAACTCCTAAACTACACATGATAAACTAGTAGTGTTTGGACTCGTTTGAATAGATTTGACAAAACCTATGCCCTTGTGTGGTTGCCTTGGTCTGATGATGAAGCCGGAAGGTGGTCACAGGAACTCCTAAACTACACATGATAAACTAGTAGTGTTCGGGCTCGTTTGAATAGATTTGACAAAACCTATGACCTTGTGAGGTTGCCTTGGTCTGATGATGAAGCCGGAAGGTGGTCACAGGAACTCCTAAGCTGCACATGATAAACTAGTAGTGTTTGGGCTCGTTTGAATGAACTTGACAAAACCTATGACCTTGTGAGGTTGCCTTGGTCTGATGATGAAGCCGGAAGGTGGTCACAGGAACTCCTAAACTACACATGATAAACTAGTCGTGTTTGGGCTCGTTTGATAAGACTTGACAAAACCTATGACCTTGTGAGGTTGCCTTGGTCTAATGATGAAGCCGGAAGGTGGTCACAGAAACGCCTAAACTACACATGATAAACTATTAGTGTTTGGGCTCGTTTGAATAGATTTGACAAAATCTATGGACCTTGTGAGGTTGCCTTGGTCTGATGATGAAGCCGGCAGGTGGTCACTGAAACTCCTAAACTACACATGAGAAACTAGTAGTGTTTGGGCTAGTTTGAATAGACTTGACAAAACCTATGACCTTGTGAGGTTGCCTTGGTCTGATGGTCGGTGGTCCCAGGGTCTGTGGTGCATGCTACAGATAATATAATAGGTACATTACTATACTAGGTGGTGCTTTCCTTTGAGTCCTGCTTCGTGAAAATTGTTATTCTTTATTTGTATTATTATATTCTTAATTAAATTGGTATTCAGGCGAAATTAATGTAACCTAAATGGCGAACCCCTGGCGAAGCGAACGTCGAGATTGCAAAAGGGGAATAGGTAGGTAACTATTAAAATGTAGAAGTGAAACAACAGTTCATTTTATTTTTTTATTTATGAAACCATGATACCTCGTCAACTAACAAAAAATCTTGCAAAAACGTTGGAATTTTTTCTCTTCAACTTTCACGGGAACGAAGTCGCGCGCAAAAGCTAGTCATTACAATTGGTTTATTAATTCGGCCTTACAAGCAAGTTATGCAAACGTGCAAGTTAGTTATTTAGATAATTAACTCAAATCCAGATGTTGGCAAATAAATTAGGTCTTTTTTATTCCTCCATTAAAGTGGATAAACAGAATTAGATAAAAAACTAAATTTAACTATTATAAAATCATTTATTTTGTAGGATTCGTAATTTTGAAGCTGATTGTAACGATTTTTTTTTAAATACTTGCAACACTTTCAAAGTATTTCTTACTTGAAATAAACGTACGCGATCGCGTCTCGCGTTTTGCCGATCCACGATCGTAACGGAGTACTTTTACTTTCATGGGATATTATTCCTTACCGCCATACATTTACGGAACTTTGTCGCGCAAAACACTAAAATATTTGCAACACTTTCAAAGTATTTTTTACTTGAACGTACGCGAACACATTTCGCGTATTACCGACTCCCGACCGTAACGTAGTAGGGTAAATACGCTAAATGTCGGCATCCTTACGGTTTTTCTGTTTTGGAATCGGTCTGGCACCATCAATTTGCAACGAAAGGATAGCTGCCGATGCGGTTTTGGATAGTTTGATAAATCTATTTCATGTTTATAATAAGGTTGACATTTCTACTACAAGGAAAAAGTACTAAGGTTTATATGCGTCGAGAACGAAAAATCCCTAAAGTCGGCCATTTACGGGCCATGGTCGGTCGCGTTTTTCCCAAATATCGGCCGGGTATAGGATGTTTTAAATTAAGACTGATAAATATTATTAATATGATTTATTTTGGCAGGAGTCTCACTAAGTATACGTTATTAATCGTATTTGTTTAATAGTAGGTAAAGTATTTGTTGTGTATGTGTGCATAGGATGTCTATGTGTGCGTGGCTGCGCCCGCGCGGTTCGGTTCAACGGCCAATAAATCAGTGTGTCAATAGCTATCACTTGTTTCACTTGTCTCCCGTATTAAATGGGGCATGTTACACTTGTCAATATTATCATGATCCTAGTATCGCGATATCACAAGTATTGACATGGGCTATTATATTATCAATAATATCATCATCAGTACGCGTTTGAAACTACTAGAGAAAGTAGTGTTTAGTGCAAGATTAAATTGGAACAAATTTTAAAAGAAGATGGATTCTAAAAGGAAAGCCGCTATAGCAATAATACGCGTATGCGCATTAAAAACTAAGCGCAAAAAGAGGAAGTGTTGGGTAAAAGACTGGATTTCAAAACGAAATCAATATACACATTTACTAACAGACTACAGTTAGCCGTGTGGTTAACGGCATAGAATACAAGTGTCACCAACTCACCACCCCCTATCTTTCCGTGGGTGTCGTTAGAGGCGACTCAGGGATAACACGATGCAAATACCATCTTTGCATAGAGACGGAAAACTCGACATCAAACCCTATACGACTGCATCGTTGGTCTCGCGGCATAAATGTGCGCATGGGTCGGGAGGTCCCAGGTTCGATTCCTGGGTCGGGCAGTGTTATTGGGTTTTTCATTTCTATAACGAAATTCTCAGTAGCAGCACGGACTCTGGAAATGTGCGCGGTACGGCAATAGGCTCGCCACTTATTACGTGGAACTAAAGTACATCTGGCGAAAAGTGGGTGTAAAAATACACCTCTGCTAACCTCTTTGAGGTTATAGGCGTGAGACTATGTAATATGTATGTATACTAACACTCAGAAACAACAACAACAACTTGTCGAAGTCTTCATTTTTATTAATTTTATTTAATTAATTTGTATCTTTTGGGTTCCACAAGGACGGGCATGTTTCATAAAGAAGAATTAGGTAATTCCTCCAGATAATTTTTACCTCCTGCATCAACGATGGAGCGTAATTCGTCATCGCCACTTTGACAAAGGACATAAGAATCGTCACAACTTTGACGTCGTTTCGCCATTGTTGCGAACGCATACTGACAGAAAAATATCTCGATGCGCTTACATTTCAATAATATTGAAGCCCCGCCCCCTGAGTATCGCGGATTTCAAGATGTTTGAATAATTTGTGATATTATCACGATACCACGATACAGCCTATTACACCATCAATATTACCACGGTATCGTGATATTATTGACAATGTAACATGGCCCAATACCTAACAGTGGCGACGAGTTACCCACATCTAAAAATAAAATCCAAAGAAATGAATAGTATTGGAATTTTGTCCACGTTCGACCACAATGTGCAAGAATGGAAGTCGTACAAAGGCCGAATTACGCAATGGTTTATTGCAAACGACATCGTCCCGAGGAATGATGCAGCTGGAGCCAAGAGACGGGCGATCCTGCTCAGCGCATTGAGCGACGCTACGTATAAGTTGGCAGCGGATCTAGCCCTGCCAAAGGACATACAGGAAGTACCGTATGACGACGTAGTGCAGCTGTTGGATGAGCATTTTCTTCCAAAGGTTTGTGGCTTCAGTGAGCGCTACAAATTTTACGCGGCGGTGCAGCAGCCGGGCGAGACGTACACGCAATGGGCGTCAAGGCTACGAGGACTTACAGCACATTGTAAGTTTAGTAACGTCGAGGAAGCGTTATGAGATCGGTTCGTGATGGGAATGGTAGCAGGCCATGAACGAGAGAAGCTGTTCGCGCAGGATCTCGACAAGCTGACCCTGGCTAAGGCAGTTGAGCTGGCGGAGAGCGTGCGGTGTGCGCGCGCAGGAGCTGCTGCTACTACGGCTGTCTTTGGGCAGCAGACGCCGTTGTTCAAGATCGCCAAACAAGCGAATAGTGCTAAACCCATGAGTGCCGGTAAAATAAAGTGTTCAGTGTGCGGTCGTAATAACCATGAGGCGTCCCAGTGTCGGTTCGCAAGCTACAAATGTAATAAGTGCAACACCAAGGGTCATTGGCGTAAAATGTGTAACAAGAAAGTTAATTACGTGTTGATGGGTGATGTGAGCGAGGACGACGATGGTAAGTCATTGTTTAACATACGCTCAGTCCGTGGGGAACCTATGACAGAAACAGTTTCAATTGGCAGTAAAAATTTAGAATTTCAAATAGATAGTGGATCAGCAGTGACAGTTATATCTGAAGGTACCTATAAAAACATGTTCAGTAATATTCCGTTACTAGATTCAAAGAAAAAGTTTTTTAGCTACACCGACAATATGATGAACAGTGTAGGGTACATGAACTTGCCTGTGACGTACATGCGACACACTCACCCATTGGACGTGTACGTCATCCGCAATGGCGGACCACCGTTATTAGGCAGAGATTTTATAGCAAGATTCAAACTTAAGTTAACGCCTTGTCATTATCTAAAGGGCGAGCAAAGTATGGTGGATCAATTGCAAAGGCGTTTCCACAAGTATTTTCGGATAAGCTTGGTGAATTTAATAAATATCGAGTTAAATTAAAATTAAAGGAGAATGCGAAACCGATATTCTGTAAAGCGCGTCCAATTGCGTTCGCGTTACGTGATAAGGTCGATAAAGAGATAACACGTTTAGTAGATCTAGGTGTTCTTAAACCGGTTGCGCACTCTGAGTATGCGTCACCTATTGTCCCCGTGCTTAAGCACAACGGGTCGGTTAGATTGTGTGCCGATTATTCAGTTACTATCAACAAACAGCTGATGATAGAACAATATCCTCTACCCACGGTGCACGAACTATTTTCAAAACTGTACGGGGGCCATCAGTTTTCAAAAATTGATTTGTCTATGGCATATAATCAATTTTTATTAGACGAGGAGTCTCAACCGGTAACATGTATCAATACGCATCGGGGTCTCTTTAATTATACGTTTTAAATGAACGCAAGCCGAAAATGTGCAGACGGCCGAAGTTTGGGCAGGGGCCGACGTATGGCGTATTTACCCTACAGATACTTTTATGAAATAATATTCCTTACTGCCATACATTTACGGAACTTTATCGCACAAAACACTAAAATACTTGAAAGTATTTTGAGTACTCAGGAATATAAAAATTGCAAGGTTTTGCGTGACAAAGTTCCTTAAATATATAGTAGTAAGGAATAAATTTCCATGAAAGTATTTAGAAAAGTCCATTACCAAATTTTGCGATAAACATCCTTACTCATATTAAGATAAGATTTATTTTTCAATACAAACTTGCATTACCAGGGCGTCACACGAAGTTTTCTATACTCGAGTGCCCAAAAACTTGCAAGTATATTGATACCTGGTTTTCGACCCTGGTATTTTTATAGAGACGCACTTGGTGTACTTGGTACGCGATTTTGCAATTGTGCGACTCATGAAGTCATGACTATCGGCATAGATAAATTTAATACTATACCTATCAGGAACCAAGCGAATGAGTTCTAGACTTCTACAGAAGTCGGCTATCAAAGTTTAAAAATGCGTTTTGTTTTTTTTCATTAGCTTGATTTACAACATACTCAACTTCAACTGTTTATTAGTTGCTATTGTCTGTTCAAGATACCTACGAAAAAAATAAAAGGTAAAAAATATACAGTATCATTTATGAATTGAAGGGACAGGCGTATTTTTGTAAAACTAACTGCATCTTTCGCTTGGAGTATTTAACTTAAATCTACTTTTGTTGCGAAGGCGACATTAAAAGAACCATTTTATGGTTTGTTTACATTTTATTTTTTCGTATCTTGAACAGACTATAGGTAGGTAAATGTAAGACGCATATTGATTAACATAATTTATGAAAATTTATTATATAATACTACTACAAACACAGTAAGTTTTTATTATGTATAAAATTTAAATTACACTACTTTTACGTACCTAAATGTAAAAACAAAACGCAATCGCTCGACTAGGTACCTATACAGGTACTTTTTAAAATAAATGCTCATGGCCGTTCATTGGTTAACATAATATCTTACTTTTTCAAATATTTGATGTTTATTTAATAAATATTTATTTATTTTACCATCTACAGATTAATACCAAATTAAATAAAAATAAATATATACATACGTAAAAGCGCCATCTATGAATGCCGAGTGAAAGTTAACTCATTGTAACGTTTTACTACAAGCTAGTACGTATTTTGGCCACCAGAGCAACGAAGTGCACATCATATTTTTCAAAAATATTCATATTCAATTAAATGTTTCATTTTTTTATTTAATCGTAATAAAGGGATTTTTTAATTAATAAATATCATATTTTAGAACTTTATTTTCTTATTTATCATTTATGCATGAAATCATCAATAACAATCGATACTAGTAAAGTCATCTGTTGAGAGAGTTAAGAATGACGGAAAACGTTCTAAGGAATGAGACCCCATGGCTAGGCTATTATGGCCGAGGAAACAATATTAATCCATTTCCCTTGTTGACCGAGACTTCAAAGCAAATAAGTTCGCACTGTTATTGTTTCGTTTCCAGATCTATGTCTAGACTTAGTATTCGGGATACAGTCATTGGTTTTAGACACACCAAAGTCAAAATCATTTATTCATTTAGGCCACAAAGTGACGCTTATGAACGTCCAAAATTAACGTTAAATACTAGATGATGACATTTACATTTACTGCCACGTTCGCAATGCAATAGGTAGCACCACGAGAAAGAACTGGTAACGGGCACCATCAGTGCTATTCTGCTAAAATACAGCCTTCCGTATTCTCCGAAAGATCGTTCCTACAGCTGCGTGCCGCGTGCTAATTGGCTGGCGACGAGTTCTACAACGATCTGACAGTGCGCACAGCTATATCGACGAAGACAAAGAACTCAGATATTTACATAAAGACGCATTTCA
The DNA here is from genome assembly GCA_944739405.2 of Euclidia mi. NCBI lineage: Eukaryota > Metazoa > Arthropoda > Insecta > Lepidoptera > Erebidae > Euclidia > Euclidia mi. The sequence continues at coordinate 27,153,129 of OX123197.2, forward strand.
TATGGGCGCTTTGAAGACAAACTTTCTGCGACTCAAATTGCCGCTTGGTGGCGGGGCAGTCGCGATGCGGCAGCTGTCTCTCTCTCTCCTCCAGTGTATCTTAACTACGAGAGCGTGAGAGACAGAGAACGAAGCCAGCGCCGCCAACGGCGCCAACTACGAACTAAACTGTTGACAGTCCCTCCTTGGAATCGGCACACGAATTCCTTAAGAACTGCGCTTCTATGTAAATCTGTATTTATTGACGACGAGCTCACATAATGACAGCGATGATTTTTGACACCAATCAATCAGTGCAAATGCAAACTGTTACCAATATTACTCCGTGTTTAGTATAACGATTTTTCCTGAAGAATATTACTTATTATTATTTCTCGTCCGAGTGATATAGTCAACTGAGCTTGTCAAGGCCGCTGTCAATTTCGTAAATGATTCTAAAAGACTCGCCATGGTTTTTGCCATTTTGAAAACTTGTGCTTGACACATCTTGCATAATCTATCCTTTCGCTAAAATATTCAAAGCCGCTATGAATAATTTAACCGAACGAATTCCGAATAATGAATTCATTGATTTCATTCCTTATACCAAATGATTTCAATATGAATTGCCTTAAATTATGGCCGTCGCAAACATTTCAAATTCTATGGCGCTCATAACTCCAAACTCTTTAGCGAACCCATAATTTAATTACATTGCAACCGAAGAATATTTCTTTTACATAAAATTACTCATGGAGAAACATGGATCTGCATTAGCTCTAGATGACAACTAATTAACGTATGTTTGTATTGATACCTATAAATACTATCTATTTTTTATCATTAGCACAGAATAATTAATAGTACTAACGTAAAGAAGCTTCACTTTTCAAACCAATTTATTGAAATTGCGACTCTTGCTACTAAGCAATAAAGTTCAATTCAGCTCGCATAAGCACTCAGTGCCTAATGCGATATTAACCTAACAGTTCCCGTTCTTTTCTAACACATAACGCTGTCGCTGTCTGGCGCGGAGTGGCGCGCTAGGGTTGTCGACTTGGCGCTGCTACTATATTTATTCATCGTCTATCTACCTACTTGACCACGTACCTAATAATAAATAATTATCCTATTCCTATCCCACTATTTGGGCTCGTAGAACAAAAACCACAAAAATTCTGGTTGTTTACATTTTCACTAAACCAATTCTTAGTTATTTCCAAAACGCGTGGTCCGATTTACATGATTCAAACAGATAAAATGGTTTTTGAACTAGATCTTTAATTTGACACCATACTCGTTGGGATATTTCAACAAACAAAAACTTAAATTTTCAAGTTGCTCTCGTAAAATAAATAAAATCAAATTTTCAAGTTGCTTTCGACGCGTCATTAGTTGGCTGTCACCGCTCGCGCGCAAAGCTTGCTAATAACGTGAATTTTAATAGTGAACAACAAAAATATCTCATCACAAGTCTGGTGCAAAGTATTGCTCATTTAACGGATGTGTGTCGAAAGCAACTCGCGAAAGTGTAGGTACGGCCGAGTGAAGGAGGCCTGGTACCGCGCCTTAGGCCGCTGCCTCGAATTTTGCGTGCAGCGGGGCGGTGGCGGTGGCGGCGCGGGAGCGGTGCGGGCAACGCCGACTCGTTCTCGAAACCAGCGAGCAGATCGCGCGGCACTATAGCGGCGTAGTGTTGTGTTCGTGGTTGTGTAGTCGAAATATTTATTTTTATTCGCGAACGAAATGTCTGAACAGGAACGATAACCTCTTTTTGATTCAAAAATAGTCATTAGAATAAATTGCACAACAGTACAATGCAGACGCGCGGGCGGTCACCGCTTGACTGGAGTGCACCGCTCGTTGCCCGCCGACGCGCCGCTGCCGCGCCGCTGTTTTCGAGGGCCGCTCCATTTGATTTTATGCATTAGATACTGCCGCTCCTGCGCCGCCGCCGCCACCGCCCCGCTGCACGCAAAATTCGAGGCAGCGGCCTTAGATATGCCAGCGGCGAGACGGGGGGCGGCGAAACAGTTGCTCCATCTGGTCATTCTGCCGTCATCGTTCACGGCGGCAACTAGTCTTATTTGTTGCGGACTGTCTGTGTCAGACGCACATGAGGTAAAATATCTAAAGATGGGTCGTGCGTTATCTCGAGATATCAAGTCTGTCATTTTCAAAGTGGCCGACTATTTTAAAAAAGGAAACCAGACAAAGAAAGTTTTGAATATAAAAGTGACGCAAATATCGCCAAAATTGTTGCGGAGGCTACGGGATACTGCGAAAAAACTGTAAGAAATGTAGTAACCGCAGGAAATTCATCAACTAATTTAGGCCGACTGAAATTTAGTTCCCCAAAAAAACAAAAGTTATAAAGAAAAAAATATGTTATTGACAATTTTGCTTTGGGAGTCATCAGAAGAAAAATTCATCAGTTTTATGAGATCGAAAAAAGAGTGCCAAGTATTCATAAATTACTGTCAAGATTGAGACAGGATGGCATATTGAGTTGTGGACCAGAATATCTGAGAAATCTTTTACACACAATGGGTTACCGTTTCAAAAACTGTAGATCGAAGAGACATCTTCTCATAGAACAACCTAATATTACAGAGTGGCGGAGAAAATACTTGACGAAAATCAAGAAAGACAGAAGCGAAAACCGCAATATATATTTCCTAGATGAGACATATCGTCGGTCGAATCACGAAAAGGCGTATCTGTGTTTTGGTAAATTTTACTGCAGAGCCATTTTTATGAAATCGTCACGTTATGTACTGTCATAACTTTATTTCTTAAGATTTAATGTGGTATGATATTTATGTTAATATGTAGCTAATACTGATCATATTTTTAACTATGGTTTCTGTGTACTGTAGTTAATTCGAAGAATTTTTTTAAATTTTTTTTTTAAGTTTCACTTACGCCTTTTCGTGATGTACCCCTAATATCAGTCATTTGACTTACGTCCAGGTAGGTATTGCTTAAAGTGAAATTGAAAACATCGGTATGTATTAATGATTAATTTGATTCTGTGGCAATAGTATTCCGAGCTACCGGCTTTCTTTCAGCAAATCGAGTGATGTATTTTCTGTGCAAATTTAGATCACCTAACGAATCAATCAATCAGCCTATCGTAGTCCAGTGCTGGACATAGGCCTCTTCCAACACGCGCCACAGTACACGGTCCTCAGCCTTCCGCATCCAGTCTGTCCCAGCCACCTTTTTCAGGTCGTCGGTCCATCTAGTCCGGGGCCGCCCTACCTTACGCTTGCCGAGGCGTGGTCTCCACTCTAGGACACGCTTGCTCCATTGGCCATCAGTCCTTCTACAGATATGGCCACAAGCCCACTGCCACTTGAGCTTACTGATTTTTTGAGCTATGTCGGTAATTTTGGTTCTTTGTCGGATAACTTCGTTTCAGATTTTATCCTTCAAAGAGTCGCCAAGCATAACCCGTTCCATAGCTCGCTCCGTGACTTTTAGGTTGTGGACTAGTCCCACTGTGAGTGTCCGCGCCTCGGCACCGTACATCATAACAGGTAGGACGCATTGGTTGAAGACTTTGGTCTTCAGACATTGCTGTAGGGGCGAAGAGAAAACTCTACGTGGCTTGCCAAACGCTGCCCCACCCAACTGGATCCTGCGGTCGATTTCTTTCTCGAAGTTGTTTCTACCAAGCTGGACTACTTGCCCAAGGTAGAAATACTCTTGAACAATTTCGAGCGCTGACCCGTCGACATAAACCGGTCCCGGCACTATGTGTTCGTTAAACATAATCTTGGTTTTATCCTAGTTCATGCCGAGACCGACCCGTCGAGAGGCTCCATTTAGGCTGTGCAGCATCTTGCTCAGCTCTTCCAAGCTCTCTGCCACGATGACGATATCGTCGGCAAACTGAAGGTGGGATATGTTCTCGTCATTAATGTTTATGCCGCGTCCAGTCCAGTCCAGCGTCTTAAATACGTCTTCGAGTGCGTTGGTGAAGAACTTAGGGGATTAATATTGCCTCAAACCTCTTCGCAACTCAATGGGGCTAGTTTTACTGTCCTGGAGCTGGACAGTCATAGTGGCCGTGTCGTACAAACATCTCAACACCGCGATGTAGCGCCAATCGATGCGACACCCCTGCAGAGCATCCAGAACCGCCCAGGTTTCGATAGAGTCGAAGGCTTTCTCCTAGTCCACGAAAGCCATACATAGCGGCTGATTGTACTCGTTAGTCTTCTGTACAATCTGCCAAATAGTACGGATGTGGTCTACGGTGCTGTAGCCTTTTCGAAACCGGGCTTGTTTCGGTGACTGGAAGTCGTCGAGTTTTCTGGCGAGGCGGTTAGTTAGGGCCCTCGAGAGAATAACTGGTAGACGTGGCTCAGGAATGAAATGGGTCTATAGTTTTTCAGCAGGGTTTTGTCACCTTTTTTGAAAAACAGAACCACCGCACTCCCACTCTGCGCAGAGTGCTGCGCCTTAGGTGTTAGGCCTTGGTGGATAAAGGAATTAAACAGGCTCGCCAGCTCTTTCAGAACTGTTGTCCCACCTGCTTTTAAGAGCTCTGTGATGATTCCGTCATCCCCTGGAGACTTGTTGTTCCTAAGCTGCTCAAGAGCCATTATTACCTCGCCCTGGTTGACATCAGGGATGTCCTCCGTGTAATGGCGCGTGAGTTGGGCTCTGTCGCTATCTATCGCTGGGTATCGTGGGTTTAGGCATCCGTGATGCGTACAAGTCCTTGTAGAAACTCTCAATTTCAGCGAGAATCTCGAACTTGGAGGTTACGGTTTTGCCATCCGCAGTATTGAGTTTCGGCAGATGAATTCTACCAAGCTGGCGAGCGAAGACTTTGGTGCCTCGATTCTGTTCAATCGCAGCCGTAATGGCGCGGGTATTGAATCAACGGAGGTCACGTCGCACCAGATTCTGGTTCTTCCGGCTAAGGTTTCTTCCATCTGTCGAATGCGTCTGCGCAAATGACAGTCCCCTTCTTTGCCTCATAAGTTCGAGTGTCTCGAGCGAGAGTTTACTTTGCTTGTTAAAACTTTTTCCGGGAAACACCCTTCGAGACACATCCTGTACCGTTTTGACCACAGCGTCGGTTTTCTCGTAACAGTGCCATGGGTTTCCAGCAGTTACAACAGAAACAAGTCTCGCCTCTTCGTGAAAAACTTTATTATGCATGAACAGGCGTAACTAGCGGTATGTCCCTTCGTGATATTTTGAATTACAAGGAAAAGTAGATAGGGCTTTTCGCAACGGTTTATAAGTGCGGTTTTATTGCAGTTTTGGTTACGCCTTTGCGTGACATACTGAAACTTGACCTATAAATGTCAATGGTGCTAATATCTCAAAATCTAAAATTTTGTTGGATACGCCCTTTCATGATTTGACCGAGCATATATTAATGCCAGTCACAATGTGAGCAAATGTTGGCAATCAGTGTCAGAACCGGGAATTCGCATTGATATCGGGAAAGGACAATGTGTGGTAATTCTTCACGCTGGGTGTCGAAATGGCTTGGTTCAAGGTGCATGAACTATATTTAAATCAGACGCTAAGACCAGTGACTACCATGGAGACATAAACGGGCCTACTTTTTATAAGTGGGTGGATGAGCCCGACGAAAAGCTAAAAGATAAGTGGCAGCCGAACTCTGTAGTTGTCACAGCGTTCAAGTTGAGAAGAAATCGACCATTACAAGCCTCAAAAGTGAAATGCAGAACTGGTTGCGGCGCCACAACGTTGAATTTTCCGAAACTATGAAAAAAGCCTAACTGCAAATTCTTATCAATAACACACAAAAAGAGCCCGTTTACAAAATTGATGAACTCTTAAAAGCCCATGGACACACAGTACTGCGTTTACCGCCATACCATCCAGACACTACGAATCACATATGCGTTCATGCTCTTTCTTGCCCACACCCCACCTCCCCGCACATACCTAAGGCGCGGTACAGAGGTTGCGGTCAAACTATAGTAACTATCGGATTTGATAACACCCAATAGAATATGTCCTTGTCACTATTTAATAGCAAAATTTTATTTACATGAAGACATTTTAAAATTGATAAAAAAGCAATATGAGCTGCTGAATCCTTAAAAAAACATACTGAAAATATCGTTTGGCAATGAGAAACCAACAGAAAGTATGTAAATAATCGCTGATATCATATACCTATGATAGGTTTAGGTTACGTATAATAATGTTAAAATGAATGAATATTTAAATAGGCACCTTATATAATCTTAAAAAAAAAAGATTTTTATGCTTTTGGTGATGCATAAAAAGATGATTTCTATTCTTATTTCAGAAAGAAACAAATAATTTGACCCAGTTAACAGCCAGAATTTAACGTGGAACGATATAAATCGTTTTCACAATCAGCCAAATGCTGACTGATTTATGATCCGTTTTTTTTTTCGAATATATTACGAAACATGTCATTTATTACAATGCAAGTTTTAAACGCGAAAAAGGGTTATGACTTATGATTAAACAACCACGGAGAGCGCTCAGACATCAAAATACATTTTTTGGAACTGCCGTGGACTGATTGAATTATAAACCACGCCGCACTTAATTTTACAAAGGTGTTATAATTTGAAAACTCCATATTATAAAATGATTTGTAAAATTTACTACAATTTCCGCCCTTTCCATCAAACCAATTGACAATTTCGTTATAATACGAAAGGTATTGATGCACAGAACCGTCGTCAAGCGTCGACAACGACCTAATTTTCACCCTTCTCAAGTTACACTCAAACGCGTACCTTCTGTACATTTCTTGTGTTTTCATAACTTTCTTCCTTTATATCTCCGGTTCTAATTGAGAGGCACGGTTCATTTTAACACACTCTCTGGAACGAGCTCCTTGATTGCCCGCAAATTGGTTGAGTTGGAGCAAAGCTAGGTGAGAACGCTCAACTTGAATTACAATGTGTGTTTCAAAGTTATATTTCAAATATTCATACTATCATCTCGGGCCCTATAATAGACTGTATTTTATTTTATACCAGAATTAAATTTTGCCACGTATGCACCAAATGGAAACCGTAAAGGATAGGTTCTTATTATAACCCTCCTACTCTTTATATAATCAAACTTACCCATGCTTGACTAAAACGAACGTCAAAGCAAATGTTATAACTCATAACATTGCCTTTGATGTTCATAAGTGTTACTTTATGAGTTAAAGGTAATGAAACATAATGAAATTGACATTTGTCTGTGAAGTGTATTAGGAAAGTTGTTTGTTTTGCGTCTGGAGTTTTCCGTTACAGCCAACCCAAACTTGTTTGACATCGACCACAGAGTACTTCAACCAATAGGTCTCCCGGAGTCAGTAGCATCACTCAATCCTAACCAAATAAAGCTCCGTTTTCGGGTGGCGTAGCAAATGACAAAACATTCCGTAGCAATTGGACTAATTGTTGCTTCTTTGTCTCTACCGACCTTTTACTCGTCTACGAAGCTACGATGTTTTTGTTTTCGGCGAGTGAGAAGTAAAAATGCACAGGCACTACGAGTCGCTTTTGTCTAAACACTATTTGTGACTTACATGTTCTTCTATGATTCTTCGTTTTGACGTAGGAATAAGTTGGTATAAAAATTAAAAAGTTAATTGTACACCTAAATCTGTCCACTATCTATTGGTAGAAACTGTACAAAAATAGTTACCTAGCTTTTTATCTCATAGCGTTCATACAGGCAGGATGCTGTGGGGACTTTCATTTATAACATGTTTAGATCATCAGGTAAATATCATCCGTTAGCGACAACAACTTTCAGCTACACATGTGATCGACATACATAACCCTCCTAAACATAACATAGTACAGACCATCAGTTTTGTAACATCACACACAAACCGTGCAACGAGATCACAACACGAGATTCCAGCAGCGAGTGAATTTTAAAGCGAAACTTTTCACAACAGTTCGTTCATATTTATAGTACAATATTTTACGATGTAAGTTCTAGCTATCGTTATATTTGGGGAAGTATTTTTGGATGTTCTATAAGAAGGCACAGGTAATGGCGTGATACAGGTGAAACCTCCATATAAAATACAGTATCAAAATGTGATGGATTACTGGTTTTGAGTAGTTTCTCTGTGGTAGAGTTATGCTTGTTGGCACCAATAAGGCGTTTTGATCGATTCAAAGAAGGACAATGATTTTTATCTACAGGATAGGACCCAAAGACTGAACTGTTACGATGTCATCTGCCTTTTGGGTTACGTAGAAGGTGTGTATGTGACTCATCAGACTTTGGGGGCCTATCCATTAAAACCACCGCGCTGTCCGTCGACATTCCATAGCGGTAGAGCTAGGCGAAAACAAGTTAGCATGCTTTAACGCAACCACAACGTGTGAACATTATACCTACTGTACCTTACAATGTAAGCTTAAGAAATATGATGCATCTTCTAGGTATATTTGGGTCAATATTTTTAGATGGTTTATAAACTCGTCTAAGTAATGGGCACGTCGGGTCAGCGCCTTATTACGAAATATTTCAGCGCCGGAACTAATAATAGTAAGGATGTTTACACACTATGGGTATACACACAAAATTTATTGTTGTTTCTCATAATACAGCCGATGTGAGTCATGAACCTTTTTTTTTAGATGATTCACAACTTTTAGATAATGTAAACCTATAATTTAAATCGTTTATGATTCATATTTCTGTTATAGAGGTAGCCACATAGTCAAAGTATTTGAGGTGTAATGTAGAAGCCATAGATTTGATTCCAACCCTTTTCACTACAAATACATAACCGTATCTAATCTGGTTGCCCAACTCGCGCTGACTGCAAGCTCGAAGATACATGAATACTTACTATTTACTGTTATAATTATGTTTACATACCTGAAACAATAAAATAAAAATCAATAACAATCATCGAATGATTCGCAATGATAGTTTAGTGGTGCGACTAACGGACTGTTACGCAAAGTCTCGAATTCAGACCCATGGCGCGCACCACTGACTTTTTAATGTGCGTAACGCACTTAGTGTAAAAACTTTGTAATTAACCATGCATAACTGAGAGTTCACCATAGTATTTTCGAATAACATCTAAGAAAGAAAGAAAGAAAAAAAATGTTTATTTATGCCTCACAGCAATAAATGACAGAAAACACAATCAAAATAAAATAATAATAAAGTCTAATAAAAAATTCGAAGAAACAGCATTAGCGAGGCCAAAATTGGAGCCTGCCTCAGCTAATGCTGCGACAAACTTTGCCGCAGCGCTGGTATTCTGGCAGGTCCATTGAATGGCGTCACGGAATCACAAAAAATAAAATAAAAACATACAAAATAAAACATATAAACAACAAGAAAAAATTGAAAACTCATCTGACGCCTGCCAACCAATCTTGGCCAGCAAGATGGTCTATGGCATCATTCTGGTCGTTCCCTCAATGCTGAGGATCGTGACTGTATCTCAATTTTCTCCACTCGAATTCCATGTTCAGGATGATGTCGGAAATGGGCGTGCCATCACACCTTATCTTCCTTGTCCAGAGGCTTTACCTTGACGGGTCGAGCTTTGTGAAATTGGATGAATCACAATCTGAATCATTCCATACAGAACGAGGGGTCCGTCAGGGATGCATACTTTCTCCGAAGCTGTTTAACCTCTACGGCGAGTATATTATGAGGAAGGCCCTTGATGGCTGGGACGGCGGCGTTACGGTGGGCGGTACGAAGATCACGAACCTAAGATATGCCGATGATACAACAATCCTTGCAGCCAGCGAGTCCGAGATGGCTGCGATCTTGGAGCGAGTAGAGAGAGTGAGCCTTGAATTTGGCCTGCACGTAAACCGCTCTAAGACCAAAGTAATGACGGTGGACAGAGCTCAAGTTTTAAGTCCATCAAGTGCGCTCAAGGATTATGAGAAAGTGGAGGAATTTATATACTTGGGGTCGCTGATCTCTAACAGTGGTAACTGCGAGAAAGAAATCGGACGCCGTATCGGGATGGCTAAAAGTGCCATGACTAGCCTCGATAAAATCTGGAAAGACCGTAATATTCGCCGAGCAACTAAGATGCGTTTGGTTCGTACGTTGGTCTTCTCTATTTTCCTATACGGGGTGGAGACCTGGTGTCTCAGGAAAAAGGAACGCGAAAAGATAAATGCGTTTGAAATGTGGTGCTGGAGGAAGCTGTTACGCATTCCTTGGACAGCTATGAGAACCAATGTCTCCATCCTCGAAGAGCTGAAGGTCACCAAGCGCCTGCTGAATACGTGCCAGCAAAGGATCCGGAGTTTCTTTGGGCACATAATGCGATCCCCGTTGCACAGCCTGGAGAAACTCATCATTCTCGGACAAATGGAGGGGAAGCGCGCTAGAGGAAGAGCGCCAGCTAGATGGCAACTCAAAGAGGTGACTGGAGGCCGGATACAGGGTGCGGTACATATGGCGCAGAACCGGACCGAGTGGAGAAAATGGCATAACCCATCTCATAACGCGAAGAGTCTAATACCAGCAGTGGGACAGAATACAAAACAAGGTAGAAGATAATGATTATAACACGCACATTGAAAGCGCTTCTATTTTTCACATTCAAAACTGCGAAATAAACATTAGTCACGTAAAAATATCATAGTGAAATATCCATTACGTAACCAGTTAGCTACTAAAAACATAAGCAGGTGCAAATAATAACTATAGCCGCGGAACATTAGGAAAAATAACCCATTTAAATGCACGACGTTCGGCTGAGCATCGTAAATCATTATTACGTAAATACGACAAATTAGTGACACGTGCGAAACGGAACAAATGTCTTTATACACGGTTGCTGGAGCATTATGTCCCGCAAACTTGGCAGAGGAACATATTAGTCGACTGTTTGTACGCGTAACTAAACTGTGTAATTCACACCTATGTACACGATAGTAAAGCTGTCATAATATATTATTATGTTTATGTGAATTTTGGGTGTTGTATGAAATTTCTTGGTAACCGTGCGGTGTCTAAATATACTCAGTACACAGCAATAGTCTACCTACCAGTAGCATTGGACATGAAATTTCAACGGTTTTTGTTTAAATATGCTTCAGCTCGCTCCTCTAAATATGTATGTATGGTTGAAAGTATGTAAAAAGAATATGCACATTACAATTGAAATGAAAATGATTTTAGTACCAAACAGAAATAATATTTTTTACGCCAACTGTAATTTACCGCATATCTATAATACGAAGTAGAATGTCTCGCCTTATAGTTTCGTTTCACAACATTATCACTTCCTGTCAAAAATACTTTCTTCCTCTCAAAGTTCGTCTTCGGAACGCGTCCAGACAACTCGCTGCGCCACACCGCATTCATTAAGCAAACCGCAAAAGGGAAAGTGATCATTGAAACGTTTTCATAGTGAAAGACAATCTTCCGCAAGATATTTCATAGTGTGCAGGCCTGCAAACGTGACTTTAAAACCAAGAAGATAGTTTACAGGCGCAAACGCAGCCGTCAAACTCCCTCTACATCATTTGCAAATATACAGTCCATTTCTATACTTCATTCGCAAATTCAAAACTTATAAATTTCTAACAAATTCGCAAATTCATTATAGCTGAACCTACAACCAGCTGGTTGTAGGTCCAGCTATAATTAATGTGTGGCTATATTTGTATGAGAAAATAGCTATTTTCTCATACAAATATAGCCACACATTAATTATAGCTGGATATAGCTATAGCAATAAAGACAGCATCGCTGTACGGGCAATTAACTTGCCTTCCCTGTAGTTTTTCATACAAAATCAATGTCTATAACTCAAAGACTCTTCCACAAATCGCCAAGAGCAAAATATATGATCCACAAAAAATTGTGCCGAATGCTCTTCCTATCCGTTAATTCAATCTTAATACTACTTTAAATATGAATGTTTGTAGGTAAGATGTTTGTTACTTTTGGCGCTAAAATTACTGGACAGATTTCGATAAAACTATTGTCATATAGTTTAACACATTAGCTAATAGCAGAAATCTCGCGCACTGTGTCGCAATAAACTCATCTCAAGGGTGGTTCAACCCCGGGATATTCTAAAAAGAACACATTGGCTATCTTTTGCTGCGATAGCTGACACCCACGTGAGTGAAGTTGCCGTCAAATGCTAATTTTTAAATTAATTAAAAACTGTCATGACACTAATGCGTATGTCAGGGAAGCGCGACACTAGTATTAATCCTCATATAAAAACCCTCGCGCGTGGTACCCAATAAAGTATTATTGCCATTATATTCGACGTACAATAATCATCTTTAAAAACTATACAATTGTACACGAGTAGCACCCAATAAAGTATCCATTATATTCGACGTGAAAGTTCTATTTAAAAAACTAGCTAGAAAAGGCAGGTTGGTAGGCAAACACCCTAACTGCGTGGGGTAGACGGGGAACAAATTCAATACATTTCACTTAGTCATGACCTCTCGTAATTGACCTGTTGCTAAGTTAGGCGCTACACACACCGAGCCGTGTTTAGTTATTCGACCACTATTTGTTTGAGATTATGTTGTCAGACGAGACAAGCCAAGGATAATGCTTTCAAATGGAGCTGGAATAATGAAGCGAAGATACATTCTATGTAGATATATTTTCTGAGTCAAACAGCGTAGTGCAAACGGTTTTCTTTTAGGGTTCAAAAATATAGTTCAAAGTTATGCAGAAATCTTGTTAGATATTGATTACTTATTTAATATTAGTAGAATATTAGTCTAAAGTCTACTTGTAACAAAGCAAGTCCGCCTTTATTACAAAAAACCTACCAACCGTGGAATAGCAAGTTTGACCACTTCAGCACATGTGTTTAGTTTTATAAGAACACAATTGGGATGTTAAGATATGATTAAATACACATGATACATGGAACCTATGAAATAGAAACTCTATTTTAAAATTTTACTATCGCGATCAACTGCGCGGTTTATGGAATACTAAAGTATTTTCTGGAAATTAATTTAAAAATGCAATCTATCCACTTGAATCCATCTCGATTGCATAATAAAATGTGCGGTGCTAAGATCGGCAAACTATTTCTAATACCGTTCATCATAAAAATTTCTGTTTTGCCAGCAAAACCGATAGTAAAATCTTTGAAGCAAAGAATATCTTAGGTGAGGGATAAGAAAGTATTGCGTTGAGATCAAATTTCATGCTTGGCTATATAGGATTCGATTGAAAGAAGCTTCAGACGCCAAACGGAATGGAACTAACAGCCTTCAACTATTGCCACCTTAATGGGATTACTTGTTTTGTGTCTAGGTGTCATTTATCTATACATTTGTATTGAAAAATAGGAACTTATATAAATGTAAACATGTAACGTTGAGCAATATTTGGCGAGGTGGTTGCCTAACATGCCATTCATGTCAGGGCGCTTAATACCTACTTCGGAGGGCACATTAAGCTATCGATACCGGTTTTTTTTCTAAGGACAAGAAACGTTCAAGCATATTTAGATAGCCGTTATATAATCTCTGAGACTAGATATGGTATAACGGCCATACATAATACAAATTAAAAGAAGTTAAGTAAATTAAGTCCTATACCTATCACGAAAGAATTTGTAAAAAAATATTTTACATTAAAAACATTGCTTTAATTTGAAAAGGTTGTGTTATAAAGTTCTTCAATGATTGTGTTTAGTATTTAGAGTGTTTTCAAACTAAGTGCTTTTATGTAAAAACAGCTCTTTAAATTGCAATTTGAATACTTTTAGCAGCTGATTTTTTTGTCACGGTAAGTGCTGTTTCGTGTAAAAATAACATTAAAATGTGTTTTTATTTATGCAAGTGCAAAAACTAATCCCAATATATATTGTACCCATAATGAATGTAATAAAAACTATTTTACTGCCTCTTCAGATGAGACAGCATATGAGACTTCAACGTTTAGGAATAATTTTGATTTAAGTTGAGTATAAAGTCTTCTTTACTAAAATTTATAATTTCATGAAGATATATTATTAATCTTTACTAGCTAAACCAAATATTGAAGTTAATATTTTTATCGATAATATACTAGTAAAAAAAAAGATAAGTTGATGGAAAATAAATAAGCCGATACGAAAACCAAATAAATTCTCAAATGCACAATATAAATCAAAACAACTTACATTTTTGTACAAACAGTTTAGTGCTGTGTTAGCCACATACAAATTTTCGAGAATAATATACATATAAGCCATGTCACGCGACGAAAAATCTTTTCAATCATGTTTTCATAAAGAACTTTACTTCCGACCAAGTGCTCTTGTAGAGCATTCTAGAGCATCTTGTAAATCAATATAGGAATTTAAACTTTCGTGGTCATTTAAACTTATTTTAAATTGTCTTTCGGGATATATACCACGTACCTTTGTTTGGAGTAATCGATATTTCGGCACTGTTGCAAGCGCCATGTGAGTACATCCGTGAACATGGCGCTTGCAACAGTGCCGAAATATCGGTTACTCCAAACAAAGGTACGTGGTATATATCCCGAAAGACAATTTAAAATCTCGTTAATCAATTTGTGTCCGTTGGTTGAATGTTTTGGCTTGCTTTACGTAGGTTGTGGGTTCTTACGGTGGTAAGAGTACTTGCGGGAGCAAGTCATCCTAGGACCCAAAAGCGTAACATTGGCGCACAACATGGCGCTCAGATATCACGCTTTTCAGCTCTTGGGTCGTTTTTAGGAGCCATCCCAATCTGATGTATATTAAAAACAGGAGTCTATACCTACGTAATAAAGGAGTACATAACTTCTTGAAAACCTATCAAACAATCGTAACCATGAATGCGATCTAGAATATCGCATTTCGTTTTACGATGTGGTAAATTCAAGGCGTTTTTATTTCGTTAGAATGCATAACTATAAAGTTGTCGGTTTCACAGTGCAATGAAACTTGAGTGCCGGTTAGTGTTCACCAGAGGAATGTTAGTTCAGCTCTTCTACGTCGCACTTTCTGCGTCTAGGATTGAAGTACGTTTGATGGTGGTGACCTCATAGGTTACAAGTTTGACATTTGTTCTTTTATAAACGTGAAATTTTGTAATGATTGATGGATGATGTTTCCCTTTCACGCAAGAAATACTAACATATTTTGATGAATCTTTGTGTCAAATCTAAATTTCAGGATAGCAAAAAGGCTACCTTTTGTATCGATAACTGACACTTACGCGAGGAAGCCGCGGGTAGTATCTAGAATTTAGGTTTAACAGCACAAACTGTATCGATCATCACTGGCCTATACAAAATCATAAAACACATTTTAAATAATCGTAATAGCTGGCTAGTCATATTTTTTTTTATCAGTCATGTGAAATATTTCTTGACATTATGTTTGAAATATTTTTGAGGATATCCATTGAATTTTAAATATACAATTATAAATTCAATCAGATTGCAACAAATAATCTCAATAACATTTAGGTACCTACATCTCACTAAAAAGAGGATACTAATTTCAGCTTTCTATGTAGCTTTGAAACATCAAGATAAGATGATAAAAATGAAAATAACTGAATACCTACATTTAAAGAAGTTAGTAAGTAGTAATGTTATAAATCTGAACGAGTCATTTCATTTGATATTCCCAACACGAAACTTTATATTGTCTAGAGGGCTAACTCTATATTGTCTATATTTTTATTATTGTTTGACGACTCATAACCTATAACCTATAACTAACCATAATTCAAGGCGCTTCAACGCCGCGCGCCGTCGCCGTTAGACGAGATGTCAACATATATTGAGTAAATTCCAAAATATGAGGGAACAGGTGAACACAGGACATCTTTACTAATATAATAAAGCTTAAAAGTTAGTTCTTTGTGTTTCTTTGCTTGAACGCGCTAATCTCAGGAACTACAGGTCCGATTTAGATAATTCTTTTTGTATGGATAGCCCATTTGTGGAGTAGGGCTATAGCCTATATAACATCACGCTATGAGCCACGGGTGCGGAGCAGTACCACTTAATAACGCAGGTGTAACCGCGGGCTCATCTAGTTCTACTATAATATTGTAAAATATGGAAGGTATTTTAGATCCTGATAAATCTTGCCGCTTTTATACTCGTGAATTTGACAGGTTATTATTTTCTCAGAATACACATTATAGTAATTATAAAGCAATATTTTAAGATATTTCTTCGTCTCTGAAGCCTAATGAAGCGTATTTTATGTTTGAAGATGAAATTGAAAGGAACATTTATTATAATTGCGGCCCATAAGGAATCAAAATATTTATTTTGTGTCTAATTAAAGTCAAATTTATCATGTTCTGAGTTACTAATTTATGCTGCTTTTGTCATAAATATTCTATTATAAGTTAGATACATTTTATATGCCTTTTGTAAATTATGGGTTTTAGGGTGTTTTAATATAGGGTTTTATATCGCTATCAATGAGCTAGCGACTTACGATGTTATATTTTATGGTTTTATAGAGACAAGACCCAGAAGGTACATATAAGTCGCTGCATGCCTGGAGAAAGAGTAGAAGGAAGGCAATGTAAAGTCCACTATGTGACGCTGATGAACGTCAAAATTTTAGTTATATACTTAATGATTCTACATTTACATTTACTGCCACGTTCACAATGCAGTAAGTAGAACCACAAGAAAGAAAGTTCAATAAAAGTAGTTGGTAATGGACGGACTAGGGGACTACCTGGGTCCTGTAGTTGGATAGGGGCTGCCAGGGTCTCTGGCACTCGTACTCACATAACTTGCTACGATGTAAGTAGAGCAACCAAGTATCAGAATGAGGAAAAAGAGCTCAATCACGAAATTTATACACATGCGTCCATAGCTGCTATTAAACAGTTTAGCCGATCGAAATCGCTATAAACTTTGTAAATAAAGAACAAACAACACCAAATACCATCAGCTTTGAGAAAGGTACGTGACATACGAAACTAACAGTAAGGCTGCGGTTCCAATGAGGCGGAGCAGAGCAGAGAGGAGCTGTGCCGCGATTCACCAATCACACGGCTTGAAATAGAAGAGATGTGGATTTCAAGCCATGTGATTGGTGAATCGCGGCACAGCTCGTCTCCGCTCTGCTCCGCTCCGCCTCAGTGGAACCGCAGTCTAAAAGGCGATATAAAGCGAGTTTGCTTTGTGGTACTGGAATGTATCCACCGTTGGGACTCAAACATTTTGAAGAAAGTAAGCTGATGTTCGAAAAACCCTTTACCCAGTAGTGGACTATGGCAGGCTGATGATGATAGCGACAGTCCGCTCTCTTGGCAACCAGTCATCAGCAAATATAAACACCGACATTGCGAATTTAAATAAAGACTAAGTGAGGGTAGGTGCCGAAAGTCGCACTTCCACAACACGGCGCTGAGCTCTCATCAGTCTCTCCGCGACCACGCTCGGTGCAAGAAGAGCGAAACGTCGGAAACAAATAGGTACCTAGGTATTTATACCTTAAATTTAATTGTACGCGATTAAGACCCGCTAATTTATTTTGTATGATGGCGTTAGCTGACGGTATTCTTTGAATCACAATGAAATTACGTATCATGAAAAGACTGTTTTCTCGTTTTATTTGATTCCAAAGTTGCAAAGCCAAGAATGGGTATTTACAAAATTTATAGCTACTTGTGACAGGGATCATAGATCAATGGAACAGATGTTACACGTGCTAGCGAACGGCCATTTGTTCGGTTTGTTTTCGTCGCGCGGCAAAAGTCGAATCCTTTTCTATTTTGGAGTCTGCAAATTTTGCCCTATGCAATTCAATCGTCGCTTACACGGGCGATTTTTGTGACAATCGACCCCATAATACCTGCATTGTTATCTCGTAATAAGATAGGACTTCGCTGGTTTAACCAGCTCATTCTTGCATACAACAACAAGACTCTACTGCTTTTGAGTCAAGCGAATTTATCTTCCAAAGAACATAATAATATGAGCCTTTAATAATGATGGGTACAAGGTTTTTTTCAATATAGGGCGAACCTCTGTCACATGAGTAAATAAACCGAACAGAGAAACAGCTTCTTAAGAGCTTGTAAATTTGTTACCTATTTTGGTAGGGTTGTCACAATAGGTTAAGACAAATCACTTGTTCGGTATACGACAGATTCTGAATTGGACAGATTCGTGATTCGGCAGATTCCCAACTCGACAGATACGTGGATTGGGCAGATTCTTGGACTCGACCGATTCGCTATATGGCAGAAGTACAGTTGTAAATAAAATAGCGAGTGGAACCAAAAAAGGCATGCACCTGATACTTTTAAAAGCACGGAATAAAAATATACATTTGTTACCAAGGACACGACGTGATGACGTGATTTATTTGACATTCCCAACGATACCACTAATAGTGTTGAATATTTTTCTGGTAATATTTATGATCTATTTTGCTAATAAACATAGGAATCTCCCTTAGTTATGTGCCACTAGTTTTAATACGGGGATAGTTACCTAAAATAAGTTTAAAAAGAAATTGTGGAAGACAAATTAACGTCTACAAAACAAATTACTATAAAATGATCAACCATCGATAGAGCTAACAAAAAACAGGTGCATGCGATTTTCGACCTTATTGACAATTCATGACAGACTTTTTTTTGTAGTATCTTGCTTTCTGACATTGAAACTTTAGTAAAATTATAAATTCTGAGTTACGTCAATAAGGTCGAAAATCGCATGCACCTGTTTTTTGTAATCCCTATCGATGGCTGATAACTTTCTGATAGTCATTGGTTTTGTAAACGTTAATTGCTTTTATACAATTTCACAACTAATGAGTTCACGAGGATCCTCTGGGGGATCGGGCTAGGAGATCCTAGTGGACAACATGCCAACATGTTAAGTATTTCGTTGCCAACATTGACAATATTTATTTCAGATCGAAATATTCACCAAACTTTTGTTCGAGCAATTCAACAAATACGATAAAATTATCAGGAGGAAAAAACTAATTAAAAAACCCAATTGTACGTTACCATCGTTAAAATCTTTATAATTACTGAATAATATTAGATGAAATAATGATGAATGATTATTTCATCTAATATTATTCATACACATAACACACAGTACAATAAACAGCCATTATCTTAATATATAAAATCCTTGCGTTACTGACTGACTGACAGTCACGCTACAGCCGAAACTATTGGGCGCAGGAAGCTGAAAATTGGCATGTATGTTTCTTGGGGACCGTAGGGGTGCACTAAGAAGGGATTTCCCGAAATTCCCACGGGATCGGCCAAAACGGGTAAATTAACAAAAATGCAGGCGTAGCTGCTGGCGTCCTCTAGTTAATAGTAAAATACCACGTCTTTACATTAAAATATTAAAACTTACAACGTACAAAACTAACAACGTGCATCGTAGTAACCCTGAGATTGTCAACTGCCTGTGCCTACGTAAACTAGTTTTTTCCAGTCTCGCCGCGTACACGACAAGCGGCCAGTGGTCACGCACACATGAGCCGCGTGCTTGTAGCAGTGCAACCGATTAGCGCTGTTGTATGAAGCTGTGTCTTTGTTCCGTTTACCTACTCATGTGCCTCTGTGGAGATCACTGTAGTTACTTGTTTTTACGAATAACTTTTATTTTGGATACCGAATCACAAGCAGCTGTTCTATGATAGCTAAGTTGGCTTTTTCTCTATTTCAGCCTTCTCTACATCTGAACGTTGAAGAAGCCTTTTCCTTATTAAATTATTGTTGGCAGGTCCTATCCGCAAAAATACCTACTGATGTCTAATATAATTTTATTCATTTTCCTGTTATTCACAGAATCATAAATGCTTATTTCCACGTGTAGCTTTAAAAGAGTAGGTGGCAATGTCGTAATACACCTACATGCCGACAATCATGTTTTTGTATCCGACGTAGGTAATGGTGCGAGCTTGTTTTGCTGTTTTTTATTTACAAATTCATCATATAAATAACTTTAATAGCACCACCCATTAACAACCTTCCAAAAGGTTACGTCCAAATCTTAGCACCCGTATCTTTCCAAAAGGTCACGCAGAAAATCGTTCTAAACCACAATTTTTACAGAAAAGTTCATTAGATAAACGTGTGTGAAGAAATATTAAAATATTTACAACCAACTGCAAGTTCCTTCGCAGAAAACTGTCGCAGTGTACGGTCGCTCAAGTAGAAAAGTTGGCAGGATGCTTGACAAGGTTGTCTTTTTTACAGATAAAATATGACAGAAACTTATAGTAAATTATTTCTAACTAGAATCCTTGCCAACTTACCTTCTTTGCCGACTCTACGTTGCTTGCCTAGTTGATATAAACAGGGTTCAACGTGAGGCCAATATTAGAAAACGTCCTGTGCTTTAATTACTAAAAAAATATTTTACAAAAGTAGGTATTTAAAATTTTTCTTCTTCCTCTTATCCGTTACGCTTTTGACAGAGCGGTCGTGGTCGTCATGTTGTAGGACTGGTATGGGCGGATGTGATTTAATATGTTTACTCGAGTTGAAACAAAATTATTTTTACATATAGCTTTCTTTTTCAATACCCACCTGCTGAATCAGTTTTTACTTTAGATATCTGCCTTACAACTCACAACATTTTTCTTCCAGTGTTTTTATTAGGTTAACAAGAACAAACTTTTTTAATTTGTGAGCTCCATGGCTTCGATACACCTCCGCTGTCAGATCGATAAAGCTCGCAATACTTTACCAGTTAGCTATGTTAACTGGGTTACTGAAATACTGAATTTTCATAAGCTTACATGTTGTAGAGCGTAGTGCTCGTGTATCTGTGTTATTCCAGTTGCAAACTGCTGATATAACGCTACTGTTATTGCAAGGATTATGTTTTGAATTTTGCTGGGTAATAGTTTCAATTCATATATGAGGCATTTTAGTGTTATACAGACGCTTGTTTTTGGCTGCGGCTCTGCCCACATGGGTGTCGGTAGTCGTGAAAAAAATTAAGTGGATACCTATCAGTCTACTAAAATCCACTGCTGGATGTTAACGTTTCTGATTTATCTCCTTCTATTTCTTGTATAGAGTGGTACTGCAGTCTGCTTCATCAGACGAATAGAATAAACAATTGCGCTATCCATTTAGGTGTTCCAATAAAACATGTCATACATACATAATTAGTCCCTTTGTACCAAAAAGGTGTTAAATCCACCAAGCTATCGCTCCAATTAGTCTAAAACACTTCCTAATAAATACAAACAACCAAGGCTTACTGAATTTTAATTAGCAAATGGGTTTCAGTTGATAAATTGTAAGAACTGAATGACGGCTTGCTTCGGCATAACTGCGCTTATAAAACGTTGTGGCCGTATTAAAATTAATATAACACTGAAATGTTGAGCCACACAATGTTTTAGTAAAGCTTCATGATTCTGCTACTGGTTAACCTATTTAAAAGAGCACAAGTTCATATAATGTCAGTATAATTTTGTGTTTAAATTTATTTTGCTGAATATGAAGGCTGTAGTATAGAAATATCATTTGATTTTAACTATTGTAATCTTAATATCATAGACTAATGATTGGTCTCGTTCTGCTCTACTAGACGGAGCCCTCATACTTGTAAAATGAGGCAGAAAAAACCATGCCAGCTGGCATGGTTGAGCCTGTCACACTGACAGCCTTATACCTATCCACCAAATTAATTACGGAAATAATTCGCTGTACAATGCCAAGTTGCGCTTTTATCCTGAGTAAAAATAACTCAGCAAGAAATAAGAAGAACTGTGGTATAACATACTATCTGTAAAATAAGAATAATTATGAAATATCAACATAAAATTACAAAAACCGAAAACGCCATTCAGTGTTGCTGCTAGTACAAGTATCAACTTCCCCACAGTTGAGATTTTTATTATGTGAATCTATAGTTATTGTATTTCCTTATATTTTACTATTTTTTTATCTAACCTCTTTATATATATTTTACCTTTTTCTATATTATTTTATGTCTATACCTTTACAAATAAAGTGAAAATGTTAGTTGTTAGAAACTGAACATCATTCCCAAGAAACATGGTTCACCTAATCATATGTGTAATTAAGTGTGTAAGATTATTGTTTTATTCAAACTAGTTTGCACGACTATTCATGTTAAATTAATATTGTCGAACTAAATTTATATGAACAGATAGAAAGCACTGTTTTGGAAACACCTTATTTCCTCTATGGTTATTTCTAATATCATCATCATCATCATCATCAGCCTTAGACAGTCCACTGCTGGACTAGGCCTCTCCTTTGAAAGGAGGAATTGGCCTACTATACCACGCTGGCCAAACGGGTTGGTATAGGGTTGGTATCAAGTTTTCCTTCTCTTACAGTGCTGTTCTCTGCATAATATCCTCCCTCTGTCGGCTCTTACGACACCCATGGGATGATATGGGGTGGTGACATTCCGTATTCTTAATCCGTCACCACACGGACAATTTTTTCTAATAATAATTTGCAAAATACCATAAGTACCTACATAAAACAAACCATCATAATAAAATGAGGCCTAATGATTGGAGAATATACCAACCATTTTTCTCATAAAGGAACTTACGCGGTACGCCTAACCTATCAAAAATATATTGATGCTCTTAATGACTTGTAATTTTTAAGAATTTTCTTAACTTATCCACTAGACCACAGGATAAAATATTTTCCCATTTACTCGGGTAACTGTTGAGAAGCTGACAACACAATTCTTCACGCATGCGTCTTGATGCTTTTGTTTGACACACACTGTCATAATGAGTAGCCTCATTTTCGGACCTATTTATCTTAGGCACCGCGGAGTCTAGTATAGCGAAGCGATACCAATCATTTGTCTAAGCTTAATATATAAAATCCTTGCGTTACTGACTGACTGACAGACACGCTACAGCCGAAACTATTGGGCGCAGGAAGTTGAAATTTGGCATGTATGTTCTTTGGGGACCGTAGGGGTGCACTAAGAAGGGATTTCCCGAAATTCCCACGGCATCGGCCAAAACGGGTAAATTAAAAAAAATTGCAGGCGTAGCTGCTGGCGTCCTCTAGTTTTATATAAAATACTTGCTTTATAATAACGAAAGCCTTGCCATCGTCTAGGCAGCGATAGCCTAGTGGAGATATCAACAGACTGCCATTCCGGTTTTCACCACTGACTTTTTAGATTAATGTGCGTATTGAATTGTCAAATATCGCTTGCCCGTGCCCCGGAGAGCACTTTATCCAGTCGTTCCCGGCTGTCATGAAGATCTTTGACAGTCTTTAAAGAAAGTCAATACATCTGAATAAACTGACACTAGTCAAAGCCATAGAATATCCGTATCAGTTGCACTGTGGAAAAGCTAATATTCACTCAAATCCGGTTGGACTTGTAAACGGATCCCGGGTTGCAACTAGGATAACGCTAGGGGAATGATGCACCTTCCCCGGCTTTGCCTAAATGGGGTCGTTTATCGAGACAAAGAGTAGCACATGCCATTTTACTTTCTGTATAAATTACTGCTTACCGAAATCCGTCCAGTATTTTATAAAAAAACAGCATTAGCTTTATAAAACCATATCCTATGTTTATTAAGTACTACCTATCTGTAAACATTTGAATACAATCCATTAAGCGTCATTCCGTGGCTACGAAATCGACGAACAAAAATTCTCGTTCATCTTAATGAGGTTTCCAAAAACATCTCTAATATCTGAAGGCCTCGTTACAGTTTTATAATAACATAGATTAAAGGCTCTCATGTTTCACGAAAAAATATTAACAGAACTTTTAATAACATAAAAGTTTCCGTTGCCCAGCGTTCTTTTCATATTGCTAACGATATGAAATCTAAAGAAAAATCGTGTTACATATTCTATAGAGCACCGTGTTTTACGTTTGATCCCTTTGTAGTTCGCTACAAACAAATTGTATCCTTTAATCTCGTATGATAGACGTTCTTCAGCTGAGACTGAACGAGAGAAAGAAATGGAATATGATTGTTTAGAAATATAACATGTTTTGTCTCGTTAATTGGATACTGGACGATGTCGGTTACAATAACCGTTGGGCACATTGTTTGTGGGATGAGTTCCAATATACTTCACGTTCCTATTTAGTTGCCGTGCAGGTTGATCGATTCGATAGTTTAAGAGATACAGCGCAGCTGTGATTATGTTCACCACAATAGATTAGTTTAAAACTAGTTTTCTTATACATTTTTCTGGGAAATCTCCCCTCTTTATATAATAAAATATTTTAGTGGTTAGACTTTTATGAGACTGATGTAAAGCAGTTTATATTTGTTTATTTTGTGAGTATTTGTGTTCTTTTCTGTGCTAGCAAGCTTGGCTCTTATAGCAGGCTGTTTCGAAGTTTAGACGTGATAAAATATCTACCTCGACCAAAATATATCAGAATATTTGAAAATACTAGCTTAAGAGATTCAATATGATATTGATGTTTACCGATAATATTGATCCGTATAACAATAGAGATCTCACATACTCAATACTATTCACAATATTTATGTTGTCGTAGGACTCAACGCAGATGTTACACACATGCTTTATATTCAAACACGGAAGAAGAACCTGGTTGCAGGAACTAGCATCATCATCAGCTTGATAAAACCTACTGGTGAATAGGCCTCTCCAATGGCACGCCACTGAGCCCGATTTTCAGCTTTCAAGGGAGATAGTATGAAGAAACTTAAATGCGGTGGCATTGTGCCTAAATCTAACAAGTAAATTGGTAGTCAGTTATTTGTAGTCACATTTTCGTAGCGCTTATAGCGTAACTTGGCTTGCCATTTGTAATAAGGCAAAGATGGGCAAAGCTTGCATATTTCACCACTTGGATGGGTGTCTTCGTATGCCAACATTAGAGCGCTACCAGCACGCAAGTCTCTCGGTCCCAGTTATTGTCTTAACACAAGAATCTTTATATCGGAGAACTTCGGGTAACCTGAAAAACTTCGACACCGGAGTGGGCCACACACACACACGCGAGAAAAAAAAATCACATTCCCATTAGTAAGTAAGTTCCGCAAACTAAATAACGACTGTCAGGGCTAATTTTATTCGTTCCATCACATGGAGGCTCGGGCTAAAAGCTCACGGTCGCGTCCACTAATTCAATATCCATCAGGCTGGGATCCTATTCATCCGCGTGAACCCGCGGAACCGGATGTTGTTGATAAATATTGTCACTCTGAAAGAGCTTTGTACGCGTCGCCAGCTTAATAAAGTTAGTAGTTTAGGTAACGAATGTAATAAGAAGAAAATGTTGAGATGCACAAAAAATAAAAATTAAATATTATGTTTGATATATTTTTGCCTACATGTATTGGTTGGTTGAAGCGGTCGCCCTACAGTTCAGCACTGTTGTAGGTTGGATCCTTACCCTCCCGTGGGATCTCCACCTTGTCGTGGTGGGGGGGCTCAATAACCGTGGGTTTGAGGTACACCCACGGTGAAGCTAAGCGGAATCCCGGGAGGGGACGCTCCACGTGGGCTTGGGTGAGGCCTGCGTAGGATGCGTCCCAAGTGCGGGTGCGGGGGATAGTTTTGTCTGTCCCTCGCAGTCGGGTGCGGTCGCGGGAGGAGAGGCGTGTCGGTGTTGCGTTGACGCGCGCCCTATCTCCCGCGACCAAATGGGGGCGCACCATCGTTGCGTCGCGGTGGGGCCGCAGAGAAAGAGGAGATCCGGTGTTGCGTTGCCGTCCTCCCTATCATCTGCGGCCGCTGGGTGTTTTAGGCGGCGGAGCGAAACACCTTTATCCGCCGCCAAGAGGGGTTTCGTTCGGGGCCCGCCTGACCATCTGGCAGGCCAATACCCGTCGGGAGGTAGCGAGGAATGCTTCGGTGAAACCCTACCCTCCGGCACATGGGTACATGAGGAGCACGGGTTGGTTTTAGTCAGTAAGAGTCTGACAGTCCCCTTCGCCCTTCCCCCCCAGGGCGGAGGGACTCCATGAGGTTTTCCAACGCGACACCAAAAAAAAAAAGGTTCGATCCTTACATAAAACACTTTTTGTGATCTACAAATTATTGTTTCGAGTCAAGTATTTTTTGTTTTCGTTCTTCTTCTTCTCGTGTCGATGCCAACACTTGTCATACGGTTTTAGCCCAGTACTCGGCAATGCGTATCGCAATAGGCCTTGCTTGATACATGTCGTCAAGTGTGCATGATCCTAGGCTTGTGGCGCATGTCAGCATATTACTCATTGTCTGTAGTGATTCGCCGCAGTTGCACTTATTTTGTGTCCGTTTATTGCGCGTTTGTGAAGTCCCCAGGGACACAGAATTTATTTCAAGTGCGGGACTTTTCTTTTGTTTAATTTTATACAAAATAGCCATTTTTAACATTTCATTTTTTTATTCTCACATAGTATTATTTTTCTAAATTACAACAATCAGTGTATCCAAAGAAAAACCACACTTATTTCAGCGGTCAATAGGCATTATTAATTTATTGTTCATTATATTATGTTAATTCCTTCTTCTAATTCGATATCGGCAAAATCAAAAGTGAAGAAAATGTCACTCATCAACAAAATAAGGCCTGTACATTATGAGTGAAGAGTTTTACAGGGACTGGCTGTAAAATTATATATGGATCGCATAAATTACTAACCCATGGGACGGATACCAATTAGATAAACCATTGCGAATGTCGCAAATCAGAGTGACACTACCCAAAGTTTCAATTTCCGAGCATAATTTATTAATTTCAGCATCGGTCTCAAGAAGAGAATTGAAGAAACTGCCCTTTTGGTGTTGCGGTTTATAGCTCATATTACCACGCCGCCGATTGGGGACCGATGTGGGGATTAAATTCCACAAAAGACAACTTTTTGGGTGAATAACACGATGTTCTAGATGAAATAAAATGTATCTGAAAGGAATTGATATAACGAGCTCTGCTATGTCTAAGAATTTTAATTTATTTTATATGAAGAAGAAATATACTTACATATATAGTTAACAAGGGAATTCAATTCTCAAACAGAAATTACGAATTTAACAAATAATTTCATACCTGCTCGCAGAAAATTCATAACCCACATACCGACACGACATAACCGTTGACGATAATACGCGGCGTACCTCCATACACCCCAATATCATTCTACGCGAGGTTATCGAACCGAAGGAAAACCAGCCAAGAGGGAGTGGCAACCTGTTGAATTTGGCCTCGGTCCAAAGTCAACGAACGGTGAATATTTGGTCAGGCCTTCGTATTTCGTAGCACAGTACCCCTTACGACGATTTATTGGACAGCTCGATACATTAAAGATGTGTTATGGTTGCAAACATTGCGAGCAATGCAACGGGCGCGGCGTTATACACTCGTGTCGCTTTTCAATACAAATAGTAGATGTCATGAATCAGCTATGACGATATGAATGCGTAAACGTTCCAACTAGTGAAAATTAAAGTGATAATTTAATTTAGTAATCTTCTCCATTGCGAGTCTATGGTTCTAGCCTCTTCTTATTTATCTATTTCCATTGTATGTATACATAAATACTTTTGAAGTTTCTACCTGTTTATTAAGATCGAGTAACAAATTGCTTAAAAATTACGTTTGTTGTATGGGAGCCCCCCTTTATTATTTACTTTTTTTATTTAATTATTTATTTTGAAAGGTTATATACAACTACATATTCTGTGAAAATTTAAAGTGTCTACCTGTTACAGTTAGTAATTTTGAGCGAAAAATTCGAAAAGAAAACACGTTTTTTGTATGGGACCCCTCCTTAATTTTTTTTTAATTTTTAGTATTTGTTGTTATAGGGGCAACCGAAATACATAAATTGTGAAAATTTCAGCTTTCTAGCTATCACAGTTTATGAGATACAGCCTGGTGACAGACAGACAGACAGACAGACGGACAGACAGCGGAGGCTTAGTAATAGGGTTCCGTTTTTTACCTTTTAAGTACGGAACCCTAATGAAAGTTTTCTGAAATGATGGCCACTTGGTGGCAGCACTGAGACGTCAGGTCAAGAAAACTGTCAAAAGTGTCAAAGCGCCTGTAATTGTTTCATGCAAGGGTTTCATGTGTGTGTACGCGTCTGTAGGCGTTTCGACCTGACGCATATGAAACGCCGTCTGGTGGCAAAAACAATTTCAAACACCCTCATTGCAACAGATAGATCCAGATATTATATTTACTCCTCTATATGAAGCCAAGCTGGTAAGCTCTGCAAACCGCGCTTAACTTTGACGATTTATCAAGTACTGCAAATCAATTCATGCTATTTGTTAATCGTTTCAGGAACGATGCACTATTACACTGTCTTGATCCAGTCATGGTGCTTTAGCCTCACCGTTAGTATCTACAAATATTAAAGTATTATTAAATATTATTATTTGACTGAATAGAACATAGCCTATGCCCTATAGTAGACGGCTGTCATAGTGTTGTAAGTATCGTAACTGTTCTTGTATGACAGGTTTCATACAAAAGTCTTGAGCGGAACAGTCGAAAGAAACTAAAAAACATTAATCGACGTGCAGATTGGAGAATATATCTTATTAGCTAGCACTAATGCAGGCATTAAAATTAGCTCAAAACCAAGATTACGTACGAATTGAATGCAATCTAAAACTGAAAAGCGTCAGTGTATCTAAGTTCAAATAAATGTTTTACTGATTTCCAAAAGTATTCAGTCTAATGTGACATGTGTAGTGGTTAAAAGATATTTCTAGAAAAAATAAAAGTTATTTTGTTTTTCAATTGACTGTGTGTGATTCTTAAGCCTATGTAGCTAATTTGTGTCTATTTTAGGAATACACTATTCAATAATGGCCGGACAGTTTTGCATACGTGATGTGTATAAAATCGTTTGTAGCACGGCACGAGTTGAGTTAAATATTCAATGGGGACGGAAATAAACAGGTGTATGACAAGCTTCGGTAAACTGTACTTACAAGTTGGCAGACGAGCTTACTAATTGGTTGATGATAAGCAGTTGTAGCATAATTACTTGTCATGTAGAAATATCAAATACGTAATAAAATAGTGATACTCATATTTATGTAAACGGGCGCGGTCTCAACGGATTTTTTATTATTCCTGGGGTACATCAGGCGTAGTTACGTGATGATTCCCAGGCTGACAAAGGTCATGCCGAAACTCCGGTGAACTTAGGTCTTTTACCTGTCTTTTTAAAATAACAACATCAACAGACATGATTTTATGTCATAAATTCACGCCTTTACTCCCCGAATGGGTAGGCAGAGGTGTATTACACACCCAGTTATGTTTCGGTCCCAATGTATTACGGGGCGAGCCTAATTGCCATCTGCCGGGTACATTACTAAGCGAGCGATAGTTAGCATTTTTTTAAATAATTAGGCAATAAAATTGAGAAGTTGGGTTTTAACAGCTCTTAATGTAAATTACCTACTAGTTATTGACATGAAATCATTCCCTGTTCAGTATACATTTTGAGTGGAGTTCTGCATTTACTCAAGAACTTTTCTGACGTATAACCATACTTTATAATATATTATTGGACTCAATATACTCCACATTAAGTATCGAATATCACTGCATATCGGTCTGAGAGCAAGCTTGGTATACCTATCAAACATGCACAGCAATACCGAATATCACTGCATCGATCTTAGAACGAGCCTGATATGCCTATGGAACAATATTAATCTATGACAGATAGACACGCAGTCTATTACTATACACAAACGTCCAATATATCTGCTTTGGTCGGGTTCAAATTGTAGCTTGAATAATTGAGAGTTGATAGTGAATAGCCTGCCAGGATGTTCTGGATGCAATATGTCTGAAACAGGTAGATGTTGTGTTGAAAGCTTTTCACTGGTGTATAAGATACCATTATAGCTCAGATAGTTTTTAAGGCTACTTTTTTTTTAATATCTTCCATATTTTTATGAAGTGGAATTCATGGTTTTGCATTGAGTTCTTTTATTATACTTACATAACTGACGTAAAACGTCTTTTAAATACAATTAAAACGATACGTATATGTCCTCACACGCTTCAAGCGGAAGCGTGTAAATATTCATTACTCCATGCTCGCTGGATTTAGGTACTTTGGACCATAATTTTATTATAATTATGGGAAGGTAAAATTGCAATTTACATAGTGTTCAATTCCTTTTAATGATCTACGCGCTATTTTGCTCGCTTCAGTTCCTACTTATAACATTTATTGATGAGTTCAACTTTCAAAGCATTATTTTTCTCTACTCAGTTCTTAATTATGATGTTTACTGATGAGTTCAACACTTATTATGAAGCATGGTTTCCACTTACTATCCCAAAAAAGAACAAACTCCTGAAATTACACACTTTGTAATTTTCACGTAAAATCTCTCTACGCACTTTCACGACCTCGCTACATCTATTTTGAGAACTCCAGTAAATAACAATCGTGTAATTCCTTGAATTTGAAATAAAGCGTATTATAAAGTAATCGGGTTTATAAGCGTTACAATTATTTTGTAATCGTATATTAGAACTATTTCAGTCGGTTCGGAGAACTCTTGTGTTTACGACGTGCATACTGGGTGGTACGCTTACTACCTACGTATATTTTGTTTAAAATTTTAATGCCTTTATTTCACAGTGCACTTTTGGTAAACCACTTTTTTGTGGCATGCAAGAGTATGCACTCTTTCTCTTTTTTAATAAGGTAGAGGACTCACTGTAAACATAAAGTAAAGGCTTTTTTTATATATGCGTAAGTTCAATGGAGTAGTGAAGTGTATAACTGAGTACCTACGGAGGGAAGATGAACCATGAATTAACTGGAAGTATTCCTTTTTTGCTTCACTCGCAAAATTAGGCGTGCTATATTATTTTTTTTTACTTCCATGTAAATGAGACCTTATTCATTCAATAAAATTTAAGTGTAAGCTGGGTGGTTGTGGTAAATAGGAATCGCACATTTTTTGGGAAACAGCACCACCTTTTTTTACAATTAATATACCTAATAGTTATTGTTCAAAGATGTCATACACAAAAAGTGAACATTGCAAAATATTTAAAATAAAACTTCACGATTTTTTATGAAACTTTATATTTATTTAAAGTTAGCTGATGTTATGCCTACAAAAATATCACTAGAGATCAGTCTTGAATATTTAAGGAATTAATCACGTTTTTAGTTTTTTCACGTCTACAGAAGAGATTGAGTTGTCTACAGAAGGGAACAAAAATTTACCTTACATAATCATATCAATAAGATCAAGAATAGAAACAATAAAAAGAAACTTAAAATGGAGTTTTCCTCAACCTCCATACAAAACATAATCAAAATTCTATACCAATTCAGTGCAAAAAAATAAAAAAACATTGTCCACAGAACAGACATTATGCTTATGTAGGCAAATAAAGGAACAGAATATTAAAATATAATATTATCCTCGTCAGAATCATCCCACATGGAATTCGTCGGCCGTTTTTTATGTGGTGAATCTTCAGTAACTTCAGAGTTGTCTAAATAGATTTTCTCTTCTGGGGTTTATGCCTTTGGTTAAATATTTCGATAGGAAGATCTGGAGTCAGTCTATCTGAGAGGCCTGGTAAATTTGGCTCAGTCGGAGCCTCAGGAGTAACTGGAGCCGTAGGAGAATCACGGATAGACAAATTCTCAGATGAAGAGTCTGTTGATCTTGATCCTTCAGGGCAAACAGGTGATAGATTGTGCAAGGATGAATTGAAACATAAAAAATACTAAACAAAATGGATATATGATGGAATAATTAAAAAGCGAATAACGCTATTGTTTTTTTTAAGGGGTTCCGTATGTAAAAGGTAAAAGACGGGACCCTATTACTAAGCCTCCGCTGTCTGTCTGTCTGTCTGTCTGTCACCAGGCTGTATCTCATAAGCCGTGATAGCTGGAAAGCTGAAATTTTCACAAACTATGTATTTTGGTTGCCGCTATAACAACAAATACTAAAAATAAAAAAATAAAAAAATTAAGGAGGGTCCCATATAAAAAACGTGTTTCTTTTCGTATTTTTTGCTCAAAATTACTAAATGTTACAGGTAGACGCTTTAAATTTTCACAGAATATGTAGTTGTATATTACCTTCCAAAATAAATTTAAAAAAGTAAATAAAAAAGGGGGCTCCCATACAACAAACGTATTTTTAAGCAATTTATTACTCGATCTTAATAAACAGTTAGAAGCTTAAAAAATATTTAAGTATACATACAACAAACATGATTTTATTTTATAGATGATGGTACGGAACCCTTCGTGCGCGAGTCCAACTCGCACTTGCCAATTTCTTTTTCAAACAAGTGAATTTCTTTTGCCTATTCACTTCTGTTGACATACGTCTCTTCTGTAGATACAATATCTACAGTAAAGATGTCTACACGAGAGACATATTTTCATAAATCAAAGATGGCATCCTTTATTATAAGATTATAATTTAAGCAATGCGATATTTGCATACTGCGCCCATAAGCTTAAACTATCTTGATGTTTTTATTTATTTGTAAAGGCTACTTACTCAGATATCCCTTGCACAGGAAAGACACACTGATCTTTACCGAAAACTTGTGTAATTAAATAAAATTTGTATTTTTAATGTCACACGCACTTTACGTAAAATCCCAACCAAGCAAATGACAAAGAATACAGTGCTACCAACATATAAAACAAATTAAAAACGATGCGTTCATCTTCGGCATATTTTGACTTATTTTATAAGTCTACAGAAGTAGACTAAAAATTTGTGAACAACATGTGTATACGTTTTATTACAAAATTTTGAATTATATATTTTTTAATACGTTATGTTATGAATATTTGATAATATAACTCATGTAATGAAACGATATTAAATCATCGAAAGTATGTGTATATATTTTTAACCATCACTTAAACTCAACTACTTGGTATCCGAACAGTCCACAGAAGGAGATTTTTTCAGATTCAAAAGCAAAAACTATAAATTAAATTTCAATACAACGCGATTTTTTTATGAAATGTAACTAGTTATTAACACGAAATATTTATTAAATGTATTTAATGTTGATATAATATTTTAATAACGGCTTTACGTTTCATGAACATTTTTTTTTTGTTTTTGTGTTTGACCCTTCAAGCTCTGTGAAAGGTAGTCAGTATTTATGAAATAAGTTTTATATTTTTGCTAGGGAATTCTTTAAAAATAAACGTATTCTTTAATTTGTACAATCGTACCTATTTATTCCTGTTGTCTGTGTGTTCGTTGCACTAGCTTCGAAATCAGCGGTGTTCAAACCTCCCTTAGATCTGAAAACCGAAGAGGTAACCTATTTGAACACCTAAATAAATTTCAAAATAGGAAAACGAAATTTGACCATGCAAACCATGTTATTATTTGATTTGATTTTTAAGTACCACTATATCAAGTATCAATAAGTACATTGCAATTTCAGATGAGTATAGTCTCATTTCCAGATTACACAAATCCGTAAGATTCCATCGAAGTGATAATGCGCTTTAATTAGCCTCTAAAAACTATATTTTCACAATATTTCCCCTCCGCATACCAGCACTCTAATGAAGAAATACGGAATATTTTCCACGTGTTCCTTGATCTGTTGCCAAAGTAATCACAATTCGTATGTGTTTGTAGTACATTGTGCTATTATTATGACACCATTAAAATGTTGTTATCATGGAACAGTCATTGTATGACGAACTTTTAAAAGCATTGTCGACCTTCTGTTGCAACATGTTGGGAGTGCGTGAGAAAAGCATGGACTGATGACGTACGAAAACCAATAACATTATGTAGAGACGTAGAGTTCAGAGTGGTATAAGGAACATTATTCGGATAATAACGACAGCTCATGGATAATGACACGCCTTGACGTTGATATAAACCAAATAACAACATATTTTACTGGTGAACATCTCCAACGAGACACTTCTCAACTTAAGGCTTTTATCGAACTAAAATCTTTACACATAAATAGAATTGGAGTGTCTGTTTGTAAAATTAAAATAATTGCTTTTTAACGGGTAAAAAAAATGTAGTAGCATTTTTTTTTGTCTGTCGGTCTGTCTGTCTGTCTGTTTGTTTTGGGCTGGACCGAATTTGACGGGACGTTCACTGGCGGATAGCTGATACTCGTATAGCAAGGAGTAACTAAGGCTATAAATTAACCGGGTACGTGAAGTAGTTCCCTCAAGACGCGGGTGAAATAGCTAGTTTATTAATAAAAATAAAACACTATTCAAAGGTTTATTATACAACGTTGCTGATACCCTCTGGCAACTAGAAAGGTTTAACCACCCGTAGTGCGGGTGGTTAACGATTCATTACGATTCAATGATTCGACTCACTGTAAAATAGTGTCATTTCTAGTGACAGCATATCTGCATCGATTTCATTATTATTCAAGAAGCTTCAGATTGCTGATCAGAGCAACATAATTACAAACATTCTTAAGCGTATATTCGTAAACTTCACAAGTTATGACAGGTTTCACTCAACCTGTCTAATGTCGAAGATCAAAATTGAGCCAATTACAACCTCTGTGAATCAAGTGTGTTTTCATAACTTGTTCTACGGCTGGTAGCGGGACTCCTTTCTAATTAAACGGGTCAAGTGCGGCTTGGCCGACTTTACGTGTCTGCAGGAAGATGATGGAGGACTCTCAATAAGGCAGGTTATCTCGTTGCTTTCAGAGCAACACAAAAATATTCCTTCTACAACATATAAGCCATTTGTTTTAATAAGAATGACCTGATGAAAAACAAAACTATTTTTTTTTGTGATCGTACTAGGGATCTAAACATTAGGAACTAAAAAATGTTACCAATATATTTGAAGTATTTTTTTTAAAGAGATTAACCAAAAATACTATCATCACTATCGTTGTTGCCATTAGAGATTCCTTTCATTCACAAAATGAGATGGAGATGGACGAGTGATACGAAATAAATATTTTTAACTTGATTGTCGATTAAATGGTTACATTAGTTTGTTTGTTATATCGCTGACTTTAACAGAGTGATAACTTAGGAATGAGTGATCACAGTGAAACCGCATCTCAAACCGCAAGCAAGTAACGTAGTGTATATGGGCGCTGTATTGATTTTAGTGAATGAATGTTGAAATAATAAATATCTATATAAATGTAAATGTAATAAAAAGGAACTATATTTGATATTTACGGTCGTTGTATTGATTTAGTGATTTAATGTTGTGTTGATATAAATGCAATATCTAAAAGAGTAATGTATTTGATACTATTGTAACGAGCAAAGATTAAATAAACAAATGAATATAAATTCATTTAATATTTTATTTAGACACATCTGTATTTATTTGATTAATATATTTAAATAGACTATTTTATAACATCAAACGTTAATATGAACTGCCATCTTAAATCATTTGTTTATGAATCATTCCTCTTTATTAATAAATCATTCCATATAAATAAATAAATTGTCATATCATATTTAAAAATCATGTGTGATTTAATAACATGTAATTCTGTTTAATTTATTTTAAAATATGTTTGTTTTTGGAAGTACCTTGTTTTATATAAATAAAGCAAATATTGTTAACGAGGGCGCAGTCGTTTGAAGTATTTGAAAGTGTCAACATCTCTTGTGTATACACTAATATAACATAATACAGTATTTCAAAAAGTGTTGCGTAGTTATTACATGGAGTAATGGGGGGAGTTATTACATGAGGATATGGATGCCGAATACCCGTTCCGTGAAGCCACGACGACATGTACGTCACAGAACCAATTTCGGTCGCAACGATATCGAAGGAAGTTTGCCACTTCAACGCCCCTATCTCGATCCCGCAAGAAATCGCAGAGCAAAGCGCTGCCGCACTTAGAACCACTAAAGGGTCCATGGGTATTTTTTACCACAATCTGCATAAAAAGGATATGAAGGAAAATTTTATTCAAATATTATTTTCGTCATTCGTTTGCTTAAACAACGGTGTGTTTGTTTTTGCGGGTTCACATTAAAAAGTGTTCAACGCATTTCAATGAGGCTCAACCGCACTCGTTTTGAATGTTGAGTGACTGAAAAAATATGGAAAGCGGTCTCCACTTCCTTGTAACACAAAACCGAAAATGATGACAGTGCGCCCGAGGTGTCATTTTGAAAATAATGGAAACGACCTTCTTGTCGATCAAACATTGTATGACGTATAAATAAATCTGAAACGTGAATGAGGTTTACTTTTATAACTACTTAATTTTATAATCCCGCCTCCGTGGGCCTGTGGATAGCATGAGCTTAAGCGTCTACTGATCGGGAGGTACTGGGTTCAACTCCCGGGTCGGTGAAAAGTGTTACTGAGTTTTCCCGAATTATCAGTACCTAGAAGATGGAGCTTGGAAATTTGCCCGATAATGGCAATAGACTCGTCCCCTATTAAGTGCGACCTACAAATACGTAACATGGTGAAATGTGGGTGTAATATTACAGGTAATATTGCCTACCGCTTCAGGGATACGGGCGTGAGTTTATAAAAAAAGAAATATTAATCCCAGTGAGGACGATTTTTTAGATAAATTTGCGGAAAGAATCGTTGTCCGAGGGACAATTTCATCGCTGATCGCAAGAGCTTAGCTGAAGTAAAGTCGCCGTGAATATCGTAAATTGAGCAACGTTTTATGACTTTTATTTCTAATCGTACAGTGATTTACTGAAACTATAATTTTCTTATTTGCAGTTTGTCAGTGTTCCGAGCAATTCATATTACCTGTAGTTACGAAAAAATTAAGGAAGTATTATTTTGTCTCTACCTATTACGAAGCTCTTTCGACGTTAACGCATTAAACTTCTTTTATTTTTAGTGATTTTATTTTTAGAATTTTCTGTTAAAACTACAGAAAATTGACGTGATTTATATTTCTCTTTATGCAAATGGCTTTGATACATTTAATGTTATGAGTCAAATAGTCATCCGCTCGGTGGGTACTCGCTGGCTCTTGATTACAATGAAATATTAGAGCCTGTCTGCGAGTGAAACATATTAGGAATCTAACTTGATATATAGATATTTTCAATATCTGGTTATAGCCGATTCTCAAGTGATTGTCACTTGCATCGGATAAGGAAGAATTGTGTTCATTTGTAAGACATTCAACTATCTTTAATTCTTGTTTGTTATGAATTGCATCAATCTTATGCGACTTCTTCTTTTCGTGTGAGTGTGTGGGCCAACTCTGGTGTCGGAGTTTTCAGGCCGCCTTAAGGCCTCCGACATGGCCTAACGATCCTTGTCCAGAGCCAAGAACCGGGACTGACAGCTGTACGTGCCCTCGGAAGCACGATAGCGCACTGATGTAAATGCCACACGCGGTCAACCATCCAAATAGCGACCCGTGCAAGCGTTCCTTGACTCACGCAAGCCTTAAAATCACTCTCAAAGCTATTATTATATTTAAATCCGCTTGTTCTGGAAGGTAAGGTTAACTTTCTCATCCAGGACCAAATTCCAGTCAGCCTATGATCGTAGTCCATAGCATATCACTCGTTATATCTCAGCAAATATAATGAATAGAGGCCTAAATTATCGAAATCAATATGAGGTTTTGATACAGATTCCGAGCTATAAATACAATTAATAAATACCTTAACTGGATAACTTGACTTATAGCCTACTTAATCTGTACTAATTGGTCGATCCATGACCAGCTGAATAAAGCCAATCAGTTCTACATATAGGTTTAACCATATACCTACAGGCTGTTTGGTACTTCAATCAATTCTTTGAAGGAGGTTATTGATATTTGAGGGCATTTGCAACAAATTGACCCCTGTCAACTTTGGATCCAAAATGAACGGTTTTTGAGGTATCGAGCATTTAAGACTTATTTTCCACCTTGTCATCAAAATAATTGAAATTTAAAAAAAACTATTCACTTTTTGGCTCTAAATTGTTACTTTTTGGAACGCTTGTTAACTAGCGATTGATCCAAACAACAAATTCGGTTAAAATATCTCAATATTTTAGAAATAAAGGGTACCTACTAAGTGACGTTACTTTATTATTTTCTGAAAATTAAAATAAATTTATTCAAAAAAATATGTACTACACTTGGCGTACAAATTAATTAAAAAACATCAAAGGTTCATTACCTTTCGATAATGGTACAGTTATAGTCCACCTTTATAACAGTGAAAAAAATACGAGCCGATTTCTATATAAATGATATATCTGTATAAATAACATACCATTATTATAATAATATTCTACGAAGATATATCTACCCGAATATTGATTAAATTATCTACCTTTTGGTAGATATACTGTTACCATGGTTATCTGGTCCCTATTTCATAAGTCTTTGCGACATAAGTATTTTGTGTACCACTTTCAAACTCTTAAATTATGTTTGATATATCAAAGTCTTCTTTAGGGTTCTTGTAGCGTCTTTGTATTTAGTTGTGCCGAATTCATATGTTGAATTCAGTTCCTTCAGAGTTAAGCTCCACGTAAATACCCGAATAAATACCCAGCTATGCTCACTTGTAAGTCGATTAATATGACATGTTTCATCGAGGTAAAAAGAAACCTATGTTACTCTCTAGGCTCCTAACAATCTCCACCCACAAAAAACATACCATGAAATCTCTCCTTTGCACCGTGAAAGGAGGACGAAAAAAACAAACACAGTCTTGCATTTGTTATATGACTATGGAAATGGATATTGATAATAA
Source organism: Euclidia mi (assembly GCA_944739405.2). Classification (NCBI taxonomy): domain Eukaryota; kingdom Metazoa; phylum Arthropoda; class Insecta; order Lepidoptera; family Erebidae; genus Euclidia; species Euclidia mi. Next base: position 27,191,761 of record OX123197.2, read on the forward strand.
TTACAATCGCGTATACATGTATCAAGCACCTGTTTCACATATCGAAACTGTCGTTCTCTATTGTATCTTAATATTACAGACTATATAATATATTTATACTATATAGCTGGTAGGAATACTACATACTATGTACAGTTACTATATCTCCTATACCTACATTATATCACACAATAGGTTACACGGCTAGTTAGCTACGTGGCAGTGATACGGCGACGCTGACAACACACAAAACGGGCGATGAAGTGTGATGAAACCCTCTCCGTATGTAATCAAAAATGCAGCATATTTATGAAATTATTCGGAACATCGTCGCTAATGAATAGATTTCTTTTCTTAAAAAATACTTGTGTCGCGTGGGTTTTTTTTCTTCCACATTCACACAACAGCATCTAGTCCGAAACTAAGCAGAGCTTGTACTATGGGTACTAGATAATGGATAAATATACATAATAATAATTGTATACTTCTTTCTTTGTTTTTTTTTTTTGTAAATACATACATATTATACATAGAAACACTCAGACCAAGACAAACATCCATGTTCTTGCACACAAATGTTTGACTTGAGCGGGAATCGAACCCTCGACCTTCGATGTAGCAGTCGTTTGCACTACCGCTGCGCCAACCAGTCGATTTGACAAACATTTAATCAACGAACACAAACGAGAGCTAATAGTTTGTGGATCACACAAAGCGTAGTCTCGTGTGTGGATCGAATCTACAACAATCGGCACAGTTCTAAACTTCGAGGCGACCGCTTATGACACAACGTCAGAAACAAATAAAGTCCAATGGACATCGTGTCAATTTCAATAGACATTATGATAGTATTTGTCTCAATTCCAACAGCAACAGGCGCCAGTACTCCGATATTCTGAGACTATATACAAATGGCTGCCAAAAAGTTTTTGTCGTACACCACTTGATACAAATTACATCGATTTCTCACCGCAAAAATATAGAGCTAGGCAAAACGTGCGTCGAAGTCTTGTGTCTCAAGCTTAAATGGTCCATGGGTGCTCGCAATACTGGCGGTGACAAATGATAGCCTATAAGCTATTCTGACGTACATGTACTATATTCTATAGTACTGCAAAGTTTCATCAAAATCCATGCAGTAGTTTTAGTGTGAAAGAGTAACAAATATCCACCCATTACCAGAACTGTCGCATTCATATTAGTAGTACAAAGTCACTTTATTAACTACAGAAACGCAAAACTAGAAGTTGTACGCAATTTACCCAGCAAAACGACCAGATTCTAACCAACTAAGTCAATGATCATTGAACAACAATACCGAGTTAGCCAGCCTAACCGCTTTGTCGAATACATTTCAATGTTACTGTGAAATTGAACAAAATGATTCCACGATCAGATGAATGTTCGCATGAACATGAACCATCCGATATATGATTAGTAATCATTCTCATGCATTACGGATTGCCAACGCATTTGATATGCGTACCGCAAATAGTGGGATTTCAGAATGCATGTCTAGCTTAATTATCACATACATTTAGCTAAATGCTATTATACTGAAACGTAATTATTGTTCCGCAGAACAAATTTAAGCTTTAATAAAATACATAAAAAAGTAAAAGCAGAATTTAAAGGGCGTCATGGAAATCCTCCACATCGCCATCAATTGGAAGCGTGCCCAGAATGCTGGCAGCATTGCCACGTTGTATGGCAATGCTGATCTTTTGTGCCAAATACAGGCCAGCCTTCTGATCACGCGAGGCGTCAACAAGTCTCTTTGAAAGATCTCTAAAAAGAGATCTCGCACTTGGACCCCATGGTCCCAACGTTTCAACTCCAAACGGCTCAAATACATAAACCCCTACTAGATTTATGTATTTGCGCCTTTTGAGAGTCTCCGCTGAAGCAGCAGCAGCGCCCGCACAACCCGCTGTGCTAGGAAGATGAGATGGCGCAAGGGTGTCGATACATGTTGCGTCCCACACCAAAGGCCTACCCAGCTTCCATGGCAGTAAAGACATACCGTCTGGTCTCTTACCATCGTTGCGTGCCAAGCCCTGAGGTTCAAGTTGGGCTGGAACGCCAGCGGTGACAAGAGCCCGACGAAGTATAGAAATTATTGTTTTAATTTATGTGTAATTAGCCACTTAGGCCCACTTGCGTAACGTTTGATTTAAGTCACTCCTTAATTTAAATTTTTTAAACAGAATTAACAGCATAAAATAATTTAACTTAAAAGTATTTAGCGTCCTCTTGCACAACGACAACAACGGTTAGATTTAGTTAAACATTTTATGTGGTCGGTAAAGTAGTTTCTACGTTTTGTTTCATGGCATGAAGCCTTTTTGTTACGATTTTAACGATGTTATGCGTATGGTTTTGCATAAAACCTTAGACTATATAATACTTTGAGCATAAAACAAAACGCATTGTCGTCGCCTAGCAACGAAATGACAATTGACAAATAATAACTAGAAACTTTTAGGCATTAACCGTAGAACCCTACATGGGGTGCTGGTGCACCCCATACCGATTTGTTTTCTAAATATCTCAATTTCTTTAATATCCACGAATTCGCGCGTCGGAGTATTTTAGTTTGGTGTCAACCGCTCGCGTTATGTCAATACCGTGACGAGGGACCGCGTTGTGTGGTCGCCTGTATAAGTGCTGTGGGGTACGCCAGTACCCCAGTGTAGTAAAATCGTAAGATTATTTATTTATTACGTTTGATGCATTTATATGTAATAAGTTATTAAATTTGACTATTTATTAAAACAATAGTCTTATATGAATTAAATACAGATATTTTTAGATATTATGAAGGTAAAATTCAATGAAGTTTATTTATTTTGTTTCGGATGGCTGTCAGAGGTTTGAATTACGAAGAATTAGGCTCTATTCTAGACCACAAATCTGGCTAAGAAGAAATAGAAGTTGGGACCAATTGTAATTCCTGGGTTCTTTACAAGTGTTCAAGATCAAATAATAAGCCAAATATAAAGTTTCAGCAGACAGTTTTGAAATAAGGTTTGGAACTGATACATGAACATTTGGAGGACCGTCACCGGATGCCAACTTAGTCCATTGCAGTGATTCTCAATAAAGGACCAAATCCTACAAGCGCTGTTGCTCAAACTACATTTAACTTTGTGTAATAAGGCTGATTTGTGATCTCAATTTAACGATTATGTTTAATAAAACGTATTTTCATGAATTGTTTTTTTTTCTTTTTAAGGATTACAGTCATTTTAGTATGGGGTGTTCCAGCACCCCAGTGTAGGAATAACATGTGCGCCAAATAGTGTAGGATTCCAGGGTTAACAATAACACAAGTAGGTACATTGTTATCAGTTATATCATCCTCATCATCATGTCAGCCTAGGGACGTCCACTGCTGGACATAGGCCTCCCCCTGCTCCGTCGTCCGGTCCAGTTATATAATTATTGGTAATTTTTGTCGCTAATGACAAGATGCCAACATCAGTGTGACAGTTCTTAAATGAAATTAGCCACTAAACAGCCGTTTTTCGGTAATTAATTTTGACAGTTCTTAAATCATATTACTCGACAAATTTTTCGTTGTGCAAGACGCTAGTATATTTTTTCTCGTTAAATATATCTTAATTCAATTTAAGAATCGTTGTGCAAGTGGGCCTTAGGCCCACTTGCGTAACGTTTGATTTAAGTCACTCCTTAATTTAAATTTTTTGAACAGAATTAACAGCATAAAATAATTTAAGTTAAAAGTATTTAGCGTCCTCTTGCACAACGACAACAACGCTTAGATTTAGTTAAACATTTTATGAGGTCGATAAAGTAGTTTCTACGTTTTGTTTCATGGCATGAAGCCTTTTTGTTACGATTTTAACGATGTTATGCGTATGGTTTCGCATAAAACCTTACACTATATATACTTTGAGCATAAAACAAAACGCATTGTCGTCGCCTAGCAACGAAATGACAATTGACAAATAATAACTAGAAACTTTTGAGCATTAACCCTATAACCCTACATTGGGTGCAGGTGCACCCCACACCGATTTGTTTTCTAAATATCTCAATTTCTTTAATATCCTCGAATTCGCGCGTCGGAGTATTTTAGTTTGGTGTCAACCGCTCGCGTTACGTCGATACCGTGACGAGGGACCGCGTTGTGTGGTCGCCTGTATAAGTGCTGTGGGGTACGCCAGTACCCCAATGTAGTAAAATCGTAAGATTATTTATTTATTACGATTGATGCATTTATATGTAATAAGTTACATTTGGAGGACCGTCACCGGATGCCAACTTAGTCCATTGCAGTGATCCTCAAAACAGGACCAAATCCTACAAGCACTGTTGCTCAAACTATATTTAACTTTGTGTAAAAAGTCTGATTTGTGATATCAAGTTACCGATTATGTTTAATAAAACGTATTTTCATGAATTTATTTTTTTTATTTTAAGGATTAGTCATTTTAGTATGGGGTGTTCCAGCACCCCAGTGTAGGAATAACATGTGCGCCAAATAGTGTAGGATTCTAGGGTTAACAATAACACAAGTAGGTACATTGTTATCAGTTATATCATCATCATCATCATGTCAGCCTAGGGACGTCCACTGATGGACATAGGGCCTCCCCCTGCTGCGTCGTCCGGTCCAGTTATATAATTATTGATAATTTTCGTCGCTAATGACAAGATGCCAACATCAGTGTGACAGTTCTTAAATGAAATTAGTCACTAAACAGCCGATTTTCGGTAATTAATTTTGACAGCTCTTAAATCATATTACTCGACAAATTTTTCGTTGTGCAAGACACTAGTGGTGTTTAATCATTTTTTTCTCGTTAAATACATCTTAATTCAATTTAAGAATCGTTGTGCAAGTGGGCCTTAGTCATAGTTAGTTTTAACAACATTTATATTTATTTGTAGATTACCTCTTGTTCAATAAAATTTACCCATTGAAAATATAAAGCTTTAAGATCATTGTGTAAGTCGGACGATAAAGTTAAATACTGACTGTGCTGTTCCTTCTACTACGTATAGGACCTACCATTATAATGTAGTCCACAAATAGATTTTTCGACTGTCATGGGTGGTCTTACAACCGTTGACTGCATGAGATAAAGGATTTATCTACTAAGCACTGATAACTTTTGTGACAAATATCTAAAGGTTACGTTTATTACTTAGCACTCCGTGTCACGCAGATAATTTGCTTTTAAGGGCAAATAATTGTTTTTCGGAATAACATTGCTAATGTGCTGCTAAACAACTTAAAACAAAATATAATACTAAGCCCAAATTAACATTTACCGACTTTCTGAGATCATATCCATTATGTCTCTTCGACACGATTGCGTAACAAGTTGATGGTCGTTGTCGGCTTAGCGTCACATTTTGGTAAGTATCAAGCTTATTTTCCCCTAGGGATACAAACAGCGCCTACGTGGAAAGCCAATGTTTTCGGAATGTCACGGTAGAAGTATTTGAAAAACAATTTCAGACACTTTGCTATTACGACACTGATAATGTAATTCGCTCAATTCCAAATGATAGGCATGTTATGTATTGCTCGTAATACGATTGATATTAATATATTGTCAATTTGGGCTAAGTCCGATTTATAGATTCATATTTTCTCTTAAGAGAGATAAAGCGACATTTTTATGAAGAAAATGCTTTAACGATCACGATTTGCAATATTTACGAAATCACGGTTAACTTTTCGTGTTAATACTAAAAGTTTGCATTGTTACTCATCTAAAGCGAAAACAATTGTGCAGTTGTCAACTTAAAAATATATAGGTTTTATAAAATATATAGGCTTTATTTAACATATTATGTAGGAAAACGTTTTTATTTGCTCCTCTCACGTCAGGTAATATTCTTGAGGTAAAGGTAATGGGGGCTATCCCTAAGAAGTAGTAGTACAATGTTCCATCAAAAGAAGCAAAAACCCCGTTTTAATTATAATGTGAGCCTTTCAGTGATCTGTAGCTATCATGTTTGTTTGAAAAACAAATTGGGCCTAATAAAATCCGTAATTTATGTTATTGCATCCGCTGTATAAAATTTACGATACTTCAGTTTTTTTTACAGCGGTAATTAATTAAGATACTGATAATATTCAGTAGTACTACACGACCTACTAACCCACTTATATTAACTTCTTAATGTTTGCCTGGCACCGCAAGATTATCTTAGATTATGACGCGTGATCACAGATTTAACCACCTATCAAGGTCAGCAATGGTTTAACGAATATTAACTTTATTGACCTTTTAATAGAGTAGGTTTATTATTATTTTGCAATCGGTTCTGAAAGTAAGTACTGTACATAAACTGTTTTACCGATATTTCGCTGAAGTAGCACTGAGCTACGGTTAATTATATGATGTGAAACTGTACCTACTAATATTATAAACCGGAGCGTACTTTCTTTTTGTTCTGTTAAACGCGCTAACTCGGGCACAACTGGTTGAAAAAAAATAGTTATTTGTGCAACAAGAGAGCAAAGTTGTTTTTTGTTTCGAGTGCTGATTTTGATTCCTGAGCGTGGTGAGGGACTCAACAGCACGAGATACAAAAAACTTTGCTCTCGTGTAGCACACATAACTTTCCACCTCAGCAGTGAGAACACATATTACTTAGGAGACATAGAAATGAACAGGAATAGATTGAATTCTGCATAATCACTTGTTGATTTAACTCTTCTGGTGTTAAAGTACAGTCATCACCGCTAGTTTCACTCATCTATTTAGATTATTTTATATATTAATATAATTTAACTCGTTATACCTACTGTATCAGCATCAGCGAAGTTTTATTCCCGCTACTTTTTTAAATCGCGTTTTAATACCGCGTCCCTGATGTTTATTTTTCAAATCTATCATTGTTGTAATTCTAAATAAAAATGTATTGGTTAAATACCAATTTTATACTATTAATTAGACTTATTTTTATTAAAATCCAATAATAAATTAAACATGTAAACAATAACATATAAAAAAAAGTAATTTCTTTATTACAAATATTTTTTTTTTTTGCGTTGCAGTAGGTGTTTTCTTTGAGGTCGAATTCCAAAATCGAATTTCGAATTCGAAGGGGTTTGTTTTTTCACTAATTTTTTATATGCATGTGAAAGAGACAGAGCACAGTAAAATTCGAATGTTTCAAATTTGTGGCTGAACAATGTCAATTCGTGGCACTGAAGATTGAAAAATTAAAAAGCTACTTTGCCTCACGCTCGAATCAAAATCGCGTTTTGTTCACTGTTGTCTCGCAGCAAAAGCGGCATGTTTGAGCTGCTGTGGTGTAAATATTTTTGTGGTAGCAAGAGTACAATATCGAAACATAAGAAGGTAACAAATAGATGTGTTTGTAATTTCGAAGAGCAAACTGTATATACAATATACATATTTTTAATACGTCTAACAATTACAAAGACATACAATTACTCCAGATTTCACTCCACAATACGATGATAAAGCTAGGAATATGATTTAATTGACGTTAAAATATTCAGATTTCAGTAAAAATAAAAATAGTTTAAGCTACGTATAGCCCAGTAGGTCATAATCAAAACATTCTTGAAATACCAAATTCTAAAACATATTAAAAAAACTATTCATCCAACTCAAGTGAAAACCGAGGCTCTCTTGAACAGGATCCCAATAAAGATCTCTATGACAGAGTGCGATCCATCCACGTTGTCTAAGGAGTGACGGGAGAACATTGATCGATCACTTTAAACCCGAAACTTGGCACTTACATTCTATTTTTGTATCTGTGGTAAATAAAACGGGGCAAACCTTTATAGGGCAAACAAAGTCCTACTTTTGGGAAATGGAGGTTTTTGCACAGATTTATATTTAACCTTTTTTTGTGCCCACGCACTTTTTTTAGGCTTGATAAAGAGGTAATTTGATATTTAAACTTTCATGCTCACTTAACCTACATTAGGGATGTTTCCTGTAAGTAAAATAAAATTTAAGAGTTCTTTTACCAAGTAAAACATGCCAAAATAATAGCAGTTTCATTCAGCAATTAATATAAGAACTCTATTATACATTTTCACTATATTTATTGACAGTTAGTACTCTACTTGAAAGCAAAAAAATATGACGGCACTATGCCATATTTTTTGACATTTCATTAAAGTGCCTGATTTCATTAAAGTGTCTGATTTCATTAAAGTGTCCGTATGGTGACGGATTAAGAATACGGAATGTCACCACCCCATTTCATCCCATGGGTGTCGTAAGAGCCGACAGAGGGAGCATATTATGCAGAGAACAGCACTGTAAGAGAAGGAAAACTTGATACTTGGTATAGGGATACCAAACCGTTCGGCCAGCGTGGTATAGTAGGCCAATTCCTCCTTTCAAAGGAGAGGCCTAATCCAGCAGTGGACTGTTAAGGGCTGATGATGATGATGATGATGTCTGATTTTACTAGTTGCCAACAGCTCTATCAAATATGTATATCTCGGATGGAGTGCATCCGTTACATTGCATGTTGGAATCTGAAATGCTCTTGGTTTCCACACGACTTTGAACGATTCGTATGTGACAAAACTGCAGTCCAAGCACTATTCTACGTCAGGTCGCATGTGCTTGAAACTATGATCAATTACATAACTATGTGATTTTGTACACCATGGTAAATTAAAAAAAAATGCTTCTTCTTCGATACTTTTGCTATTTATACATCAAGATGCAATTGAGCTTTTTAGCTACACATAACAATTTCAATTCTGTTACCTGCATATTGATACCACCTTGTGAAAATCTTATTCTGATATGGACCTGATGTGAAATTTGAATATTGCTGAACGTACCTGTAACAATAAAAATAAAAAAGTTAGTATGCGGTCTGTATTATCTGTTCTGTATATAGGGTGCATAGGGTTCCAACCAACAACTTAGGGTCCCAAGCCAACCTCACCTGTAAGTGGTGCACCTGCCACTCAACGGACGAGGCTCTGGCAAACAAAATATCCCGATAAGCGGCAATAGGCTCGCCACCTATTACGTGGGATCAAAACACTGGCGAAAAGTGGGCGTTTAATATGCCTCTGCCTACCCCTTCGGGGAAACAGGCGTGAGTCTATGTATGTACGTATGATAATCGGGTAGAATGTAGGTGTACTAAGTAAAGAATAATTTAAAAAAAAATGCGGGCGTAGCTGCGGTCTTTCTCTTGTAATTCATAAAAGTATAACGATAATATGTTACGTCTGAGGTCAAGCGACAAGATAAACCCCGTTTTCCCCCCCGTGGGATCTCCACCTTGTCGTGGTGGGGGGGCTCAGTAACCGTGGGTTAGAAGCCACCCACGGTGAAGCTAAGCGGGATCCCGGGAGGGGACGCTCCACGTGGGCTTGGTAGAGGCCTGCGTAGGATGCGTCCCATGGTGCGGGTGCGGGGGACAGTTCTGTCTGTCCCTCGCAGTCGGGTGCGGTCGCGGGAGGAGAGGCGTGTGGGTGTTGCGTTGCCCCGCGCCCTATCTCCCGCGACCAAATGGGGGCGCACCATCGTTGCGTCGCGGTGGGGCCGCAGAGGAAGAGGAGATGCGGTGTTGCGTTGCCGTCCTCCCTATCCTCTGCGGCCGCTGGGTGTCTTGGCGGCGGAGCCCAACACCTTCATCCGCCGCCAAGGGGGTTTCGTTCGGGGCCCGCCTGACCATCTGGCGGGCCAATACCCGTCGGGGGGTAGCGAGGAATGCTTTGGTGAAACCCTACCCTCCGACACATGGGTACATGAGGAGCACGGGTTGGTTTTTAGTCAGTAAGAGTCTGACAGTCCCCTTCGTCCTTCCCCCCCGGGGCGGAGGGACTCCATGAGGATTTTCCAACCCGATACCAAAAAAAAAAAAAAAAAAAAAAAAAAAAAAAAAAAAAAAAAAAGATAAACCCCGTTTTGATTAATAGGTAGTAAATAAATATTGACAACAATCACTGATAGAACAAACTCGTCATAGATGTGTAGACATGTATGTAGATAACACAGATAGTTGCCAACTGATTTTTATGATGATGTTAGAAGAGAGTCAGTTATATGAATCACTGGTTTTATCGGAAAGAAAAAGGATTCCTTTTTCTAAAACTATTACTATTAACGGATTCACCCTCGGATTGACCACCCCAACTACTGCAATAGAAAAAGGTTGACTGAAGAACTCTGATGAAAAAAGGATAATGAATATGGATATAGGCATGGTATGGGTCCCAGGAAGATATCTGACATTCGGTATCCCGCTCTATGCGCCGACATGTGTTTCAAGTCACCACGAGGCATCCTCAGGCGCGTTTGGCAACGACTGACTATTGATTTATAACGTTAAAGGTAGCGATAGAATACACATAGGTATAGTGCTTGACTGTCGTTTCCGATAGTAAGTTATGTGCGCTCAGGCTCCACGATAAAACGTCCGTAAAACGTCAGCCGTCTGACTAGGTATACCGGATATACCGCTAGACATGTCAACAAGATGATCCATGATCAGGCCCACTCCATCAGAAGTGTACGACTAAGAGAAGAATATCGCACCGACTTTAAAGAGACATGACGTTATGCACTTTCATTATTAAATGAGACGGTGCTACCGGCGAGCTAATTCTCGCCGAGTAGACAGTAGTTGGCGGCACTGAGCTTTGGCAACCACTTTTTACATTAATTTCAGAACAACCTATTAGTTCCATAGGACGATTTAAAAGCTAAATAAAAAAGAAAAACAAAGGTTACTGGTGAACCGGGTAACAAAGTAATTTTATTAGTCGATGTTCCATTTCATTTGAACATCGAACTGAAGCAGCGACAACGCTTCAAAAAGTTCATTGCGAACAACATCATACATTTTAAAGCAAATCCTTGGTGTATTTAAAGTACTTATCCAACAGGACACTGCAGCAAAACATTCGAGCCTGAAGCAGATCATAAATCTGGAAAATTAAAACAATGCCCTGTAATCTCGATCATAGATAACACGTCAACAGTATGTCAAGGCCCGCACTCATACGTCATGCCTGTCAAATTTTCCCGCGTTACACGCATCAAACAAGATGGCGGACAGAACACAGCAAACAAAATATAACAATATGTCACGCCAACAATGGATTTCGAATCTTTTGTTTTAAGTAAAACAACTGCTTTAAATACTTATTTCCTTGTATTAAGACTGTCGCCGTGATTTACATAATATTTAAATTAAAATATCTGTTACACTTGACAGCTGCTAATTATTATAAATGGTGGCCATTTTTTGTGTTGACTGTGTGATTTTTGCTATTGTTCTCTAGATTTGTATACAGCTAGGACGTCTTGATGATTTAGCCTCTTGTTTCACTGACGTAAGTCTAGAATAACTGGTGTATCTATAAATACATTGTTGTTAGTTTATGCTGTTGAAGATGTTTGTATGTAGTCGCAGCAAAATCTTCAGCAGTCATAAATATTAGCTATTAGATGAGCTCGCGGTTACACCCGCGTTATTTAAGGCTACTGCTCCGCTTCCGTGGCTCATAGCGTGATGTTATATTGCCTATAGCCTTCCTCAATAAATGGGCTATCTAACATTGAAAGAGTTTTTGGAATCGGTGCAGTTTTTCTTGATATTAGCGGGTTCAACCAAACAAAGAAACAAACAAACTCTTTAGCTTTATATATTATACTAGTCGACGCCAGCGGCTTCGCACGCACATATTTTCGCATTACCCGTTTTGCCCGATCCCGTGGGAATTTCGGGAAATCCCGTCTTAGTGCACCCCTACGGTCCCCAAGGAACATACATGCAAAATTCAGCTTCTTGCGTCGAGTCGTTTCGGCTGTAGCTTGTCTGTCAGTCAGTCAGTAACGCAAGGATTTTATATATACAGATTAGTATTAGATATAATATAGTTACAGAATTGTCACAAAGTAAGGAATCGAGCGTACATTGCTAATAAACCAGCAAAGTACCTACATTCAGAACAAATGTATACCAATGAATAACAAACTCCTAAATTTAACTTTGATGATGATATTATAATTATAATATTTCGTTTTATGTGTTTTCAAATTACTTATCAGTAAAGGAGCACTAGTTAATAAAGTTTTAAGTTTTGACTCTACATAGCAATAGAGTTTACAAACTCATTCTGAACCATTCCCAAGATTCAGATTATCTTAAAGTATCATCAAAATTATCTGTTTATATTTTTTACAAGAGGAAGTTTCCATATCTAAATCATATGTATATTTATTTGATTGCAGTAATCTTGGTAGTCGGTGAACCGACTCGGTTATCAAAGTTTATTTTTGTGAAGAACAATAATGTGATGTAGCATTGTCATATGATCATGTTAGCTGAATTTTGTGAGAAATGAAGGACAGTTAAAACAGACAGACAGACAGTTAATCATGCTTATGACACTGAGGTCGGTGTTCACCGACACTTTATCCTGGTTATCTTTTCGTTAAATTAATCTGACAATGCGCGCAGTACTAAGTACGCATCCCATCCCATATGACAATGCGCGCGCAGAATTAAATAAGCAAGTTAACAGTTGGTTTTCCGATCGCCGGTTATATCATTGTCGGTGAACTTGGATCTTAATCTGCTTAAGATATTGAACTATAAAAACATCGAAGAGTAAAAAATAAAACGTAACACACACATAATTTCACGCCTTTATCCCCGAAGGGGTAGGGCAGAGGCGTAATATACGCCCACACTTCGTTGGTTATGTGTCGGTCCCAATGTTAAAGGGGGCGAGCCTATTGCCATCTACCGGGCATATTATTAAGTAAACGATAATTAACATTTTGAATACACACAACTTCGAAAAGTCGGCGGTGTGTCTTCAGGGTACTGGGGATCGAACGCGAGACCATCGTCTCGACGGTGCGTTACGTACACCAATAGGCTAGTAGTGTAGTTCATAAATCACTTAGCCTAATTCACATACCAAATAAGCGAATATTTTAATAGTATTTTCCATTTAATTAATGCAATGCTACGTCGTACGTACAAAAACTCTTACCTACACTCTCGTGATGACATATACCTAAAAAGCTTTATTATTATAACTGCCGTGTCTCATCAAATGTCTCTTGAGCACAGAATAAAGGACTATCATATTAAAATCCACATTTCAACCGACATCAAGTAGAACCATTAGTTCGAAAATCGAAATTCACTTAAGTTACGGGATGACGAATAAAGATGCAAATGTCAACCTACGTGACCAACAAGGCAATATCATATCACATATTATAAAATACAGTTAGGCAATACACCTGGCTGGTATGAAATTTTGTCAATCCTCTCGGACGCAGTAAAGTTGAAAACGGGTAATGTAATGCTATAGCTACGCATCTATGTGAGTGATAGCTAGGCATATCTAATAAGGACACAGGCTGAGTCAAGGCTCCCTCGAGCTTACACAATTGTTCTCATATCTTATTCTAAAGATGTAAAGTCATGTTTATTCTGAATAATGATGAACGGTTTTCAGGTGAAGGAGGTATGTAAACACGCGAATAATTTATTTATCTGATCAACGTGACGGGGCATAAATATCGGTGGTATATTTTTGTATAGGAAGCGTCCCGTTTCCTTTATACGGCTCGTGTAGAAAGTAATTGAATGTTAAACAAAACGAAAGCATTTTTTTGTGAGCAAAATGTTGTGTAAGAATTTTAGGTTGTATTTTCTATAACGTTCCTTGAAGAAGAATAACAGCGGCGAAATTTTATTGTAATCATGTTACGCTGTCAGTTTGTTTACAAGTTTTTAAACATTGAAATAACGGACACAGTGAATATCTGAAATGTAGGTCATCTTATTATACTACATAATCGAACGTTGAATCTTCGATTTGCAACTATCGTGGCGACTTAACTACTTTAAGTAATGCGTCATTCGTAATGAAATTTTCTGTGATTACGGTAAGGAATCCTGGATGGTAGTGCATTTAAATTTGTTTGTACGCTTTTACCGGAGTTGGCATTTCCAAAACTGGAAAGAGAGTAGGCCACGGCAGTAAACATTTGTCTACAAACTTCGCAATAACCCCAATAAAATCGATTCTTAAGGTAATAAATTTGCTGGTATAACAAAGAGTCACAAAGACAGTCCAGTATCATCGTCCGTGACAGACAAACTGACCTAAATGCTAAATCTGGAGCGAACATAAAAATCTCAAAGAAGTTTTTATCTTGAAAGTGCGCAGTGGTACATGGCGTACAAAATAAGCGAGAGATAAGATCATAAGACGTGAGACGCAATTGTTAATAGGTCGAGCGACGACCTCAGGTTCAAAACTGCCGTTGTTGTTATGAGGAAACATCATATTTTCTAGTGTTATTGTAGAGAAATTTATCAACAGTCATATTTGATTGGTGTGGTTTGGTTGTTTAGCTCATAGAAAAATATCAAACCCTTTTCTGTCTTTTAGAATATCTTTACAACAGTATTTATGATTCATTAGGCTGGACATGGACTGTTATGCGATACAAGAACTAGGAACGAATTTACCTGCATAATTATAATAATTGTACACCCATTTGTGATTCGAGCCCACAAGTCAAAAATGTGGCAATGGTAATGGTATCTGAATAACCAACTATTACACGAAACTGTTGTGAAACCTAGCAAAAGAGAAAAACTAAATATACCATCCTCTTCAACTTCTTGATCCTCCAAGGTGTTCTGACATATGCTGTCGGAATAAGGAGGGGAATTCCGTATTCCTTTTCCCCAGTTCATTTTCATTAAAAAGAAGAGAAGTCTTCGTAAATGTTCCATGAAAAAATGTCACATCTAGCACGTTTCACTGTTTTGTTAGAACAACAACATTACTTTGTTATGCCTCCTCGTAAATAAATAAATTATTGAGCCCAAATAGTAAGCAATCTTCATATAAAACTATGAAATTTATTACTCAATGATAGTAGTAGACAGACCCATTCAAGAACAGCCAAATATCATCTATATGTAGATTGAATAACAGCTCAGGGAACAATTCGTTTAATGGATAGTCAACAGCGCGATACAAGGTGTCACTTGGGACCCTATATCAAATTTAAAGAGCGATAAAAACAATTCATAAGTGAACTAATATTCTCGGCACGTAGTCTGATGGGTGTACGTAATGTTTTTAATGTTTGTGTACGAGTTATTCACACTACGCGCCCACGGAGACATGAGGACTAAACGGTTTCGTGTCTTGAAATTTTATTTATTTATAAACTAATAGTATCTACGATGTGTAGGGGCCGGTGCGAATGTAACGCGAAACGCAGCAGAGAGCATTTTTCACTAAAAGTGACAAATTCATCATTCTTTCATGTCCAAACCAATCATCATCATCAGGCCTTTTTACTATCCTACTGCTGGGCAAGGGCCTCTTCTCACCATGAGAAGGGTAAGGCCATATTCCACCACGCTGGCCAAGTGCAGGTTGGCAGACTTCACATGTCTTTCAAGAACATTATGGAGAACTCTCAGACATGCAGGTTTCCTCACGATGTTTTCCTTCACCGTTTAGCAAGCGATAATTAACAATTTAATACGCACTTAACGCCGAAAAGTCATTGGTGCGTGCCGTGGATTTGAACCCGAGACCCTCTGCGTAGCAGTCTGTCGGTCTCTCCACTCGGCTATCGCTAAAATCAATAAATAAAACAACATTCTTGAGCGGATCGAAGCGACTACTCGCGACTGCGCAAGCATGCAATGAGAGATTTTTAATAGTGGTCATATAAAAAGTCGTTATTTGGAATTCTTTTTATGGGAGGAGGTACGATGACATATTCTTAAATTCAAATTATTTTTAAAGAGAAAAACACTCAATTGATACCTTGCATATACAAGAGTCTAATTATGGTTATCTAATTACAACAGGTAAACCTTGTAACAATAGGGTATTTTACCCCATGTGAAAAAAAAATGAATAACGTATATTTAAGATAGTATTACCGGAAAACATACAGAATATATTAGTTACAGCTCATAAAATGAATAAATAGAATTTTAAAACCATTTTAAAGAATTCCGTTTTAGTATCTGTGATTTAATCACGCAAAACGGCAGCCGCCATGACGAATGTCATTAACGTCAAATGACGTCATAAACTTATTAGAATTTTAAACAACTAAACCACGTGACTGTCAAAAATGGGAGCATTATACGTTGTTTACTAATATGTTGCGTAAGCAAGATGGCTTCCAACGTTTTTGTCTGATAAACTGCGAACATTTAAAATGTAAATTTAAAAGTTGTTTAAAAACTACTTATCAACTGAATATATTTTTTGGATTTTTTTTACTACTTTCTTAAAGTCATAGGATCATCTTGAGATACTTTTCAAAAAATGGTGTAATACCCTATTAATTGGCAACTGCACGCTAACAAGTTAACGATAGTGTGTAGTTTGCAAATCATTAGAATTTTTAACAAAACCAAAATGCGTCGATAATCTTAAAGCAATTCATGCATCGATCACAATTTGTGTGTAAAAATGACAAGGGAGCTCGTTGTTAGTGATGAATATTTCATGTTCAGTTTGGCTTCAATTCACTAGGTTGAGATATGGATGGACGGTTAGTTTTGCGTGAGAAGTCAGCCTGAGATCAGATCAGCCCAACAGTATCAAATAACTAATACATATTGCAGTTTCAATCGTGTGTCGCATTGGCTCGAAATCTCGAAACAAAAATTTTCCAATCACACCAAGGTTGTTCCGAGTATCTTATAATCTGAAGCGAAATTCATAACAGCAGTTCTTTCAAAACTAAATAACCTTTTGTCTCATACGATGAAACAAAGGAATGGCATTAAACATTACGAGGTGACTACCAGGTGTCGGTTGAGTGCTATCATTTCACTCCGCAGAGTCCTCCAGGGATCATTGAGGAACGTTTTATGAGGGAAATGCTCCCCAAGTGGATTGAATGGGGGTATAAAGGCGTCACGGAGAGTGCAAGTTTGCACTTTTAAAACCGACACGTCAAGACTCTAAGGAATATAAAAAGAACGGCTTATTGCTCACATTTTTCTGTGATAAAATTTTTTGCATTAAAGACAATGGTACCCACCTGGCGGGTGGACCGACAGACCGCTACAGGAGAGTCTCAGGTTTGAATCCACGGCGCAGACGACTAGCTTGTTAAAGTTATGTGCGTATTCAATTGTTAATTATCGCTTGCTAACGGGTGAAAGAAAATATCTTAAAGAAACCTGCAGGTATAAGAGTTCTGTCAGAATGTTCTCGAAAGTCATGAAAGTGTACCAGCCCGCACTTCAACAGCTTGGTATAAGGTTAACCATGCTTACTGGAAGAATGAACTATTTTTGCAAAAAGAAATATTCAACGGTCCAAAATAAAATAATAATGAACCATATGATAGGCTTATAATATCCGATGAAATTTTATAATAACAAAGCAGAACACCTGTTGGACTGTGTCCTTCCACTCTCACCACACCAATTCAGAATAATAAACACTTAAATTTTTACACAAAATCGTACAACAAAAAAAAATCTGTTAAAGAATACTTAGAAACCGCCGTTTAACCCAATACATTTAGTTTTATAAAACCAAATTTACTTCAGCTAAATCTAGTGTAAGCAAAATATTTAATGCTATGCTCTACGGAGGATTTCTGCGCTAAATTGCGAATCATCCGCGAAATTACACCAAAAGTCTTCACTTCGCTTAAACTTGATTTAAGAAGCACGTATTTTTTACAGGATTTTTATCCCGTAGATTTATAAGACTCTCTCAGCAAACTTTCCTAGAAAATTAAACTTAAGATAAAAGACAGTTGCTGAGTAAAAATAAAATAAAAATAGGAGCAGATGTAATGCTGGACCTGGCAGGATTATTTCTTAAAATGGTTTGTAAAAGAAGGTAACAACTTTTTAAACAATATGAAGTAAAACACTTATTTTACTCAGTGTACAATATCACTTTAGTGAGACATAAATAGTTAAGCTACTTAATTATTGTTTACATAAAGCAAGATAAATAATTTGATGTATATTGTCTTTCGAGAGTGCAAATCCTCGAAGCAAAGGTCTAAAATCCGATATTTCGGTACACAAGCGCCAATAGTCCAAGATCCCAGAGCCGCCAGACCTACGTCATTTTTTTACTTCGCGCTACCTGTGAAATGGCCTGGCTTTCAAGCTAGTGGGTCGGCATACCTCTTAACAAGATTGTATACTAATTATCCTCAAAATTTCAGCTTTGCTAAAATGACGTAAGTCTGGCGGCTCCGGGATCTTACTCTACAAGGTTTTGGATGTACTTTAGTTATGTCTTAAATTCATGTAAAGTAAAATAAGTCTAACTGTAACACAACATGCTTTGAGATACATATCTAACCATGTGTGCTACAAAATAAGACAGTAATGATGAACACAAAACAAAAATACCAATCTCCACAATAGCATAATAAATAATCAGTATATCAATAAGATCATTGCCGTTCCCGTTACAAAAGCCATTATTCTGGCAATATAACGCCTAGGATAACATATATATTTCGATGAGCAATCAAATCGTACTCAGAAAACAACACGCCACATCTGTTTTCTAAGATATTTTTCTTTGCGCTATTATTATTAGCACGTTTGGTACTTCTTAGTTTTGTATACATACTAAACTTTGGCCATAGGTCCGCTTGCGTGGGACTATGTTGACGCTTTAGGGTAGGAATTTCTAAAGCTCCTCTCAAAGTGCTCCCATACTCTCCCTATGGAACATACACGCCAAATTTCAGCTTCTTACACCCAATAATTTTATCTGTACGTTGTCTGTCATTTATTCCATATTGTTGATCTAAAGTATTTTATACTACAATGTGCCGCGCTTATTAATTTAGCATTGTAGTCTAGTGGATCACCATCTTAGTATATAAAATCCTTGCGTTACTGACTGACTGACAGACACGCTACAGGCGAAACTATTGGGCGCAGGAAGCTGAAATTTGGCATGTATGTTCCTTGGGGACCGTAGGGGTGCACTAAGAAGGGATTTCCCGAAATCCCCACGGGATCGGCCAAAACGGGTAAATTTAAAAAAAAATGCAGGCGTAGCTGCTGGCGTCCTCTAGTGCTATTATAAAATAATCACTCTCAATAATGTGAATTACTATAATTAAATTATCAAGTAATATATTGCTTCATCACTGTCCAAATCACTGTCCAGTTATAACGTGGCCACAAATTGTGATTACTATCAATACAAACCGCAGAACTTCAATCAACTGCCTTGTAGTTGTGCCCAATAATAGGTATAACTCGATAGATTGAATGCATGGTGGTCATCTTCATCTGATATAGCTATGATTTATGCTAAGTATTGAAGCTATCACTGCAGTGATGACTAACTATCACTGAGGTATTGGCAGCTCAATTTTTTTTATAGACTCACGCCTGTATCTCCGAAGGCCACATTTCGCCATGATTTTTTAGGTCCCACGTAATGGGGGGCGAGCCTATTGCCGTACTGGGCAAATTACTAGACTCCGAGCTGCTACTGAGAATTTCCTAACGGAAAAGCCCAATAACACTTTGCCCGACCCGGGAATCGAACCCGAGACCACCCAATCCCACGCGCACATTTATGCCGCGAGACCAACGAGGCAGTCTATACTATCACTTAGTGGTTTAAGCGGTCGCCTTGGCGTTTAGCACTGTGCCGTGTGTTGTGGGTTCGATCCCCACACGGGACAATACTTTGACCTACTAGGTACTCAATTTGTTGTTTTAAGTGTACTTCGTGTCCGTTGATTGATTTTTTGTATATTCCTTTGCGACACAAGATATATTTTTAGGACGGGAGTTCTTTAAGGAAATAAAGTAACCTAATTATTTACTATATATACTTATCAATGCTGTGGAGATGAGAGCTTTAAGGAGTATGTGCGGAGTAAGTTTCATAGATAAAGTGCGTAACAGGTAAAAGTATACGGGAAAAGTGTGGTCTAAAAGAAGATGTCGTGACAAAGATTGAAAAAGGAATGTTGCGTTGGTTTGGACATTTGGAACGGATGGATAAAAGAAGAAATACGAAAGGAGTGTATCGTGCGAGAATGAATGGAAATGTCGGTAGGGGACGCCCTAGGCGGCCGTACGCCGACCAAATAGGTGACGTACTGAAAAAGGGCCAAATTAAAAGTACTCATAACCGACGCGCATACATGATGAGGTTAATGAATGTCGATGAAGCGAAAGATGTATGTTTGAACCGAAGCATGTGGCGTTCCATAGTCGCCGCCAATGGGAGACAGGCGTGACGATATTGATAGATAGATAGAATTATTTACTATGCACTAGCCGTACCCCAAGGATTCACTTACCTACTCATGGATCTTTTGATATTACATAGTTCCCGCAATCTTTTCATTTTTATGCAGCTCCGAAAGTAGCGTGAACTGCCTTTTGCTAATGAAAGCAATAAGATTCCAGGTCCACAAAAAGACATGTGGCATTCTCACAGATTTTGATAGATTTTGACACAGCTGTAGGAAATATTCACTTTCGTTCAATGAGCTCTGACAGATCCTGGTATTGTAAATTATTATTAATTCGTTTTTAAATTCATAGTACAAATATTATACTGGTTTGTTGAGTACTGATTTCTTGAAGTAATTAATTAGTTCAAATATGTATGTACTTCTCATTTGAGTTGTTGAATAATGTTAAATAAGTGAGTGTATACTCTGTCGTCGGACTTTATAGGCCCCAGGACGCCAACATGGAAAAAGCAAAATTCTACTCCGAATCACGCAAAGCTTATACTACAACAAGCGAAAGCTTATACTATAACAAGCGAAATCCTATTGGTGACCTTCGCAATATGGCTTAACTTTGCCGCCTGTAAATTTTTTTTTTCGTTTCTGATATCGATAACTTTATAACACTAGCTGTCTGAATTGATTAAAAAATATGATGAAAATATTTTTGCCTGCAACTCCAACCTCGTGAAAAACTTAACACGCTACTATTGGGTTTACTGCGAATGCGGATGCGGAATTTTAACAGCTACGTACAATTTGAATCTACTACCAGTGGACGATCATAGGCGTGATATTTACATATCCCAAAAAGTACGCTAGTGCTATGGAATTGCTTGTCGATCTAACAATAACTAACAAATAGTAGATTGTATGACAAGGGAGCAAAATAGTATTTTTACGGCGTGGGTGCTACTTTGAACCACGAGCGAAGCGAAAGATACTCTAACGTAGAATCCTGAGCGCAGCGAGGTATTCAAAGTACATTGCCCGAGGAAAAAATAATTTGCTCTGGAGTCATATATTCTACTTTTCATTCTCTTTCTATGAGAAAATTAATAATTTCGTGGGAAATAAGTTTTGTATGACGTTGTTAGCTTCTGTAGTTATTGTTTAAGGAGTTAAAGCATTGTCAATTTCATAACGCGACGTAGAACTCATTATTTTTGCAAAATACAATAAAGTATGAACTGATTACAAGAACAGAGACGTAATTCGTCCGCTTCTGTTTATTTTTTTAGCTAGCGCGGGTCCTACGCCGTATAGCCAACACGTACCAGACAGTTAATCAAACAATTTGCGTTCGATTTCTATGAATGATATACGTTCCAAATTCAAATCACTTTTCCGCCCGCTAAAAAGTTCTTAACAAAAAAGAGCTATTTTACTCTCGCTAAAAGAGGGACAAAGCGACAGTTTTCGAATAGAAGGGATGAAAATGTTACTTCTTTATTTTTTTTGGTGAATGTATGGCCAACGCTTTGGGACGATGTATAGACATGCCTGAAGAGATGCTTCTTGTCCTGAACAGATGGTACTGGTGGCTTCACCTGCTCTTCGAAGCATGGTAACACTGTGATGTAAATGCTATAATTTATATGGTGCTTTACTTTGCCAATCTGTTACGAATAGCTAGTCCGGTCATGCTATAACTATCAACAGATATCTCTATATAACAGAGTAATAGGTATACATACTTGCATAGACTCACGCCTGTTTCCCAGGGGGGTAGGCAGAGACTACGGAACGCCATTTGCAGCGATCCTGACATATCTCTCTTGGTTCATTCACTCCCATCAGATTCCTCACGCATGCTCTTCTGTTCAGGGTACTTCTAACCTGTCCTGTTTTTAGGATGTCTCCAATCTGGTCAAAGAACGTCCCCCTAAGTCTTCCTCTTCATCCTGTCCCATTCATACTTGCCTTATATTTCTGCTTAGTCAATCTTTCGTCATCCATCCTCTCCACGTGCACAAACCACCTGAGCATACCTTTCTCGATGCTTGTCACTACATCTTCTTTTACCCCACAACACTCTCTTATTACACAATTCTTTACTCTGTCAGTCAAAGACACACCACACATACTTCTAAGTACTCTCATTTCTACAGCATTTATTCTACTTTCATGACTCTTCTGCTATACCCAACTTTCACTACCATACATAAGCGTAGGTACTAACACCCCTCTATGCACAGCCAAACGTGCTTTTTTGGACACGTTTTGGCTATTCATGAACGCTTTCAGAGCTCCATTCACTCTATTACTTGCATTAACTCTTCTTTCAATATCTTCTACATTCTTACCATCTCTTGTAAACAGCGTACCTAAATATACAAACTCATTCACTTGCTCCACTCGTTGTCCATCGATCATAACATTACAAGCCGTAACGCATTCCTCCTTTTCAAAAACCATAACTTTCGTTTTACTTACATTCACTTTCATTCCTTTCCTCTCTAACACACCATGCATGATTGTTACCATCTCCTGCACCTCGTCCGCTGAAGACGCAAGTATAACCTGATCATCAGCATAAGGGAGGCATTTGACAAGTAACTCATTCATCCTTAATCCACAATCACTATGTTTCAAATCTTGCAAAAAACTGTCCATGAAGAGGTTAAACAGCCACAGCGACGTTACACATCCTTGTCTAACACCTTTCTCGATGGTAAACCAGTCAGTGTATGCCCCGTTTATCCTCACACAAGCTCTACAATCCTCATAAAGGGATTTCAGAGCTCGAATGAGGCTGCTGTTCACCCCATACATCGACATTACCGACCACATTTCATCCCTCACCACTTTATCGTAAGCCTTTTCCAAATCCACGAATGCGCAATAGACCTTTTGACCTTTGGCCAAGAATTTCTCGGCTATGCATCGCAAGGAAAAGACTTAATCCGTACACCCAAACCCTTTCAGAATCCCGCTTGTACATCCCATATATTCTTGTCGGTTACTTTCATAACTCTTTCAATCAATACCTTCGCATACAAGTAATTGGTATATGGACAGATAAAAAAAAATACTACCTACTACTTTTTGTTCCAGTCGCAGAAAGTACGGGAAAATCCTTGAGATGTTTAATGACAAAGACTTTAAGTAATATTATTCATATTTAAAAAGAGTATATTTTATACAGCATTAAACTTAATAATCTTATAAGATCACACAAACGCTCCAAAGGATCTATTTCTAAGAACTGACGGCTAGTGCTTTGAGATTTTCATAAAATATATTTTATACAATTTAAATAGGAAATTACAAACACAAGATTTTACGTTGTAAATCTAAAAAAATACAGTTGTGAACATGTCGTGCATGATTTGAATAAAAAAATACATCAAAGCTGACAAACAGTGCACTCGTTAGAAAAGTTTAATCAGTCGTGAAAAACACATAAATATTAATATTATTAGCTCAGTGTCACTGGCTTAATGTAGTACATTAGAAACTGCGTGACATTGCGTCATAGCTTGTCTTATTTTAACGCAGTTGACTGAAACTTGTGCAAATTTCGAGATATATTATGTGTTTCGGAGTTACGCATGGTAGAATAATTAGAATATTAATTAATTCTATGATCGGTGAGTGAAACCACGTATGTAAGAATATATGTTATACTAACACTAGCTTTAGTACGCTATTTCGCCCGCGTGAAGGTAACTTTATAAAAAAAATACAGACTCCCTTTTTACCTCCTTATAGAGGCATCTCCAAAAATATTCATTTTAAAGCCTTATCTCTTCTACACTGCTAAACTATTGCCTCCGTAGTCCAGTGGATAGCGTATGCTACTGCTAATCGGAGGACCCGGGTTCGGTTCCCGGGTCAGGCAAAAGTGTTACTGGGGTTTTCCGAATTCTCAGAAGCAGCACGGAGTCTGGTGATGTGCCCGTTAACGGCAATAGGCTCGAACCCTATTACGTGGGACCTGAAAATTCATGGCGAAATGTGGGTGTAATGTTAGACCTCTGCCTACTCCTTCGGGGATACAGGCGTGAGTCTATAAATTAAAAAAAATCTCTTCTGCACACCTCTGCCAAAAATCCTTTTTCTTCTTTTCTTTTTCTATTTTATCTATAATGCTGAAAAATTATTCCACTCTAACCTAAATCTGACCTTCAAAAATAGTGTAATTCACTAGTCTTGACTTTTATATCAACGCAAATCCTAAACTTCTTAAGCTTGAAGCATGTAGACAGTTTGCTCATTTTATGACGTAGGTACCTACGTACCACTAAGGAACGATATTTTTAATATTCCACCTTTAGTAGCTTCTTCTTCAGCTTTATTATCGTGCGTTGATTTGTTTATTTCTTAGTTCCATGATGAATGGTTGTATACGAACAGTTTTGTTTAATTACGCTCGCTGCGACACATACAATGATTCATACTTTCAGCACATAATGTATAACTAGACGACATCTTATTCGTAATAACCACCTGGAATAAACATTTTGGTCGTTTTACTTCACAAATGTTATGCCTGTTTACCGACGAATATTTTGTAACGCTTTTGTATAAGACACAGAATACATTTGACATTCATTTGACAAAATAAACAACAAAAACACAATATAAGATTCCATTAGGTGCACACAGTCAAAGAGCAATTTTTGAAAATGTAAATAATCAGAAATTCAAATTGATTAATTCAATTAATTCATAGAGCAACACTTTACAGGATGAAGGACAAAACAAATATTACATCCATGTTCGGATAGATGATTAGTTAGGGATATAGAACCAGGTAGAAACTCTCCACGTTTAAATCGTTAAATTGTTGCTCTCAAATGACGAAATCCATCAACTCATTTACGGTTCAACCGAGCCCTACATTCTAAAAGCGTTTACAAATATTTCACGAAATATTTCAGTGCAAACCCACCCAGTTTGTCACACATAAGTGGGTGACAAATCACCTTGTGTCACACAAACAAATCGTATAAACTTTCCGTTGTGTATTTTCCGTTGGATTTGTCAAAGCCGCTAATTCAGCTAATGACCGCTGCAATCAACGGATCGATATTGCACAGGTGGTTGATTTCCGGTGGATGCTAAGGGTGCTTGTACACGGTGCATGTAGCTGGAGCAAGTAAAGGTGCGGGTTACATGCGTGAGTAATATGCGCAAGCTACTTGTTCAAGTTACCCGCTTGTTCTTGTACAAATAACTGGAGCAAGTAAAGACGCGGGCTACTTGCGCAAGCTGTATGTACATGTTATTTGTTCGTGGTCAAGAGCTACATGTGCATGCTTTTCGCGCGGTAGCTTTACGACTTGAATCGCGTCAAAATGTCTCAACGAACGAAAAATCTTTTAAAATCATATGTTAAAAATGTAATTTTAACAAGTAACATGCGCGAGAGACCCGCGCGCGCCGCAGAGCACGCGAGTTAGTTGCGCGGGTGGCCCGCTTTGGTACATGCTCGAGTCGCTGGACCCGCACATTTGTTTAAACGATATGTTTACCGTGCATATAACTCGCGCAAGTGCCTCAACATGCTCAAGCTACATGCACCGTGTAGAAGCACCCTTATAACCTGTCAACTGTAGTGGAACTGATTTTTATTATACTTATATCATTTAACTTATTAAAATTTACAATCATTTAACTTCGTCAACATTTTTAATTATATATAATATCTTTGTAAAAATAAAAATAGTTTGTAATACGGAACCCTAATTTAAAATTAATTTAACCTCGTTCGAAAGTTTTTAGTTTTATATAATTTTATTCTATACTTACATAAATTTTATGTCAACACACAACCTGACAAACACACATGATGTGATATTAGATACGGTATCGGAGTCCCGAGAAGCCGAGTACAACCGAACGATTCCGAACAGCGCCCGGCCCGCCCGTGCGCATAGGATTATAAACCAGTCTTAAGAGAACTTCCGACGCGAGACACAACCCGTCGTCATCGGTTGCAATTGAAATTATATCGCATGTACTCGGCTCCGCGACTATTAGTATATAATTCTGTGTCGTGTATACATTCGCAATCAAATTATAATAATACAATTGTACTGCTGTCGTGCTCCTTCCAGCGTGGTGTACCTAAATAAAAAAAACATTAGCGGGTAGGTGGTACTTACAGAACTTTCTGGATCGTTGTATTGGAGTGAAACACACGGCTACCCACTAATGTTTTTTTTATTTAGGTACACCACGCTGGAAGGAGCACGACAGCAGTACAATTGTATTATTATAATTTGATTGCGA
Source organism: Euclidia mi (assembly GCA_944739405.2). Lineage (NCBI taxonomy): Eukaryota > Metazoa > Arthropoda > Insecta > Lepidoptera > Erebidae > Euclidia > Euclidia mi. The sequence continues at coordinate 27,218,253 of OX123197.2, forward strand.
ATGTATACACGACACAGAATTATATACTAATAGTCGCGGAGCCGAGTACATGCGATATAATTTCAATTGCAACCGATGACGACGGGTTGTGTCTCGCGTCGGAAGTTCTCTTAAGACTGGTTTATAATCCTATGCGCACGGGCGGGCCGGGCGCTGTTCGGAATCGTTCGGTTGTACTCGGCTTCTCGGGACTCCGATACCGTATCTAATATCACATCATGTGTGTTTGTCAGGTTGTGTGTTGACATAAAATTTATGTAAGTATAGAATAAAATTATATAAAACTAAAAACTTTCGAACGAGGTTAAATTAATTTTAAATTAGGGTTCCGTATTACAAACTATTTTTATTTTTACAAAGATATTATATATAATTAAAAATGTTGACGAAGTTAAATGATTGTAAATTTTAATAAGTTAAATGATATAAGTATAATAAAAATCAGTTCCACTACATCATCCCCCCCCCAGAGACCATCCTATGGGCGATAATAATCAGGAAACCTGATCTTGCGCCCCGACCTTGTTTTTCTGATGACATGGTCTTCAGTGTTGGGGTGATCATCTGGTATGCATGTTGGTGAGTTTATGTGTGGTGAGTTTGAAGAATTTGGGCCTGTTTTGTGTTGTATGCATGGTCTGTGTGATAGTTGAGGTGTTTCTGAGGAGTGTTGTGTGCTTTGTGTGAGGGTGTTTGGGTCACGCAGTATGTAGGCTGGTTTCAATCGGTCTATCGATACTGTCACCTTATTACCCTTGTAAAGGATCTTGAACACCTTTTCACCTCGCTCCAAAACTTCGTGTGGACCAGAATATGGTGGCCTGAGGGACCCCGTAGTGCCGTCATCTCTGAGAAAGACATGAGACGAAGTGGCCAGTTCCTTAAAAATAAACGATGGCCGATTACTGCTACGCTGATTGGTAGGTAACGGCTGGAGGTCCTTTACGAACCTGCGTAGCCGCGACACGTAATCAGATACATCTGGAATGTGATCTTCAACAGGCTCGAAAATGTCGCCTGGAAGTCGAAGAGGCTCCCCATACAGCAGCTCTGCTGACGATGCGTTGAGGTCCTCCTTGATGGCACTACGGATGCCCAATAATACGAGTGGTAATGTATCCACCCAAGAAGTGCTGTTATGGCACACGATCGCTGCTTTCAGCTGTCTGTGGAACCTCTCAACTAACCCATTGCACTGTGGGTGGTAAGCAGTGGTCCTGCGGTGCTGGAAGCCGATTAGCTGAGACAGGCTTTTAAATAAGGTGGACTCAAATTGTCTCCCTCGGTCGGTTATAATGTCCATTGGACAACCGAAGCGTGAGATCCAACCGGTGAGTAATGCCTTAGCAGTGGTCTCAGCTGTTATGTCGGATAACGGTATTACCTCTGGCCATCGCGTGAAGCGATCCACGGCTGTGAGGCAATACCGGTAACCTTGACAAACAGGCAGCGGTCCAATTAGGTCTATGTGGACAAAAGAAAATCTAGCCTTTGGCAATTTAAATGAGCTCAAGGGAGCAGAAACATGCTTGGTGACTTTGGAGCGCTGACATTCGAGACAATTGCGCACCCACTCACGACAGTCACGTTTCACGCCTGGCCATACGTACCGCTCCGACACCAGTGTAGCAGTTGCATTTGCGCCAGGATGGCTCAACGAGTGCAAACTGCTGATAATTTGGTGCCTTAGCTGTGCTGGAACAAACGGACGCAGCTTGCCATCCCTCTCATCGCAACATAATTTCCCTTCGAGACCGGGTAGTGTTACCCACTTGAGCTGCAGAGATGTGCTGCCACTCAAGAGAGTCTTCATTTCGCAGTCCGCCTGCTGAGCCTCGGATAATATCTTCAGGTCGACCGGTTGCCCCACTGCCTCGATACGGGACAGAGTATCGGCTACGATATTGTCCTTACCTGAGATGTGCCTAATATCAGTGGTGAACTGCGAAATGAAGTCCAAATGCCGAAACTGCCTTGGGGAACAATTGCTCTTATGAGAGTTGAAGGCGAATGTTATGGGCTTATGATCTGTGTAGATCGTAAATGCTCGAGCCTCCAACATGTGGCGGAAATGCTTTACGCTCTCATAAATCGCGAGGAGTTCTCGATCGTAAGGAGAGTACTTCTGTTGGGAAGGACTCAACTTACGCGAAAAGAACGCAAGTGGCTCCCAAGAAGTCTCCCTCAGCTGCTGGAGGACGGCCCCAATGGCCTTATCGGAGGCATCTGTAACCAAGGCCAGCTTTGCATCGCAAACGGGGTGCGCCAGCAAAGCTGCCTTGCACAAGCTGTCCTTGCAGGCCTTGAAGGCTTCCAGTTCTTCGGCCGCTAGGGCGACGGGGTGGAAGCCCTTCACGGAGCCTGTGAGGAGAGCGTTAAGTTTGGCCTGATGAACGGCCGCACCTGGGATGAACCGACGATAAAAATTTATCATCCCGAGGAATCGACGCAGTTCTTTGACGGTTTTCGGGATGGGGAAGCTGCGAATGGCTTCAACCTTGGCTGGTAGCGGCTTGGTACCCTGAGCTGAAATGCTGTACCCAAGAAAAGCTACCTCGGAGACGCCGAAGACACACTTACCTGCGTTGATGACCATGCCATATTCTTGCAGCCTGGTGAACAGCTGGTGCAGGTGCTGCTGATGGGTCTTCTCATCTGGCGAAAAGACCAAGAAGTCGTCTATATACCCATAAACAAAGTCCAATCCGCGAAGCATTTCGTCCACAAACCGTTGAAATGTTTGACCTGCATTTCGAAGCCCAAAGGTCATGTATGGGAATTCGAATAGGCCAAACGGTGTGGCCGTCTTCGGAATATCGTCCGGATGGACGGGCACTTGATTGTAACTTTTCACCAGGTCTATTGTAGAAAAGACTCTGCATCCGGCAAGACTGTGAGCAAAATCGTGAATGTGCCTAATCGGGTACATATCCGGCACGGTGCGGGCGTTCAGCATACGGTAGTCTCCACACGGACGCCAACTGTTGTCCTTCTTTGGCGCGAGGTGAAGAGGCGAAGACCATGGAGACTCTGATGGTCGACAAGTACCAATCTGCAACATTGCCTCGAATTCAGCCTTTGCGATTTTTAATTTGTCCGGCGCTAACCTACGTGGTGTTGCCGATACTGGTGGCCCAGGTGTAGTGCGGATGTGGTGTACGGTGTTGTGTTTGGGTGTACGATGTATACCAGATGGCTTAATAATATCAGGATATTTTGATAAAATGCTATGGTACACTGAGTCACCTAAAGCAACCTTCACTGAAGAAATGTCACTAGATAATGCAGGCAAACCCGCGGAAAATAGTGTAGTGCTGGCGTCAATGAGGCGTTTACCACGGATGTCTACAGTTAAATTATATTTAAATAAAAAATCAACGCCTATAATCGCCCTAGTGACGTCCGCAACTATAAATTGCCAAGCAAAGTCACGGCGCAAGCCCAAGTTTAGAACTAAATGCATAAAACCGTATGTGTGAATTGTCGAACCGTTAGCTGCGCGAAGTTCGAGGTTTGATCTCGGGCGTGATCCGTTTATAGCAGAACGCGGAAAGACACAAAGATCACTGCCAGTATCGATAAGAAACGGAATTTTTAAATTTTTGTCGGTTATTATTAAGCGACCCGCGCCTGGACAGTCGCCGGCCGCCATTATCGACTGCCCGCGGCATTTCCCGAATAATCACACGGTTTTATGCACTTACTTGCCCTGCTGCCGAATGTATGATGATACCAACATACGGGGAACTTCCGGTAATCGGAAGCCGACCTTGACCTTGGACGGGATCTGGAACGGCGACGTCCAGTATGCTGTTGCCGTCGGGAATTCTCGCGGGGGTGTCCACTGTGTGACGAACGCGCTTGCTCGTCGACCTTCAGTGCCAGTCGCTCCACCATCCTCTTCAGCTCGGCGATCTCGCTGGTGACGCTGACGTTGTTGTGGCTCGCAGATGTCGCCGCCACGGTGCAAGGCGTGACGATGTCGTGCACGCGGTCTGCCAGGTCGCTCAATTGTTCCACCGATAGCGTAGGCTGTGAGGCTATCAGGGTTTGGATGTTGTTTGGTAGACGCTGGCACCAAATCGTCTTCACGAAGTCATCTGGTACTGCTGGACCAGCGAGGTCCTGTAGATGACGCAGAAATTCGGATGGCTTGCGGTCGCCCAGCTCCTCGTGGGTCAGCAGCTGCTTGACCTTCTTCTCATGGGAAGCTGAGAGCCTACGAATCAGCTCCGTCTTGATCTTCGTGTACCGGTGACGTTCAGGAGGGTGCACGATCAAGTCTTTCACCGTCTTTGCATGCACTAGGTCGAGGTTGGTGATGACTTGCGAAAATTTTGCAGAGTCATCTTCGATGCCGTACGTTTCGAACTGGCCTTCCAGTAACGCGAACCAGATCTCCGGTTCCTCGGGGGAGAATGGTGGTACCTTCACCCTGTACCGCCGTGGCTCTGCGGGTCCAACGTCTTCGACCTTCACTGGAGATGGGCGTGTCTTTTTCATGGTTCTTCTCGTGACATTCGATTGAGAAGTGGCGGTGTGCGTGGATTCGCTACTGCTGTCGCTCATCGTGCTCTTCGGTGGTCACCAATTTGGTGTATCTTCTCAGATTAGCGGGTAGGTGGTACTTACAGAACTTTCTGGATCGTTGTATTGGAGTGAAACACACGGCTACCCACTAATGTTTTTTTTATTTAGGTACACCACGCTGGAAGGAGCACGACAGCAGTACAATTGTATTATTATAATTTGATTGCGAATGTATACACGACACAGAATTATATACTAATAGTCGCGGAGCCGAGTACATGCGATATAATTTCAATTGCAACCGATGACGACGGGTTGTGTCTCGCGTCGGAAGTTCTCTTAAGACTGGTTTATAATCCTATGCGCACGGGCGGGCCGGGCGCTGTTCGGAATCGTTCGGTTGTACTCGGCTTCTCGGGACTCCGATACCGTATCTAATATCACATCATGTGTGTTTGTCAGGTTGTGTGTTGACATAAAATTTATGTAAGTATAGAATAAAATTATATAAAACTAAAAACTTTCGAACGAGGTTAAATTAATTTTAAATTAGGGTTCCGTATTACAAACTATTTTTATTTTTACAAAGATATTATATATAATTAAAAATGTTGACGAAGTTAAATGATTGTAAATTTTAATAAGTTAAATGATATAAGTATAATAAAAATCAGTTCCACTACACAACTATAGAATGTAATAATGACGGAGAATAGCTTTGTAATAATGTAGTTGATTGACTTAAGGAAATAAGGACTCTTTCAATAAAAACTTGTTATCGGTCTTTGGAATATCTACTCTTTCTTCCTATTATTCAACAATATTACAGGTACATAAGTAACAAATTTTATAGATATTTATCGTCTTTATATATAAAATTCTTGCGTTAGTGACTGATGGACAGACAACACATGGTCAAAACAACCACTAGCAAGAAGCTGGAATTGCTATGTGTGTTCCTTGGGGATCCCCAAATAGGGTTCACTAAGAAGGGATTTTCCGAAATTACCTCGGAATCGGTCAGAAAAGGTTAAAATAATGTTGTATTTCAAGATGAAGCATTACACATTAATTTCGTTTTAGTTAACCAATCTAAATATTAGTTTTTAATTTTATTTTAATGTCTTGGTAACGTTCCCGTACTCATAAGATAGTAGTAATATGTTCTTGAAAAACGGATTTAAAATATGCCCTATAGAAACATGATTTTTTTTTATCTACACTGTAAAAATAAGCGACGTCTATTAACTCAACAAATGGCTAGCCATTTGACCTTGAGTTACCCCATTAGCATTATTAGTTAAGTGAAAATCGAGGTTCCTATTACTGGCTCAATTATGTAGTGAAAATACACTAATTTGGTTTAAACTCTTGGGAATAGAAATCCTTGGCTGGCGAAATATAGACACAGATTAGAAAAATAAATTAAATGGTTGTGAATGTGTGTATCTACTTATAGTTTTATAGGCTTATATAAAAAATATGTACTTAAAATCAAAGTATTTTAAGTACATATACTTAGCTTAATAGATAACGTAGAGGACAATTGAGAGGAGGGGTGAGTTCCAATGTTGCTAATTCATTACACTACTAACGTACCCTTACTGCTATCAAGAATATTAAGCTTTCTTGAAGGTGATACACACAAAAGCAATTATAAATATAATATATTATGGATAAGTGAAAGTGTAAGTTAAACTCAAATCATGAAACTTTTCTTTGGAACCAGGTAGACCCATTTTTTTATTTAAATAGCTAAAATCGAATTCCAAAAAACTAAATAATATTATATTGTTTACTTGCAGATAAGATAAGATAGTTTATTTTGCAAACATGGGTACAGTATATTGATCTTAAATACAATAAAATTATACAGGTTCAGCCATATTTTACCATTAGGCATGCGAAAGGTGCAATACTAACAATATAAATTAGGTTTACACAAATACACAAATTCGACACATAAGTGTTTACATTTAAAAATATTCAAACAAATGCATTCTCTTTTTCTGCAAAAAAATCTGAAATTTTATAATATGCTTTATTAACTAAAAAGGAACTCTTTTTTATAATAATGTTTCAGTCAATGCCTTCCAAGATTTTGGTAAGTTTTTGTATATGAGTGGGGCCATGCAGAAAACACTCTTGCGCATAAGTGCCGTATTTGCAGTCTGCTATCGCGTCTATTTTGAGGGACTACATCAGCGAGACGAGTATAACGATTTGGATTAGTTTTCAAGAATATAAAGGCAAGGTAAAGCTCATATTTTAAACAGACGTTGCGAAATACGAACTCCTTTTGACAGTACTTAAGTATCGAAAGGTTTTTTGGGAAATTCACCCTCGAGGGACCAAAATAATCATTATCAGTTTCAAGGCATGGAGGACGAAATTTCACTTAACTAATTGAAATTTAGGTACACGAGTATTTTCAAATATGTCGTAAGCGGGCTAATTAAGTTTTTAAATCTACATGAACGTATGCTGCAGCTGCTTTTTACTACACATAATTATATTAAACTAAGAAAACCAAATGTAGCAACACAAAACACAGTTAAGGTAGCGCACCCATCATTTTCCTATATCGCTGTATCGGTGTGTTTCCGACCGTTTGCGGCCACAATGCGTGTCGCGCAGAGCGACTCTATTATTGCGATGACACGTTGTACAATGCACATGCAAACTGCTACAGTATCAAACTATACTTGTGGTAATATTCTCAACACATTTATATACCTTTCCCCAGCAAGACACAGATACGCCTATTAAAATGACATCTAAAAAATCGTTTTGTATAATAAATCAACAGTATTCAACACATGATCACACAAATAATTTTCTCATATTAAGCATAAATCAAAACATTACTAAGCTTAGGTATTTGAAACAAAGAATTTCGGAGAACTAAAAATACTGTAATATAAAAAAACTCAAATTTTATAAAGAAGATGGTCTTATTCTACAATTATTATTTAAAACTAAGTATCTCTAACTTGTTAAAAAGACACATTATACATAGGTATATGATTTAAAGAAGCGATTTTATTACATTTATTACGAAAGACATAAGTTAAGTTTTAGTGGCCATATTTTAACTTGACAACTTGGAGCCTTCTTACCTAAAAAGGTCTGACTTTAGCCAGAGCCAATTAGGTTTATTAAGGGTAAAAGAAATAAATAGCACCCATCGAAGTAAATTGAATCTTTATGGATTTAGGTACAACGTCATCTTAATTCGCTTGCTATATAGTCTTTGTACTTAAACTTACAGTCATATTATAAGTCAAAGTATACCTACTCATTACCTAATTTCATTTTGACACCAAACGACCGATACTGCGTTAATTTTCCTTAGCATCAAGAATAGGTAAATGTACCCGACTTTTGCAACATAATAACTGCATTTGATTTATTTTCAATCTTCGCAAGTATGACCACGTGTCTACTTATCGTTCCCAGTTGAAGTGGCTTCCTATTCGTCAAAGACGCAGTCTGCGTGCTCTCACTACTCTCTATTCTATCCTCATGTCTCCCAATACTCCTGAATATTTAAGTTCTTACTTCCAGTACTTAAGCAGCAACCACAATTGTGGCCTTCGCTCATCTAATAACCTTCTCCTTCTTTGTCCTTCTCATAGATCTTCTCTCATCCACTCTTCTTTTCCTACCCAAGCTATTCTTCTCAGGAATGACCTTCCTCTCGAAATCAGGACGGCCACTAATAAGTATTGTTTTAAGAGAAGGGTAAAGCAGCTATTATTGGCTAAGTTAGCAGAACTATCGTAACATTTATAATTATATATTTTATGTATTGGTATATATTTATTTATATATGTACATATAATATATATGTGTATGTAAGTATATATATGTATATATGCATCATTGCTGTGATTTAATTGTATGTAATATGTGTCCATAATGTCTTTATCAATTTGTGTGACATATCTGTCACTAACATAAATTCATAAGAACAGATTTCGAATTAAACGACATTATTTAAAAAGTATTTTAACAGGTTTAAAGCTAGGCTTAGTTCTGGTGTTAAAAGTTCTTGTTTTAAAATAAGGCCTACTCAACCACACCCTGTTCTACTAAGCCAACAGAATAAACACTAGGATTTTAGTACGTTAATACACCTACTTCTAAAGCATATTCTAAAATATTCACACGAGCTTTAGCGGGAGTACTCGACAATATTAGTGAGTACAATCGCAGCGTCACGATCCATCTTACTTTACAAAAATAAGAGCGAACCCACGCGGCAGATATATATCATCTTTATCAGAAGTGGGTCAAGTGTGACTGTAGAACGTCATCGCTTCGCGTGTAATCCCTATATTTTCATCACGAACATAATACACAACATTTCGTTGTGACTGTTGTGAAAATAGCTTGTTTTCTAGCAAAACTCTATGTGACCGGATTGCTGCAGTATTCAAATATTCAACACTGATGAAACGGGTAGGTATGTAAGTTTTTGACGACTAGTTTCGCAGCTGAATATGAGAATATTAAAGAAAGTAGATGATATGACGTAAAAAATAAATTTTTGTTGATCAGTATTACCAGTTTATCTCAAAATACATTTTTAAGATCATATATTTTTATAGCATTGCGTTCAACATTTGTTTTTATAGTACTATCAATCTAGGTACTAGAATGTATGGAAATTTTGCCAGACGAAACTTTTCCAACGAAAACAATCATGGCGGCATACAAGCAGCAAAATTATCAGTACTTTTACCAGTACGAATTAAAATAGTATTGACCATTAGTTTGATTCACGCTACGGACCAGTTTGACCAGAATCTAATAAGATTCAGCTTTACAGATATGATCGTAAAATGTTCATAACTACTTTGGATTTATCTGCGAGATAATGCCTATCCAACGGTCTTTCTTTGTTTTCGCGGTGGAAACACAAATTACGGGCCCATCCTTTGCTTCTTAGGCAGGCAGACAGGGTGGGTCTCACTTACGTCTCGTCCCGTAACGCCGCGGCCCATGTGGGTCACGATTGGCATATTTTGCAGCGAGCCCTTGGGTACTAGAATAGTCTTATTAACTTTAAATACCTGTAACTTATAAAAAATATCATCTATAGCAAATTTAATAAATAATTCAGCATCTTGGTAGAAGACTATCATAAAATTATTAACTTATTTTCTCTCAAAGATTCACTGTGCCATGCAATTATTAGTTACACGTGTAAAATGTAGGCGGCACACATCCTTGACGATATATGCTACATAATAATATACGCCACGACGCTTTCCAACGCGAACTTGATAAATTGTGCTGAATTTGTAAGTAGCGAAATGGCGGTATTCAAACATGAAATACGGCTAATTTATTCTACCAATCAAATACTCGGCGAAACCGAAGGAATAAAGTTCAAAAGTACTTATGTAAGGCGTAGTCTTAGAAAATATATTACTTTTACGCAACTATACATACATATATATACAAATTAAGCTGTCACTGCTAATGGTAGGACGGTGAAGATTGTTACGTAGAGAGTTTCTCGTTCTATCCCACGATCACCTTACGAGTAGCTACGTCGTAACATCGTGTCAAATTCTGTAGTTGTTAAGAATAATAAAAAAATCTGTGGTTGCGGTTGTTTGACTTTATGCCGGATTATTTGAAAAACAAAGGTAGAATACATAACATAGCTATTGCTGTTATTTTAGTTTACAAATGTTGTTATCGAGCACTCAAGGAATACTGAAATTGAATACTAATAAGACTGAAAACATAATAATTGAAAACGTACGTAATTATGTATTGTTCGTGTGTTTTGTAAAATAAAATTACTTTTAATCGTCGTATGCTTTTATTTTAAACTTGCATACTGGATAAGTCTTCATTTGCTCAGAAAAAAGGTATTTGTCAACTGAACAGTCTATATCTAACGGCAGATATTATTATAAAACACAACAACTACGATTTCCTCAACATGCCATATTGTTATCTTCTCTCGTTGCATTTTGCTCATAGCAAACCTTTCCCAACATACAATTAATACAATTTGAACCTACGACTGTTTCCCATGTATCGCAATTCCTCTTGTAACAATTTTTTCTGTCATTACTAAACTAGCTCTGGAATTTAAATATTTTTGGAAATGTCCCGTTTCAACACCTATATATGTACTTATCACGCATGTCTGTACTAAGCAAATGGGTTATTTATACTTTTAAAATATGTATGATAAGAACTTATAAGAACATTCTAGGGTTCGAATTCGGTAGTAACAAAATTAGAATACTACTACATTAGTAATTATTAATAATTTAATGATTCATTTGCATGTTTGCAGTACCTAATCAATCATGTTTTTATCACTGAAAACAAATACACCAATAAAAAAATTAATAACAGTCAATAAAAATAATAAATATGACGATGATTGAATAGAGCAAACGATGTTATTGAAATTCATTTATTATTGTAACCGTGACTGGTTTTCCATTATTGCTACTTCGTAAAAAGCTTATTCGATCCATTTTGTCTCTTTCCTAAGCGAATACAAGATCTTCATGTAACTCACTGCACTTCTCCATCTGATGGCGAATTAAGAATACAAAATGTCTGTACCTCACGCTGCCTGACACTGCCTAGTTTTGTGGATAAAAATATTCATATAAGGCATCGTTTTTTGTGATCTACAATGCCGGGGTTGTAGATCATGCTTGGGGTCTTCTTTGCGTTAGATGTATGTTTGTTAAGTCCCACGGGATACAGGATTTATTTATATATTTTTCAATTCTTTATAGCTTTCCACAATGTTCTAACAGCTGACAATATTTTAAGTTCTTTGGGGAATATTTTTGTTTTAGTATGTTTCCAAACCTTAAGCGGCGATGTTTAAGTCTCCTCTTACAAAAGGAAAGCAGACTATTATGACTTTGACATCATTTCACCATTATCTAAAGCCAATAAAACTGTTTCTAGCTTCAGAAGATGAATCTTTACGGCATGTCATATGCAGTTTCTAGACTCCGAAACCGGCGATTATGGCCCTACTCTCACACAAAACAGAAAATAGCTGTATCAGCATAAAAACTGATATTATACCACAAGAGCAGTCTGCTAAAATGTGGCTGCAGTTTTTCTATTTTATATTAATGTATCAAAAACATTAATACCCGCAACATTAATACATTAAACCGCGAAATACTCGCATTACCACAAAACAGTAGTTTTATTTACTCGTATCTAATATGGTACAGATAACATCAGACGTGGTTCACCGCACCGTTGTATTGACACACAGTTTAGACCGTTTGCTCCCGGGCTAGGACACTCCATTAATGAAAAACATCCACAGTGCTGTGTGCTCAAGCAGTTAGCAGCAGTGAACAAATACTGTGGACTACCGTGTTCGATGTTTGGAGAAGCCTCGGCATAAGAACATAGTACCTACTGAGTGTTCCAAATACGTTTGCTTATATGTACAGGCTCTTGATAAAGACTTTGATTATTCGCTTCATACTTATTCAGTTTTTCTTACCTTATACGGATTCCAAGGCGAAAGATTTAAATGCAAGCAGGCTAGCGCTAGGATGATGATGAAGATAATGATGATTCATAGAGTCTATACCACTCTCAGATGTGACTACATTTGCATTGTGAGAATGAATTGATATTTATTACTCTTTAAAGCAAAACTTCTGAAAGATGTGGTGTATCTTTGGAGAAGTAAATGTAACTTTATACATCAAAATAACGCGCGGACGAAGCTACGGGCAGTATGTCGAATGTATGCGAGAGCCCGTGCGTTGTAGATAGCTACGAATGTCCCTTTTATGTCTTGATAACTAACTCAGTGATTGATCCTCATCGGAAACATGCACACACAACTATCGCCGAGAGTGCACACTAGCCAAGCCTCTACCAAGCAGATGTATTAAAGTAGTAAATAAACATGTAAAAAGAAGATTAAAAACGCGAGGACCGCTAAAATCTTATCACGCGAAAAGTATTGCGTGCGGCAGTGTTTGATTTTTTTTTTACATTTGCTGGCCCTTGGTTTTCTGTACAGGAAACTCTGGCGGACGTGTGAATGCACAGAAAACCCATTTCACAGCTAATGCCTTTTAAAGTGGCCCAGGCATTATTATATCTGTGGGCCCAGGCTTTCAATACGGATAAATTTATTTTGGAAAAACACTCCCGAAAAGCTATTTTTGATTTATCGAGTGACGAATATTTTAATCGGGATTTCAATTTTGAACTTAATAAAAAAATAATGAGGATATTTTCTAACATATTCATAAAATATTAAAACATTATTTTTAATCTCCGTTCTTGTAACAAAGGATATACCCAACACTCTTTTGATTGTCTTTTATTTTTCTTTCTCTTTAAAATGAGCTATTGCAACTTCTTCGACGTCCATTCTAAACGAATGTACTTGGAATACTGTCGCTCGGCTTGGTCTCCTGGCCCTAGTTGCCTATGTTTTGGTCGCCGAGAGACTGAGTCGCGCGGAGACCAGTCGACAGTGCGTAATGGCTCTAAAGATTAGATCGTAACCACGTTGAATCGAACAAATATTCACAAAATGAAACTTTCTGTCTGTCCTGAAAGATCACATAGCTCAGTTACGTTTAATCTCATAGATTGAGCTCATAGGAATGTTTGCATACTATTCGGTTTTCAATACTGAACACTCATTTGACATCCTAGGCACTGCTGTTAGCAAACATCGGCGTACCTACAAAACTGAATGTACACTGGGTAATGAGGGCAAGTATACTTGTCGATACGAGCTAAAATATATTCCTTGAAAATCTTTGAAAACTAACGGCATCAAATAAGCTACGTTTCAGAATTTTCAGGACCCCATTTTGGTGTTTGGAAAAAGAGATTTTGACTTTTAAAGTCAGACTAAACATCAACAATGATGAATCATCAACAATAGTGTATCCACTTATTTTAGTAACCGATATTTCGGCACGTGAACATGGGGCTTACAACAGTGCCGAAATCTCGGTTACTCCAAACAAAGGTACATGGTATATATCCCGTATTACAATTTAAAATAGTTTAATCCACCTCTTGCAAAACTTAGTCTTCAATAAAAGTATATAAGAATGTTTATCAATTGTCTAGTAGCCTTAGTACAAGCTCTGCTTAGTTTGCGACTAGGTGTTGTATATATATGGTAGAATATTATTAAGACTCAGACGCCCATTAGACTAATTACGAAGAATCATCATCATCACAGCATTATCTCGGTTACATTTAAGATACTTTCGCCTTGGCGACCAGGATCCGCTTTCTCAGTCACACCAAATTTGAAAGAATGTTACTAATATTGACTTTGCAGACTAATTACCATAAATATTTCAAAAACCGAAACTGAAAACTATAAAGCATAAAGCGTTTGAAAAACCCAACACAAACTGAACTTTTGAAAGCTATTTAACCGAATGTCGTGTTATGTATCGTTTGGCTACGATCTCTGACTGTGTAGCGAATTTACGGCGCCCAAACTTCAAACTCATACTGAACGGCTTTTCATTAATCATTTCAACCGAACCGGACTGCAAATGGAAAGCAATAGGTATTCAACTGACTGCCATTTCATTTCATACTGCCATAGTGAGGTATACCTACTTTGTTACCTTTATTTACAGCTAGCGTCAAATCGAATGATTTGAGAGAGTATGAGAAAGTGTCATGTTAGTAGGTATATTATGATAGTTTTATATGTTGTTTGTATTTAATCATGTTAAATATATATAGCGATAAAAGTTTTTTGTTCTTTTTTTTTAATTTTCTGTGTATATTTCACTAAAATACTAATTAGATATATTCATTGTAATCTTTAATAAAATATTATAAGTATCCTTATTTTTTAATTTATTCTCCAATCAAGTAAACCTAGAAGTCATATATTACATGTGAAGTCAAAAAGGTGACCTCAAATTAATAAACCCACTCATACTCAAAAGGACACGTAGATAAACAATTGGTTTAATTACATGTTCAAACACTTAAACCACTACCTAAACACAAAAATAAACAAGCCAACTTCAAATGGTTACTAAGCTTACCTATATAATTAATTAAATCAGTCAGAAACGGAAGGGACCTCGCAGACATTTTAGGATAACTAAAGTAACTTACCAAGTTGAACATTATGGACGAATTCAGTTAATTCTGTTTCCAATTTTAATCCCTTTTGAAGGTTCGTGAACAACGTATTTTACCTCCTACTAAGTGAGCGTTTAACTAATTATTCTTATCTAAGTATATAAAAGTAGATATCTTGATGGTAAAGTGAATTATTGGTTTGTGAGAAATCAATCAATAGGAAAAAGGATTATTAACAGAAGTACGCTTCTGAATAATGTTGAATAATTCTTAGCATAAGCACCGCGTGGTTTGAACCTTTCCCGAAAAAGGTTTTTAAATTCATAGATATATGGATAAATACAAGCATGCATACATATGTAATTAGTAGGTACTAGAAAGTTTCTTTGCTTGTTTTTTCTTGTATAACTAGTGGGAAGATGTCAAAAATAACTGAAACTAGAAATAGGTATATTACTTTACCTAACGTTCCTCAGTTAGAAAAAAGTCACAACTCTACTGAAACCGAGAGGCTTCGTTTATCGGACTTACTATGTTTAAACATACAGTGAAACGTATGTATAGATTCTATATAAATGGCTATTACTAACTAATCATCATCAGCCCTTTATACTGCCCCACTGCTGGGCACGGGCCTCTTCTCACTTATGAGAAGGGTAATGCCATAGTCCACTACGCTGGCCAAGTGCGGGGTGGCAGACTTCACATGTCTTTCGAGAACATCATGGAGAACTCTCAGACATGCAGGTTTCCTCACGATGTTTTCCTTCACCGATTACCAAGTGATAATAAACAATTTAATACGCACTTAACTCCAAAAAGTCATCATTGGTGCGTGCCGTGGATTCGAACCCGAGACCCTCTGCATAGCAGTTTGTCGGTCTCTCCACTCGGCTATCGCTGCTACGAATTGATACTAGTCTGTAATAGCACACGGCGCTTTCCCTAATTAATGGAACGTCGTAACTTTAGATGAAACCAATTTTGTTTTCAAACAACCTTGACTTACTAACCTGGACGGATGGTCACGCCGTGAGTACTTTGCTAACTTGTCCATCAGTTTAAATAAACGTTTATTCAAAAACAAGACTTCGCCTACGGTGCCGCCTGCGTCGGAGTTGAATATGGCGGTAAAAAGAATATGTCGCTTTTCAGGCCCGTAACTATCCCCACATACACAAATCATAATTATCATAACATCGATCCATTGCGACGTGAAAGAAGGCCAAGTAACCAAACACAGTTTTGTATTTATTATACAGGGTGTCGATATGCATTTGCAAAATATTTTAGGGGTGAATATACTACTATAACTAAATACAAATACATGGAAAAATAAGTCACAAGAACATAATTATTTTTGTCGTAATCGTGCATTTAAAAAATCAGCTCGATGTATTGACCCCCGCCGTCACTCAGCTGATCGCCGCGAGCTCGCATTGTAGTTACCTAACACATACAAGCACTTGTACCTACTGTGCAGTCTTATTCTACACCAGTCAACAATTTATTCTGATTTACTATCTAAGTAACATTTTATGAAAATGGGGTCCTATATCATCGCAGACTGTTTAAAATAATTTTAGATGAATATGTATAATGTCTATATTGTATTACTAATTTTTTTTACAAATGCAGTTCAACACCCTGTATTACTATGGACAGTAGTAGGTAGTAGTCTATGGTTTTGAAGCATCACCATTACAACTGTGTCTATAAGTAGTGTTTTGGCAATCACTGCTAAGTCCCGAGACATGTAGCCTATGCTATTACAATCGAATTTATAAAAAGGCCCAGGAGTGTGATTCTGTAAGACTTCATTTTAAACTTCGAATCTGAATCCGCTGTGAGTTTCTTGATTGGAATTCTAAAACTCGGTTGATAATTCGAATCTACACTAGCACTACTCTTGCGAGCGTGTTTGCGAGTTGAACTAAATTGACCTCAAGATCATGACAGATAAAGTATGAGATAACGTAAAAAGTGGCATTCTATAAGGCAATTTAAAAACTGACGGGCAGTTCGACGCTCACTTCGCACTCAAATTCAAGGTCATTTTGAACCTTACGCGAAGTGAGAGCGAATAGCGACGTGACACGCGAATTGTTGTTTGAATTTTACAGAATCGACGTGCAGGACTTCGAGAGACAAGATGTCCCTTAGACACTCAACAAACGTACTAGTAGAAATGCTCATCATAATAAAGAGATCTTCCTTCTTCTTAAGATTATTGTAATCTTAATATCAATTTCGACATGCCAAATTATGAGTACTTCCACATTTTTGGAATCTACTATACAGCATCTATGTCCTGTAGGACAGGTGTTGCGCTGTATTCCTGAAAAGGCAAACCAAACTATGAAATTATTAGTATAATCGAATATTCGGCACGAATTTATAGCCATTCCAGACATGTAAAAGTAACTATAAAAGACCTCTGAATCTCTCACTCTCGGGTTAAAAATACATCGAGGCGCCGCAGCTATACGCTTGTGATTTTCTTTTTTCGTATCACCTACCTTTCATACTGTTGTTTTTCTGCGTCCCACGTTATACCACAAACTATAGTCGTACGTCAAAGGTTGTACGAAATCAATTCCGGGAGATGCTGCCAAAAATCGATGAAAGAATCAGCGGGCAACTGTGACCGCGTACTTTTCCATTAAACTTGCACATACGTAGTTACGGAGCGTATGTACGTATATGTGTGTCGCCACCCTTGTCCTTAATAGAGCAGGTACACCGCTTAAAGCTATTGGAGGACGTGCCAAGTGCTGAAGTGCGATAGAAATGTATTTTTACAGACTTTATAGTACTCTCTTATTTAAAGGAAAATTGGAAATTGGTTTTTAAAATAGACAGCAAAGCATAGTGCTTTTCCTTTTCTTGTGAGGTTATACTATGAAAATATTTTTGGTATATAAATGTAACGTAATAATGAACAAGCCATTTATTACCATATAACTTGATACAGAAATTTATTCTAGAGTCTGTGACTTTATACTAATCATTCTTAACCATAATAAAAAAAGAAAGATGTCGGCTTCAGTTTACGGAGAAATGAGTCTGCATAATTTAAAACGATCAGCATTTGTTAAGGATCTCATTTAATTACCATCCAGTAATTACTTCAGTGTGAATATATTAATGTGATTAAGATTAATCGACAATCTTGAGCATGAGAATGTCGAAACAAGCTTTGAATTTATGAGGATGATGATCATTATTATAGATATTAGAAGTAGATACGTTTGCCTTATACGATAATAATTATAAGATAGGAATCGTATGAATAAGGAATTGAATACGTATATCACTACTCCATTTCTTTCCGTAGTGTTGATGCCGTAAGGGGCAAGTTAGAAAAATACACAAAGCAATTAATTTCTTTGTGAAGAAACGGGAAACTCGGCGTCAAACCCTATACCAACCCGTATAAAAACGTCGCAGCATCGGGTCAATGTGATACATTAGGCCGAATCCATTTATAGACTCACAATGACTATTCTAACATATCTGGTTAGACCAGTATGCGGACCCCGTGCTTCAAGGAGTGTAACTCTTTGATGCAACCGGGATAACGCTAGGGCGATGATGTAAGACCTACGTCAAGCAGAGGATTGCAAAAGGCTGTATAATGGTAAAGATGGCAGGTAGAAGATGAATACGTAGGTGTATTAATACATAACATTCTGTTGACATATCTCAACGGCTGTCCTCATTCGCTTTAGAATCAACCAGGAAATCGAAAGTCGTTCAAAGATATCTTTCGCATTTCTAACTTGGCAAACAACCAGATCTTGGCATTTAATGAAAGTTTTCTGTCAGTAATTATTTGACACTTCCAAAATCAATGTTAACTGGCAACACTGGTAGATTCGTTTATCTGTGGCTTCGCAATGGCGTCTGTAACCGCTGTCACAAGCTGATACGGGTCCGTTCTGAATTATTAAACGTTTCTAATGGACCTTCGTTATAATGTATTTTATGTCCGGCTTTTCAAATTTTTGATGGTCAACAGTACAATTTTGTTAAGGTTGCTGTTTTAAGCGTGAAGGTGGATATTACTGTAATATACAACAGCTCTAAGTAAAAGGCTACTAACTTTTAATTATTTATACGAAAGTGTCACCGCAAAGCTCACTACACACTCATCATTTTTTAATATTTATTTCTAGAAACTCAATCCTGAATAACCAGTCTGAAATGAAATCCCGCACCATCAATAAATCTTGTATCACCGGGGACTTAACAAATATTCAATGAATGAACAGAGGAAACACAGGCTTGAAACTATAATATGTGGCTAAAGCAGATTGTTGGCTCCTGTACGATTGAACCCTTAGCACTTGACGCAGTATTAAACGGGAGGCGAACGCTTATAAAACTACGTTATCCGTAACCCCTTATATCATCATCATCGCCTTAGCGATATCCCGGTTGCATTCAAGACTAACACGTCTTGAAGCCCGAGGTCCGCTTACTGGTCTAAGATATAACAGAATATCAACTTGTCTACAGAGCGACTGCCGTCTGACCAACCCGAAGGGGTAGCGATATTCCATGCTTTAGACCAGTATCAGTTTATTTGAGGGTACTGACTCGCCGTAACGACTGTCAATGATCTTCAGGACAACCAGGACCGATGGTTTAACGTACTCTCCGAGGCACGGGGCAAGCGATAATTAACAATTTAATACGCACATAACTTCTAAAAGTACCCTCTGCATGGCAGTCCGTTGGTATCTCCAGTCGGCTATCGCCGCCTTATATATTGCAATATAATTATTGTATCACAGTTTCTTAGCGCTCACTGCGAGTCTTGCCTTGCCGTTATAGGTCGGCAAATATAAGCATCACTTGCATAGGTCACCACTTGAGTGGGTGTCTGCGTGTGGCATTTGCTTCATAGCGCTATCGTGCTTCGAAGGGGTCTTACTTAATGCTGGCGGCCCCGGTTCTTGTCGCTTGTCGGGTGGTCTCAAAACTCCGACACCGGAGTTGCCACACACCCATACAAAAAAGAACGAACACCGTTTTTCAAGTGACACTCCGCTAAACAAATTATAATTTACCTCCACCACAGATAAAGTAATAATATACTAGAGGGGTGTAGGTAACACCACATTTAAAACCATCGTAAGCCGCTGCAAAATATGGCGTGCCAATGAGAATTGATTACAAGGCATTCTTGTTGATAGACAGAACCACAATTCACACTCTCATCCGCATCATTAAATGTATTTTGATGGTCATCGAATATTGGATATATTTACTCTATTAAGTAAATCAAAACTGAGTTAATATTTTGTAAACATGAATTATTGCCTGGTGCAAGTGCAGGTATAGTTCTGAGCGAGACAGCAAGAATTATCTTTAGTAAAACCAAAATAGAATAAAAACCCTTCATATTACAGATGCAGGCACATTCCTTGAAGTACTTGATCTTAATATTGATTCAATAAAAGGTTAAATTAAATACAGAATACTTACTATGAAAAACATTTACATTTTACTTAAGTTAAAATGCACGGGTGAATGCCTTAGAACCTTACTATGACCATGCCAATATACTTGAAAAAAGCGTGCATCTTAGAGTCTTAACTTAAATACATCATAGAGTCTGCCATACAATTTTCTACAGACACCTATGTATGTTCTAATACAGTAAGTATCAGAAACCACCTTACAAAAATACACTGCTACTAAACCAAAAAATATAATTTATAAAAACAACAGAGCGCCTGAATCTTTACGATAACACCGTATACAATACAATTCATTCAATACCGCAACGAAATTCAATAATCTAAATAAAACGTCTATAGAAATTAGAATACTAGCAGCCAGTTCAGAATTTCTTAGAAGAAAAGCTACTCGCCCGGGAAATATTATTAATTGGCGGATCCTGTTGAAACTGGCACAGAATGCTTATAAGTTCGAATAAGTATGCAGAACTGCATCCGAGTACTTTATTTTCAACAGTTACTTGAATCTTTATAGTAGGTCCTTAAGTAAACTTTTTATTACTGCATGTTATATTTATACTTACATTACTACTAACATTTTTTATTTAAATTGCCGTGTGGTTGACGGCATAGAATACAAGTGTCACCACCCCCTATCTTCCCGTGGGTGTCGTAAGAGGCGACTATGGGATAACACAATGCAAATACCATCTTTGCGTAGAGACGGAAAACTCGACATTAAACCTTATACGACTGCCTCGTTGGTCTCGCGGCATAAATGTGCGCGTGGGATCGGGAGGTCCCGGGTTTGATTCCTGGGTCGGGCAGTGTTATTGGGTTTTTCTGTCACGAAATTCTCAGTAGCAGCACGGAGTCTGGAAATGTGCCCGGTACGGCAATAGGCTCGCCCCTTATTACGTGGGACTAAAGTATATCTGGCGAAAAGCGGGTGTAGAAATACACCTCTGCCTACCCCTTCGGGGATAAAAGGCGTGACGATATGTATGTATGTATATGTACTACTAACATAAAATCCTTGCGTTACTGACTGACAGACACGCTACAGCCAAAACTATTGGGCGTAAGAAGCTGAAATTTGGCATGTATGTTCCTTGGGGGCCGTAGGGGTGCACTAAGGAGTGATTTCCCGAAAATCCCACGGGATCGGGCAAAAAAAAGTTAAATAAAAAAAATGTGCGAGCGTAGCTGCGGGCGTCCTCTAGTTACTACTATAAAAATAAATCTACAAAGATATATGTGTTATCACTTTGGGGCTAAGCACACGCAAAACACAAACCAATTTTACTGTTTTCTACGAAGTAGGCTGAAAAGTTGTAAGTGAACCTGACTGCCTAACCCATGGTCGTGGGTGCAGCTTTCATCCACGGCAGAACTTAATTCTTGCGTAACCGACTGAAACCGGGCGCAAGAAGCTGTTTCGTATATATATTCTCTGAGAAGTGCAGAAGAGCACTAAGAGAACATTTTTGGAAATTCCTACTATAAGGGTATATTAGTCCCACGAGTGTGGCACCGTAGGCGAAGTCTAGTGTATAATTCATAAGAATGTTTATATGTTGTCTGGTTATCAATTTACATCCTTTACCTAGTTTGGGATGATATAGCCTTATGTGGATTTTGTCCGATTATTGCATTACTGCTGTTACTATATCTTTCTATATCTATAGTATACAACACTAGCTCCAGCGGAAAACGTAACTTCAATACATCATAAGTTAAACATACATGGCTACCAGGCCGTCTAGGAGGACATAACGTAATGACGTAAGTAATTAACAGTCATTAAACGTAATCTTTAATTGTCAAGGTCTTCTGAACACAGCGCACAGGTACAATACCTACGAGACGAGCAAACAGAACAGCCACTATACTCTACAGGTGTACAATATCAAATCCAAGACTGAGTCACTCAATTTTGTAATATAACCTTGTTAGCCTGTTAATATGCCTCTGCCTACCCCTTCGGGGAAACAGGCGTGAGTCTATGTATGTATGTATGTAACTTTGTTAGCAATGCGCCTACCCGTACCAGGTTGTATGAGATCAGGTAAAAAGGTGAATATGTGAGTGAAACCGAAAACAGAAAGACTTCCAGTAAATACACTCATCAACACGCCAAGGCTCACCAACAATGCATTCATTTACGCTTACCTATATAAAAAGCAGCTTCACTTTTCATTTACAGTGCCGTGCCTTAATAAATTTAGGTATTTAACTTAATCCGCGGTATCAGCGCGTACTAGAGGACTTCCTCTTATTTACTTGACTCGAAGTATAGTGTTTGCCCTGCATACCCTATTTCATTGATCTCAGACTGATATTAACACAAACAAATAAAGATCTTCTTATAATAGAATTTCTAAAATAGCTTTAACCTATACAATAAGGCCCTATAGTTTGATAAACACTAATTGGCGGCGATTATGCCTCAAACGTTAACAAATTCAATTTGGCGAGACATACAACGGACAATACCGTGGGCGAAAGATGTAAAATAAATAAAGCAATCCTTGATTCATGATAATAAAAAAGAGAATACCCATGCATTTTTAGAATTGAAAATAAACCGGGATTACCCGCGTCTGCCAACGAGCGTGCACACGCATACCGTACCTACAGACAAAACGAATCGAAACTATTTTGGATCATTCATAAATACGCTCTCTTGCATTAAACTAGCCATGCGTTTATTTCTGTTGCTTTCGATAAATGTATTAAACTGTGGACGATAAAAATAATAGAAATACATTGGTGAACCGAGCGTATGTGCCAATATTTTGCCGCTAACATTTTGTATTATTTTGCTGCTATATGATATGCGAAATGTTAATGACAACAATAAAAGGTAAATTATTTTATTTGTATATAGAAAATTACATACGCACAATTAAACTACTGGCCGCAGGAAGCTGAAATTTGTCAGGAATGATCCTTGCGGACGATACATGCCAAATTGCACTAAGTGAAGGACCGATATACGCGCGGCATCGGGCAGAACGCTTAAAATAAAATGTACGGGCGTAGCCGCAGGCATACTCCAGTATTTTATAAAAATATGATCTCACTTTTGGTTCTATTCATTCCATTTGGCGACTAATATATGTATCTATCTGCGCAGGTCTCCATCGAAACAGTAGCTTAATGTATACGCATAAATAGCTTTCTATTGTTACAATGTACCCAGTAACCATGTATGATAATTTGCATGCCTATTGAATAATAATGGCTACCCAGAAATTAATTCCTTATGGAGTGTGCATAACATAACTATTATCACAGCTATTACCATCCCTACCATTATTAAGAAGCGATATGATCTAACTCAATATACTTATAAGTATATTAACAACGCTTTCAGAGTCATGCTCGGCCTGACTTGGCGGTGTAGTGCGTCTGGCATGTTTGCTGAGAACAGAGTAGATGACTTTTATGCAATCATGCGCAAAAGAACAGCATCCTTTATGGATCGAATCAGGTTATCTAAGAATGCAACTATTGCACCCATAGGTATATGAGTGTTGTAAATTTGTGACTTGTAAGTTGTAAAATTTATAAGATGTTACCGTATGAGTTTATGACTCATGTATTTAAAGAGTTATTGTTCCTCTATTTTCCAAATTCTCTTGATTATAAAGTCAGGAATATAATAACATTATGTAACTGAAATGCATCTGATGTACATACATAGAGTAATATAATATAATTTATTTTGTGTTGTGTAATTGAATTTAATGAATTTGACTTTATTGGATGAATTTATTGATCTGAATACATTTTTATTTAATTAATTTATTGACCTTGTAATTGAACTTTTAAGGTACCGTAATATAATATACTTAATATAATTTGTGTGCAAATTGAATTTATTGAATTTAATAGAAATATGTAAGTAGGTACTTGAACTGAATTTTATTATTATTATTTATTATTATTTATCATGAATTTAACATTTTGTTTCTTTGTTAAATGAATCAAAGTAACAATATCTTAAGTAAATTATGAAATGTAATGTAATGTAATGTGTAATGGGTGTTTACCTGATAATAAACAATTATTATTATTATTATATATCATTGCTATATGCTATAAAATGATGAAGAATAAAATATCATACCTACCACGAGCATTTATACTTATAGAGGGGATGGTGCAAGGGTTTACTTAGAGCTAATAATCCCAAATTACCATATTTTACAAATAAAATATTTACGGTTTTTTCACAGGTGCTTTTATGTTCGCAGATAACGAAATTTTTGCCTCTCAAATCAAAGCAAGATTTTCATAATTCTCTGCAAACCATGAGTTAATGCTACCGTACCTTCAGTGTTGATAAAATTTCAAAGTAAATGGTGATGCCTCGAAAATGCTATTAAAGCCGTGAAGAGTTTGGATTTACCTTTAAACTATAAAGGTCTACTATAAATCTCTTACCAACTATATAAAAACACAAAAAAATAATAGGGAATGTTTTTGAAAGCTGCCGAAAAGTAACATTATAATACATCGAATTTAAACTACTTATAGGTAGGTACAAGCAGTTTGGATTGATTCCGCGCTTGCACTGCAACGAACAGCGAACGTTATTTATAATATGACGTAAGTATCATAAGTGAGAGTATTTCGGTTACATACAAACGTACACGTGTACCTATACGTGAACTACATATAATCGAGTATCTGTTTATGTCTGTTCATTGATCCGATGGAGTAGCCCTACTTGTTTTATTTAACGTAAGTATTACTCACTAAATGGGTTAAGAAACCAAAACATTTGTAATGTTTAAAATATTTGATGTTCTTTCATCTCTACTATTATAAAATTAATAAACACCTGTGTTCGAGGATACATTATTATGGAATATTAATCTACGTCAAACAGGTATATGTAAGCTTTTTCACCCGATATAATTACATTTTGTTCATGTTAAATAGTTTGCCGCTTCGCCGCTTGCGCTGCGTGTTGTGATTTCGATCCCCACACGAGACAACACTTTGTGAGATTCATAAATTGTTGTTTCGAGTCTGGGTGTTCATTGTGTCCTTTAGTTGTTTCGTATGTTTGTAACTTCCCCCGCGACACAGGATTTATTCCTAGTGCGGGAGTTGTCTCTTAAAAAAGAAAAGAAAGAAAAGAAAAAAACAAGTCGTTTTTGGGTTTAATAATTAATTAATAAGACTAGACATAGATCATGATGAGATTAATTCTGGGTTCAAGATGTAATAATATTCTGACTTGATTATTGGCACAAGTGTCATTACATTGAAATTATCAGAGTCATAAATCTTTATCTTCTGTTCAGCGACTATGCCATACCCTCTTAGATCAATAAAAATTAAATGAAAGGTCTGAGGTCCGCGGAAACGAGAAACTTATAATTATGCACGCAGATTTCGTATAATATTACCAAACTCTTAGATGTTTTGCTGCAAATTCAGAGGCCTAAGTTTGTGTGTAGAAAATATAGGATGGAGCTCTAGTTCACGCTGACAAAGTATCGAGCCAACACTAGTAATATTAATATTTTCATCCGAGAAAAGTAAATTAATACGAAAAACTTAGAATTACTCTCTGAGACAAAGATAATCAGACTGTGTCACTACGACCGCGGCAATTTAGTAGCTCAAAACAATTTAGCTCCCACCGACCTGACGTCATTGACGTACGCATTAGGGATCTTTAGATAAAACAACCATTACTCACAATACAACACGTAACGGTTGCAGATAGAAGTCTAATGTAAAAGTGCCAAAATTTAAACAGACTATGAATTCAACTAAGGTTGAGAATATCGAAAATTATACAGCCAGTGGCCGTAATAATATAATATAATAATATTGTACCACATACACAAGTCCATCATACCATCTAGTCCCAAACTAAGCAGAGCTTGTGCTATGGGTACTAGATTATGGATAAACATACATATATACTTTTTTTTGTAAATACATACATATTATACATAGAAACACCCAGACCAAGACAAACATCCATGTCCATGCACACAAATGTTTGACTTTAGCGGGAATCGAACGCGCGACCTTCGGCGTAGAAGTCGATTACACTCCCGCTGCGCCAACCGTTCGTCTAATAATAATAATAGTACACACAAATTAGATTTCTAGGTCTGACCGTCATGTATCAGGTAAATAGGGACCCCAAAAAAAAAATTCCACGAACAGAAAGTGTTTATAGTAAGTCAACACACTGGGCAGGAGACTTAAATCTACACTTTACACCCAGGCTCGAAAAGTTTCTACTATTAAAATTGAACTACAGTTTACGGATTTCATCGCGTTACATTGGTTTCACTACGGCCATTTTCAATATTCGATCCATACATGGATTTTGAGATTCGAGATTCGTGTTTGACATATTTTGTAAGGAGCGTATGTCAAAAACGAATCTAAAATCTTCAGATCTATCTATAGATCGAATATTAAATTCCGTAGTTAGTTATTACAATTGTGGTACAATATTATTATATTATTACTCACACACATACACACACACACGCACACACACACACACACACACACACACACACACACACACACACACACACACACAAATACCTTTTTACACGAGCTTAAACACTTCTACACTCAAGCGCAATTTAAACAAATATGTAACACAATTAATTCCAGTGATCAACTTCAATTCTGTCTTTATTTAATATTTTTCTTTTATTTGACATGCAAAATTAAAATGAATAATTTTCAATTCCTTGTCTGTATTTTGTTTATTATATTTTGAATTTGGTATTATAAATTGACATGTAAATTTAATTTATTAATTTCAATGTTTTTATAACTTTCAAATTTAATTCTAAAATTTGTAATGTTTAAAACTTAATTGAACGTTGTGCATTATTATTTATTTTGTTTACTATAGTGATATTGTCATGGTACCCGAGATACAGGCCTAGCCTAGTTTGGGACCAGTGGAACATCTGTATAACGTTTGTAATTATTTTGGGAATAAACGCATTATTATTATTAATTAAACCGAACGATCTAGAACTACATTTTTAATTGATTACTAGCCGACGGCGACGTTTCGAATTCTTTACAGGTTTCATGGTCACGTCGTGTCATCGGTCTGCCGTGACTAGTTTAATGTCAATGTGTAACATTCGCGTAAACCCAAGAAGATATTATTTCTACTACCTATTAATTATAGATTACACAAAGTACCTATTTTGTGCCAAATTGTTAAGCATATATTTGAAAATTTTGAACAAGCTTTATTTGGGTGTTTCCCATTGGCTAGATTGGTGGTTAGATCGATCTATCCAGTGGGCACTTTTTTCCCAATGTTATCTGCTAGTGACGTATGAAAGTATAATTAAACACAAAAACGTTTGGCCTAAAGTTTTCTATTTACCATGATATTTTTTTTAATATTAATGGTTTATGTTTACTGCCTCGTTGGTCTCGCGGCATAAATGTGCGCGTGGGATTGGGAGGTCTCGGGTTCGATTCCCGGGTCTGGCAAAGTGTTATTGGGTATTTCCGTTAGGAAATTCTCAATTTCTCAGTAACAGCACGGAGTCTGGTAATGTGCCCGGTACGACAATAGGCTCGCCCCCTATTACGTGGGACCTAAAAACTCATGGCGAAATGTGGGTGTAATATTACCTACCCCCTCGGGGATATAGGCGTGAGTCTATAAAAAGAATTATAAGACAGTAAAAAAGGTATGCCTGTACATTGAATATATTTCCAAAAAAGAAGGTAGGCTGAGGTGTAATACCTCAGCCTACCCCTTCGGGGATACAGGCGTGAGACTATAAAAAAATAATAAGAAAAAAAATGTTCAAAGTGGTTTTGTGTATTTGTCAAGTAACGTTAATGTATGTTAAGTGGATACCTCTACCATAGATAAATATAATAGCCTCTACTAAGGTAGCTTTCATGAGCGATTGCGACTCGCACTTGATTAAATGATTTTGAAAAATCTTGATCGGTTTTTGGGGAAAGGCTCAAAACCACAGTCTTCATAAACTTGGCATAAAGATTTATTTTTCGTAATTTTCTATGCGAACGTTCTAAAAAAGGCTTGCAAATACATTTTTACACGCCTTAATCTAATGATATCTATTGTTTACATTGAATAAAAAGAATAAAATTTGTAGTGTTATTATAAACGGTTTCTTTGATAATATCTCAATAAAAAATATAAAATGTTAAACTATTTTGACTTTAAATGTGCTTTTTGAAGTCGTCATCCTGCTGAATTGCTAGCAGTCAGATCAGTCTGAACATTATGAAAAAAATGTTCCCAGTAGATAGATCGATCTAACCACCAATCTGGCCAAGGGGAAACACCCCTTTATTTACCGGTAAGGACTGATCAGAGGATATTTTTTATCTGACAGTCAAATATTCAGTCACATATTGTTGCAACGAGCATATCTTCTTAGGGCTACAAGATTTTTCTTTACAGAAAAATCTGGCATGATTCACACCTCTCTATCTAAAAATCTTCAAAACCACTCAGGCACCTTAACATCTGTGAAAATGTAAAAAAATCGGTAAGCGATTGAACAGGTAGTGCGCGCATTAGTTCTAATACATCGCGTGATAAGCGCACATCGTTATCACGCCGATAAATAATGATAAGGGGGGAGCACTTAGAGAGTTATCTTGGGTCACATAGTCTTAAAATAGTTAGGCAATTTGTGACGCGCGCTCTGACGGCAGAGGATGCGATTACGTTATATTTGATGCGACCGCGAATTTTTTCGGATGTTTATTATGATATGTAATTTTGCGTAGCTGAATTTTGAATTTACTCGAAATAAGCATGCCAGTAGTTTACTAACTATAAAATGAACACACCGTACCATGTGAGTTCAGCTAATGGTTAGTGAGCTTGAATGCTGAGGTGGTTGTAACTTCGATTCCCACACATGACAAATCATGATGATGAAAAATTACTTACATACTCACAAATGAACAAATAATTGTGCTCATTATACTAAAATATGTCCAAGGTGGTTATAGAATCCAGAGCTGGAGTGACGTACTACTAACAGCCCGACCGGTGATATTTGACCTACCTGGCTTTGAATTTTGAATAGTGGCGGCACTTGTATATTTTTCCCTGAGACAATCAAGTGGCGTGGGTGCATAGTGCACCTATTACGTGGGATCAAAACACTGGCGAAAAGTGGGCGTTTAATATGCCTCTGCCTACCCCTTCGGGGAAACAGGCGTGAGTCTATGTATGTCTGACAATCAAGTGGCATCAATCGGCATCGGTATACATTCTAAAATCACCTGAACTTCAGAAAGCTCGACAGAGCATAATTTTTTATAATCACGCTTCGTTGACTCCACAATCTACGTTAATATAAAAAGAAGAAAATTTATTCGTTATTTTTAACATCTCTAAAAAATACAACATCATTCATATGCAAAACTCTAATTTATCTAAGTCCATTCACCTGGAGATTTTAATGTAATATTCCAGAGATGTTTTTATTCAATTCAAGGTTCGTTTTAATAGTTAATCGTTTCTAACTTATCTCATTTTCTGTTGAAATAGGTACCTACATAAATTACAAATCGCTTGCAGGTATAAGTTTTTACTTCTGAATGAAAAAACTTATGTTAAAAATCATAAACTTTGGATCGTTCGGACCGATGGGTAAAGTTAAATTGTAGTTATAATATTGTTCATGTAAATATATTTGTTGGTGTTTGACTTTCAAATAAATGTTTTTATTCATTGTTGAGTATTTTACTATTTATAGTAAAATACTATTAGATACACTTAATATAAGATTAACTAAAGGAGGCATTCAGAACTTACATATACGGAATTCTTTTCATATTAGGAATTAAGGCATAATATAGCCAACGGCTTTGGTCTGGTGTAATTAGCTGGTAAGCTTCAAGGATAGCATGATGGCTGTACTGCCTTTGCATTACATAAGAAACGCACTCTTCAGCTTTATTACCTATATCTTTAACTGTTAGAAAGAAGTAAGTCGTATGCTACGACTTACTTCTTTCTAAACATCATACGACTTACTTCTTTCTAAATGTCTTTGGTGCGAAGGAAATTACTTTTATCGCACCTACTCGAAGCGAGCCTTCAAACTTGTCTCGAGCGTGTGTACTTGTCCGCGAGTGGCGCGGATCGAGTCAGTCCGCCGTTGTGGATCATCGTGCAAACACGTGTTGAATGAACAAAATGGATTTACGAGTTTATTCCAAAGTCATAGAAGAATTTATTAACTTATATAGACTTCTTATAATTAAGAATTGCGAGATTTGCTAAATCATCTTTTGGCTCGAACGGTTCGGTGAATACTGAACGGTGCACGTCACTCGATAGATGAATGCTGAATATGTGGGCGAAAGCCCAAGCCGTGGTTTTTACTCGACATGTTAGCTCGATCGAGTAATACCGTATGTGAGTACGGAGCTTAAAAACCAAGTTGTGGACAGCAAAACTCACACTTCGATGACATCAAATACACTGTAATTATACTCTAAGCGAGCCTTCGAGTCTGACTCGATCGAGTAAAACTGTATGAGCACGGAGCTTTTGATCTTCATCACAGCCTGGGATCGATATCATTACCTACTCTCCGAATTCTGACGGTGGCAAGATCACTTAACTATGAGAATTAATAGATTCGAGTGATATTAGACATATTTTCGTGAAAGATAATCAAAATGTTTCGTACATTGTGCGAATGTATGTGTAAAATATATGTTTCTGTCTAATTATCAAGCGGTTCTCTATTAAAATAATATTTTGACTATAAAGTCCGAAATATTACCGCTTATTATCACACAATTGTATAACAAATCTTCATTAATCTATTATTAAATAAAATTTTAGTTTAAATCATGTTGTAAATGAGATGATGTTTATTCTGGCGTCGCATCAAAAAGAAGCAAGCAAACGATCTAATTTCTAATGGATGGTAATAAAAATACAAAAAAATATATAATACAAGAAGACAAGCTAAGAACGCCTATATAATTAAAGAAGCAGTGATGTGTATTTCTTTTTATGGTAATATGCGGTAAACGAGCAGACGGATTGCCTGATGGTAAGCAATTAACGCCGCCCATGGACACAAGCAACATCACAGGAGTCACAAGTGCGTTGCCGCCCCTTTGGTTTGGGAAAAGGGATAGGATGAGGAGTGGGATGAGGGAGAAGGAACCTATTCCTCCAAAAAATAGACACTTGGAGCTACAATTTCCTTTTTTTTATTTCCTGTACGACTATTTCTCTCGAAGTTACGGCCTGTTGAAAATCGCCCAAAAATGTGGAATTGTTTTTATCCCTAAATTTTTACAGTAGTGTACATAATCATTGATAATTTTCTATCCCCTAGGATAGGGCCTCCGGCACTCTCACTCACCGAACGAAACGCAACAGTTTAGGTACTGTTACTTTACGTCGATTTTCTGTTAGAGGGTAGTACTTCCCCGGTCGAGGCGGCCCATTCATGCTGAAATCAGCAAGGCTCGATTACCTGTGTAGATATATCTCCTTATATTATATCAGAAATAACCATAGCCACAGAGTCCGAAAATATTAGAATTGTTCTCAGTACCTATTAATATTTTTGCTCACGTATATTTAACAGTAAATGAAGTCAGCATTTGCAATTATTTGAAATAGCAACTGATTTACATACTTTGATTCGTTCATACAAATTGCATTATTACGTTAACTGTGAGGCATACCGAGATTCAGATCGCAGTGCCAAATAGTTTTATCGTGAATCTGCCAACTGTGAATGCAAAACTCATTCACAATATTTTTTATTGAACGTTGCGTGGTAAGAATAATTCGTGTTACAAGAAGTTCGTGTTCTTCGCAAAAATTAACACTAACTTCTTGTCTTGGAAATGACTAGATGACTCAATTGTATGTCTCATATATGCAGGGCCGTTCCGACCCAATGCAGCGCCTGTGTGCGAAATCTATGAAGCGCCTGTGCAGTGGCGTAGGGCCGATGACCTTTTTTTTTAGTCGTTACCTAACAATTCCGGCCTAAATATATTTGCCCTTCCTACGCCACTGCCCCTTGTGCGAAATCTGTGAAGCGCCTTTTTTGGCATCCTTTTTCGAAAATAAGTGTTATAATTAACGCATATCTCAGCGCGCGGCGCCCCTGTCACCCTGGCACCTGTGTGCGCCGCGCACATTGCACATAGGGAAGGTTCGGCCCTGCTCATATGGAGATCAAACCCATAGCGCTTGGCGCACCTAAGGAAGAAGCGCACTTTCCGTGTCAGCTTTTGTGAACTTTTATGTATGGCATTTACGAATCTTGTTTTGTTGCTATTGACATTCATGTTCCATGCTTGAGAATATATTAACGGAAAAGTAATGATGAGACATTTTTTTGTCACCTTGGCATAGATACTTGGCAGAGCGTGCGACTTGCAATTTGTTGACATAGTACATTAATGACTTTATTTTGTTAGTACGGATCTTAAAAATATGGCTAGCACAAGGAAAAGAAAAAAATTAAAAGTGTAAAATGTTTATTTTGTGTTTTTAATACTTCGGGTAAGTCCTTCATCCATCAGTAGGAGTCTTTGGGCTGATATCATGATGTGATTCGAGACAGTGGCGTTAATAGACATGGCGAATCTATAAGAGTTCGGATTTTGCCATTTTTGCTACGGAACCCTAAAAACTGAATATTAGGTATATTCAATCTTGGGGCACAGTAGTGCCCCACCAAGTCGTTTTTGATTTTAATTATACTCCGTAAACATTTCACTTGCAGTATCATTTTACTTGTGTACGTAGCTTATATTATTTTCCCTCAGTGAAACTGCGAGATTAAGTTGCAATCACTATAAATATGTACTTATTACCTTTTATTTGCGCTATTTTCTGTATCTTATGCCCAATAAACTCCTCTATCTTCCAGGGAAATTCTTGTGAATATTGGTTAAGCTTTCAGTCTTTCAGTTTGTCCATTCCAATGATTACCCGAGACAAACAGAAAGCCAGATATAGTAAAAAAGGGACGGGCGATATAGTAAAAAGAAAGCTTATAAGTATATATACATACATACATGCCTTGTTTTTGTGTAAATAACTATAATTATGCACTTAAAAAGCGTCACGTGCTCTTCGTCGTCTAGAATTGCGGCTTGGGAAAAGACGGTGAGGCTCCCTCTCCTGCTTCCGATTATACCTGAACGAATTTCTAAAGCGATACCGCATCCTTACGGATTGCGGCGACTAAAAGACCATGGAGGCGGTCCATGGTAATACCATCTAAGAACTCGCTACGAGTCATTTGGTGCGCCAACCGCTGTTGGAATCGAGAGTAGTCGACGATGTTTGGCTTAGCTCATGGTAAAAGCATAGGCAGGGCACACGCCATGGTAACCAAATGACCAAAGCAACCGTGGCCGGTCAACACTAGAGTCAGCTGGTAGGTGTGTACCGTAACACTTCTCCAGCTTCCCCAAAACAGACCTGGTCGCCACTACTGTGGCGTATACAATGACGAAACCAAGCTAAACAAACCTAAAGAGATGACGAAAGAATTTAAAACTCGTCGCATAGAGTGTAGTAAAGAGTAGCATTTTAATTTGCATAACTAGTAACAAAACATTTATGTAATATATTATGAATTTTATACTTACATATTATTATGGAAAATATTAAATTGAAAACAGTTAATACTCAGCGTCTTTCGGGTACGAAAAATATATTTCATTGAGGAAGTCTTGCGTATGTCAACACGTCAACATGACGAAATAGTTAGCGCGGCCTCGATCGTGTTTGTACTACACAATAACTACATACGTATTTGCTTTCTAGACTTGTACACATTGTATGCCTAGAGAACGATGGACTAAGGTTGTTGCATCTATTGGAGATGTGGGTGAAATATGAATAGTATTAACTAGGACACGACAACGTTAAGTATTGGTTGTATTCATAAGAAAATGAGTTGATCATAAAATACTCACGGAGTTTTAGAATTACACGGTTAGTTTCAGAGGACAACCAGACTGCTATAGACAGGGTGTCGTGCGAACCTCCCCTCTCGAAAGCCTTTGGGGGATAGTCACATCCACCTTCGTCGCCACCTCCAACCCAGTCGAACCCATATTAACAAGCGACTGACGGAGTAGAGAAGGCTCGAAAAAAGTCTCTACCGTGTTACTAAAAAAAGTTCTCATGCGACAGCTGACAGGTTTCTATACAAAAGCAGTCCATGAATGCCGTGTTCTTCTACATGTAAGTTGTTTAAAGTAGTTCACTTCTAAGGGCGGCCTTCTTCCTGAAATTAAGTGATATTTGCTGATTTCTTAACATTGCTCTTGAAATGTCTAGAAATGCCTAAGCCGTTACACGTCTGTCACCAATAACATCAAAATATTTATAACTGCACGCTTTGAGAAACATTTTTTCAGTTTAAAAAATGAGGTGCCTAAAATTATAAAGAAAGAGGCCTTGACACGCAAAACATCTTCGATATTAAACATACGTGATCGACGTTACTCATGGCAATATCTTTTATATTATCGATGATATTATTAGTCATAACATTTCAATTCACGAGTTTTGTGAGAATATTCCCGTCGACACAGGATTAGGGCACACTGAAAAAGCGATAGAAAACTAAACCAACTGAAAAACGGAGGAAAACGCTACGTCAACGTAGTTTTGCAATTCATTCAGTGAGTTTCTCTAGTCCGTGTCTAGCTATCAATGCGAAATGTTGTTGACAATGTCAATTCAAGAATAGACAGTAGTGCATTGATTATATCATGCATTTTGTCCGATAGCCAACAACCGGGTCTATTTTTGTCTTCATTCAGCCTATTGCTCCTGGGCAAAATTTCGCTCTAAGCTGTTTATTTAGGACTTACTACAGTTAGCTTCCAAGCACTTAACGACGACCACTTTTTGATGTGTGAATGTGGCAAGGAAGATAGGTAAGGATTTTATAATAAGCTAGCAGGCGCCCACAACTTCGCCTGCCCTACACTTCTATTTGACACACTTAAGGGTGGCATATTGAAAATCCTTCCATAATAGGTACCTACGTCATAAAATAAACCCTCTCGTAAAAAGAAGTAGATATGTTATAGGCGTACCAAAAGCAGGACGCTAAACATAAGCCAGTTGGCAAGTCTGTTATATGTGTGTGTGTGACGTCGCGAGCCGGCGTCAAAGTGAAACTGACACATCTTGTCAACCGAAAATAAAATAAAATATGGAGTTATCGATGTGTGCGTTAGTGTACCGTTTCCACAGATTGATTACTACGTATCTACCTTTTTCTTGTAATCTCATTGCTCTGTCCAAACATCTTTGAAGCTTCAGTAGCTTGAACTTTGCAGTAGACTTTTGCAGGCTGATGATGATGATGATGATATGTCAGTTAGGGTATGTATTTTTCATATACATGATTGGTTGCAGGCGGACTGCATGCGATTAGATTCGTAATTCGCGTCCTGCATAACGATTACAAATCATTATAACCATCGATATGTGCAGGCATATTTCATTTTCTGGCATAAAACGCTACCGATTCATTGAATTTTATTGCTGTAATACCAATTTCAAATAGTTTCTAAGTGCTCTTGTGCATTAGTCGTCTGCAGTAACTGCATACTCTATTGGTCTGTAATTGCATGCCACATACACAAGTGCGATTAACGATGGGCCATAATAAGTTTAGGACTGAATTCATACTCTTTACAAGCCAATTTTAAGAACTTAATCATCATCATCATCAACCCTTTATACCGTCCCACTGCTGGGCACGGGCCTCTTCTCACTATGAGAAGAGTAAGGCCATAGTCCACCACGCTGGCCAAGTGCGGGTTGGCAGACTTCACATGTCTTTCAAGAACATTATGGAGAACTCTCAGACATGCAGGTTTCCTCACGATGTTTTCCTTCACCGTTTAGTTTAGATAATTAACAATTTAATAATAATAATAATAATAATAATAATAATATAAACCCCTCTGGGGCAGTCGTTAACCTCATCTTGAGACTAACGCAATCTCAGAGGGCAGAGTAACAGCTTTCAAACATCACCTTTATCTTGTGATATATATATATATAACAGGATAGAAAGAAAGCTTACAAACCGCAGGGCAGCTTTGTGGCGAGCTGAATGTGTGTGGCGACACTGCGGTCCCGAATACTTCAGAGGGCCGGTCAGGGCCTCGTCTCCGGCTTGCCTTTATTGGCTGGTTGGAGTGGATTACCAAGAGCGCCTGCAGGACCCTCGACTCTGGCTTGCCTTGGTCGGCCGGCCAGAGGGAAGCCGCAAGAGCTATTTGCTCGTGGGTGGAAGTGTCATTGTCAAGGGCGTAATTACGGGGAAACCCGCTCCGGGTCTCCGTTGTCACGAGGCCCGCGATGGCGAAACCGGTGCCGCACCGCCTACCCTAGCCGCTCACACTGGTGTTGCCCTCTTGTTGCCTTTATGGTAGAGTTTGTTTGCCTTGGCGGCTATCTAGAGAGGGCCCATCCAGTGAGTTGGCGAGTCACCGCCTGCCCCTTTTCGACATACTATAAGAGTATTTAGGGCAGGCGCCGTTTTTCATCCATAGTGTTCACCTAGACCAATCCATTAAACACCTAACCCAATAGCCCAGATTAATAAGGTTCCATACAAGTAGCAATAGTCTTGCACCTGCTGCGGCTAATCCGTGACTGCACTTAATAGTGCAGTGATGGAGACGCCTTAGTAGGTGTCCCATCACATTCTAGATTAAAACTCTCAAAGGGCCTCTGCGCGTTGGACCTATGTCTCCGTGTACGCCTGCCAAAGGGCCGGTTATTCTTCTAACATCAAAGGTCAAAAGAATAGCCGTGATAGAGAAACAAATAATAATAATAATAATAATTTATATTTTATATTTTTATATTGTTTTTTTCTAAATCACATAAAATGTAAAATATAATTTATGAGAGAATGTTAAAATAAAGAGAATAATAATAATAACTTTATTGATACTAAAAACCTTTGTTACATTAGGTTACATACATTTTTACATTAATTTATACTTTTATAGAAAAATAAATAGCTTTTTAAGCATACAAAGTGAAAACATAATATTTTATCTAAAAACACATTAAATTAATTTACCAAGGCTTTTTGGTAACAACAGTATTTATCAAGTTTAATCATAGGCCCTGTATAAAATTGTATTCTTCTTTATTAAAATTAGTATTGTGGTGGTAGTCCCAGCAGTTATTTCAGATTATTTTGTTCTCATCAATGGTTACAAACAATTTTTAATGCTATTATTATAGCCGAAATTTCTACTAAAAAGCGTCGCAAATTTTGTTTGATACAATCAACACTGTGTTCAAACAAGTCCGGTGTCACAAAACACTTGTGGCATGTTTGCATTATTTGACACTAAAAGCTGTGAAAATAAATATTTGTCAGAAAAACGTTTTAAATTCAAAGGACTGAAAAATTTCGGTTATTGCTTTGTGCAACAGACGACGACTTATGCTCTTTGATCTCTTTGCCTTTACCGTTTATATTTTTTTCTTTTTTTTTTCTTTATGATTACTATACAAACATCTATGTCTCGTACAGCTTTTCTAGCTATCCTTTGTAGAATGACATTGATCAATATTTTTCTCGACATGGCATGCCAGGTATTTCAGTACCGACATACGATAATATATGATACTAATATTGACGTTTAATTACTTGAAGTGCTGAGTGCCGTGGTGGAATAATTGATATTGTAAAGTAGTAGTTACTTTATTACGCTATATAGATATATAAGTTAACTGAATTATGTTACTGCAGCCAGCAGCGATAGCCCAATGGAGAGACCGACAGACTTCTATGCAGAGGGTCTCGGGTTCAAATCCACGGCACGCTACAATGACTTTTTGAACTTAAGTGCGTATTAAATTGGTAATTATCAATTGCCTATCGGTGAAGCAAAACATCTCGAGGAAACCTGCATGTCTGAGAGTACTTCATAATGTTCTCGAGGGACATGAGAAGTCTGGAAACGCGCACTTGGCCAGCGTGGTGCACTATGTCCTCACCCTTCTCATAGAGTGAAGAGGCCCGTGCCCTGCATTGGGACAGTTTATATACAGGGCTACTGATGATGATGTAAAGCTTTGCCTTCAACCTCACTTTAAGTGATTGACGATTTGTTGTTTCGAGTTGTTTGTATCTCTTGTTAAATTGATTTTTATTTCTAGCACAAGCAATATTAAAAAAAGAAAATATTCCACGTCATGAAAGTAGAACTTAAAACCAAGTAAAGATGTTCTTAAAGATTACGTAACTCGTAGGAGACACATTCACTTATTTGATTGAGACCTGGTTAGATCGTATTTTCCTGTTCTCGGGTCGTCCGGTCTCATGAAACTTATTTGTCGAACTGAATGATTGATGCTTAGGGTCGTTGACATTGTCCTTTTGTTCGTTCTTATATTGAAACCGTTCGGCTGCAAAATTGCTGACAAATCAATCAGAGGATGTCTACTATTTAATGGCTTTGTGTCTCGTTATGAAGATTTCCTTTGATGTGATTGGTATTTTGGTTTTATCTTATATTGTTCATGTTTGTTTATATATAAACGCTTTTGGTGGCAGAAATGATGATGCCCCATCATGACCAAAATGTTTTATGTTATATCCTTACGCGAATGTTTGTGACGATGCAATGCATGAGAATCTTCTTTTATGAATCTTTGCAGTAGATACGATAGCTTATATTACTGCAAAATGTTGTAAAATTCACTTGAAGATACATAGGCTACTTAAATCGCAGATTGAATCGGGTAATGGTATATGGACAGGGAGATGGCAGAGCTGTAGAGTAAAGGAACCAATAGTTAAAGCATCAAAATCTTAAAAAATATACGTATTTTTACCATAAAATTACCTGCAAGTATAATTGTTAGTAACCTAACTGTTAGTCTAAAACATAATTGTTATTAGATAGTCTGATTTGTCATAAAGAGCACCATCTCTTTGAATAGAACTCGGCGTAAACAAGGTAATAATTAATTGTTGTTTTGTAATATATACGTAGAATCACGCTTCTACACCCCTAAAGGACTATCAGAGATATATTTCGGGCGCTGTTTACGTCTTTGAAAAGATTATTTAGTACTGGGATACCTACTAGTTACCGAATACTCATATTAAGCTCTGTAAATACGACTTTATGTTAGTTATGAGTTTTAGTTCTACTTTGTAGGGTTGTATAATAGGTTTATTGAAACCAGTTTATATAATATACATATACTTACATTGAATAAACCACTCCAAAACTGTACATGAAATGAAATCAAAATGAAAAAGAGAGTAAAGCAAAGCAACATTGATCAAAGTTCCTTCGATACATTGGTAGTGACAGCTTCGAATACATATTCAAAAGGCATAATTCCCTGAAAATAAAAAACCTTCAGCTTTTTAAGATATATTACGAAAACCGACGAAACTGAACAAAAAACTCTCAGTCACATATTTCATTTCCTGTGTAACCTAGAAATTGCTTACTTTAAAATCCCTTCCCAACAATGGCAGAGGTCGTCGACCTACTCGTATTATATTACGTTGTGAGTAAATCTTTCAGTATGTATACTGGTAGGTACTTCTTTTGTAAGACATTGTGGCTGAACAATTACAAAAGCGGAGGACATAAAATAGAGGTAGATAAGACAAACATTTAATTTTGTTAGTCTTCTTGATTTGTTCAGGTGAGGAATAAAATTATATCATAATACTAGAGGATGTTATGCTCGCTGTTACACCCGCGTTATTTAAGGCTACTGCTCCACTCCCGTCGCTCATAGCGTGATGTTATATAGCCTATAGCCTTCCTCGATAAATGGGCTATCTAACACTGAAATAATTTTTGAAATCGGTCCAGCAGTTCCTGACATTAGCGCGGTCAACTAAACAAACAAACTCTACAGCTTTATATATTAGTATAAGATTCATCATCATCTTCCTAGCGTTATCCCGGTTGCATCCAAGACTCACGCCTTGCAGCCCGGGGTCGGCTAACTAGTCCAACCAGATATGACCCCATAGCGACTGCCGTCTGACCTCCGTAACCCAAAGGGATAGCGATATTCCATGGAAATTATATCATAATATTATCATTATGCAATAGAAGGATACGTCTTTTTGACGTGTCAAGTAGAAAATGAAACACGGGCAAATATTTTTAACAAACCTGTTGTCAGTTGTTTCAGTGTGTTCAAATAAAATATGTGTATTAAATCTGAATTACGAAGCTTCGTAATGTTTTAAGAGCTATGTGACTGCTATGAAGGCCTGTAGCAAGGTTTCTTAAAGTGGGGTCCATGGACCCCTTAGGGGTCCGTAGCATGAGTAACAGGGGACCGTTAACATTCAACATATTTATCTGGGATTTGTGCATTAAACTCACGCCCGAACGTACTCTTAGCGACGATCATCGGGCAGCGGAAACGATTTTTGTTAGGGCTTGTTAGGGTTCCGTGCCTAAAACGTAAAAAAGGACCCTATTACTAAGCCTTCGCTGTCTGTCTGTCTGTCACCAGGCTGTATCTCATAAACCGTGATACAATTCACAAATTTTACATTTACGTTGATGTTATAACAACAAATACTAAAAATAAAAAAATTAAAATATTAAGTAAGGGGGTTCCCATACCATAAACGTGTTTTTTTCGTATTTCCTGCTCAATATTACTAACGGTCACAGGCAGACGCTTAAAATTTTTACAGGATATTTAGTTGTATATTACCTTTCAAAATAAATAATTAAATAAAAATAAAGTAAATATTAAAAAGTTCCCATACAACAAACGTAAGTTTTAAGCAATATTTTACTCGATCTTAATAAATAGGTGGAAACTTGAATATTTTTGAATATACATACAACGATTTTTTTCGTTTCCCCCTCGTGCGTTATTCATAAGTAGGAGTCCATGGAATTTTTAAATTTTGAACGTTGTACGGCTGACTGCAAAAAGTTTAAGAAACCCTTATAACTGCTTATAACAAAAAACAAACATAATTTTCTACAGTTTCTTATTATCAATGTACTTTTGTATTCTTAACACGCACTTTTCATTTGTAACTGTTATTTTGTTGTTTGTCGAAATTAACGTTATGTTAAAAAAACCTTTGGCTTGTTTTGTGTACTTAGCAAATCAATCAGCAGCGAACCCGTATCTTCATTATATTATCTGTTTGTTCGTTCTTTAATTTATATAATTAACTAGATGAGCCCGCGGTTACACCCGCGTTATTTAAGGCTACTGCTGCGCTCCCGTGGCTCATAGCGCGATGTTATATAGCCTATAACCTTCCTCGATAAATGGGCTATCTAACACTGAAAGAATTTTTGAAATCGGTCTAGTAATTTCTGAGATTAGCGCGTACAACCAAACAAACAAACTCTTCAGCTTTATATATTAGTAGATATAATATTTGTTGTGTACTAAAAATAATATAATTAAAGAAATATTGATAAAAACAGTCTCGCTCTTTGACCATGCTATAAATAACATTCTCAGCAGTATGGCAATTTATGGAAAGCAATAAAGATTTGAGAATTGAAAAATCGTCCAACAAACTCATTCAAAGTTTTCCAAAATGTTGCTATTAGATAATTTACAAAGATGCCTATGAATTAGTAACCATTGTTTGTCTCATTGTAGAGCCGATTGAAATCGGGCGGTAAATTAATTTGCTTGTTGACGTGCTCAAATGTTCTGTTTGCGCCTATGAGTTTAAGTAATATTGATTTGTTTTGGTAAATTAATAACGGTTTCGTAATAATCATGTGGTAGAGATGTACTGTAAAAACAATCTAAAACACGTTTACCCGACGACAATACTTAAAATGACTTCTCTTTGTCACACTATGAACTTAAAACAGAAAATTAAAACAGTTTCGTTAGAAAATAATTTGCCATTTTTTAAATGTTTACACTCGAGAACATTGTAAACACTTCTGACAAGTTTTAAAAATGTAATATTCTTCAGGAGCGAAGAAACAGGAACGAAACGCATTCACACATGCACCTTATGACAAATATTATAACATAAAAATATATTTATCATCATCATCAGCCTTTAACAGTCCACTGCTGGACTAGGCCTCTCCTTTGAAAGGAGGAATTGGCCTACTATACCACGCTGGCCAAACGGGTTGGTATAGGGTTTGTATCAGGTTTTCCTTCTCTTACAGTGCTGCTCTCTGCCTAATAATTATGCTACCTCTGTCGGCTCTTACGACACCCATGGGATGATACGGGGTGGTGACATTCCGTATTCTTAATCCGTCACCACACGGACATAAATACCACACGGACGAATATATTTATATTCACTCCTTTTTCTAACGTTTTAAACACTTCCCATCTGAATACATTTCTTAACCCGAGAAACGGGCTAACCGTTTGCCGTATAGTAAACAAATTTGTAAACGATATCTGTCGATAAACACTAAAAGCATTTAAGCGAGTATCGCCTCGAGATACGAGTAACTATTGAAGCGCTCAACATTCCTTACATGCGTGTCGACTTAAAAGTCTTTAGATAAATCCACGTAGAACGGAGTAACTGATGATAATGCACTAGTGTTGAAAGCACGCCGAATATACATATGTATGTACCTACAAAATATTAATGGAAAGAGTATAGACTATGGAATAATAATTAAAATATATTGACATTGGTCTGAATCATGGAATAATGATTTTTTATGCGTTACAGGGGTAAGACAACAGTCGCTCTGTGGATAAGATAATATTCTGTCAAATCAGGGGGGCGATTCAGAATCTTTCAATATCTCATTTGACATTCGATTCCGTTAATTGTCAAACGGGCTACCTCATTTTTTGTCAAAACTATCGCATTTCCTATCAATTTTATGCATTCAGTATGAAGTAAATTAATAAATAAACCGAAT
Organism: Euclidia mi; assembly: GCA_944739405.2. NCBI lineage: Eukaryota > Metazoa > Arthropoda > Insecta > Lepidoptera > Erebidae > Euclidia > Euclidia mi. Next base: position 27,261,317 of record OX123197.2, read on the forward strand.
TCAATGAATATTTTGTTCAAAATATCTCTCATAGGCAGCTAAAAGACGAGGACAATAATTTGACATATCGTACGATTACTTGTCGTGACATTCTGAATCGGCCTGCTGGTTCGACCAATAAACGGACCCCTGACTTCCAAGACGAGAATTCTTGGATGTAAGAATAACGCTTTCAAAAAACTGTTGCACTGGTTGATAAATACGGTTGTCCCAAATAATAATTTGGGAGACGATTTTAATATATTTTTAAACAATTGAGCGAGAACGAGAGACAGCATTGAGATCTATTTCAAGTTCGTTAAGTCCTCTGCGGCACAGGTTTAATACAAAGTTTCGGAGATGTCTGAAAATATAGAGAACTGGACATAAGTGTCTCGTAATATGCGTCACAATAGCATTGTCAGATAATGGGTGGATTGAGCCTTAGTTGGCCGGTTGGCATTAATTTTGCGATAACGAGTTTTCCGTCTTTTCAGCAAGACGGTTGCTTCATGTGTTTTCCATCGCCCACGGAGAAGAAACCCACCCAGATGGGACATAAAAATAATCCAATAGCTATCGCTAATTTAATGTAACATGTTAATATATAAGTTATATTTTGACAGGTATAATATCACACAAGGCACTTAAGAACCTTTGATTATACGTAAACTACATATCAAAGTTTAGAACATTTCGTAATTTAAATTATTTGGCTTCTACATAAAATTACACATATGATAACTAGATAGGTACCTACATTACATTACCGGGTAGTAAAGTACCTTACATTTTCATTTAGGGCTATATTTGAAGCATATTATAGTACAAAAGAAACGCCGAGAAAAATTCTGTGCAACAAGTGACCGAAAATGCGGTTCACGTCTTCAATAAGTTGATAAGTAAGATATTCTGTAAATAAATAGTAGAGTCGGGACAGTCTTACGTTTGCATGTGTGGTAGCATTTAAGAACATAATTGGTCGACACATCAGCGTAGACGACCTTAATCCAGTGTTTACGCACATAATTACCATAGCGAAAATCTTGATTCGTTTGAAACTATATTCACATAAAACTATGTGATGTTATCTAAAGATCGTCATAAATTTCAATATAATTGCTGCTGTTTTGCATACTACTAAACCTATTCCAAGAATGGCTTAATTTCTCACCGCGAGGATCTCACGACCAAAGAAATATAAATTCAAATGTCAATCGTGCAGTCTGATAAAAACGCGATAAACTGAGGTTGCTCCAAAATATAATTATGTAGAGCTCGCTAATACATGAATGTTTAAACACAAAGATATCACAACTTACCATTCTCTACATTGTAATAAATTATCACGTTGATAACGAACATCTTTATTGGTTGTTTCACTTAAACATAACAAACAAAATATGATCCAACGTACGACCGTTCCACCGACAAGAGTGATATAACGCTGAGATTAATTATGGCGGGATTATGACCGTTGCGAAAATTTGTCTTAAGATTTTCCTTCAGAGATTACGAGTGAAACATCTTACTCATAATATTTAAGACATTTTCCAGACCGTAATACATGAAATACGTCATGAATGTACGATGAAAATATGCCGCCAGTATGAAAATAAAGTGGTAAACTAACTCTTAACAGTTCCTCGGAGCGTCGAGGTGAGAATTACAAACTTAAACTCGACAATCAGCTGACGGCGGCATGTCATTCAGGCGAGAGAATAAAAGGTGCCACTTACCTATATATCACACACAACACAAATAAACACTAACACATATATCGAGATTCGTGAAATGTCAATTTTGGGGGATCACGGTGTCCATTTAGTGAGAACTATAGGTGTCGGTGGGGACGGCCCGGCGGGGCCTGCAGCAGGCGAGCTGTGGGGGGCGCGGTAGATCGACCAGCTTACCTCGCTCGGCACTATATCGCGGCGCGGTTATCGGAGGGTGCCTGCGGAGCGCGCGACGTGCACCTTCGCCGACGGATGCATGACGACTGACGGTTCCCCGCCCGCCCTATCGCCTCGCCACCGCCCAAGCGAAAAATGTTTGCATAACCACTAACTATAGCAGACTTTTAATACTGTTGTTTCATTAATATGCTAATTCTAATAGTGTTTTGATGAGTGTCACTTCGTGCGTGGACCATTGATAACGAACTTTTAACGACGTGGAAAGTAAATCGTTTTGTGGTTATGCCGCAACTGTGCCAGGCTCCGCGGGTACGGAGCAATGCGCTTCCATAATAAAGTTTTTATGCGAAAAACAAAATTCTGAAATTAATTTCCGCTCGGGAATTCAGTGGTAACTAAAATGTGTTTGTGACCGTGTGCTGAAAAGTTTTAATCCAAAAAGTGCGCGAGTTGTGAAAGCACTCTGTTGTAAATTCGTGCACATACTGGTAATTACTGCGAAATCGTATTGAATGTATTTGAAAAGAGATTCTGTGAAAAGGATTCATACATTCTGGATATTAATTATTGATCCATGGTTCACAGATACATAAACTGTACGGTTAACAGTGATATGTATAGGAGTTTCAGCTTCTCGTATCAGAGCTATGTCTACGAAACCAATAAGAAGAATAAAAACAATGTCAGCCAGAGAAGACATAATAACATTATCGTTTGGTTGTTCATCTCTCCCCTGCGTTAGTTAGGATCAATAGATCAGCGTAAACACAGCGAAGTAGCAACAAGCCAAATCTAATATAAATTTCATTGCAGCTGTTATCGATTCCTTGTCACTTGAAATGTCTTGTAAGACAGTTTGAAACTTAGTTATGTATTTACCTACCTGAAGGTAATTTCTACAACCTTGAAGATATTTTGATTTGAGATTATGTAACATAAACATATTTTATTGACATTCTGCAAAAAAAAGGACAATCTATGTATTGCTGAAAATAAATAACATGTTATTTACTACCGATCGTAACGTTACTGATACGAACTTCGAATAAATTAAAAAGTTCGAATGGTATTGAGCCTAGATCGGAACTTGAACAGTGTCAAAATATGCGTCAACGTCAACGCAGCTGCACCTCAGCGTCGACGCCGCGTAGACGCTGCGGTGCCGCCGCGTCTACGTCGCCTCTGCCGAGCGCTCTTCTAAAGACGAAAGCGTTCTCAAAGAACGCTCGGCTAGACGCCGCGTAGACGCCGAGTTGCCGCTGCGTTGACGCTGACGCCCATTGAGGACGGCTTAACAGTAAGTGTAGCAACTCTATGATGTCAACGGGACGCGTTCACATGGGTCTGTAGTCAAAATGGGCGTCCCACAGCGTTCAAACATCGGTCCTTATTTACATTAATTTTCATTCATTCCTTTTCAATCAGGTTGCCGTTCAGGTCATAGTACCACGACTGCCTTTGTCAATATTACGGATGATATCAGGTCAGGTATGGAGGATGACAAGCTCACAATTCTCTGTTTGTTGAATTTCAGCAATGCTTTCAACACCGTTGACTTCGATGTTCTCCTTGCCATTTTAAGCTTTCTTAGCATATCTCCATTAGTGATTGACTGGTTTTGTAGTTACCTGTTTGGCCGCCGGCAGCGTGTAAATCTGGATGAAACTTATTCGTCCTGGTGTGACAATACTGCGGGTGTACCTCAGGGCGGCGTTCTTTCTCCTCTGGTCTTCTCAATCTTTATCAATCCAATCTTCTTCTTCTTCTTCTTCATAGTCGTATTCCTCATATCTGAGGGTCGTGACCACCTTCTCCCATAACTTTACTTCGAATGATGTTACGCCATCTTCCTCTGTTACCGGCAGCCTGCATTGCATCATACACGGACGTGTCAAGAGTGATGCAGACCTGATCGGACCAACGTATTGGGCTTCGACCACGAGATCTTTTACCGTCTACTTTACCAGTGACCATGAGCTTCTCAGATTGTCTCCATCCTTTCTCGCTATGTGACCAAAATTCTCAAGTATCCTTTTGAGGCAGATGGAAGAGAGCCTAGTGGTTATTTTGAGTTTGTTGAGAATTGATACATTGGTCCGATGAGCTGTCCATGGTATTCGCAGCATCCTTCTCCAACACCACATCTTGAAGGCATCAATGCGTTTCCGGTCGGCAATTCTGAGAGTCCATGTTTCGGCCCCATAAAGAAAAATTGAGAAGACTAAGGTGCGAACTAGTTTGACTTTCGTCTTGAGTGAGATTTTTCTGTCTCTCCATGTTTTATTGAGCCGAGACATAGCGCTCTTGGCCATTCCTATTCGAGTTAGTACCTACCTCAGTTGTGCAGGAGCCATTGTTGCTGATGTTAGAGCCGAGGTAGCTCAAGCGAAGCGAGAAAATTTGTCGTTAGGCATCGCCAGTATTAATAATATGCTTTAACTAGTTGCTAAGGTTAATCCCGTTAAAGGTAGTAAGTAGGTAGGCTATAATTATCGGCAGCTCTAGACTTATTTCTAGGATTATCTGGACAATGCTTCCCTAGGTGTCTTTTGCAGGTGTTTCTATGCTTTTCAGTAAAGATGTTAAGAACCTGGGTATACACATAGAGCCATCCAGCTACAATACATCAGTCGACGTCTTTTTGCTGCCATAGCATATTTAAGAAAACTGCGTAATTTCCTTCCGACTGCCACTAAAATTGCACTTGTGCAATCTATTCTTCTTCCTATTATATATCTCGATCTCAACAATGATCAGCTTGATAAACGTGAGCGACTCCAAAATTTCTGTATAAGATTCATATACGGTTTACGCAAATATGATAATATATCTGAATTTCGCATGACGCTCAAGTGGCTGCCTATCCGCCTTCGACAGCATACTCACATTCTCTGTCTTCTCTATAATATTCTATACAACCCATTCATTTCTTTTATATCTCCAAACACGCTTTAAATACCTTCACGACACACATACGAAGTGCTTAAGATCGTCGGAGAATCTTAGATTGAAAGTTCCTCCAAACTCTAAGGTTTTCTACGAAAAAAAAATTTTACTGATTTTCATCTGTGTTCTGCGGAACAGAGCTATCCGAGCAATTTATAATATGGATTACAGGGCTCCGTTAAGGAATAAATTTAAAGAAATAAATATTTTAACAGTTGCAAGCCAGTACATATATTCCAATCTTAAATATGTATTCCAAAACAAGGCCTCATACTAAAAAGAAAGTGATATCCACAATGTAAATACTAGAAATAAGAGTAAACTAGTAGTGCCATCCACACGGCTAGAGAAAATAAAAAGATCTTCCAAAGGCCAATGTGTGCGCTTCAAGAAGCTTATAAAGCGAAAACTATGCCAGAAGAGCTACTATTCAGTACTAGATAATATTGAAGATAAAAATGCTTGGGAGTAACTTGTTCAGTCCCACGGGCTATTTCCTTCTTAACATTTTAAGATTTTTGTGAATGTGAGCGGTTGTGTCTGTATTGTGCTAGTCTAGTTTAGTACTTTTATATTATTTTTTAAATAAGTATATTAATTAGCGACAACATTATGGACAATCCAGCTCATACATGAAAAATGCAATGTAGTTACTTAGTTATTTAATTGTATATTTTATGGAAATAAACATAATTGAGTTTGAGTAGCAGGATACCAATTGTGTGTCAATACAAAATTAAATCGCATTTCATTCAAAATAGTGTCGGTGACTGCCAAAATACGAGAATCGGCCTTCTGGTCCCAAACTAGACAGGGTCTTTCTCAGATACCTAACTCATCCTCCTAGCGTTATCCCAGTCTCAACCTGTAGTCCGCTTTCTAGTCCAACCGAATTTGGCAAAATATTAGCTATTCCACGGAGCAACTGCCTGTCTAACCTCTGCAACCCGAAGGGATAGTGATATTCTACGGTTTAGACTAGTGTCAGTTTATTTTAGAGGTACTGACGCCCTATAACTACTGTCAAAGATCTTCATGACAGCCGGGACCGACGGCTTAACGTGCTTCGTGGCACAAAACGAGCGATAATTAGGTAAGAATTCAATACGTACATAACTCCGAAAAGTCAGTGGCGCGCGCCGTAGATTCGAATCCGATACCCTCTGCATGGCAGACCGTTGGTATCTCCACTAGGCTATCGCTGCCTTATATCTCAGATACCTAACTGTAAAACGTTAGTAATTTAAGTTTTTAATACATACATTATTTTAGAAAACATTAAGAAATATTTAGGCGATAGTGGTGTATGTAACGGACTGCCGAGACGATAGTCTCGGGATCGATCTCCAGTTACCCCGGGCACTCACCTCTGACTTATCGAAGTTTAGTTATGTGTGTATTAAACGCTAAATAAGTATATGGCTAGATCGAAACATAACTGGCGAAGTGTGGGTGTGTAATACACCTCTGCCAACCCCTTCGGGTATAAAAGGCGTCAACCAAAGATTTTTCCTGGCTGGATATCAAACCCACGACCTGCGGCTTTGCAGTTAGGGTCACTAACCTCTTGATCAAAAGTCCAGTCAGATTCACTAGATGTATAGATACATATATAATAATTATTAAACGCTTCTTTGTCAATATCTCGAGCTAGATCAATTGCCGCGATCTCAAGTGACCTCAGATCTACAAACATTTCCCATATTATACAGGCTGTTGATATGCATTTATTTATTTTTCAGTTTTATATTTTCAGCGGTGAATATACTACTATAACAGAATACAAATATATGAAAAAATAACTCCCTAAAACTTAAAAATATATTTTTGTAATCATGCATTACAAAAATCAGCTCGGTGAATTGATCGACTCCACCGCTCAGCTGATCGCTGCGAGCTTGCATTGCAGGTACGTAACACACACAAGCACACGCATCTACCGTGCCGTGTTATTCTGCACGGGTAACCAATTTACTCGGATTAACTACCTTAGTGTCATTTATTGTAAATAGGGTCTTATATCATCATACACTGTTTGAAATAATAAATAAGTTGAGGTGAACAGGTGGTATACTGTCTATTTTGGGTTACAAAATATTTTGCAAATGCATATCGGCAGCCTGTATGTGGAACAGTAAATTCTATAAATAGATACAATACGTCTGGAGGTTTTTGTGTCCGTTGTATGGATGTCCCGAAAATCCTCCACAACAAAGAAAATATTTTTAGTCTGCAGATAAGAATACTATTTTTATCGAAAATAGACTAAACAAATAATGATAATAATAGAGATGTCCCGATATTGACAGTTTGTTTACCTACATTTGGTACGTTTTCTGTGCGTAGATATTAGTTGGATATATTTCGTTTTCATGTCATCGGAGGATAGCTATTATTATCTATGATTAACCAGACATGACGAAAGACGAAACAGGAGCGATTCTTATGGACGAAGATAGAATAAAAGAACGATGGAGGACATACTTTAAAAAGTGAATGAATGAGGAGAACGATTGGAGCGGAAAACTTGAGAATGAGGTGATGAATATTGGGTTAGTGAAGGAAATAAATAAGGACGAGGTAAAAAAGGCTGTTAGTGGAATGAAGAATGGAAAATCGCTAGGACCAGATGGAATACCAGTAGAAGCATGGAAAGCGTTAGGAGATGATGGATGGGCGTGGCTGACTTTATTCTTCAATAAGCTGTTGCACGAGGAGACCATACCCGAGGAATGGTGCAACAGTTACCTGGTGCCCATTTTTAAAAATAAGGGTGATATCCAAGAGTGCAACAATTATCGGGGAATAAAGTTAATGCCACATACTATGAAAGTATGGGAGAGAGTAATTGAGCGACGCCTGCGTGACGAGAGTGAGATTTCACGAAACCAATTCGGTTTTATGCCTGGTCGAGGTACGGTGGATGCCATTTTCGCTCTTCGCCAAATATGCGAAAAATACAGGGAGGCACATAAAAACTTGCACATGGTGTTCGTCGACCTTGAAAAGGCATATGATCGAGTGCCCCGTGAAGTCTTGTGGTGGGCCCTGAAGAAGAAAGGAGTGCCTGGGAAATACCTGACGTTGATTCAAGCGATGTACGCTGAATGCCGAACGCAGGTCCGATCCGCAGCTGGTATCACAGCCAGATTCGATGTGGCCGTAGGCTTGCACCAAGGGTCGGCCCTTAGCCCCTACCTCTTCCTGTTAATTATGGATGCTATATCATCGGACATACAGGAAGAGGCACCCTGGTGCATGTTGTTTGCCGACGACATCGTTCTGGTAGCAGAGAGTGGACAGAAGGTGCAGAGCAAGCTGGAGGAGTGGCGGCAGAGATTGGAGAATGTAGGCTTGAGAATAAGCAGAACCAAAACGGAATATATGTTCTGTGACTTTGGCGGTCTCTCCAGTCCTATACCGGTTACACTCGGCGGTACACCTCTACCAGTATGCTCCGATTTCCGCTACCTAGGTTCACTCCTGCAAGATGACGGCGAAATTGATCGGGATGTTAGGCAAAGAATCAACGCAGGATGGATGAAATGGCGACAGGTCTCAGGCACAATATGCGACCACAAAATGCCTGTGAAATTAAAGGGCCGTATGTATAAATCGGTTATAAGGCCTGTCGTACTGTATGGAGCTGAGTGTTGGGCTACAAAGAAGATGGATGAGAAACGATTGCATGTGGCAGAGATGAGAATGTTACGATGGATGTGTGGAGTGACAAGAATGGACAGAATTAGGAATGATTACGTTAGAGGTAGTATGAAAGTGGCGCCCATAGCTGAAAAGGTAAAAGGGAGTCGATTGGCCTGGTATGGATATGTTATGCGGAGAGATGAGATGTATGTAGGTAAAAAAGTGATGGATATGCATGTAGAAGGACGAAAAGGGAGAGGACGGCCAAGGAAGAGATGGATGGACTGTGTGAGGATGGATATGAAAGAGAAACGGGTAAACGATCGGATGACTGCTGACAGAGAAGTATGGAAGCGAAGGACATACTGCGCCGACCCCAAATAAATTGGGACCAGGGCAAGACAATGATGATTAACCAGACATGAGACAAGTTTTAGGTGCGATTTTTTTTATACTAGAAGCTCATTAAACTAGTTCTGAATTGAATTGTAACCATAATTTGAAATAATCTGTTTGGCTACACGGAGAATAATGATTATTATCATTGCCTTTTAAAGATTAAACTTTGTATACAAATAAGACCTAAAACTGCCTTCAGCTAACTTCCTGAAACTGGTATCCGTAGAGGGTCTACGCGCGTAGAGACACGCTTTAGTAGGCTTTGTGTAAACGTCACGGTTCTCGTCGCAGGTAGTCCTTATGAAGAAAGGTTTTACGTAGTGCCACTAGGCTCAATTTAACGCTTAATGGTGTATATATCTGCCGTATCGTTGGATAATGTAATACATACTTTATTACACGTGGTTTTAACCTGCCAGAAGACCGGGTGAGTCACCACTGTGGAACATATTTTTGGCACCGCCGACCTAAAACAGCATGTTGCACGCAATCTCTGCTCTGAAATAACGTATGCTAAACTTAGTTTTTGACCTAAAACTATCCTACTAAGCAAGTACTTATAATAGATATAAAAAATATTTATGAAAAGAGGAGTAAAAAATATGCACTATTTAAAATTAAACACAAATATTTAAAGTAAATAAAAGGCGCACGTATTAACCCTTTCTCGCAAAACGTAATTTGTATGAAGCAGCCGCAGATTAAAATGAAGATGGATTAAGTGATGTCACAATGTCAGATTGCTTTCTCTATCTGATTAGCAATATTATAATACTTGTAAGTTGCTTGTGTTCAAGTTATTACTATGTTGCCTTTTATATCCGACATATATTTTCTTTTTCTTTTATGACTGAATACTTCTGTAGACAACATTTTTACAGCCTTTTTCCAATACAGCCTTTAGCACTCCACTGCTGGACTCTTAATTTATTAGACAGTGCAATAGGAGGATTTGGTCTACTATACCACGCGCGCCATACGGATTGGTAGAGTATTCAATGTCGAGTTTGCCATATCTTCGCAAAGATAGTATTCGTTTAGTGTACTTTTCCTAGTTGCCTACTTATTATAATACTCGACACTCGAATACAATGGGGTACTGACGTGCCTTTTTCACTATATTATCAATCAAGATAGCAATACTTTCTTGCTATAATCTGTAACTTCAATATTCAAATATTATCTACTTCATCATCATATCAGCCAAACGACGTCCACTGCTGGACATAGGCCTCCCCCAAGGTTCTCCACACAGACCGGTCTTGAGCCGCCCGCATCCAACCTCCTCCCGCGATCTTGACAAGATCGTCGGTCCACCTTGCGGGGGGCCTACCTCTGCTGCGTCGTCCGGTACGTGGCCGCCACTCCAGAACCTTTCTGCCCCAACGGCCATCGGTTCTTCGAGCTATGTGCCCTGCCCACTGCCACTTCAGCTTGGCTATCCGGAGAGCTATGTCGGCGACTTATCTACTTATCTACTTACTTATACATTATTCATATCAGCAAGTTTACATACGATTTCCCTAAAACAATTTCCTCAAGCATAAAATAACCGAAATTCCTCAGAAATAATCCTCCAATTTCGCACATACATGCAAATGTACGTATTTTGAGTGTAAATTATCACAAAGAGATCGATACGCACACACCGCACGTTCATATTACATAGGCATCCATTATACTCCGTAGATACGTATATCTGATATCAAATAATAATTGTTATCGGTTCTCGGTATAGTGGGACGAAATCTAATGTTATGACGTAGGACATTCATCTTACAAGGTTTTCGTATTTTCGTAGTGAAATGTCAATGTTCGTGAGTGGAACCGCAAACTTCATGTTATTTAGAGAAATTCATCTTATGTCGGAAGATTTTACAAGACTTAAAGAATTAGGTATATACGTACGTATACACATTTTATTGAATCCCTGACCAACCGATGGTGTTATTAGTTCTGTCTGTAGATCTGTAAGACTGTGTGTGTGCATTTTAGCTCCCAGACGGATGAACCGCTTATCATACAATTTACTTCAGTTTAAAAACCAATGTAATCGAGATGGCCTTTCGCTACAATTTATGAAGAACTGTATAGCGAGTTACTGAACATTTTAAATGTTTTATTTACAAGTGTGACACAGCCACTATTAGACTGACAGCAGCGATAGCTTAGTGGAGAGACCGACAGACTGCTACGCAGAGAGCGAAAAATCATTGATGCGCGACGTTAAACCCGACGCCCTCTGATTTGCAGTCCGTTGGTCTCTCTACCAGGCTATCCCTGCTTGTTCACTATGTTTGATTCACAAATTACTGATTTGAGTATGCTTTCCTTTCCTTTATGTCCGTCAGTTGCATAGTTTTACAGTTATATAGGATTTATTCATAGTCAATACATTGGTGTGCGCCTTAAAGGAGAAACAAGAGAAATAAGAACAATCGGTACACCAGGATATTACCGACAATGACAATTACTGACAAACCCAATGACGCTTACTTTAATATCGTTAATTATTTACGTATTACATTTGGCACAAAATTATGACGTTATCACTACGTAATGGTTTGCATCATGCATGCAATTCTTAGCTGGCACGTCTTACCCGCGTGTATGGGTGCTACTTTGATCGTACATGATCTACGATTATGTCACACGTCATCACGATACGTCACGTTAAAATGTCAGAATGTGACACATCTCGTCTCACCTCGTAATAGATATGGATATATCCAATCTCTTTGATATGGATGCATTATGGATGTGATTGACGTATGTGCATACTACTTAAATCATGAATTGGTTTTGCTAAAATGTTGTTACTGATTGTATTTTTTACTAGCTGACCCGGCGAACTCCGTATCGCTTTTTAAGAGTTTTTATTTAATTCCCTTTTTCCAAGCCCTTATAAATGATGAAGAAACAAACATAGATTTTTATATAATATTGAATTCCCCATTGCTTAAAATATCAGAGACGATACCCATATCGACTTTAAAAAAAATCCCGTCCGCCATCTTTGATTTCCTATCCGCCATCTATGATCACGAAATAGATGTTGTATTTGGATTCACCATCCCTTAAATCATCAGAGACGATACCCATATTGATTTTTACAATTTTTTCCAACCGCCATCTTTGATTTCCTCTCCGCCATCTTGAATCACGAAATAGATGTTGTATTTGGATTCCCCATCCCTTTCAAAATCGGAGACGATACCCATACTTATTGATTTAAAAAAAAAACCCGTCCGCCTTCTTTGATTTCCTATACGCCATCTTTGATCACGAAATAGATGTCGTATTTGGATTCATCATCCCTTAAATCATCAGAGACGATACCCATATCGATTTTTTAAATTTTCCCATCCGCCATCTTGAATCACGAAATAGATGTTGTATTTGGATTCCCCATCCCTTTAAACATCGGAGACGATACCCATATTGATTTAAAAAAAAATCCCATCCGCCATCTTTGATCACGAAATAGATGGTGTTTTTGAATTCCCCATTCCTTAAAATATCGGAGACGATAACCATATCGACTTAAAAAAAACCCGTCCGCCATCTTTGATTTCCTATCCGCCATCTTTGATCACGAAATAGATGTTGTATTTGGATTCACCATCCCTTAAATCATCAGAGACGATACCCATATCGATTTTTAAAATTATCCCATCCGCCATCTTGATATACGAAATAGATGTTGTATTTGGATTCCCCATCCCTTTAAACATCGGAGACGATACCCATATTGATTTTAAAAAAAAATCCCATCCGCCATCTTTGATCACGCAATAGATGGTGTTTTTGAATTTCCTTAAAATATGGGAGACGATACCAATATCGACTTTAAAAAAATCCCGTCCGCCATCTTTGATTTCCTATCCACCATCTTTGATCAGGAAATAGATGTTGTATTTAGATTCGCCATCCCTTAAAACATCGGAGACGATAACCATATTGATTTTTTAAAACTTTCTCATCCGCCATCTTTGATTTCCCATCCGCCATCTTGAATCACGAAATAGATGTTGTATTTGGATTCCCCATCCCTTTAAATAACGGTGACGATACCCATATCGACTTTTAAAATAAATCCCGTCCGCCATCTTTGATTTCTTATCCGCCATCCTTGATCACGAAATAGATGTTGTATTTGGATTCACCATCCCTTAAATCATTAGAGACGATGCCCATATTGATTTTTTTAATTTTTCCCATCCACCATTTTTGATTTCCCCTATCGCCATCTTGAATCACGAAATAGACGTTGTATTTGGATTCCCCATTCCTTTAAACATCGGAAACGATAGGATAATATTGTTTTTTTTTTAATTTTCCCATCCGCCATCTTTGATTGCCCATCCGCCATCTTTGACCACGAAATAGATGTTGTATTTCGATTCTCCACCCCTTAAAATATCGAAGGCCATACCCATATTGATATTTACAATTTTCTCATCCGCCATCTTTGATTTCCCATCCGCCATCTTGGATCACTAAATAAATTTCATATTATTAATCAGCGTTCCGAAAATCTCGAAAACGATACCCATGTAGATTGTATCCTATTCGTTTAGCCTTTTTTGCCTTTGACCCAACCCTCCTCTTCCCGTTTGACCATTTTAATATTTTTGTCTGGCCCCTAAAAGTTGTGGCGTAATTTTATATAGCCTATAGCCTTTCGGAATAATTGGGCTATCATAAGCAATAACAATTTTTAAAATCCGACTGCTAGTTCCTGAGATTAGCCGACATTATGTTTTAGCCTTTTTAGCCTTTTGCCCGGCCCCAAAGGGTCGAAGCGTTATGTTATATAGCCTATAGCCTTCCGGAATAACTGGGTTATCGTATACAAAAAGAATTTTTCAGATCCGACCGGTAGTTCCTGAGATTAGCGCGTTCAAACAAACAAACAAACAAACTCTTCCGCTTTATTATATTAGTATAGATTAGTGGAATATGGGTATATTAATTGAATCAACTATTTTTGTGTGTAGTGAGACTCCTGATAATCTTACTTGCAACTTGAGAAGTGATTGCAACATATGCTAGCTTTGCTGCTTGCGTGTATGTCAGGGGTTTGATAATGGTCTAAAACTTGCAAGTTATTTTTTCGTACTGTGTCATGTAACAAAATGCACACAACTAATAAATAAGGACAGACCCAGTGCCAGTAGCAGTGTCTCCAAAACTCCTTTGTCAGTGTCTCTAATATGGTACTAGCAGTTCAACCACTGTAGCGTCTTGAACTACAAAAGAGAGCTGTTTTTTGTGATGGAAAAAGTGCTATATATTACTATATCTTCACACATTACATAATGATAAACTATCACTGGTTTAAGCCATGGAACATCGCTATCTATCTGGGTTGCGGAAGTTGCCGACGCTCTGTGAAAATGCTAACATATTGAACTTGAGTCACTCTGCATAGCAGTCTAATAGTGTCTTCACTAGGCTATTGCTGCCTTATATTAAATAAGATTATTATGTTCATCAACTCAATTATTCCTATGTTTGCTTTGCAAATTAAATTGCGGTGAAGATAGGTACACTCAACTTCACAAAAAGTAAGGACTAAACAAAAAATTTATAAATCAAATTCTAAGTCATTATCATAAAAGAAACCGCGTTTTATCCGATACTGATAAAGGCACTATTTTTATTAGAAAATAAAGTACATTAAGCGTAAAGTCATCGCATGCACCCGGTATCTAAACTAGGCAGCCATCAAAACAAACAAAAAACAAAATAGTTTATTCATATCAGCTACTGTTGAACTCTTTAGAAGCACGCAGCCTGTTATCTTATCTTATAACATGTACGATTATAGTCTGATCTCTCCAGAGATAGGATACTGTTATGACCACGATGAAGGTGACGATTGCTTTCGATTGTCTTGACGTAGCCCACGTCAGCGACAGAGTGACGTAGATGCTGCCAAAGCATGTCAATAATTCATCATAATGTCACAAACTTGTGATTAAATGAACCAGATATCACTTATACTAGATTTTTATACGACTTCAAAAAAAGATTTTTATCTTTTTACCTAGCAACTCTGTCACCGATTTCAAAGGTACATTGGACGATATATCTTACTTGACTAGCTTAGCCGCTGGTTGATCCAGCGGCTAAGCTAGTCGATAATAAGGCAAATAGGCAAAGACTTGTCGCTGAACTTGACCAGGATTTGAACAGAGTCTCGCAGTGAGGTTCTGAGAACCTGGTCGAGTTTAACGCCATTAAAACACAGGCGTGTGCATTCTCAGCAACACACTCCACTACCGTTACAAGAGAGTCTCGATATTCTTGGGATGGACCTACGCCATAATCTCAACCAAAGAACCTACATCGAGGGTTTCATTAAAACGGCATCCTGTACACTCGGAGTCCCGAACAGAGTGAAGAGGTTTTCCACGCCGGAGCAGTTGTGTCTGCTATAAGTACAAGACTCAGGTTCGGTCTTGTGTTGAATACTGCACTCACCTCTGGAATGGCTCCGCTCAGTACCTATCGGATGCCCTCGACAGTTTGCAGCGGTTTGCTGTCCGTATCATTTCTCCTCCCTCCTGGCGGGGATCCTGATGACTGATGGTTCCCCGCTCGCGATATCGGCGCGCCACCGCCCAAGCGAAAAATGTTTGCATAACCACTAACTATAGCAGACTTTTAGTACTGTTGTTTCATTAATATGCTAATTATTCTAATAGTGTTTTGATGAGCGTCACTTCGTGCGTGGACCATTGATAACGAACTTTTAACGACGTGGAAAGTAAATCGTTTTGTGGTTATGTCGTTGTGCCAGGCTCCGCGGGTACGGAGCAATGCGCTTCCATAATAAAGTTTTTATGCGAAAAACAAAACTCTAAAATTAATTTCCGCTCGGGAATTCAGTGTTAACTAAAATGTATTTGTGACCGTGAATCCAAAAAGTGCACGAGTTGTGAAAGCACTATGTTGTAAATTCTTGCACATACTGGTAATTACTGCGAAATCGTAGTGAATGTGTTTGAAAAGTGATTCTGTAAAAAGGATTCATATATTCTGGATATTAATTATTGATCCAAGCTTCACAGATATATACACAGGTTATGATAACACAGATACGAATAGTAGTTTTAGCTTCTCGTATCAGATATAGGTCTACGAAACCCATAAGAACAATAAAAACAATGTTAGCCAGAGGAAACATAATAACATCATCGTTTAGTTGTTCATCTCTACCCTGCGCAGATACGAATGGTAGTTTTAGCTTCTCGTATCAGATATAGGTCTACGAAACCCATAAGAACAATAAAAACAATGTTAGCCAGAGGAAACATAATAACATCATTGTTTAGTTGTTCATCTCTACCCTGCGCAGATACGAATGGTAGTTTTAGCTTCTCGTATCAGATATAGGTCTACGAAACCTACAGGAACAATAAAAACATTGTCAGCCAGAGGAAACATAATAACATCATTGTTTAGTTGTTCATCTCTACCCTGCGCAGATACGAATGGTAGTTTTAGCTTCTCGTATCAGATATAGGTCTACGAAACCTACAGGAACAATAAAAACATTGTCAGCCAGAGGAAACATAATAACATCATTGTTTAGTTGTTCATCTCTACCCTGCGCAGATACGAATGGTAGTTTTAGCTTCTCGTATCAGATATAGGTCTACGAAACCTACAGGAACAATAAAAACATTGTCAGCCAGAGGAAACATAATAACATTATCGTTTGGTTGTTCATCTCTCCCCTGCGTTAGGATCAATAGATCAGCATAAACACAGCGAAGTAGCAACAAGCCAAATTAAATTGAAATTTAATTGCAGCCGTTATGAATTCCTTGTCACTTGAAATGCCTTGTTTAATACAAGATAGTTTGAAACTCAGTTATGAATTCACCTAGTTGAACGTAATTTCTATATCCTTGAAGATATTTTGATTTGAGATTATGTCACATATTTGAACGCTATGTAAATTAACTTACTTTAAAGAAAAACGTTTACATGTTTTATTAACATTCTGTAAAAAAATGGCAAGCCATATATTTCTGAAAATAAATAAACTGTTACGTATTATTGGTAATTACTACCCACCGTAGAGAAACTGATACTTAAATGATATCAGGCCTAGATCGTAAATTGAACAAATTGTCAAATGTATGTGTCAACGTCGATATGTGGCAACTTAGGCGATAATGACATTAAGTGTAGCAAAATATTTACCAATTGTGTTTCAATTCAAAATCAAATTGCATTTTGTTCGAAATACAGTGTCTGTTTCTGCCACAAATACGAGAATCGGCCTTCTGGTCCCAAACAGGGTCTTTCTCAGATACCTATTTGAAAATAATAGGTAACATAGTTTTAAATACGTAATTATATTACTTTAGAAAAAATACATCAAGACACACAAAAAAACACGGCGTGCGGCGATAGCTTAGTGATGTACGTAATCGACTGACGAGACGATATTCTCGGGTTCGATGCCCAGTTACCCCAGGCGCACTTCAGACTTGTCGAAGTTTAGTTATGACTGTATCAAAAATGCTAATTATCGCTCGCTTAATAATGTGCCCGGTGTATTTCAATTGGCTCGCCCCCTAGTACATGGGATCGAAACATAACTGGCAAGTGTGGGTGTGTAATACACCTCTGCCTTACCCTTTTGAGTATAAAAGGCGTCAATCAAAGATTTTTCCGGGCTGGAAATCGCAGCCACGACCTGCGGCGTAGCAGTTAGGGTCACTAACCTCTTGATCAACAATCCAGTGAGAGTCACTAGATGTATAGATGTAGATGTATAATATGGATATATAATATGTATGATTAATTATTAAACGCGTCTTTGTGAATATCTCGAGCTAGATCAATTTCCGTGATCTCGACTGACCTACAAACATTTCCCATATACATGTAGGTATAGGACAATAAATTCTATGATCTATAAATAGATACTGTAAGTCTGGAGGGTCTTTGTGTCCGTTGTATAGATGTCCCAAAAATCCTCCACAACAAAGAGAATATATTTAGTCAGCAGATAAGAATACTATTTATATCGAAAATAGACTAAACAAATTATGATAATAATAGAGATGTCCCGATATTGACAGTTTGTTTACCTACATTGGTACGTTTTGAGTGCGTAGATACTGGTTGGATATATTTCTTTTTCATGTCATCGAAGGATAGTTAATAATGTTATTATTATCTATGATAAACCACTTCAACCTGGCTATTCGGAGAGCTATGTCGGTGAATTTGGTTCTCCTCATTTCTGATTCGATCCGAATAGCCAGGCTGAAGTGGCAATGGGCAGGGCACATAGCGCGAAGAACCGATGGCCGTTGGGGCAGGCGGGTTCTTGAGTGGCAACCACGTACCGGACGACGCAGCAGGGGTAGGCCTCCCGCAAGGTGGACCGACAATCTGGTTAAGATCGTGGGATGCGGTTGGATGCCGGCGGCTTAAAATCGGTCTGTGTGGAGAACCTTGGAGGAGGCCTATGTCCAGCAGTGGACGTCTCTAGGCTGATATGATTGATTGATGATAAACCAGACATTTTTTTGCAGATACAGAGTGTTGATTTGCATTTGCAAAATATTAAAGTTAAAAAAATTTCGTTATCATACACTTTGAAAATTAACTCGGTGTATTGACCGCTGCCGCCGCTCAGCTGATCACCATTGCCAATGCCTAACACACACAAGCATACGTACCTACAGTGACTGCGCGATACAGTTTTATTCTGCACGGTTCAACAGTTTATTCTGATTTACCATCTTAGTAACATTTAGGTCAACGGACGAGGCTCTGGCAAACAAAATATCCCAATAAGCGCCAATAGGCTCGCCACCTATTACGTGGGATCGAAACACTGGCGAAAAGTGGGCGTTTAATATGCCTTTGCCTACCCCTTCGGGGAAACAGGCGTGAGTCTATGTATGTATGTAATATTTAATGAAAATAGGGTCTTATATCAACACACACTGCTTAAAATAATTTTAGGTGAATAAGTATCCTGTCTATATTGTATTATTAACATAATAATATAAATAATATAACTTTATTCTAGAACTGAATATATGTTAGAAATGCTACATCTGAATATAAGTGTAGTATTTGGAGGTTTCATTTTAAAGTACTTGACAGCAAATCGGCATGTTTGGTGATTTATATTTGATTTCACACCGTATAGCTAAGTGCATTTAAAACAATCTTTGAGCAGTGAATATAGATTTTTCATATATTTAATGTTGTTTATGGTCATGTTGCAATGGCATAAATTTATTTAAAATAACAATAAAATACAATTTAAAATTAAATATACGTAGATTGGGAACAGTTCTTTACAAGAAGCTCATTTAAACTACTTATACTGAGTTTAATTGCAACCATCAATTGAGATAATCTGTTTGGCGAAATGGAGAAAAATAGAAAATTATCATCGACTTATAAATATCAAATCATCATCATCATCGCCTCGGTCCATGGCCATCGCCTCGGAGCCTGGGGTCCGCTTTTCTATTATATCTCCACTTCGAACGATCTTCGGCACCCCTTTTAAAGATCAAATGTTGTATCCAAATAAGACCTAAAGATGTCATAAACAAAATTACTGAAACTGGAATCCGTAGAGGGTCTACGCACGTAGACACACTAGAAGGCTTTTTGTGGATATGACGGTTTTCGTTCTCGTCTCGTGCTACTAGCCCCAATTTAACGTATCATAGTTTATTTAACACCAAGTCATTTTCACCTTCCCTTAACAGACAACCGGCTGAGTCTCCGCTGTAGAGCACAATTTTGGAACCTCAAACCTAAAGCTGCCTCTAAAACGCAATTTCAGACCTAAAACTGCCTTAAGCCACAAATTGATCTATGGGATAACGAGTCACTAACACGAAATACACACCTTTAAGAACGGTACGCACATTTAAAGTAAATAAAAGGTGCATGTTCTATCCTTTCTCGCAAAACGTAATGTGTGTGAATAAAAGCAGCAGATTAAAATAAAGATAGATTACGTGACGTCACAATATCAGATAGCTCTCTGTCTGATCAATGAGCAATAGTGAAATGCTTGTAACTAGCTTATTTTCAAGCGAGGTTGTTTTTTTATATCCGGTATAATTTTGTTATGTTCCCTTTATGAACTATTTTTTTTTGCCAACATGCTTTTTTCTTTTCATACAGCCTTTTGCAAAAGACCAGCAACCTTTTGCAAAGGACCAATGCTGGACCTAAGCTTCTACTAATTTACTTCCTAGCTCAATAAGAGGATTTAGCTTACTATATATACCATGCGCACCATACGGGTTGGCAGAGAGTTTTAAGTCGAGATTTCCATCTCTTCGCAAAAATAATATTTGCTTTGTGTACTTTTCTTAGTCGCCTCTTACTACACCCACGGAATTAAATGAGGTAGAGGTAGGTTTGCTATAAATAATCGATCACCATAGCAATATTTCCTTGCACAAACTGTAACTTCGCTATTCAAATACTACTTACGATACATTATTCATATCAGCAAGTTTACATACGATTTCTCTGAAACAATTTCCTCAAGCATAAAATAACCAAAATTCCTCAGAAATAATCCTCCAATTTCGCACATACATGCAAAATGTACGTATTTTGTGTGTAAATTATCACGAAGAGATCGATACTCACGCACGTTCATATTACATAGGCATCCATTATACTCCGTAGATACGTATATCTGATATCAAATAATAATTGTTATCGGTTCTCGGTATAGTGGTACGAAATCTCATGTTATGACGTAGGAGATTCATCTTACAAGGTTTTCGTATTTTCGTAGTGAAATGTCAATGTTCGTGAGTGGAACCGCCAACTTCAAGTTATTTAGAGAAATTCATCTTATGTTGGAAGACTTTACAAGACTTAAAGAAGTATATACGTATACACATTTTATTGAATCCCTGACCAACCGATGGTGTTATAAGTTCTGTCTGTAGATCTGTATGTCTGTGTTATTTTAGCTCCCAGACGGATGAACCGCTGATAATACAATTTACTCTAGTTTAAAAACCAATGTAATCGAAATGGTCCTTCGCTACAATTTATGAAGAACTGTACAGCGGGTTACTCAATATTTTTAATGTAGTAGGACGTTTGACATGTGGTAGAGAATTTTTATCATTATTTATTAGTACGAAACAGCATGGGTGTTAGTACTTAAACTAACTGGGGTAGACCCGTGGTTACACTTCTTACTGTTTGAGCTGTATTAACGATGAATTTGAAAAACTTAATGTATTTCCAAAGAAAATTAACTAGGTTGATTACTGTAGACACCTTCGGTAGACTAAATAGACTATCCGGTATTGAGGTATTACAGATTCCTTTCTTTTCTTTGTCCCATCACGTTTGTATAGAATTTCTTCCCATAATATATCAAATTCACGACTGGTTTCTTTGTACCAGGAGGCAAAGACGATTCAAGCCCGTTTATCCTTCACTCGTTACTAAAATATAAAAATTATTTTGCACAAATAATTTTAATAAATTATTTTAAGACGTTCTTTGAAACAATAACTATTGAAATAAATTTAACTTATTTCTAATAAAAAAATCTTAATAATTAAAGATTTTTTCAATTGAACAACGTCCTAACTGATTCAACATTTTGAGTAACAACGTCCCATCTTAACATTGAACCCACAAATTGTTTCACAGACTCCGGCGTAAACCGTCCTTTTTTAACTTCAGACGCTTAAAACTTCAATAATATTCGTAAAAAAACGTCTTAATATTCCATAAGACCTCTGCTTTTTTAGCTCAATATTGCATAAAAATCGATTACTCTGTGAATACTAATTACGGTAATCGTCTTTTTGCGCCAGAGTTGCGTTTCTGAACAACTCCATCGAAAAACATTCTAAATAATCATCGATCGCTATTAACTATGAACTGAGTCAAAAAGTAATAAATACAATAATCTGTGTTAATTTAGGAACTTAAAGTTGTATATAGTGAAGTAATACTTGTAAAACATCTTCACTTACCAGAATTGAAACATTGATTTGCAAACGCGGTATGTAAGTTTGAAAACGCCGAACAAAGATCAGGTTCTTCTGCATCTACTTGAATCATATTTAGCATTTTCCGTTATCCTGATATCTTTAAAAGTATTCTTTTTAATGAATATATTAAATTTTCTTAAATATCATGTAAATTAAGCATAGAACACGAAAACGCCCCAATTTTCTTCTTCTTCCAATGAATAACGGCCGGACTGATGATCGATCGCTGAGCTTGCGCCACCCTTACTCCCCGTGCGCCGTCCCTTGTATACATCGTGCGTTGTTGTGCGGAACAAATATCAGATGAGACGTTATTCGATTCTATATCTCCGAAAGTAAATAAGAAACGAAAATTCTAAAAACACAGTTTTGTAGAGTTCTTATTCCTTATCCCATTTAGTTATTTATCGCGATTTTGGTCAATGATCACATGGAACTCTATTCTACGGATAGGTTGATTTGTTTGTTAAATTGAAAACATTAGGTGTCTAGTAGGTTGGGTTGTCGTTGGTTGATGCTGACGCCCATTGAGGGCCTTGTAGCAGAATACCAATTGTGTGCCAATTCAAAAGCAAATCGCATTTCATTCGTAATACAGTGTCGGTGTCTGCCAAAATACCAGAATCGGCCTTCTGGTCCCAAACTAGACAGGGTCTTTCTCAGATACCTAACTGCAAAACATAATAACGTAATTTTTAATACATACATTATTTTAGAAAATTACATCAAGACACTCTAAAACAGCGGCGATAGCCTAGTGGTGTACGTAACAGACTGCCGAGACGATGGTCTCGGGTTCGATCCCCAGTAACCCCGGGCACTCACCTCTGACTTGTCGAAGTTTAGTCATGTGTGTATTAAAAATGCTAATTATCGTTCGCATAATAACGTGCCCGGTAACTGACTAGTGTGGGTGTGTAATACATGTCTACCTTATCCCTTCGGGTATAAAAGGCGTCAATCAAAGATTTTTCCGGGCTGGAAATCACACCCACGGCCTGCGGCGTTGCAATTAGGGTCACTAACCTCTTGATCAACAATCCAGTGAGAGTCTCTAGATGTATAGATGTATAATATCGATATATAATATGTATGATTAATTATGAAACGCGTCTTTGTGAATATCTCGAGCTAGATCAATTTCCGTGATCTCGACTGACCTACAAACATTTGCCATATACATGTAGGTATAGCGGACACAAACCGTTGTATAGCTGTCCCGAAAATCCTCCACAACAAAGAGAATATATTTTGTCAGCAGATAAGAATACTATTTTTATCGAAAATAGACTAAACAAATAATGATAATAATAGAGATGTCCCGATATTGACAGCTTGTTTACCTACATTGGTACGTTCTGAGTGCGTAGATACTGGTTGGATATATTTATTTTTCATGTCATCGGAGGATAGTTATTATTATCATGATAAACCACTTCAGCCTGGCTATTCGGAGAGCTATGTCGGTGAATTTAGTTCTCCTGCGGATCTCCTCATTTCTGATTCGATCCGAATAGCCAGGCTGAAGTGGCAATGGGCAGGGCACATAGCGCGAAGAACCGATGGCCGTTGGGGCAGGTGGGTTCTTGAGTGGTAACCACGTACCAGACGACGCAGCAGGGGTAGGCCTCCCGCTGGACCGACGATCTGATTAAGATCGTGGGAAGCGGTAGGATGTGGGCGGCTTAAAATCGGTCTGTGTGGAGAACCTTGGAGGAGGCCTATATCCAGCAGTGGACGTCTCTAGGCTAATATGATTGATTGATGATAAACCAGACATTTTTTGCAGATACAGAGTGTTGATTTGCATTTGCAAAATATTAAAGTTAAAAAAATTTCGTTATCATACACTTTGAAAATTAACTCGGTGTATTGACCGCTGCCGCCGCTCAGCTGATCACCATTGCCAATGCCTAACACACACAAGCATACGTACCTACAGTGACTGCGCGATACAGTTTTATTCTGCACGGTTCAACAGTTTATTCTGATTTACCATCTTAGTAACATTTAGGTCAACGGACGAGGCTCTGGCAAACAAAATATCCCAATAAGCGCCAATAGGCTCGCCACCTATTACGTGGGATCGAAACACTGGCGAAAAGTGGGCGTTTAATATGCCTTTGCCTACCCCTTCGGGGAAACAGGCGTGAGTCTATGTATGTATGTAATATTTAATGAAAATAGGGTCTTATATCAACACACACTGCTTAAAATAATTTTAGGTGAATAAGTATCCTGTCTATATTGTATTATTAACATAATAATATAAATAATATAACTTTATTCTAGAACTGAATATATGTTAGAAATGCTACATCTGAATATAAGTGTAGTATTTGGAGGTTTCATTTTAAAGTACTTGACAGCAAATCGGCATGTTTGGTGATTTATATTTGATTTCACACCGTATAGCTAAGTGCATTTAAAACAATCTTTGAGCAGTGAATATAGATTTTTCATATATTTAATGTTGTTTATGGTCATGTTGCAATGGCATAAATTTATTTAAAATAACAATAAAATACAATTTAAAATTAAATATACGTAGATTGGGAACAGTTCTTTACAAGAAGCTCATTTAAACTACTTATACTGAGTTTAATTGCAACCATCAATTGAGATAATCTGTTTGGCGAAATGGAGAAAAATAGAAAATTATCATCGACTTATAAATATCAAATCATCATCATCATCGCCTCGGTCCATGGCCATCGCCTCGGAGCCTGGGGTCCGCTTTTCTATTATATCTCCACTTCGAACGATCTTCGGCACCCCTTTTAAAGATCAAATGTTGTATCCAAATAAGACCTAAAGATGTCATAAACAAAATTACTGAAACTGGAATCCGTAGAGGGTCTACGCACGTAGACACACTAGAAGGCTTTTTGTGGATATGACGGTTTTCGTTCTCGTCTCGTGCTACTAGCCCCAATTTAACGTATCATAGTTTATTTTACACCAAGTCATTTTCACCTTCCCTTAACAGACAACCGGCTGAGTCTCCGCTGTAGAGCACAATTTTGGAACCTCAAACCTAAAGCTGCCTCTAAAACGCAATTTCAGACCTAAAACTGCCTTAAGCCACAAATTGATCTATGGGATAACGAGTCACTAACACGAAATACACACCTTTAAGAACGGTACGCACATTTAAAGTAAATAAAAGGTGCATGTTCTATCCTTTCTCGCAAAACGTAATGTGTGTGAATAAAAGCTGCAGATTAAAATGAAGATAGATTACGTGACGTCACAATATAAGATTGCTCTCAGTCTGATCAATGAGCAATAGTAAAATGCTTGTATCTAGCTTGTTTTCAAGCGAGGTTGTTTTTTTATATCCGGTATAATTTTGTTACTTTCCCTTTATGAACTTTTTTTTGTCAACATCCTCTTTTCTTTACAGCCTTATGCAAAAGACCAACAACCTTTTGCAAAGGACCAATGCTGGACTTAAGCTTCTACTAATTTGCATTATATGGCAAAATATGCAAAAGAAAAAATCGGAAAATTCATGAATTTTTTTTGGAAAATTCGACCACCAATGGCCTCAGTATCATATACTGAATCACTGGTATCGGTTTTCGGTACACCGTCCCTTACACTCTGTACATACCATGCACGCCATACGGGTTGGCAGAAAGTTTTATGTCGAGATTTCCATCTCTTCGCAAAAATAATATTTGCTTTGTGTACTTTTCTTAGTCGCCTCTTACCCACGGAATTAAATGAGGTAGGAGTAGTAGAGGTAGGCTTGCTATTAATTATCGATCCAGATAGCAATATTTTCTTGCATAAACTGTAATTTCGCGATTCAAATACTACTTACTAAACATTATTCACATCACGAAGTTTACATACGATTTCCATAAAACAATTTCCTCAAGCATAAAATAACCGAAATTCCTCAGAAATAATCCTCCAATATCGCACATACATGCAAAATGTACGTATTTTGAGTGTAAATTATCACGAATAGATCGATACGCACGCACGTTCATATTACATAGGCATCCATTATACTCCGTAGATACGTATATCTGATATCAAATAATAATTGTTATCGGTTCTCGGAATAGTGGGACAAAATCTCATGTTATGACGTAGGAGATTCATCTTACAAGGTTTTCGTATTTTCGTAGTGAAATGTCAATGTTCGTGAGTTGAACCGAAGTTATTTAGAGAAATTCATCTTATGTCGGAAGATATTACAAGACTTAAAGAAGTATATACGTATAGTAGTATCTAAAATATGTATATACATAAACACAATTTATTTAAACCCCAAACCAAACAGATGGTGTTATAAGTTCTGTATTTAGATCTTTATGTCTGTCTGTGGCATTTTAGCTCCTAGACGAATGATACAATTTATTTTGCTTATCATACAATTTATTCTACTTTAAAAACTAACATAATCGAGATGGTTATTCGCTTTAATTTATGAAGGACTGTGTTGCGAGTTACATGTATAATTTTTCCCCTCTTTTGTTCCTAGATTTTTATTGGTAGGTTAATTTTAGGTATACTTTTTATTTAAATACGCTGGTAAGTAAACTTATAAAGTTTAAAAATGTTGTTGTATTCCTGAATATAAAATTACATTAATAAAAATAAATGTTTATGAGTCTGACATTGCCATTATTAGACTGACAGCAGCGATAGCTTAGTGGAGAGACCGACAGACTGCTACGCAGAGAACGAAAAATCATTGGTGCTCGCCGTTAAACTCGAATCCCTCTGCTTTGCAGTCCGTTGGTCTCTCCACTGGGCTATCCCTGCTTGTTCACTATGGTTGATTCACAAATTACTGATTTGAGTAAGTATGCTTTCCCTTCCTTAGTTTTACAGTTACATATACCTACAGGTTATATTCATAGTGCATACATTGGTGTGTGCCTTAAACGAGAAACAAGAGAAATAAGAATAAATCGGTACACCAGGATATTACCGACAATTAAAATTACTGGAAAACCTACTACAGGCACAAAATTATGTCGTTATCACTACGCGACGTACAGATTTGCATCATGCATGCAATTCTTAGCTAGCACGTCTTACCCGCGTGTATGGGCGCTACTTTGATCGTACATGATCTACGATTATGTCACACGTCATCACGATACGTCACGTTAAAATGTCTGAATGTGACACACCTCGTCTCACCTCGTAATAGATATGGATGCATTATGCCTATGGATGTGATTGACGTACACACATCAACAAAGTCTAGGGATATTTTATATTTCATCAAATATCTAAAAATCTATGAAGAATTTTCTGATACAGTAAATAGAAGAATCATAGATTATTTTAAGGTCTTTAACACATTGAATGCCGAAATTGGCTGTACGGCTAAAGTTGGTTGCCACCATACATTTGTCTATTTACGGATATATACGTATATGGCATCAGCGAAAAAATAAGCTGCCTGGGTGCCGGTATACGTATAAGTACGTATACGTATAAATACGTAGATTCGGCATCCTTGGTACTTACCCACCCTGCACCCTTCCAAGACCCCTCGTCCCCACGAGTCACGCGCCGCGATCATAGCTTTTAGTAGTGTGCAAGCGATCGAGGGAAGACCGCGCGTTGCACGCGCGTTCTCGCCGGTCAAAATGTCTCGTAATTCTCAACGGCGACAACGGCCTGTACGTGATGAGCAAATTTTGCATGTAATATTAGATTCAGATTCTGACAACGGTGATTTTTCTTCTGGTTCCGGCGAAGAATATTGCCCAGGACGTGAAGAACATAGAAATTTGTCTACCTCTTCGTCAAGCTCTAGTGCCAATGAATCCTTGGTCGAAGCACTGTCATCGGAATTGGACCCAGAATATCAGTGGACGCATGGATCAATCAATCGAGACCGAGTCAGTTTGTTCTTACAGGTGAGCCAGGCATAAAAGTACATACAAACTTCACACCGGCGTCATTAGCAGATTTATTCTTCTCAGAAGAATTCGTCAAAACTTTAGTTGATTCTACTAATGACTATGCCAACCGAGCAGCTCGACCTTTACAACAACATTCACGGTTCAAATATTGGAAAGACACCAATCCTCACGAAATG
This sequence comes from Euclidia mi, assembly GCA_944739405.2. NCBI lineage: Eukaryota > Metazoa > Arthropoda > Insecta > Lepidoptera > Erebidae > Euclidia > Euclidia mi. The sequence goes on from OX123197.2 coordinate 27,289,321, forward strand.
AGAAGGTTCATCGGGATGCTACTTTATATGGGCATTGTACAATTACCAGCGATTTCTTACTACTGGCGATTGGATAAACTTTACAATTTGCCGTTATTTCGATCCCTCATGAGTATAAACAGATTTCAGTTGTTGCTACGATATTTTCACTTTTCGAAAGATGATGATAAAGCTACGAATAATCGCCTTCATAAAATAAATTCTTTCTTGTAAAGATTCAATACTTTGATGCCGGAAATATATTACCCAGAGAAACATCTTAGCATAGACGAATCGATGGTGTTACGGAGAGGGCGTTTGATTTTCAGGAAGTATATCATCCTCTTAGCGTTATCCCAGTTTCAATCTGGGGTCCGCTTTCTAGTCTAACCGGATTTGGCTGAATATTAGCTTTTCCACGGAGCGACTGCCTGTTGACCTCCGCAACTCGAAGGGATAGCAATATTCCATGGTTTAGACTAGTGTCAGTTTATTTAGAAGGTACTGACGCCCTGTCGCACTGTCAAAGATCTTCATGACAACCGGGACCGACGGCTTAACGTGCTCTCCGAGGCACGGGACAAGCGATAATTAACAATTCAATACGCACATAACTCCGAAAAGTCATTGGTGCGCGCCGTGGATTCGAACCTGATACCCTCTGCATAGCAGTCTGTTGGTATATCCACTAGACTATCGCTGCCTATATATTTCTTTTCATATATTTTCAGGCAGTATATAAAAAACAAAAAACACAAATATGGTGTAAAGCTGTATGAATTATGTGAGTCTTCTGGTTTAGTAATGAAAATTCGTGTCTAAAGGGGCAAAAGTGAAAGACCACCACCCGGAACATTGCACAGTACAGAGGTTATTATTGATCTTCATGATGGGTACTTAGACAAAGGCCATATCCTTTACGCAGATAATTTTTGCAACTCTGTAGATTTGACAAGACGTCTTGGCCAGAAAAAGACGTATGTGTGTGGTACTTTACGTAGTAACCGAAAAGGCAATCCAGCAGCCGTGACTACAGCACGACTGAAAAAAGGTGAACTGGCTTTTCAGTCATGTGCCGACATAACTGTTTGCAAATGGAGAGACAAGCGAGATGTTTTGGTTATTTCAAACAAACACAAGCTGGAAATGGTAAAAGTAAAGAACCAGAATGGGAAAATTTCAGATAAGCCAAACATGGTTGCTGATTATAATTTAGGCATGTCTGGAGTCGACCGAGGTGACCAAATGATCTCCTATTATTCTTGCCTGAGAAAAACATTGCGATGGCATAAAAAGTTGGCTCTGCATATATTTGATGTTTACGTGCAAAATGCGCACAGGCTTCTTCGAAAACAAGATCGAACTTCCAAGATGAGGCTGCTAAAATTTCGTGAAGAATTTGTTACACATCTGTTGGGAATGTCGAATATTGATACAGAAACTTCTATATCACGGACGTCCATGTCATCACAATCAATCCATCCAGCAAATCAGATGTCTAGATCTTCTCCAGATAATTTCCACTACTTGGAAAAGATGCCTCCCACCGAAAAAAAAGATCCCCGGTAAACCTTGCAGAGTTTGCACTAAACAAAAAAAACGCAAAAAAAGCTGTTACTTTTGCCTTGTATGCTCCGAAAAGCCGGCTTTATGCATTCTCGAATGCTTCAAAATATATCACACAGATCCTAGATTTATGTAGCCTGATTTTATTAGTTCTTTTTTATGTATTAGAGTCCCAAAATATATCTTACGAGTATTACAAAAGGCTGATTACAAGTTACGATTATGATAAATATTTCTGAGTTACTAAAATGTAAGACTGATTTCGTTTTGTTCGGAAAAATAATTATGTAAGTTTTATTTTATTTTAGTGTTTGCGCCAATAATCAGCAATAATGCCAAGTCGTTCTTTGATTTTCAGAACAAAAATTGAGGTTCTAAATTACAAAAAAAAAGTTTTACTATTAGGTGTAAAAAATTCCAAAAAGCTTTGGAATTTTTGTGTTTTCTTCTTACTTACAGTCAATAAAGTTACTTTTTTATTAAAGCTTGTTTTATTTGAGATGCCATGCTATATAAAAATACCTTTTTGGTGAGGCCAGCTACTGTAGATTCTATTGAAACTCGTATAGAAGTCCTACGTATCTATCCGTAGTCGGCGTCCTGCATAGAAACCATATACGGATATATCCGTAGTCGGCATTCAATGTGTTAATAAAAATAAAAAACATTTCGTGTTTTTTTTTGTTTTAAATAAAAAAATTAATTTTTTTAATCATCATGGAAAATTAGTATGATAACAACAAACATTTCTTCTTAAAAAACTATTAATTTTAATAAAAATGGAAAAAATCTTGTAAAATCTAATCATTAATAATCAGTGTTGCCACCTCTTACATTGATTACACATCGACATCGATTGTTAATACTTAAAATTAAATTGTCAATGTCTTGCTGCGGTATGAGGTCCCATGTCCTTTGCAAGTGTTCGTAAAGTTGTTGTTCAGTCGTCAAATTTGGTGGAAAATCTCTCAAAGCTTTTCGTTGTAACATGTCCCAGGCATGCTCGATAGGATTTAAGTCGGGCGACTGTGCAGGCCAATCCAAAACTTGAATATCGTGCTCTCGGAGAGCGGTCGATACCAGCCGCGCCGTATGGCAAGGAGCATTATCGTGCATGAGTAGAAATTCATGGGCTATTTGAGTTCTGTGTGGGACAATAACGGGCTCTACTACCTCCTCGTGGTATTTTTGTGCAGTCATGCTGCCTTGGATCCAAACGAGTTGGGTTCGTCCGCCAAGACGAATTCCTGCCCACACCATGATTGTCCCGCCTTGGTATGGGTGGACCTCCTGAGGGTGCCGTAGACGGCTAACTCTCCCTGGAGCTCTCCAAACGCGTGTTCTTCGTGAATCCGGGTGAAACCCAAACCGGGACTCATCGGTGAACAGCACCAAAGACCATTGTTCATCACTCCATGGTAAATGCTCCCGAGCCCACGAAAGCCGCCGACCGCGATTGCCACGTCGCAATGCTGGAACACGCAATGGTCTTCGAGCATGAAGATCAACTTCATGTAACCTTCTTCGCACGGTTTGGTCGCTTACCAGCAGCTGGTGGTCCTCCTGGAGCCTTTGCACTAGTTGCAGCGCTGTGATATTGGGTTGTCTTCTGGCGGTCATTTGGAGAAATCGATCCTGTCTCTGCGTAGTAACACGATATCTACCTGTGTGCTGTTTGGCCACATCTCCAGTACTGCGATAACGTGACCACAACCTTGATATCACATTTTGACTGGTATGTAGGGCCTCACAACGACGCGTTGAATTGCACCATTTTCTAACATGCCCACAGCTCGTAACATTTCATCTCGACTCAAATGACGACGTGACATGACTTTTAAAGTTCGTACGTCACGTTAAATTAAAAAAGAAAAACAATTAAAAACCCTTTTCATTAATAATTATAATAAAACAGTTTTAACTTTCTTTAATGTAACGAATTACTAGCAAATTTGCCGCCATATTTTGTTTATTATTTTGTTTTTTTTCTTTCCATGTTCAAATTTTGAAAATAGAATAAAAGAGGTTTTAATCTGTATATAAACTTTTTGTGGAAACTAACAAGGTTCTAAACTATAAACTCGTAAATAATTTAGGATTAAGATATCCCTAGACTTTGTTGATGTGTGTATGTGCATACTAAATCACGATTTGGTTTTGCTAAAATGTTGTTACTGTTTGTATTTTTTATAAGTGTAATATGAGTAAGTATATTAATTGAATCAACTATTTGTGTGTGTAGTGAGACTCCCAATAATCTTACTTGCAACTTGAGAAGTGCTTGCAACATATGCTAGCTTTGCTGCTTGCGTGTATGTAAGGGGTACGTATAATGGTCTAAAACTTGCAAGTTATTTTTTTACTGCCTCCGTGGTCCAGTGCATAGCATATGCGACTGCTGATCGGAGGTCCCGGGTTCGATGCCCGGGTCGGGCAAAAGTGTTACTGGATTTTTCCGAATTCTCAGTAGCAGCATGGCGTCTGGTGATGTACCCGGTAACGGCAATAGGCTCGCCCCCTATTACGTGGGACCTAAAAATTCATGATGAAATGTGGGTGTAATGTTACACCTCTACCTACCCCTTCGAGGATACAGGGTCTATAAAAAAACATGATACAAAATGCAAACAACTAATAAATAAGGACAGACCCAGGGCCAGTAGCAGTGTCTCCAAAACTCCTTTGTCAGTTTCCCTAATATGGTACTAGCAGTTCAACCATTGTGGCGTCTTGAGCTACAAAGGAGAGCTGTTTTTTGTGATGAAACAAGTGCTATGTATTAATATATCTTCACACATTACATAATGATAAACTATCACTGGTTTAAGCCATGTAACATCGCTATCTATCTGGGTTGCGGAAGTTGCCGACGCTCTGTGAAAATACTAACATACTGAACTTGAGTCCCTCTGCATAGCAGTCTAATAGTGTCTTCACTAGGCTGTTGCTGCCTTATTAAATAAGATTATTATGTTATCAACTCAATTATTCCTATGTTTGTATTGCAAATTAAATTGCGGTGAAGATAGGTACATTCAACTTCACAAAAAGTAAGGACTAAACAAAAAAAATTTAAATCAAATTCTAAGTCATCATCATAGAAGAACCGCGTTTTATCCGATACTAATAAATTCACTATTTTTATTAGAAAATTAAGTACATGAAGCGTAAAGTCATCGCATGCACCCGATATCTAAACCAGACAGCTATCGAAACAAAAAAAGATTTAGTTTATCCATATCAGCTACTGTTGAACTCTGTTTAAAGCACTGGCCCGTTATCTTATCTTATAAGATGTACACGATTATCGTCTGATCTATCCAGAGATAGGATTCTGTTACCAACATGATGAAGGTGACGGTTGTTTTCGGTTGTTTTGACGTCGTCACGCACGTCAGCAGCAGAGTGACGTAGATGCCGCCAAAGCATGTCAATAATTCATCGAAATGTCACAAACTTGTGATTAAATGAACCGATTATCACCTATACTAGGTTTATACGATAACAAAAATGTTTTTTTATCTTTTTACCTAGCAAATCTGTCACCGATTTCAAAAAGTACATTGGACGATATATCGGTCAACCAGCGGCTAAACAAGTCGACAATGAGGCAAACGGGCAAAGACTTGTAGCTGGACATGACCAGGTTTTGAACAGAGTCTCGCAGTGAGGTTCTGAGAACCTGGTCTAGTTTAAAGCCAAGAAAACACAGGCCTGTGCATTCTACGCAAAAGTGTTTCCATTCCTTTCTCAACCCTCTCTTCCGGACACTCCACTAACGTAACAAGACAGTCTCGATATCGTTGGCATGAACATACGCCATAATCTCAACCAAAGAACCTACATCGAGGGTATCATTAAAACGGCATCCCGTAAACTCGGAGTCCCGAACATGAAGAGGTTTTTCACGCCGGAGCAGTTGCATCTGCTTTATAAGCCTCAGGTTCGGTCTTGCGTTGAATACTGCTCTCAACTCTGGAATGGCTCCGCTCAGTACCTATGGGATGCCCACGACAGGTTGCAGCGGCGTGCTGTCCATATCATTGGGGATCCTGACGACTTTCCCCGCCCGCCCTATCGCCTCGCCACCGCCCAAGCGAAAAATGTTTGCATAACTATAGCAGACTTTTATTACTGTTGTTTCATTCATGTGCTAATTCTAATAGTGTTTTGATGAGTATCACTCCGTGCGTTATCAAACGACGTGGAAAGTAAATCGTTTTGTGGTTATACCGCTGTGCCAGGCTCCGCGGGTACGGAGCAATGCGCTTCCATAAAAAGTTTTTATGCGAAAAATAAAATTCTGAAATTAATTTCCGCTCGGGAATTCAGTGGTAACTAAAATGTGTTTGTGACCGTGTGCTGAAAAGTTTTACTCCAAAAAGTGTGCTAGTTATGAAAGCACTATGTTGTAAATTCGAGCACATATTGGTAATTACTGCGAAATCGTAGTGAATGTGTTTGAAAAGAGATTCTGTGAAAAGGATTCATACATACACAGATACATAAACCGTACGGGTAAAAGTGATATGTATAGGAGTTTCAGCTTCTCGTATCAGAGCTATCTACTACTAGTCTACGAAACCCATAAGAACAATAAAAACAATGTCAGCCAGAGGAGACATAATAACATTATCGTTTTTTTGTTCATCTCTCCCCTGCGTTAGGATCAATAGATCAGCGTAAACACAGCGAAGTAGCAACAAGCCAAATCTAATATAAATTTTATTTCAGCAGTTATCGATTCCTTGTCACTTGAAATGTCTTGTTAGACAGTTTGGAACTTAGTCATGTATTTACCTACCTGAAGATAATTTCTACAACCTTGAAGATATTTTGATTTTAGATTTTGTCAGCTATCATTTGAACGCACAGACCACCTAGTGGGGTAGGTGGTCTGTGTTTGAACGCTATGTAGCTTTAGTAAAACATAAAACATATTTTATTGACATTCTGCAAAAAAAAATACAAGGTATAGTCCGTTCACAGTTATTTTACCTCTAGCTGTTAGATTGGCCAACCTGGGCGTTGTGTTGCTATATTTGGTATATAATACTCCCATTTTAAATATACATTATTGCTAAAAATGTACTTATTTTTTATTGCCTAAGCGATCGTATTAAATATTTGGAAGTAATGTTTGTAACAAAACCTCTTGATATTGGCATGGCTATATGCATGTATATTTATTTTCTTACGAAATAACTAATTTTCTATGAAGATAAGTAGTTATAATAAAAATGTTGACTATTTAATATATAAAGGTAAACGCATCATAATTACGCCAACGTGAGGTTCTAATTATCAAATACAAAAACTGCAAATTGAATTTTCATATTTATTTTGAATAAGAATGATGTGGGTGTAATATTACACCTCTGCCTACCCCTGCATGGAAACAGGCGTGAGTCTATAAGAATGATCCATGTGGACTGCCAATGTTATGATGATTCGTAACTGCTGTCATATTCTGTATCAGACTCAGAATTTAATTCTATTATGAACCTGTCCATTTCAGCATCCGTAGACCCATCTGTTTCACGAAGCTTGTCTTCAATGTGGCTCATGTTTGCATTGTTTTTGTCAGTCTTCTGCAGTGAAAGATTGAAAAGCTTCTTCAGCTAAATTCACAATATTGGTTGCCTCTTGTCCTAAATTTTTGCTTGTGACTTGCCTTTTATTGAGACTCCACATAAGTTCAATTGCGTTAAGCTCGCAGTGGTATGACGGTAATCTAACCACTTTGCGGCCATGAGCTTCAAGCATTTGAATTTTTGAAGCATTTCCACTAATATTGGGTAAAATGTTATGCACGGGTAACCCTATTTTACATTCCTGTCATCACAGAGTACAATTCCAACATAAAGAAAATAAACACCGACATCTGTCAGAGGTAAAATAACTTTGAACGAACTATACTTATGTATTTTTGAAAATGAATGCCATGTTACATATTATTGTTATTTACTACCGGCCGTAAAGTTACTGATACTCGAATGGTATTGAGCCTAGATCGTAAATTGAATAGTGTCAAACTATGTGTCAACGTCGAAGTATGTGGCAACTTAGGCGATAATAAGGCCGCCCTCACATTGGGCGTCAACGTCGACGCAGCTGCACCTCAGCGTCGACGCCGCGACGCTGCGGTGCCGCCGCCTCTACGTCGCGTCTGACGAGCGTTCTTCAAAAGACGAAAGCGTTCTCAAAGAACGCTCGGCTAGACGCCGCGTAGACGCCGAGTTGCCGCTGCGTTGACGCCAACGACACCCCAGCCTACTAGACGGCAGACGTAAGGCGAACACTTTCTGACAACACGCTAGACTTATACGTCTTACATTAGACCAATCCCAACACTAGTTATGAATTATGACGTACCGCAAATTTGAACTAGCCAATTAGAATGCATTTTTGTAGCCCCCTTCGCCCCGCATACCTCACCGCTTTGACAGAATTATTAAATAATTCTGACAACAAACAAACAAATTTTGTTTGTTAAATTGAAAACATTAGGTGTCTAGTAGGTTGGGTTGTCGTTGGTTGATGCTGACGCCCATTGAGGGCTTTGTAGCAGAATACCAATTGTGTGCCAATTCAAAAGCAAATCGCATTTCATTCGTAATACAGTGTCGGTGTCTGCCAAAATACCAGAATCGGCCTTCTGGTCCCAAACTAGACAGGGTCTTTCTCAGATACCTAACTGCAAAACATAATAACGTAATTTTTAATACATACATTATTTTAGAAAATTACATCAAGACACTCTAAAACAGCGGCGATAGCCTAGTGGTGTACGTAACAGACTGCCGAGACGATGGTCTCGGGTTCGATCCCCAGTAACCCCGGGCACTCACCTCTGACTTGTCGAAGTTTAGTCATGTGTGTATTAAAAATGCTAATTATCGTTCGCATAATAACATGCCCGGTAACTGACTAGTGTGGGTGTGTAATACATGTCTACCTTATCCCTTCGGGTATAAAAGGCGTCAATCAAAGATTTTTCCGGGCTGGAAATCACACCCACGGCCTGCGGCGTTGCAATTAGGGTCACTAACCTCTTGATCAACAATCCAGTGAGAGTCTCTAGATGTATAGATGTATAATATCGATATATAATATGTATGATTAATTATGAAACGCGTCTTTGTGAATATCTCGAGCTAGATCAATTTCCGTGATCTCGACTGACCTACAAACATTTCCCATATACATGTAGGTATAGGACAATAAATTCTATGATCTATAAATAGATACTGTAAGTCTGGAGGGTCTTTGTGTCCGTTGTATAGATGTCCCGAAAATCCTCCACAACAAAGAGAATATATTTTGTCAGCAGATAAGAATACTATTTTTATCGAAAATAGACTAAACAAATAATGATAATAATAGAGATGTCCCGATATTGACAGCTTGTTTACCTACATTGGTACGTTCTGAGTGCGTAGATACTGGTTGGATATATTTATTTTTCATGTCATCGGAGGATAGTTATTATTATCATGATAAACCACTTCAGCCTGGCTATTCGGAGAGCTATGTCGGTGAATTTAGTTCTCCTGCGGATCTCCTCATTTCTGATTCGATCCGAATAGCCAGGCTGAAGTGGCAATGGGCAGGGCACATAGCGCGAAGAACCGATGGCCGTTGGGGCAGGTGGGTTCTTGAGTGGTAACCACGTACCAGACGACGCAGCAGGGGTAGGCCTCCCGCTGGACCGACGATCTGATTAAGATCGTGGGAAGCGGTAGGATGTGGGCGGCTTAAAATCGGTCTGTGTGGAGAACCTTGGAGGAGGCCTATATCCAGCAGTGGACGTCTCTAGGCTAATTTGATGGATTGATGATAAACCAGACATTTTTTGCAGATACAGAGTGTTGATTTGCATTTGCAAAATATTAAAGTTAAAAAAATTTCGTTATCATACACTTTGAAAATTAACTCGGTGTATTGACCGCTGCCGCCGCTCAGCTGATCACCATTGCCAATGCCTAACACACACAAGCATACGTACCTACAGTGACTGCGCGATACAGTTTTATTCTGCACGGTTCAACAGTTTATTCTGATTTACCATCTTAGTAACATTTAATGAAAATAGCGTCTTATATCATCGGACACTGTTTAAAATATTTTAGGTGAATAAGTACACGGTCTATATTGTATTATTAACATAATATAAATAATATAACTTTATTCTAGAACTGAATATATGTTAAAAATGCTACATCTGAATATAAGTGTAGTATTTGGAGGTTTTATTTTAAAGTACTTGACAACAAATCGGCATGTTTGGTGATTATATTTGATTTCACACCGTATGGCTAAGTGCATTTAAAACAATCTTTGAGCAGCAAATATAGATTTTCCATATATATTTAATGTTGTTTATGGTCATATTGCAATGGCAATTACCAATCAAACTCAAACTCAAACTCAAAATCATTTATTCATTTAGGCCACAAAGTGACGCTTATGAACGTCAAAGGTTAAAGTTAATTACTAGATGATTCTACATTTACATTTACTGCCACGTTCGCAATGCAATAGGTAGAACCACGAGAAAGAACGGGCAATAAAACTCGTGGCCACTCTTTTTAACTGCCAGTATAATGGTTTTACATGTTATATTTGTAAGGAGCTGCAACTGTTTCACATTGTGAGTTGTCTACTATTGCAAAAGTTAATAGTTATTGATATCATACTCAAGCAATAAATTATATTCATTTATTAAGCCTCCCAAAGTGAATATGGTGAAACAGGAGCATCCACTTACGTCTTTTGATGTAAGCAACTCGCGAACATGACTGTTCTGATCTATGGTGGAACAGTATGTTCCGAAACGTAATGCAGCAATTTACAATCTACTAGTTAGCAGTTCATGACCACGAGTTACCCTCACCTTACAAATCCAATAAATTATAATAAAAAGAGTAGAACAAGAATTCAAATGTAGCATAAAAAGAGAATACGGTAATTAACTACACTATAAAACTGCCTATTGACCTAATAATAAAAATAAATTGACCATTGAATTTAAAATTAAATATACGTAGATAGGGAACAGTTATTTACAGGAAGCTCATTTAAAATACTTATACTGAATTTAATTGCAACCATCAATTGAGATAATCTGTCTGGCGATACGGAGAAAATTATCTTCGACTTTTAAAGATCAAATTATCATCATTGCCTCGGTACAAGGCCATCGCCGCGGAGCCAAGGGTCCGCTTTTCTACTTTATCTACACTTCGAATGATCTTCGGCACCCTTTTTAACGACGAAATGTTGTATCCAAATAAGACCTAAAGCTGCCATAAACAAAATTCCTGAAACTGGCATCCGTATAGGGTCTACGGACTATAGTAGGCAGAGAGGTTGGACGTTTATAGTAGGCTTTGTGTGAACGTGAGGGTTCTTGTCGCAGGTAGTCTTTGTGAACAAAGGTTTTAAGTAGTGCCATTAGTCGCAATTTAACGTATAATGGTGTATTTTAGAACCCGTCGTTTTCACCTTCCCTTAACAGACGACCGGTGAGTCTCCGCTGTAGAGCACAATATTGGAACCTCGAACCTAAAACTGCCTGTAAAACGCAATTTCATACCTAAAACTGCCTTAAGCCACGCAAACATAAACCGACTTTAGCTATATACATAATTATTTCTCATAACAGACATTTTAAATTGATCTACGAAATAACGAGTCACTAACACAAAATACACACCTTTAAGAAAGGTACGCACATTTAAAGTAAATAAAAGGTGCATGTTCTATTCTTTCTCGTAAAACGTAATTTGCGTGAATAAAAGCTGCAGATTAAAATGAAGATAGATTACGTGACGTCACAATATCAGATTGCTCTCTGTTTAGCTTATTTTCAAGCGAGGTGGCTTTTTTATATCCGGTATAATTTTGTTATTTTCCTATTATTATTTTTATTATTATTTTGTTTTTGAACTATTTTTTTTGTCAACATGCTTTTTTCTTTAAAGCCTTATGCAAAAGACCAGCAACCTTTTGCAAAGGACCAATGCTGGACTTAAGCTTCTACTAATTTAAATTATATGGCAAAAAATGCAAAGGAAAATCGGAAAATTCTTGGAAAATTTCCGGAAAATTCGACCGCCAATGGCCTCAGTATCATATACTGAATCACTGGTATCGGTTTTCGGTACACCGTCCCTTACACCCTGTATATACCATGCACGCCATACGGGTTGGCAGAGAGTTTTATGTCGAGATTTCCATCTTTTCGCAAAAATAATATTTGCTTTGTGTACTTTTCTTAGTCGCCTCTTACCCACGGAATTAAATGAGGTAGGAGTAGTAGAGGTACATAGGTTATTAATTATCGATCAAGATAGCAATATTTTCTTGCATAAACTGTAACTTCGCGATTCAAATACTACTTACTAAACATTATTCATATCACCGAGTTTACATACGATTTCCCTAAAACAATTTCCTCAAGCATAAAATAACCGAAATTCCTCAGAAATAATCCTCCAATTTCGCACATACATGCAAAATATACGTATTTTGAGTGTAAATTATCACGAAGAGATCGATACGCACGCACGCTCATATTACCTAGGCATCCATTATACTCCGTAGATACGTATATCTGATATCAAATAATAATTGTTATCGGTTCTTGATATAGTGGGACGAAATCTCATGTTATGACGTAGAAGATTCATCTTACAAGGTTTTCGTATTTTCGTAGTGAAATGTCAATGTTCGTGAGTGGAACCGCAAACTTACTGTTATTTAGAGAAATTCATCTTATGTCGGAAGATTTTACAAGACTTAAAGAATTATATACGTATACACATTTTATTAAATCCCTGACCAACCGATGGTGTTATAAGTTCTGTCTGTAGATCTGTATGTCTGTGTGTGGCATTTTAACTCCCAGACGGATAAACCGCTTATCATACAATTTACTTCAGTTTAAAAACCTATGATTTAAAATCCGATTGATTGGAGACATCATAAAAAAACCGGCCAAGTGCGTGTCGGGCCACGCGCAATGTAGATTTCCGTAGTTGCCCATAATGACTTGCTGCAAAGGGTATTAATGTACAACAAATCCGACTGTTTATTTTGCTGAAAATAGTTATTTGTGCAACAAGAGAGCAAAGTTGTTTTTTGTTTCGAGGGCTGATTTTGAGTCCCGAGCAAGTGAAGGATTCTATGATTGATAGAATTCTATGAATATTACACGTTACGCTATAGCGTAACGTGTTAAATTATATTAATATAAATACTTAATCTAAAAAGATGAGTGAAACTAGCGATTATGACTGTGTGTGATTAATGCAGAATTTTGTTTTTAATTTATTCCTGTTAATTTTTATGTCTCCTAAGTAATATTATGTGTTCTCACTGCTGAGGTGAAAAGTTATGTGTGCTACACGAGAGCAAAGTTTTTTTTATCCCGTGCTGTTGAGTCCCTCACCACGCTCAGGATTCTAACTTTGATTTACTCGCTACGCTCGTGAATCAATCATAGGATCCTTCGCTTGCTCGGAACTCAAAATCAGCACTCGAAACAAAAAACAACTTTGCTCTCTTGTTGCACAAATAACTATTTAAAACCTATCCAATGATACCCCACATGATTGGGTACCTACTCAACCAAAAAAAATTTAACCCCACTATATATGTAGAGACCTTAAAAAAAATATTTTCCCAAATTTTATCCTACAGTTTTGTTGCAATATCTTATGTCTATATTCATGTCAAATATCAGCTTTCTAGCAACAGGCATCTTTGAGCTAGGCTGCGGACGGACAGACGGACGGACATGACGAAACTATAAGGGTTCCTTGTGGACTACGGAACCCTAAAAAGGACAGGTTAGAATTACTCTAAACCGAAGAGCATGCATGAGAAACTTGATGCGAGTGAATGAAGCAAGAGAGATATGTAAGGATCGTTGCAAATGGGGTTCCGTTGTCTCTGCCCACCCCTCCGGGAAACAGGCGTGAGTCTATGTATGTATGTAAAAACCAATGTAATCGAGATGGTCCATCGCTACAATTTATGAAGAACTGTATAGCGGGTTACTGAACATTTTAAATGTTTTATTTATAAGTGTGACACTACCACTATGAGACTGACAGGCGACAACAGCGATAGCTTAGTGCAGAGACTGACAGACTGCTACGCAGAGAGCGAAAAATCACTGATGCGCGCGTTAAACTCGACGCCCTCTGCTTTGCAGTTCGTTGGTCTCTCCACCAGGCTATCCCTGCTTGTTCACTATGTTTGATTCACAAATTACTGATTTGAGTATGCTTTCTTTTCCTTTATGTCCATCAGTTGCATAGTTTTACAGTTATATAGGATTTATTCATAGTGCATACATTGGTGTGTGCCTTAAACGAGAAACAAGAGAAATAAGAAGCAATCGGTACACCAGGATATTACCGATAATTACAATTACTGGGAAACCCAATGACGCTTACTATTCAATATCGTTAATTATTGACGTACATTTTGGCACGAAATTATGACGTTCTCACTACGTACAGATTTGCATCATACATGCAATTCTTAGCTGGCACGTCTTACCCTCGTGTATGCGCTACTTTGATCGTACATGATCTACGATTATGTCACACGTCATCACGATACGTCACGTTAAAATGTCTGAATGTGACACACCTCGTCTCACCTCATAATAGATATGGATGTGACTGACGTATTTGCATACTAAATCACGAATTGTTACATTGGTATTCCTATGTTAGGTACACATACCTATGTAACAAAAAAATTTGCATTTGTTAATTACACAGATTTATATTAATTACGCATCCATTTCGCCTGTAGGAATGGTTTATGATTATAAATAAATATTTAAATGTTGGCTGAATATGTACTGACTGCGATTTGACTGCAAGCTTATATAGAGCAAGTTAATGCTATACATATTGTGATAGCAGCTATGTAGAATTTGCTAAATAAAATAGTAATCGAATTACTTTGTTCCAGAGTGAACAATTTAACCTTTGACGATGTCGATATCCGACGTGCATGGTTAAAATATGCACCTCAAACTTTACGCGTCGGCTATCAATAAATTCGGGCTTGATAACAAGGGTATTCAGGCATCTCACAGTATAATCAATATATGTGAGGCGTTAAATAGTCCTTAAGACCGACCTCACATTGGGCCAACGTGTTTCACGACCGGGCGCCCAGGCGTGAGCCTGGCGTTGGCTCGGCGTTAATTCTGAAGTAAAAAGTGGAGGCCTAACACTTAAAAAAACCGGTGAAGGTACATTCAACTTTACAAAACCTAAGGACTTAACAAAAAGTTCAACCCAATGACGCTTACTATTAAATATCGTAAACTATTTACGTACATTTGGCACAAAATTATGACGTTATCACTACGTACAGATTTGCATCATGCATGCAATTCTTAGCTGGCACGTCTTACCCGCGTGTATGGGCGCTACTTTGATCGTACATGATCTACGATTATGTCACACGTCATCACGATACGTCACGTTAAAATGTCTGAATGTGACACACCTCGTCTCACCTCGTAATAGATATGGATGCATTATGGATGTGATTGACGTATGTGTATACTAAATCACGAATTGGTTTTGCTAAAATATTGTTACTGATTGTATTTTTTTAAGTGGAATATGGGTATATTAATCGAATCAACTATTTGTGTGTGTAGTGAGACTCCTGATAATCTTACTTGCAACTTGAGAAGTGCTTGCAACATATGCTAGCTTTGCTGCTTGCGTGTATGTAAGGGGTACGTATAATGGTCTAAAACTTGCAAGTTATTTTTTTACTGCCTCCGTGGTCCAGTGCATAGCGTATGCGACTGCTGATCGGAGGTCCCGGGTTCGATGCCCGGATCGGGCAAAAGTGTTACTGGGTTTTTCCGAATTCTCAGTAGCAGCACGGCGTCTGGTGATATACCCGGTAACGGCAATAGGCTCGCCCCCTATTACGTGGGACCTAAAAATTCATGGTGAAATGTGGGTGTAATGTTACACCTCTGCCTACCTCTTCGAGGATACAGGGTCTATAAAAAAAACATGATACAAAATGCACACAACTAATAAATAAGGACAGACCCAGGGCCAGTAGCATTGTCTCCAAAACTCCTTTGTCAGTGTCCCTAATATGGTACTAGCAGTTCAACCATTGTGGCGTCTTGAGCTACAAAGGAGAGCTGTTTTTTGTGATGAAAAACATATCTTCACACATTACATAATGATAAACCTAAAACTACAGAACAAAAGGCAGACAGAGCGCGCGGAACACTTGCGTGAGGCCACTAAAGCAAATACAAAATTGAAAAGCGAATACAAACTCGGCTCAGTGCGCTGCGAAGCATCGCACAGTTCACACGCCACGATCAATCAAGCTTTTAAATTCATAAAATGCCGTCTTGCGTTTATAAACATTGTAAAAGTTGTTTCCAAAAGCAAAAACGGGAAGATGGTAATATATTTTTACAGATAACTATGGATTATTTGACTGTTTTATAATATTATTTCGATATAATTCGTATTTCTGCAGAAAATATGTAAGTGTTGCCAGTTTACGTCGACGCCGTTCTCCCTGAATTAGGGAAAATGCACTTGTCAATTGATTATGTAATAATGATGGTCATGTTAATGAAAAATACATTAACGTAATGTAAAATTATATTGTAGATTATCTTTCTTCTTATAAAATATAGTAATAAAATTTCCATTAGTATATACATTGTTTTGAGTTCGATCCCCAAACGATCCAAATATTCGTGTACCTACACATGGCTCCTCGTCAAGCTTTATACTCTTTGACCTTTGTACCGTTCTTATGGCGTAGGGAATAAGTATCAAAATCGTACTGCAACTGTTTAGCTTGACTTGGCGCCGTGTGTACTTTAAGTACAGAAACAGAAATCATTGATTGCAGCCATTATTAATTTTTAATTGCAATTTTTTTTTGTTTTGATTTATGAATCATAATATTCATAATTTATTGTGTGCATGACAAAATGTTTATAGCTAATTAATATTTAGGACGCAAGCCTATTGCAATTAACCAAACATTTCCAGATACTATACTGAGAATATATATATCTAAACAAAAAATAAACAACATATTCGCCGATCTAAGATCTGAACCCCATGATTGGTATTCGTAAATATATGTACCTAGTTGGTATTATATAAGTATTTCTTCTGGATCGAGGGTATTAATCACAAAACATAATCTATTTATTTCTCAATTTACGAATAAAATTAGTTAAAACTTTACGAATAAAATTAGTTAAAACTTTACTCAGTACCTACATTTAAGAAATGTATTTATAAAAGCATACATTAATGGTTTCTTTTATTTGAATCATTTTCATAACAGCATTACATATTAAAAGCATTAATTAAATCCATGGTAAATTCTTCAAAACCGCAAACGAATATAAAATATGTAATATTTTTATATCCGTTTGCAAAAACTATATACAAGGTAGTGGGAGATTATTCATAATCTGGCAACTTTACACACACATAGGCGCGCGTGTCCGTACAGTGCCAGTCGCCAAATGTCACGCACACATAGCCGTCAACGTGCCTCACTTAGTCGGACGAATACGCTCCATCTGAGTCTCAAATCTGTGTGATAAACTATCACTGGTTTAAGCCATGGAACATCGCTATCCATCTGGGTTGCGGAAGTTGCCGACGCTCTGTGAAAATGCTAACATACTGAACTTGAGTCCCTCTGCATAGCAGTCTAATAGTGTGTTCACTAGGCTATTGCTGCCTTATTAAATAAGATTATTATGTTATCAACTGAATTATTCCTATGTTTGTATTGCAAATTAAATTGCGGTGAAGATAGGTACATTCAACTTCACAAAAAGTAAGGACTAAACCAAAAAGTTTATAAATCAAATTCTAAGTCATCATCATAAAGGAACCGCGTTTTATCCGATACTGATAAAGACACTATTTTTATTTGAAAATTAAGTACCTGAAGCGTAAAGTCATCGCATGCACCCGGTATCTAAACCAGACAGCTATCGAAACAAAAAAAGATTTAGTTTATCCATATTAGCTACTGTTGAACACTGTTTAAAGCAAGGGCCCGTTATCTTATCTTATAAGATGTACACGATTATCGTCTGATCTATCCAGAGGTAGGATTCTGTTACCAACATGATGAAGGTGACGGTTTTTTTTTCGTTTGTTTTGACGTCGTCGCGCACGTCAGCGGCAGAGTGACGTAGATGTCGCCAAAGCATGTCAATAATTCATTGAAATGTCACAAACTTGTGATTAAATGAACCGATTATCACCTATACTAGGTTTATACGATTCCAAAAATGTTTTTTTATCTTTTTACCTAGCAACTCTGTCACCGATTTCAAAAAGTACAATGGACGATATATCGATCAACCAGCGGCTAAACAAGTCGACAATGAGGCAAACGGGCAAAGACTTGTCGCTGGACATGACCAGGTTTTGAACAGAGTCTCGCAGTGAGGTTCTGAGAACCTGGTCTAGTTTAAAGCCAAGAAAACACAGGCCTGTGCATTCTACGCAAAAGTGTCTCCATTCCTTTCTCAACCCTCTCTTCCGGACACTCCACTAACGTTACAAGACAGTCTCGATATCCTTGGCATGGACATACGCCATAATCTCAACCAAAGAACCAAAATCGAGGGTATAATTAAAACGGCATCCCGTAAACTCGGAGTCCCGAACAGAGTGAAGAGGTTTTTCACGCCGGAGCAGTTGCATCTGCTTTATAAGACTCAGGTTCGGTCTTGCGTTGAATACTGCTCTCAACTCTGGAATGGCTCCGCTCAGTACCTATGGGATGCCCACGACAGGTTGCAGCGGCGTGCTGTCCATATCATTGGGGATCCTGACGACTTTCCCCGCCCGCCCTATCGCCTCGCCACCGCCCAAGCGAAAAATGTTTGCATAAATATAGCAGGCTTTTAATACTGTTGTTTCATTAATAATATGCTTAATTCTAATAGTGTTTTGATGAGTATCACTCCGTGCGTTATCAATATAAAGAACTTTTAACGACGTGGAAAGTAAATCGTTTTGTGGTTATACCGCTGTGCCAGGCTCCGCGGGTACGGAGCAATGCGCTTCCATAAAAAGTTTTTATGCGAAAAATAAAATTCTGAAATTAATTTCCGCTCGGGAATTCAGTGGTTACTAAAATGTATTTGTGACCGTGTGCTGAAAAGTTTTACTACAAAAAGTGTGCTAGTTATGAAAGCACTATGTTGTAAATTCGAGCACATATTGGTAATTACTGCGAAATCGTAGTGAATGTGTTTGAAAAGAGATTCTGTGAAAAGGATTCATACATACACAGATACATAAACCGTACGGGTAACAGTGATATGTATAGGAGTTTCAGCTTCTCGTATCAGAGCTATCTACTACTAGTCTACAAAACCCATAAGATCAATAAAAACAATGTCAGCCAGAGGTGATATAATAACATTATCGTTTGATTGTTCATCTCTCCCCTGCGTTAGCATCAATAGATTTGCATAAACACAAGCCAAATCTAATATAAATTTTATTTCAGCAGTTATCGATTCCTTGTCACTTGAAATGTCTTGTTAGAGAGTTTGGAACTTAGTTATGTATTTACCTACCTGAAGATAATTTCTACAACCTTATTTTGATTTTAGATTTTGTCAGCTATCATTTGAACGCACAGACCACCTAGTGGGGTAGGAGGTCTGTGTTTAAACGCTATGTAGCTTTAGAAAAAACATAAAACATATTTTATTGACATTCTGCAAAAAAAATTATAAGCTACTTACTTATGTATTTTTGAAAATGAATGCCATGTTACATAATATATTATTGTTATTTACTACCGGCCGTAAAGTTACTGATACTCGAATGGTATTGAGCCTAGATCGTAAATTTAACAGTGTCAAACTATGTAGTAACGTATGTCCGGTACTTACCGCGTTGCGTCACAGTACCGCCCATACGCTCGGCCAAGCAGAGAAAGCCATCGTCCGCGCTCGCAAAGCCCGACCAAATATGGTCATAAACGGACTCTCACCCTGAAGGAATGAAGGGCCCGGTATATAAAGGGGCCGACAGAGAGGTCGGCACCGCTACTCTAACGTCGCTTCTACTACCTACCTACTATAACTAAGCGTACCTACTGACCCTACGTCGTATCTACGTGTGGTCCCAGCTACGGGTAAGCACTACATTTACTGCGTTAGCGTACTGCCCATCTCTCTACCTGCTAGCTGAGGCCGGCTGACGCCGCCTGCCTGACTCTTTTGGTTGTGGCTCTCCTAATGCTGCTTTCTTTCAGGTTCCAGGTTTACCTTAAGCTCCGGGCTACACTACCTAGACCGCTACACCTGCTGCATCGCCTTCGGCGTCACCTCTGCCGAAGAGTCTGGCCTGCCTCGCTCATCGCACACACACCGCCGGCACCTGCCAGCTGAGCCAACGGCCTGCGAGGATCTGCCGCTACGCGCAGCCCTTCGAGCAACCTGCCATGCACACTACCGGAGATAACAGCGTGGGAGACTGCAGCTCTTAGTGTTCAGGCCAGTGTCGTGTTGTTGGTTGGTCATACTCGGCATAGGAAGCGAGGCAATACTCAGCAAATAAACGCATCTAGATCCTCTACTGCGTTTTACTACCTGAACCCGTTACAATGTGTCAACGTCGAAGTATGTGGCAACTTAGGCGACAATAAGGCCGCCCTCACATTGGGCGTCAACGTCGACGCAGCTGCACCTCAGCGTCGACACCGCGTAGACGCTGCGGTGCCGTCGCGTCTACGTCGCGTCTGCCGAGCGTTCTTCAAAAGACGAAAGCGTTCTCAAAGGACGCTTGGCTAGACGCCGCGTAGACGCCGAGCTGCCGTTGCGTTGACGCCAACGACACCCCAGCCTACTAGACGGCAGACGTAAGGCGAACACTTTCTGACAACACGTTAGACTTATACGTCTTACATAAGACCAATCCCAACACTAGTTATGAATTATGACGTACCGCAAATTTGAACTAGCCAATTAGAATGCATTTTTGTAGCCCCCTTCGCCCCGCATACCTCACCGCTTTGACAGAATTATTTGTTTGTAGAATTGAAAACATTAGGTGTCTAGTAGGTTGGGTTGTCGTTGGTTGATGCTGACGCCCATTGAGGGCTTTGTAGCAGAATACCAATTGTGTGCCAATTCAAAAGCAAATCGCATTTCATTCGTAATACAGTGTCGGTGTCTGCCAAAATACGAGAATCGGCCTTCTGGTCCCAAACTAGACAGGGTCTTTCTCAGATACCTAACTGCAAAACATAATAACGTGATTTTTTATACATACATTATTTTAGAAAATTACATCAAGACACTCTAAAACAGCGGCGATAGCCTAGTGGTTTACGTAACAGACTGCCGAGACGATGGTCTCGGGTTCGATCCCCAATAACCCCGGGCACTCACCTCTGACTTGTCGAAGTTTAGTCATGTGTGTATTAAAAATGCTAATTATCGTTCGCATAATAACGGGCCCGGTAACTGGCTAGTGTGGGTGTGTAATACACGTCTACCTTATCCCTTCGGGTATAAAAGGCGTCAATCAAAGATTTTTACGGGCTGAAAAAAAGAAGATTTTTGCGGCGTTGCAGTTAGGGTCACTAACCTCTTGATCAACAATCCAGTGAGAGGGATGTATAGATGTATAATATGGATATATAATATGTATGATTAATTATTAAACGCGTCTTTGTGAATATCTCGCACTAGATCAATTTCCGTGATCTCGACTGACCTACAAACATTTCCCATATACATGTAGGTATAGGACAATAAATTCTATGATCTATAAATAGATACTGTAAGTCTGGAGGGTCTTTGTGTCCGTTGTATAGATGTCCCAAAAATCCTCCACAACAAAGAGAATATTTTAGTCAGCAGATAAGAATACTATATTTATCGAAAATAGACTAAACAAATAATGATAATAATAGAGATGTCCCGATATTGACAGTTTGTTTACCTACATTGGTACGTTTTGAGTGCGTAGGTACTAGTTGGATATATTTTTTTTTCATGTCATTGGAGGATAGTTTTTTATTAGGTAAATAACTTAATTTGGAACATAATAATAAAACATAATTTTGTAACTGAAGCTTAATCTAATCTAACCTAATCTAATACAAAAAAACATAAAACAAATCTAAAAGTGAAAATATTTACAAGGTTTAGGCGTCGTAAAATGCCTCCGCATCAATGTTATCGGGTAACGTGTCCAGAAGGCTGGCAGCATTGCCACGCTGGATGGCAATGCTGATTCTTTGAGCAAAGAATAAACCAGACTTCTGGTCACGTGAGACGTCGATTAATCGTTTAGAAATTTCCCGGAATAGAGAACGAGCGCTCGGACCCCATGAGCCTAGCGTTTCCACCCCAAACGGCTCAAATACGTAATTACTCACTAAATTACAGTATTTGCGCCGTTTGAAGGTTTCCGCAGTTGCAGCAGCAGCGCCGGCATGGCTTACGGTGCTTGGAACATGTGATGGCGCGAGGGTGTCTACGCAGGTTGCGTCCCACACCAAAGGCCTACCCATTTTCCAAGGCAACAATGACATACCATCAGGTCTCTTACCGTCGTCACGTACCAAACCATTTGGTTCAAGTACAGCTGGTACGCCAGACGCGACAAGAGCACGACGGATTATGTCATATAGATGGGCATGACGAGGAATTCTACCAGCGCTTCTGCTGCAAGATAGACCATGGTGTCCGAGGCTATCGACGTCTTCTCCACAATGACATCGATGCGGAGAAACACACGGAGCAACTAAACGTAGTTATTATTATCTATGATAAACCACTTCAGCTGGCCCGGAGAGCTATGTCGGTGACTTTGGTTCTCCTGCGGATCTCCTTATTTCTGATTCGATCCGAATAGCCAGGCTGAAGTGGCAATGGGCAGGGCACATAGCGCTAAGAACCGATTGACGTTGGGGCAGGCGGGTTCTTGAGTGGCAACCACGTACCGGACGACGCAGCAAGGGTAGGCCTCCCGCAAGGTGGACCAACGATCTGGTTATGATCGTGGGAAGCGGTTGGATGCCGGCGGCTTAAAGTCGGTCTGTGTGGAGAACCTTGGAGGAGGTCTATGTCCAGCAGTGGACGTCTCTAGGTTGATATGATTGATTGATGATAAACCGGAATTTTTTTTGCAGATACAGGGTGTTGATTTGCATTTGCAAAATATTTTAAGGCTTGAATATACTAGGTACTATATCTGAATACAAATAAGTACATTAAAAAATAGTCACTAATAATGAAATAATATTTCGTTATCATACACTTTGAAAATTAACTCGGTGTATTGACCACCGCCGCCGCTCAGCTGATCACCATTACCGATGCCTAACACACACAAGCATACGTACCTACAGTGACTGCGCGATACAGTTTTATTCTGCACGGTTCAACAGTTTATTCTGATTTACCATCTTAGTAACATTTAGTGAAAATAGGGTCTTATAGCAACGCACACTGTTTAAAATAATTTTAGATGAACAATATTAATTTACTTACCAAAACTTCACTGATGCTCTTGAGTGGACCTATAAGATTAGACTCATAATTTTGGCCAAAATAACAAGCAAATCGTTATAAATACCACTACTCGAGGTCCAGTTCGGCGTTCTTCTTCAGAACACGATGCACGTTGGCGGATTCACAAAAGTTTTACAATGTTCAGTATGTTACAAATGTTCAATAGTTCACAAGTTTGACTTTTATCACAATGTACCGGTGCCGGTTATAGATCAACGAAGCGGCATTCAAGCGGGTTCCAAATTTTTACGATATCACAAAGGCACGCGATTACAAGAGACCGCGTGGACAACTTATTTACCGGGAAACCGACAATGAACGAATGGATTGACAGTTCATAGTGTGACCATAGTCAAAATTTACAATAGACTAAACAAAACGTTACTAAACCGATATTATCGATTAAGCTTATCATAAAAACTATTTCTATTTCAAACAAGTATCCTGTCTATATTGTATTATTAACATAATATTATTAATAATATAACTTTATTCTAGAACTGAATATACTATGTTAAAAGTGCTAGGTACATCTGAATATAAGTGAAGTACGTATTTGGAGGTTTTATTTTAAAGTAGGTACTTGACAACAAATCGGCATGTTTGGTGATTTATATTTGATTTCACACCGTATAGCAAAGTAAAATAATCTTGAGCAACAAATATAGATTTTTCATATATTTAATGTTGTTTATGGTCATGTTGCAATGGCAATTACCAATTTAAAATTAAATATACGTAGATAGGGAACAGTTCTTTACAAGAAGCTCATTTAAACTACTTATACTGAATTTAATTGCAACCATCAATTGAGATAATCTGTTTGGCGACACGGAGAAAACTATCATCGACTTTTAAAGATCAAATCATCATCATCATCGCCACGGTCCAAGGCCATTGCCGCGGAGCCTAGGGTCCGCTTTTCTACTTTATCTACACTTCGAACGATCTTCGGCACCCTTTTAAAGATCAAATGTTGTATCCAAATAAGACCTAAAGCTGCCACAAACAAAATTCCTGAAACTGGCATCCGTAGAGGGTCTACGCACGTAGATACACTAGAAGGCTTATTGTGAATATGACGGTTCTCGTCGCAGGTAGGTACCCTTTATGAAGCAAGGTTTTATTCATTTCTACTAATCCCAATTAACGTATATGGTGTATTTTACAACACGTCGTTTTCACCTTCCCTTAACAGACGACCGGGTGAGAGCAGCAGAGCACAATTTTGGAACATCGGACCGAAAACTGCCTGTTAAACGCAATTTGAGGCATGATACTGCCTTTATCTACGCAGTTTCAAACCTTAAACTGATCTAAGCTTCGAAACATATTTCTCATAATAGACATTTTAAACTGATCTTTGATACCTATAACGATTCGAATTTATTCACTATTCAATTAAATTTAGATAAAAACATCTAAAGTAGGTACATAAAAGGTGCATGTTCTATCCTTTCTTGCAAAACGTAATTTGTATGACGCAGCTGCAGATTAAAGTGAAGATAGATTAAACGACGTCACAATGTCAGGTTGCTCTCTCTCTCTCTGTGTCTGATTAGCAATGTTAAAATGCTTGTAATTAACTTATTTTCAAGCTATGTTCTTCTTTTATATTACTACATAGTATAAAACACAGTCTGTCTTCTGTCTGTCTGTCCCTATGTATGCTTAAATCTTAAAAACTACGCAACGGATTTTAATGCGGTTTTTTTAATAGATAGAATGATTCAAAAGGAAGGTTTTTGTGTAAAATTGATGCGTGCGAAGCTGCTGGCGACGTCTAGTCCGGTATAATTTTGTTATTTTCAGTTCATGAATATTTTTTTTGTCAACATTATTTTTCCTTTACAGCCCTTTGCAGTCCAATACTAGACTTAAGCTTCTACTAATTTACTTCCTAGGTCAAAAAGAGGATTTAAACTACTATACCACGCACGCCATACGGGTTGGTAGAGTGTTCAATGTCGAGTTTTCCATATCTTCGCAAAGATAATATTTTCTTCGTGTAGTTTTCTTATTCGCCTTTTACGATGGCCACAGAATTAAATGAGGTAGTGACATGCCTTTTGCAATATATTATCGATCAAGATAGCAATATTTTCTTGCTATAATCTGTAACTTCACTATTCAAATATTAGTTACTTATACATTATTCATATCACCAAGTTTACATACGATTTCCCTAAAACAATTTCCTCCAGTATAAAATAACCGAAATTCTTCAGAAATAATCCTCCAATTTCGCACATACATGCAAAATGTACGTATTTTGAGTGTAAATTATCACAAAGAGATCGATACGCACGCACGTTCATATTACATAGGCATCCATTATACTCCGTAGATACTTATATCTGATATCAAATAATAATTGTTATCGGTTCTCGGTATAGTGGGACGAAATCTCATGTTATGACGTAGGGGATTCATCTTACAAGGTTTTCGTATTTTCGTAGTGAAATATCAATTCGTGAGTTGTACCGAAGTTATTTAGAGAAATTCATCATATGTCGGAAGATATTACAAGACTTAAATAAGTATATACGTATAGTAGTAAAATATGTATATACATAAACACAATTTATTTAAACCCCAAACCAAACAGATGGTGTTATAAGTTCTGTCTGTAGGTCTTTATGTCTGCCTGTGGCACTTTAGCTCCTAGACGAACGATACAATTTATTTTGCCTATCATACAATTTATTCTTCTTTAAAAACTAACATAATCGAGATGGTTATTCGCTACAATTTATGAAAGACTGTGTTGCGAGTTACATGTATAGTTTTCCCCTCTTTTGTTCCTAGTTTTTTATTGGTAGGTTAATTTTAGGTTTACTTTTTATGTAAATACGCTGGTTTTACTCAAAAGGTTTAAAAATCTTGTTGTATTCCTGAATATAAAATTACATTAATAAAAATAAATGTTTATGAGTCTGACATTGCCATTATTAGACTAGCAGTGATAGTTTAGTGGAGAGACCGACAGACTGCTACGCAGAGAACGAAAAATCATTTATGCGCGCGCTTAAACACGACGCCCTCTGCTTTGCAGTCCGTTGGTCTCTCCACCAGGCTATCCCTGCTTGTTCACTATGTGTGATTCACAAATTACTGATTTGAGTATGCTTTACTTTCCTTTATATCCGTCAGTTGCATAGTTTTACAGTTATATAGGATTTATTTATAGTGCATACATTGGTGTGCGCCTTAAACGAGAAACAAGAGAAATAAGAAGCAATCGGTACACCAGGTTATTACCGACAATTACAATTACTGGAAAACTCAATGACTAACTATTAAATATCGTAAATTATTTACGTACATTTGGCACAAAATTATGACGTTATCACTACGTACAGATTTGCATCATGCATGCAATTCTTAGCTTGCACGTCTTACCCGCATCTATAGGCGTTACTTTGATCGTACATGATCTACGATTTCACGTGACGTCAATCGTAGATCATTTTCAGACATTTTAACGTGACGTATCGTGATGACGTGTGCGTCATCACGATACGTCACGTTAAAATGTCTGAATGTGACACACCTCGTCTCACCTCGTAATAGATAATATGGATGTGATTGACGTATGTTAGTAGGTACTGAATCACGAATTGGCTTTGCTTTGCGTTAATGCTGAAGTACAAATTAAAGGCCTAACACTTTCAAAATAAATTGAAGTGGAGGTACATTCAACTCCACCCACTACTTTGTACTTGAAAGGTAAGTACTCGAAATATGAAACGCAGTAATCGCATGCACCCGCTACCCTACGTCTGGCAGCCATCGAAACGTAAAAAAGATCTAGTTTATCCATATAAGCTACTGTTGAACTCTGTTTGAAATACGGGCCTGTTATCTTATCTTATAAGATGTACCCAATTATCGTCTGATCTATGCAGAGATAGGAGATTGTTACCAACACGATGAAGGTGACGGTTGTTTTGACTTCGCCCACGTCAGCGACAGAGTGACGTAGATGCCGCCAAAGCATAATAATTCATCAAAATGTCACAAACTTGTGATTAAATGAAACATATATTACCTACACTAGGTTTATATGATACCATTTTTTTTATCTTTTTATACAGCAACTTTGCCGCCAATTTCAAAAAGTACATTGGGCGATGTATCGGTCAACAGCGGCTAAACAAGTCGACATAGAGGCAAACAGGCGAAGACTTGTTGCTGAACTTGACCAGGTTTTGAACAGAGTCTCGCAGTAGGGTTCTGAGAGTCGAGTGGTCCAGTTTAACACCAAGTAAAACACAAGCGTGTGCATTCTCAGCAAAAGTCTCCATTTCCCAACCCTCTTTTCTGGTCACTCCGCTACCGTTAGGGTGCTTGTACACGGTGCATGTAGCTGGAGCATGTAAAGGTGCGGGTTACACGCGCGAGTAATATGCGCAAGCTACTTGATCAAGTAACTCGCTTGTACTTGTACATGGTTCTAATAATTGGAGCAAATAAAGACACGGGCTACTTGCGCAAGCTGTATGTACAAGTTATTTGTTCGTGGTCAAGAGCTACATGTGCATGCTATTCGCGCCGTAGCTTTATGATTTGAATCGCGTCAAAATGTCTCGACGAACGTTAATTCTTTTATAATAATATGATAAAAATGTCATTTTAACAAGTAACATGCGCGAGTGACCCGCGCGCGCCGCAGAGCACGCGAATTAGTTGCGCGGGTGACTCGCTTTGGTACATGCTCGCGTCGCTGGACCCGCACATGTTTTTAAACGATATGTTTACGGTGCATGTAACCCGCGCACGTGCCTCAACATGCTCAAGCTACATGCATCGTGTACAAGCACTCTTACAAGACAGTCTCGATATCCTTGGTATGGACATACGCCATAATCTCAACCAAAGGAACTACATTGAGGGTGTCATTAAAACAGAATGTCGTAAACTCGGAGTCTTGAACAGGGTGAGGAAGTTTTTCAAAAACTTCCTCACCCACACAACTGTGTCTGCTAAACAAGACTCTGGTTCGGTCTTGCATTGAACACTGCTCTCAGCTCTGTAATGGCTCCGCTCAGTACCTATCTGAGCGGATTCCTACGACAAGTTGCAACGGCGTGCTGTCTGTATCCTTGGGGATCCTGATGACTGACGGTTCCCCGCCCGCCCTATTGCCTCGCCACCGCCCAAGCGAAAAATGTTTGCATAACCACTAACTATAGCAGACTTTTAATACTGTTGTTTCATTAATATGCTAATTCTAATAGTGTTTTGATGAGTGTCACTTCGTGCGTGGACCATTGATAACGAACTATTAACGACGAGGAAAGTAAATCGTTTTGTGGTTATGTCGCTGTGCCTGGCTCCGCGGGTACCGAGCAATGCGCTTCCATAATAAAGTTTTAATGCGAAAAACAAAATTCAGAAATTAATTTCCGCTCGGGAATTCAGTGGTAACTAAAATGTGTTTGTGACCGTGTGCTGAAAAGTTTTAATCCAAAAAGTGCGCGAGTTGTGAAAACACTCTGTTGTAAATTCGTGCACATACTGGTAATTACCGCGAAATCGTATTGAATGTATTTGAAAAGAGATTCTGTGAAAAGGATTCATACATTCTGGATATTAATTATTGATCCATGGTTCACAGATATATAAAATGTACAGTTAACAGTGATATGTATAGGAGTTTCAGCTTCTCGTATCAGAGCTATGTCTACGAAACCAATAAGAACAATGAAAATAATGTCAGCCAGAGGGAACATAATAACATTATCGTTTGGTTGTTCATCTCTCCCCTGCGTTAGGATCGATAGATCAGCGTTAAAACAGCGAAGTAGCAATAAGCCAAATCTAATTTAAATTTCATTGCAACAGTTATCGATTCCTTGTCACTTGAAATGTCTTGTTAGATAGTTTGAAACTTAGTTATGTATTTACCTATCTAAAGGTAATTTCTACATGCTCAAGGTTGTAGAAATTACCTTCAGCTAGGATATTTTGATTTTAAGTTATGTCAGCTATCATTTGAACGCTATGTAGCTTTAGTAAAATTTAAACATATTTTATTGACATTCTGCCAAAAAAATGACAAAGTATGTACCTATTTCTGAAAATAAATACCATGTTACGTATTATTGTTATTTACTACCGGCCGTAAAGTTACTGATGATCGAATAGAATTGAGCCTAGATCGTAAATTGAACAGTGTCAAACTATGTGTCAACGTCGAACTATATGGCACGGTAGTAGAGCCTTGCTGATTTCAGCATGAATAGGTCGGCTCGACCGGGGAAGTACTACCCTCTCACAGAAAATCGACGTAAAGTAACAGTACCTAAACTGTTGCGTTTCGTTCGGTGAGTGAGAGTGCCGGAGGCCCTATCCCCTATACCTTCTCCCTCATCCCACTCCGTATCCTATCCCTTTTCCCAACCCCAAAGGGCGGCAACGAACTTGTGGCTCTTGTGGTGTTGCTTGTGTCCATGGACGGCGGTAATTGCTTAGGCGATCCGTCTGCTCGTTTGCCGCCTATTATTATATTTAAAAAAACTTATGCGATAATAAGGCCGCCCTCACATTGGACGTCTACGTCAACGCAGCTGCACCTCAGCGTCAACGCCACGTAGACACTGCGGTGCCGCCGCGTCTACGTCGCGTCTGCCGAGCGTTCTTCAAAAGACGAAAGCGTTCTCAAAGAACGCTCGGCTCGGCAAATGCCGCGTAGACGCCGAGTAGCCGCTGCGTTGACACTGACGCCCATTTAGGCTGCCTTCACACTAGCGTTTGTTCAGCGTAGGCGTTCGATGAACGTATGCGCAGACGTGAACTATATGGCACGGTGGTAGAGCCTTGCTGATTTCAGCATGAATGGGCCGGCTCGACCGGAGAAGTACTACCCTCTCACAGAAAATCGACGTAAAATAACAGTACCTAACTGTTGCGTTTCTTTCGGTGAGTGAGAGTGCCGGCGGCCCTATCCCCTATTCCTTCTCCCTCATCTCACTCCTTATCCTAACCTTTTTCCGAACCCCAAGGGGCGGCAACGCACTTGTGACTCCTGTGGTATTGCTTGTGTAATTGCTTACCATCTGGCGATCCGTGAGCTCGTTTGCCGCCTATTATTATAAAAAAAACTAAGGCGATAATAAGGCCGCCCTCACATTGGGCTTCAACGTTAACGCAGCTGCACCTCAGCGTCGACGCCACGTAGACGCTGCGGTGCCGCCGCGTCTACGTCGCGTCTGCCGAGCGTTCTTCAAATGACGAAAGCGTTCTCAAAGAACGCTCGGCTAGACGACGCGTAGACCCCGAGTTGCCGCTGCGTTGACGCAGACGCCCATTGAGGGCTTTGTAGCAGAATACCAATTGTGTGCCAATTCAAAATCAAATCGCATTTCATTCGAAATACAGTGTCGGTGTCTGCCAAAATACGAGAATCAGCCTTCTGGTCCAAACTTGACAGGGTCTTTCTCACATACCTAACTGGAAAAAATAATAACGACTTCATTATTTTAGAAAAATGACATCAAGACACGCAAAAACAACTGCGACAGCCTAGTGGTGTACGTTACGGACTGCCGAGACGATGGTCTCAGGTTCGATCCCCAGTAACCCCGGGCACTCACCTCTGAATCGTCGAAGTTTAGTCATGTGTGTATTAAAAATGCTAATTATCACTCGCATAGTAACGTGCCTGGTATATGTCAATTGGCTCGCCCCCTAGTACATGGGATCGAAACATAACTGGCAGGTGTGGGTGTGTAATATACCTCTGCCTTACCCCTTCGAGTATAAAAGGCGTCAATCAAAGATTTTTCCGGGCTGGAAATCGCACCCACGATCTGCGGCGTAGCAGTTAGGGTCACTAACCTCTTGATCAACAATCCAGTGAGAGTCACTAGATGTATAGATATATAATAGGTATAATTATTAAACGCGTCTTTGTGAATATCTCGAACTAGATCAATTTCCGTGATCTCGACTGACCTACAAACATTTTCCATATACATGTAGGTATAGGACAATAAATTCTATGATCTATAAATAGATACTGTAAGTCTGCAGGTTATTTGTGTCCGTTGTATGGATGTCCCGAAAATCCTCCACGACAAAGAGAATATATTTTGTCAGCAGATAAGAATACTATTTTTATCGAAAATAGACTAAACAAATAATGATAATAATAGAGATGTCCCGATAGTGACAGTTTGTTTATCTACATTGGTATGTTCTGAGTGCGTAGGTACTAGTTGGATATATTTCTTTTTCATGTCATTGGAGGATAGTTATTGTTATCTACTGATAAACCAGACATGAGACATGTTTTAGGTGTGTAACATGCGCCTACTTTTGCAGATATAGGTCGAACTTTATGCTAAACCTATATGTGAAAAAAAATTAAATCTGAATAAATGTGTACATTACTTGACAGCAAATCGCCGAGATTGGTGATTTATATCTGATTTCACACCGTATAGCTAAGTGGATTTAAAACAATCTGTGAGCAGCAAATATAGATTTTTCATATATTTAATGTTGTTTATGGTCATGTTGCAATGGCAATTTTACCAATTTAAAATATACGTAGATAGGGAACAGTTCTTTACAAGAAGACTGAATTTAATTGCAACCATCAATTGAGATAATCTGTTTGGCGACACGGCGAAAATTATCATCGACTTTTAAAGATCAAATCATCATCATCATCGCCTCGGTCCAAGGCCATCGCTGCGGAGCCAAGGGTCCGCTTTTCTACTTTATCTCCACTTCGAACGATCTTCGGCACCGTTTTTAACGACCAAATGTTGTATCCAAATAAGACCTAAAGCTGCCATAAACAAAATTACTGAAACTGGTCCGTAGAGGGTCTACGCACGTAGATACACTAGAAAGCTTATTGTGAATATGACGGTTCTCGTCGCAGGTAGGTACCCTTTATGAAGCAAGGTTTTATTCATTTCTATTAATCCCAATTAACGTATATGGTGTATTTTACAACCCGTCGTTTTCACCTTCCCTTAACAGACGACCGGGTGAGAGCAGCAGAGCACAATTTTGAAGCATCGGACCGAAAACTGCCTGTTAAACGCAATTTGAGGCATGATACTGCCTTTATCTACGCAGTTTCAAACCTTAAACTGATCTAAGCTTCGAAACATATTTCTCATAATAGACATTTTAAACTGATCTTTGATATAACAATTCGAATTTATTCACTATTCAATTAAATTTAGATAAAAACATCTAAAGTAGGTACATAAAAGGTGCATGTTCTATCCTTTCTTGCAAAACGTAATTTGTATGACGCAACTGCAGATTAAAGTGAAGATAGATTAAACGACGTCACAATGTCAGGTTGCTCTCTCTGTGTCTGATTAGCAATATTAAAATGCTTGTAATTAACTTATTTTCAAGCTATGTTCTTCTTTTATATTACTACATAGTATAAAACACAGTCTGTCTTCTGTCTGTCTGTCCCTATGTATCCTTAAATCTTAAAAACTACGCAATGGATTTTAATGCGGTTTTTTTAATAGATAGAATGATTCAAAAGGAAGGTTTTTATGTATAATTGATGCGTGCGAAGCTGCCGGCGACGTCTAGTCTGGTATAATTTTGTTATTTTCCGTTTATGATTTTTTTTTGTCAACATCCTTTTTCCCTTACAGCCTTTTACTTTCTACTTATTTACTTCCTAGGTCAAAAAGAGGATTTAGCCTACTACACCACGCGCGCCATACGAGTCGGTAGAGTGTTCAATGTCGAGTCTTCCATATCTTCGCAAAGATACTATTTTCTTTGTGTAGTTTTATTAGTCACCTCTTGCAACGTCCACGGAATTAAATGATATACTGACATGCCTTTTGCAATATATTATCGATCAATATAGCAATATTTTCTTGCTACAAACTGTAACTTCACTATTCAAATACTACTTACTTTACATTATTCATATCACCAAGTTTACATACGATTTCCCTAAAACAATTTCCTCAAGCATAAAATAACCAAAATTCCTCAGAAATAATCCTCCAATTTCGCACATACATGCAAATGTACGTATTTTGAGTGTAAATTATCGCAAAGAGATCGATACACACGCACGCTCATATTACATAGGCATCCATTATACCTCGTAGATACGTATATCTGATATCAAATAATAATTGTTATCGGTTCTCGGTATAGTGGGACGAAATCTCATGTTATGACGAAGGAAATTCATCTTACAAGGTTTTCGTATTTTCGTAGTGAAATGTCAATGTTCGTGAGTGGAACCGCAAACTTCATGTTATTTAGAGAAATTCATCTTATGTCGGAAGATTTTACAAGACTTAAAGAATCCTACTAATATTATAAATGTGAAAGTTTGTGAAGATGTATGTATGGATGTTTGTTACTCTTTCACGCAAAAACTACTGAACGGATTTGGATGAAACTTTACAGTAATATAGTTTATACATCAGAATAACACATAGGCTACAATTAATAAAGATTTTGTATAATGTTGCCATAATATAAGGAAAAGTATCAACTAAGTCGGCAAAAATCCTAGGCTCTGAAAGCTATTAATTGGAATTTTACTCCCTTCCTGATGACAGATTGATCTGATTTTTGGTATTCACCCATATTGTCATCAAGATTCAGATAATTTAAATGATTGTAAATTCAAGATGGCCGCCGATACAAAATGACGGATCACATATTACTTCACAACAACCTCAATATGGGTATCAAATGAAAGGGCTTGATTGGTAGAATAGAGCTCACAATGAAAAATCCAAGATGGCCGCCGCCACAAAATGGCGGATTACTTATTTTCCACAAATACTTCAATATGGGTATCAAATGAAAGGACTTGATTCGTAGAATTGAGCTCACTATGAAAAATCCAAGATGGCTGTCGCTGCAAAATGGCGGATTACTTAATTTCCACAAATACCTCAGTATGTGTATCGAATGATAGGGCTTGATTGGTAGAATACGGCTCACTATAAAAAATCTAAGATGGCTGCCGCCACAAAATGGTTGTTTTAATATTTTCCACAAATACCTCAATATGGGTATCAAATGAAAGGGTTTGATTGGTAGAATAGAGCTCACTATGAAAAATTTAAGATGGCGGCCACCACAAAATGGCGGATTACGTATTTTCCACAAATACCTCAATATGAGTATCGAACGACAGGGCCTGATTGGTAGAAAAGGGATCACTATGAAAAGAGAATGAGAAGTATCAACTAATAACAAAACTAAACAATTGAAAATAAAATTAACACATTAATAAAAAATGTTTTGGGCGGAGCGTATCCAGAGTAAACATTATGATAGAAATTTCACTTGCCCAACGATTTTAAATGTGTCTGATCAATACCCAAGATTGATGAGAACATTAGTGCGATCTGGTAGCTAGGACTTACCGAATTAATTTTTAGCTTTTAGTACATAACCTAACTACATAATTTTTATTGTAATAAAAATACAAACAGTATAACATAAAAAAAATATTTATGTTTTTTACAATGCTCATTCTAGAGTAGTTATCAATTTGTTTTCAAAATCCATAATGTATTGCCTTCAGT
The DNA here is from genome assembly GCA_944739405.2 of Euclidia mi. NCBI lineage: Eukaryota > Metazoa > Arthropoda > Insecta > Lepidoptera > Erebidae > Euclidia > Euclidia mi. The sequence continues at coordinate 27,324,034 of OX123197.2, forward strand.
ATTTAATGTAGATGAACTTTGTCTTTTACAGTAAGTAGTTTGGACGAATAGTTTAAAAGTTATCACGATTATATTTGACCTAAGCGCAGCGTTATGAAAAGCGCTTACTATTAATTGGCGCGCTTAAGCGCAGCGGGGTAGAGGAGCGGTCTGATCATGTACTTTGTGGTAATGCTTTCAGTTTTTATTTTTGCTGCTGTTCTATTCAGTAGGTATATAAGCTCTTCATAACTTCAATAATATACCTACACAATGAAAACAAAAGTAATTTTAAGTACTATCTGTTTATATGTATGCTACACGGCTAATGTGCAGATCCGTTTGTAATGAAATTTGATATGGATAGTCTGAAACCTGGGGAAGTACAAAGGCTACTCTTTATTTAAATTTCATGCGGGCGAAGCCGCGGGAAAAAGCTAGTTAGGTATATACGTACGTATACACATTTTATTGAATCCCTGACCAACTGATGAACCGCTGATCATACAATTTACTATAGTTTAAAAACCAATGTAAACGAAATGGTCCTTCGCTACAATTTATGAAGAACTGTCTAGCGGGTTACTCAATATTTTTAATGTTTTATTTACAAGTGTGATACAGCCATTATTAGACTGACAGCAGCGATAGCTTAGCGGAGAGACCGACAGACTGCTACGCAGAGAGCGAAAAATCATTGATGCGCGCCGTTAAACCCGACGCCCTCTGATTTGAGTATGCTTTCCTTTTCTTTATGTCCGTCAGTTGCATAGTTTTACAGCTATATAGGATTTATTCGCGTGTGCGCCTTAAACGAGAAACAAGAGAAATAAGAACAATCGGTACACCAGGATATTACCGACAATTACAATTACTGGAAAACCAAATGACGCTTACTATTAAATATCGTAAATTTATTCATAGTGTATACATTGGTGTGCGCCTTAAACGAGAAACAAGAGAAATAAGGGTGCTTGTACACGGTGCATGTAGCTTGAGCATGTTGAGGCACTTGCGCGGGTTATATGCACCGTAAACATATCGTTTAAAAAATTGTGCGGGTCCAGCGACTCGAGCATGTACCAAAGCGAGCCACCCGCGCAAGTAATTCGCGTGCTCTGCGGCGCGCGCGGGTCACTCGCGCATGTTACTTGTTAAAATTACATTTTAAACATATGATTTTAAAAGAATTTTCGTTCGTTGAGATATTTTGACGCGATTTAAGTTATAAAGCTACCGCGCGAATAGCATGCACATGTACCTAGCTCTTGATTACGAACAAATAACTTGTACACACAGCTTGCGCAAGTAGCCCGTGTCTTTACTTGCTCCAGTTATTTGCACCACGAACAAGTACAAGCGAGTAACTTGAACAAGTAGCTTGCGCATATTACTCACGCATGTAACCCGCACCTTTACTTGCTCCAGTTACATGCACCGTGTACAAGCACCCTAAGAAGCAATCGGTACACCAGGATATTACCGACAATTACAATTACTGGAAAACCCGATGACGCTTACGATTAAATATCGTTAATTATTTGCGGATATTTGGCACAAAATTATGACGTTATCACTACGTACAGGTTTGCATCATGCATACAATTCTTAGCTGGCACGTCTTACCCGTGTGTGTGTGTGGGTGCTACTTTGATCGTACATGATCTACGATTATGTCACACGTCATCACGATACGTCACGTTAAAATGTCTGAATGTGACACATCTCGTCTCACCTCGTAATAGATATGGATGCATTATGGATGTGATTGACGTATGTGCATACTAAATCACGAATTGGTTTTGCTAAAATGTTGTTACTGATTGTATTTTTTTTAGTGGAATATGGGTATTGGTTGAATCAACTATTTGTGTGTGTAGTGAGACTCCGGATAATCTTACTTGCAACTTGAGAAGTGCTAGCAACATATGCTAGCTTTACTGCTTGCGTGTATGTAAGGGCTACGTTTAATGGTCTAAAACTTGCAAGTTATTTTTTTTCGTACTATTTCATGAAACAAAATACACACAACTAATAAATAAGTACAGACACAGTGCCAGTAGCAGTGTCTCCGAAACTCCTTTGTCAGTGTCCCTAAAATGGTACTAGCAGTTCAACCACTGTGGCGTGGCGTCTTGAGCTACAAAAGAGAGCTGTTTTAAACTATCACTGGTTTAAGCCATGGAATATCGCTATCTATTTGGGTTGCGGAAGTTGCCGACGCTCTGTGAAAATGCTAACATACTGAACTTGAGTCACTCTGCATAGCAGTCTAATAGTGTCTTCACTAGGCTATTGCTGCCTTATTAAATAAGATTACTATGTTCATTAACTCAATTACTCCTATGTTTGTTTTGCAAATTAAATTGAGGTGAAGATATATACATTCAACTTCACAAAAAGTAAGGACTAAACAAAAAGTTTATAAATCAAATTCTAAGTCATCATCATAAAAGAAACCGCGTTTTATCCGATACTAATAAAGGCACTATTTTTATTAGAAAATTAAGTACATGAAGCGTAAAGTCATCGCATGCACCCGGTATATAAACCAGGCAGCCATCGAAACAAAAAAAATATTTAGTTTATCCATATCAGCTACTGTTGAACTCTGTTTAAAGCACGCAGCCTGTTATCTTATCTTATAGGATGTACCCGATTATCGTCTGATCTATCCAGAGATAGGAGATTCTTACCAACACGGTGAAGGTGACGGTTGTTTTCGATTGTTTTGACGTTGCCCACGTCAGCGACAGAGTGACGTAGACGCCGCCAAAGCATGTCAATAATTCATCAAAAATGTCACAAATAAGTGTTTAAATGAACCAGATATCACCTACACAAGGTTTAAGCCTAGCAACTTTGTCACCAGGTCATCCAGCGGCTAAGCAATTCGACAATGAAGCAAATAGGCGAAGACTTGTCGCTAAACCTGAGCAGGTTTTGAACAGAGTCTTACAGTGGGGTTCTAAGAACCTGGTGGAGTTTAATGCCAAGAAAACACAGGCGTGTGTATTCTACGCAAAAATGTCTCGATTCCTTACCCAGCCCTCTCTTCTGGACGCTCCACTACCGTTACAAGCCAGTCTCGATATCCTTGGTATGGACATACGCCATAATCTCAACCAAAGGAACTACATGGAGGGTGTCATTAAAACAGCATGTCGTAAACTCGGAGTCCTGAACAGGGTGAGAAGGTTTTTCACGCCGAAGCAGTTGTGTCTGCTATAAGACTCAGATTCGGTCTTGCGTTGAATACTGCTCTCAACTCTTGAATGGCTCCGCTCAGTCCCTCGACGGGTTGCAGCGGCGTGTTGTCCATATCATTGGGGATCCTGACGAGTAACGGCTCCCCGCCCGCCCTATCGCCTCGCCACTGCCCAAGCGAAAAATGTTTGCATAACCACTAACTATAGCTGACTTTTAATACTGTTGTTTCATTAATATGCTAATTCTAATAGTGTTTTGATGAGTGTCACTTCGTGCGTGGACCATTGATAACGAACTTTTAACGACGTGGAAAGTAAATCGTTTTGTGGCTATGTCGTTGTGCCAGGCTTCGCGGGTACGGAGCAATGCGATTCCATAAAAAAGATTTTATGCGAAAAACAAAATTCTGAAATTAATTTCCGCTCGGGAATTCAGTGGTAACTAAAATGTGTTTGTGACCGTGTGCTGAAAAGTTTTAATCCAAAAAGTGTGCGAGTTGTGAAAGCAGTCTGTTGTAAATTCGTGCACATACTGGTAATTACTGCGAAATCGTATTGAATGTATTTGAAAAGAGATTCTGTGAAAAGGATTCATACATGCTGGATATTAATTAATTATTGATCCAAGGTTAACAGATACATAAACTGTACGGGTAACAGTGATATGTATAGGAGTTTCAGCTTCTCGTATCAGAGCTATGTCTATGAAACCCATAAGAACAATAAAAACAATGTCAGCCAGAGGGAACATAATAATATTATCGTTTGGTTGTTCATCTCTCCCCTGCGTTAGGATCAATAGATCAGCGTTAACACAGCGAAGTAGCAACAAGCCAAATCTAATTTAAATTTCATTGCAACAGTTATCGGTTCCTTGTCAGTTGAAATGTCTTGTTAGACAGTTTGAAACTTAGTTATGTATTTACCTGTCTGAAGGTAATTTCTACATACTCAAGGTTGTAGAAATTATCTTCAGGTAGGATATTTTGATTTTAGGTTATGTCAGCTATCATTTGAACGCTATGTAGCTTTAGTAAAATATAAACATATTTCATTGACATTCTGCCAAAAAAATGACAAGCTATGTATTTCTGAAAATAAATACCATGTTACGTATTATTGTTATTTACTACCAGCCGTAAAGTGATAATCGAATGGAATTGAGCCTAGATCGTAAATTGAACAGTGTCAAACTATGTGTCAACGTCGAACTATATGGCACGGCAGTAGAGCCTTGCTGATTTCAGCATGAATGGGCCGGCTCAACCGGGGAAGTACTACCCTCTCACAGAAAATCGACGTAAAGTAACAGTACCTAAACTGTTGCGTTCGTTCGGTGAGTGAGAGTGCCGGAGGCCCAATCCCCTATTTCTTCTCCCTCATCCCACTCCTTATCCTGTACCTTTTCCCAACCCCAAGGGGCGCCAACGCACTTGTGACTCCTGTGGTGTTACTTGTGTCCATGGGCGGCGGTAATTGCTTACCATCAGGCGATCCGTCTGCTCGTTTGCCGCCTATTATTATAAAAATACCTAAGGTGATAATAATGCTGCCCTCACATTGGGCGTCAACGTCTACGCAGCTGCACCTCAGCGTCGACGCCGCGTGCGCTGCGGTGCCGTCGCGGCTACGTCGCGTCTGCCGAGCGTTCTTCAAAACACGAAAGCATTCGCAAAGAATGCTCGGCTAGACGCCGCGTAGACCCCGAGTTGCCGCTGCGTTGACGCTGACGCCCATTGAGGGCTTTGTAGCAGAATACCAATTGTGTGCCAATTCAAAATCAAATCGCATTTCATTCGAAATATAGTGTCGGTGTCTGCCAAAATAAAAGAATCGGCCTTCTGGTCCCAAACTAGACAGGGTCTTTCTCAGATACCTAACTGCAAAACATAATAACGTATTTCTTATTACATACATTATTTTAGAAAAATTACATCAAGACACGCAAAAACAGCGGCGATAGCCTAGTGGTGTACGTAACGGATTGCTAGGACAATGGTCTCGGGTGCGATCCCCAGTAACCCCGGGCACTCACCTCTGACTCGTCGAAGTTTAGTCATGTGTGTATTAAAAATGCTAATTATCGCTCGCATAATAACGTGCCCGGTATATGGCAATAGGCTCACCCCCTATTAAATGGGATCGAAACATAACTGGCAAGTGTGGGTGTGTAATACACCTCTGCCTTACCCCTTTGGGTATAAAAGGCGTCAATCAAAGACTTTTCCGGGCTGGAAATCGCACCCACGATCTGCGGCGTAGCAGTTAGGGTCACTAACCTCTTGATCAACAATCCAGTGAGAGTCACTAGATGTATAGATGTATAATATGGATATATAATATGTATGATTAATTATTAAACGCGTCTTTGTGAATATCTCGAACTAGATCAATTTTCGTGATCTCGACTGACCTACAAACATTTCCCATATACATGTAGGTATAGGAATATAAATTCTATGATCTATAAATAGATACTGTAAGTCTACAGGTTCTTTGTGTCCGTTGTATGGATGTTCCAAAAATCCTCCACAACAAAAAGAATATTTTAGTCTGCAGATAAGAATACTATTTTTATCGAAAATAGACTAAACAAATTATGATAATAGTAGAGATGTCCCGATATTGACAGTTTGTTTACCTACATTGGTACGTTTTGAGTGCGTAGATACTGGTTGGATTTATTTCTTTTTCATGTCATCGGAGGATAGTTATTATTATCTAGGATAAAAAATCGGAAAGCTATGTCGGTGAATTTGGTTCTCCTGCGGATCTCCTCATTTCTGATTCGATCCGAATAGCCAGACTGAAGTGGCAATGGGCAGGGCACATAGCGCGAAGAACCGATGGCCGTTGGAGCAGGCGGGTTCTTGAATGGCAACCACGTACCGGACGACGCAGCAGGGGTAGGCCTCCCGCAAGGTGGACCGACGATCTGGTTAAGATCGTGGGAAGCGGTTGGATGCCGGCGGCTTAAAATCGGTCTGTGTGGAGAACCTTGGAGGAGGCCTATGTCCAGCAGTGGACGTCTCTAGGCTGATATGATTGATTGATGATAAACCAGAATGTTTTTTGCAAATACAGGGTGTTGATTTGCATTTACAAAATATTTTAAGGGGTGAATATACTACTATATCTGAATACAAATACGTGAAAAAATAGGTCAATAAAAGTAAAAAAAAATTTCGTTATCATTTCTTCTTCACTTTGAAAATTAACTCGGTGTATTGACCGTCGCCGCCGCTCAGCTGATCACCATTGCCGATGCCTAACACACACAAGCATACGTAGTAACTGCGCGATACAGTTTTATTCTGCACGATTCAACAGTTAAGTAACATTTAATGAAAATATGGTCTTATATCAACGCACACTTTTTAAAATAATTTTAGGTGAATAGGTATCCTGTCTATATCGTATTATTAACATATATATATATAATAATATTAATAATATAACTTTATTCTAGAACTGAATATATGTTAAAAATGCTACATCTGAATATAAGTGTAATATTTGGAGGTTTTATTTTAAAGTACTTGACAACAAATCGGTATATTTGATTTCACACCGCATTTAAAACAATCTGTGAGCAGCAAATATAGATTTTTCATATATTTAATGTTGTTTATGGTCATGTTGCAATGGCAATTACCAATTTAAAATTGAATATACGTAAGTAGATAGGGAACAGTTCCTTACAAGAAGCTCATTTAAACTACTTATACTGAATTTAATTGCAACCATCCATTGAGATAATCTGTTTGGTGACACGGAGAAAATTATCATCGACTTTTAAATATCAAATCATCATCATCATCACTTCGGTCCAATGCCATCGCTGCGGAGCCAAGGGTCCGCTTTTCTACTTTATCTCCACTTGAAACGATATTCGGCACCCTTTTTAACGACCAAATGTTGTATCCAAATAAGACCTAAAGCTGCCATAAACAAAATTCCTGAAACTGGCATCCGTATAGGGTCTACGGACTATAGTAGGCTTTGTGTGGACGTGAGGGTTCTTGTCGCAGGTAGTCTTTGTGAACAAAGGTTTTAAGTAGTGCCATTAGCCGCAATTTAACGTATAATGGTGTATTTTAGAACACGTCGTTTTCACCTTCCCTTAACAGACGACCGGTGAGTCCCCGCTGTAGAACACAATATTGGAACCTCGAACCTAAAACTGCCTGTAAAACGCAATTTCAGATCTAAAACTGCCTTAAGCCACGCAGTTTCAAACCATAAACTGACTTTAGCTTTATACATAATTATTTCTAATAATAGACATTTTAAATTGATCTACGAATTAACGAGTAACTAACACAAAATACACACCTTTAAGAAAGGTACGCACATTTAAAGTAAAAAAAGGTGCATGTTCTATCCTTTCTTGCAAAACGTAATTTGCGTGAATAAAAGCTGCAGATTAAAATGAAGATAGATTACGTGACGTCACAATATCAGATTGCTCTCTGTTTAGCTTATTTTCAAGCGAGGTTGTTTTTTTATATCCAGTATAATTTTGTTATTTTCCTATTATTATTTATATTACTATTTTGTTATTATATTTTAATATTATGAACTATTTTTTTGTGTCAACATGCTTTTTTCTTTAAAGCCTTATGCAAAAGACCAGCAACCTTTTGCAAAGGACCAATGCTGGACTTAAGCTTCTACTAATTTACATTATATGGCAAAAAATGCAAAAGAAAAATCGGAAAATTCGTGTAAATTTTCCGGAAAATGCCGCCAATGGCCTCAGTATCATATACTGAATCACTGGTATCGGTTTTCGGTACACTGTCCCTTACAACCTGTATATACCATGCACGCCATACGGGTTGGCAGAGAGTTTTATGTCGAGATTTCCATCACTTCGCAAAAATAATATTTGCTTTATGTACTTTTCTTAGTCGCCTCTTACCCACGGAATTAAATGAGGTAGGAGTAGTAGAGGTAGGTTTGCTATTTATATCGATCAAGATAGCAATATTTTCTTGCATAAACTGTAACTTCGCGATTCAAATACTACTTACTAAACATTATTCATATCACGAAGTTTACATACGATTTCCCTAAAACAATTTCCTCAAGCATAAAATAACCGAAATTCCTCAGAAATAATCCTCCAATTTCGCACATACATGCAAATGTACGTATTTTGAGTGTAAATTATCACAAAGAGATCGATACGTACGCACGCTCATATTACATAGGCATCCATTATACCTCGTAGATACGTATATCTGATATCAAATAATAATCGTTATCGGTTCTCGGTATAGTGGGACGAAATCTCATGTTATGACGTAGGAGATTCATCTTACAAGGTTTTCGTATTTTCGTTGTGAAATGTCAATGTTCGTGAGTTGAACCGAAGTTATTTAGAGAAATTCATGTTATATCGGAAGATATTACAAGACTTAAAGAAGTATATACGTATAGTAGTAAAATATGTATAGGTATACATAAACACAATTTATTTAAACCCCAAACCAAACAGATGGTAGTATAAGTTCTGTCTGCAGATCTTTATGTCTGTCTGTGGCATTTTAGCTCCTAGACGAACGATACAAGTTATATTGCTTATCATACAATTTATTCTACTTTAAAATGAACATAATCGAGATAGTTATTCGCTACAATTTATGAAGGACTATGTTGCGAGTTACATGTATAATTTTTCCCTCTTTTGTTCCTACTTTTTATTGGTAGGTTAGTTTTAGGTTTACTTTTTACGTAAATACGCTGGTTTAACTTACAAAGTTTAAAAATCTTGTTGTATTCCTGAATATAAAATTACATTAATAAAAATAAATGTTTATGAGTCTGTCATTGCCATTATTAGACTGACAGCAGCGCTAGCTTAGAGCAGAGACCGACAGACTGCTACGCAGAGAACCTAAAATCATTGATGCGCGCCGTTAAACCCGACGTCCTCTGCTTTGCAGTCCGTTGGTCTCTCCACCAGGCTATCGCTGCTTGTTCACTATGTTTGATTCACAAATTACTGATTTGAGTATGCTTTTCTTACCTTTATGTCCATCAGTTGCATTGTTTTACAGTTATATAGGATTTATTCGCGTGTGCGCCTTAAACGAGAAACAAGAGAAATAAGAACAATCGGTACACCAGGATATTACCGACAATTACAATTACTGGAAAACCAAATGACGCTTACTATTAAATATCGTAAATTATTTGCGGACATTTGGCACAAAATTATGACGTTATCACTACGTACAGGTTTGCATCATGCATGCAATTCTTAGCTGGCACGTCTTACCCGTGTGTGTGTGTGGGTGCTACTTTGATCGTACATGATCTACGATTATGTCACACGTCATCACGATACGTCACGTTAAAATGTCTGAATGTGACACACCTCGTCTCACCTCGTAATAGATATTGATGCATTATGGATGTGATTGACGTACGTGCATACTACTTAAATCATGAACTGGTTTTGCTAAAATGTTGTTACTGATTGTATTTTTTATTAGTAGAATATGGGTATATTAATTGAATCAACTATTTGTGTGTGTAGTGAGACTCCTGGTAATCTTACTTGCAACTTGAGAAGCGCTAGCAAAAAATGCTAGCTTTGCTGCTTGCGTGTATGTAGGGGTTTGATAATGTTCTAAAACTTGCAAGTTATGTTTTTCGTACTGTGTCATGTAACAAAATACACACAACTAATAAATAAGGACAGACCCAGTGCCAGTAGCAGTGTCTCCAAAACTCCTTTGTCAGTGTCCCTAAAATGGTACTAGCAGTACAACCTTTGTGGCGTCTTGAGCTACAAAAGAGAGCTATTTTTTGTGATGAAAAAAGTGCTATATATTACTATATCTTCACACATTACATAATGATAAACTATCACTGGTTTAAGCCATGGAATATCCCTATCTATCTGGGTTGCGGCAGTTGCTGACGCTCTGTGAAAATGCTAACATACTGAACTTGAGTCACTCTGCATAGCAGTCTAATAGTGTCTTCACTAGGCTATTGCTGCCTTATTAAATAAGATTATTATGTTCATCAACTCAATTATTCCTATGTTTGTTTTGGAAATTAAATTGCGGTGAAGATAGGTACATTCAACTTCACAAAAAGTAAGGACTAAACAAAAAGTTTATAAATCAAATTTTGTCATCATCATAAAAGAAACCGCGTTTTATCCTACTGATAAAGACACTATTTTTATTTGCAAATTAAGTACATGAAGCGTAAAGTCATCGCATGCACCCGGTATCTAAGCCAGGCAGCCATCGAAACAAAAAAAAGACTTAGTTTATCCATATCAGCTACTATTGAACTCTGTTTAAAGCACGCAGCCTGTTATCTTATCTTATAAGATGTACCCGATTATCGTCTGATCTATCCAGAGATAGGACATTGTTACCAACACGATGAAGGTGACGGCTGTTTTCGGTTGTTTTGACGTCGCACACGTCAGCGACAGAGTGACGTAGATGCCGCCAAAGCATGTCAATAATTCATCAAAATGTCACAAACTTATGATTAAACGAAACAGATAACACCTGATTAGGATTATACGATTTCAAAAATGACGTTTTACCTCTCCAAAACTCCGTCACCAATTTGAAAAAATATATTTGGCTGGATAACTTCCCCATTGGACCCATCGGATTAAAGGATTAATTAAGGATTAAAGTCGGTTTTTGTTCACATTCTATACAGTTTGCGCTGTAGCATGGTGCGGGTGACAGTTTCAGTAACGTTTCATTTCACTCTTGAAAGTTGCCCCAATTTAAAAAATCTGACATAGTATTTCAACCGTACCACATTCGTAATTAATTAAATCAATAATTACTGTTGTAAATTCAAGTAAACCCAACCAGAATGTTCTAGTCTACAAATAAAATGTAATGGAAAGAAAAATTAAGCAAAGTGTTAAGCGTATAACTTAACGCCATAGACGTATTTAGTGATTGGATGTACTGCTACGATGCATAGTCGATGTTTTTATACCTAATAAAGAACGTATGTTTGGCGTAGTTCAACTATTATTGTAAAAAGTCTATAGTTATATAAAAAAATATATTTTATTCGTCTAAACTCAAAAAGGGACATTATGTTTGTTCCTGACTCACCTCAACTTTGAATTTTATTCATGGCTCGTTGGCAATGCTTGAATTCATCACCAATGAGGCAAGCTAAAAGCTTATCCTTAGCACTTTAATTCATCATCATCGCCCTAGCGTTATCCCGGTTGCATCCAAGACTTACACGCGTTGCAGCCCGGGATCCGCTAACAGGTCTAATCAGATATGACAGAATATCTACTTTTCCACAGAGCGACTGCCGTCTGACCTTTGCAACCCAAAGGGATAACAATATTCCATGGTTTAGACCAGGCTTAGCACTTTAATTATAATATATATAAATTTGAATAACCTTAGTACAATACTGTCTGTGAAATATTTTGAAACTTCAACGTAAGCTTCGAAAACAAGCCTGATGAAATGTAGGTGTCTAATATACATCTAACCCTTTGGGAAATATCGAGGCACATGTATGTAGGCATGCATCGCGGGCTAAACCTCTTTATCTCTGTTCAACCGGGCGGGCGCTAAAAACCAATTTATAAACGCAGTAGCTATCTATTTTTATTAATATAATTGTGGCGGTTAGCCAAATATCTGGAACGGCCTGTCAATCTCACCTGAGAAGGTTTATTACCCCTATTTACACAAGTGACCCCCGTCTGACCCCTTCAAACTTTCATCAACCTTTCGAGTTCATTACTCACACAATTTTTGTTATTAAAAAGATATTTGTTAAGTATCAAGCCGTATTTTTGTTATACAGCATCGTAGGTGTGTAAGTATTGCTTAAAATTTTCACTTTTAGGTCGAGGTATTGTTATAATATTGGCCATGATTAAATTATATGAGGTTCTTAGTTACAACGAGAGAGAACGAGAATTTTTGCGACAATAATGTCTTTTCCTAATCAAGGAAAAGATGCATCGATATGCTAGTACTTTTTTATACTCATAGTAAGTACATTAAATTTATGTACTGATTAATTCCAATTGTTTCACGATTATGTCTCATTGTCAAGGTGTTGCTAACAACCAAACATAAGAGTTCACAAATGTCAAAAAGTCATCCCAAATTCGCAATCGCAGTGTGGCAATATTTGATGAGACTTTCCGTATATTACGGGCGGCAATGCGGCATATAAATAAAGTCCTAAGCTAACAAGGGCGTGTTCGCGGCGATCAAAGCAAAACAGGCACCTTCAACTTAAGTACTTACGACATCCGAACCCATTCTGAGGCTGCCTACCATAGAATATGAGATGAGCAGAACAGTGATCCTAGCGTTATCTCAGTTGCATTGTCATTGACTTTCGTCTTGGAGCCAGGGTCCACGCAGTCTTACCAGGCTTGACAGAATTTTATATTTCGCTCAGAGTGATTTTTGGCTGATCTCCGCAACCCAAATGGTTAGCTATATATTTATAACTAGCCGTTTCTCGCGGTTTCTCCCGCGTCCTGAGGAAACTACTTCGCGTACCCGAAAAACCCAAATATCTTACGACCCCTAATTTTTCTAAAATAAAATATAGCTTATGTTACTCGCAGATAATGTAGCTTTCTAATGGTGAAATAATTTTTAAAATCGGTACAGTAGTTTTTGAGTTTATCCATTACAAACAAACAAACAAACAAAAATACAAATTTTTCCTCTTTATAATATTAGTGTAGATTAATTAGATTACATAAGACCAGCGTCACTATATTTAAAGGAACTGTCTCCCTATAGCGACTGTGAATCTTTATGATAGCCATTGACTTAACGTGCACTCCTAGGCACGGTGCATGCAATAATAAGCAATTGAATACGCACATAACTTCGAAGAATTTGTGTGGTGGTAGTGGTAGTGGTGCACTGTGCACTAAATCTTATGCATTCCGCATAGCAGTCTGTTGGGATCTCCACTGGGCTATTGCTGCCTCCATAACAGTAGACATCATCGTCAACAGAATCAGGTATCATAATTATAACGAATAGAATTTGACAAGACTTGAAGTCAAACTAAGGTTTAGTAAAGCTCATCTTCGCTCCTTTGACCTGTCGGTCTAACGTTAATTTTGAACGGTACTAAACGATAATAACGGCTCTTAAGTTTGTGTCATAAAACAAACTTGAGTTTATTGTCTTGAGGAAATACACACATTAACTGTCATTAACACCCTACTTCAAGTTCTTGGCCGATTCAAGTTGACAATTATTTAGCTCTGCGTTGGCCTCATGATTGTATGTGTACTCGGAAACCAAACCGAAGTTTGGAAAGTGTCCTTAATATTGTTTGTCAGTCATTTTAGCCTGGCGTAAGAAATTGAAGAGGACTATGTCCAGCAGTGGACTATGGCAGGCTGATGATGATGATGATAAGAAAATTAGTCGTGATTCACCCTTGTGCATCAGAAAGGACTACCAAGTAACAGATCTCATGATTGACATGAACATGACCATCATTACTGGAAAGCATATGTACTGAAATATCTGAAAAAGCCTGTCCGACTATATGTACCTATGTATTTGGTTATGGGACAGGGGTTTCCCTGTTATTTAAAATGCTGAATATTTTCCTGGGTTGCGAAGGTCAGATGGCAGTCGCAAAATGACAAAACTGTTTAATATCGGCAAACATAAATGTCAGTAAACACAAAGAAACAGTTATACTACGAGGAGAAAAAATTTACCTAAAGTATATATGAAGTTTGAAAACTGACAGAGCAATAACATAGCATTTCGCGCTGTTTTTATTAGCATAATTGGTCAGTTACGGGCGTCATGTTTTTAAACACGCTTCCCACACTGGCAAGTATTTCTGAAATGTGATGAATTCACAAACATGAATTAATGAACTCTAAGAATACTTCAACATTAAACGCAGATACGAACGTACGAACGAAGATAAGTGAATCACACATAGGTATATCTGTGTGGTGATCGCACTGACTGTCGGACAACAAAAGTAGCCCTTAGGTTTAAGTGACAGTGATAATGCGATATGCGGTATTATAAAGGATAAGGATAGCTTTATCTTCTTTCTTCTAGACCTGATATCGCACTCGGGAGAGAACTCGGGTATGTTGCTATTTCTTCATCAAAAGAGGGATTCCAACATTACGGTCCTTAGTTCCCCTTAAGTTATCTCCAGCATTGTTACCTTCCTTACCTTATCCAAAAATGACATCGTACGACATTTGAACACGTCATAGCGGCAAACGTAGTGCCATAGAGCATAGATATTTACATAGAGGCGGATTTCTTATGGGCGCTCTGTAGACAAACTTTCTGTGACCCAAATTGCCGCTTGGCGGCGTGGCAGTCGCGCTGTGACAGCTGTCTCCATGAGTGCAAGAGAGACGAACGTTCCTCCTGTGTATCTTAACTACGAGAGCAAGAGAGACAGAGAACGACGCCAGCGCCGCCAACGGCGCCAACTACGTACTACACTGACGACAGTCGCCAACTCGCCATTTGGAATCGGCACACGAAATCCTTAAGAAATGCGGTTCTATATGTAAATCTGTATTCATTGGTAGTGCTGAATAGAAGAACCTTTGAAGGTTTTGATATCACGTATGACGTTTAGCACACAGCGAGCTGTCTGGTAATTTATGTGCCAATGAGCCTAAAGAGCAACACTTAAAGCCCATATTTGAATGATATTATTTTTGTTCGGTGGGAGCAAATTCGTGTAAGCTAAGCGGATTAAGCCCTGCGCGGAGCGCCGAGTGCCGTGGATTCGACTCCTACACGAGACAACACTTTTTGAGAGTTTTTGTAAGTTGATTGAATATTTGTAAAGTTGACCGTGACACAGGAATTATGCCTTGCTGTCTTTAAAATAGAAATGGCGAAATTCTTAATAAGTTCTCCCAAAGGAAAAGTACTGTTAGTAGCATTCCTATAACAACATTACTCATTAGGATAAATACGAAGCAATAAAAAATAAATTAAGAAGCTTTTATATATTTATCTAAGAATAAGAATATTTTGCTTATTTTATTTGATTATATGATATCGACGATAACCCTTTAATGCTCTATGACTCTACTTTCAAACTCTACGATCTGGCTAAAATCGTTAGCTCGCTCGATAGTTTTACAGCTAGAAACCAGCAAAATGTCGAGTGGTAACAACTACTGTTTACACATACGGGTGTACAGGACCTACTTTAATCTTAGGTACTTAGATTATGTCCTGGCCAGTACTTTGTACCTATCTATGAAAATTACGGTTGTACAGGACCTAATTTAATCTTACCTAGATAATGTCCTGGCCGGTACCTTGTATCTATGAAAAGATTAACTCTTCTTCCTCTACCTGTTATTTTCTGAACCTATGTGTTCCATGTATGAATATGATGTGTAAACCAATGTCCGTGCCATTAATCACTTAAAACAATAATTATAAAGAACGTCATATTTAAAGTATTCCGTATGTAAAGACCTGGCTACTTATGCCTAGGAGAAGGAATGTCCGTGCTCTATAGGAGCCTCAGAAAACTGTATCACTGCGTAATTATAATGTCATAGATGTTTTAAGAGGTTACCTCGCCGCTTGACACTATTATCTACGTCAAGTGTATTGGTTTCGTTCCTCACAAAGGACATAATGTTGACTCGAGTCTGAGTGTTTTTGTGTCCGTTTGTTACGTCTGTATGGTCCTGAACCCGATATAGCATTTATTCCTAGTGTAGGCGGCCAAAAACTTGCTTCCTTATGTCTGTGTTTGGATAGTTACGTCGATAGAGTCATAAAAGTCCGGTTGTCTGCTGTGCAGCTACATCATTAACTTTTCTTCAGTAGGTACAGTTCCATCGCGTCACACTTTACAGAGGCATGAGGTGCCTCTGTAAAGTGTGTTCGCGACAGGTCATTTGTCACAACATATGCAGTCACCACTTAAAGTCACAGGTAATGAGAATCGTGCCGCTTATGGGCTCACTTCGCTAAAACAAACACATTTTACATGATTAACTTTATTTTCATAAAAATACCTAGCTTAAATAGTTAGTATAATAGAGTCCGATTTGGATTGCAAATGAACTAGGTATGCATAAAAAATAGTGGAATTATTACTCTGGTCCTCATATCAGTCAAGAAGTCGAGTATAAGTTTTCGGCGACGTTTAGTGCACTGATTGACCTACTAGTTGTATAACGAAGTGAACCTTGAACCCGGTTATTCTATGCCCCTAACGCTGACAATTATATTATGTATAATGTTTGTACATATGGAGCTATATTCAACCACAAGCCTTAAGTTGAGCAGCTTCTATAGACCTGGTCCAGACACCCACATGACACACAAATCCTATCTTCAACCTTTTAAAAAGCAATTGCTTTGTTAACAACGCTAAAGACAACGATTATTTTTTATTGTATCCCTGACATTTAGGGTGTAACACTGTACACTGTAGGGAGGAAGTACCCACTACCAGTTCTACTTACTACGGTTGAAAGCTTTAGGATGTTTTTCATAACTTGGGAATTAGCTATTTTTATTTATTTTATCTATTTTGCATACCAGGGAGGGAGCATAAGCAGAGACGATCAGGTGCATACCAAATGACCAACCACAAATGACGGTAAAGATACAATAATTACAATTTGAATGTTCTGTCCTTACCAAAGATAATAAAATATGAATACTTATAAAATACATTTAAATCTTATTAGAATCTTAACACAAAAAAATTGCAGAGAAGAATATAATTTAATTTTAACTATAAAATCTCTGTAACAGTGCATAAAATTTGTGCTTTTTTAAGACTGTTACTGCCATCTATGAAATCATCGTGTAAGCTAGTGGGTCCATCCTACGTGTCTATCTTCCGTAACATGGTAGTTATAGTACATACTTAATTACCTAGATGGCGTGACTAGTCAGTAGACTGCTGAAGTTACTAACGTTGTGTAGTATGTTGTATAGATGGCGTTAAATAAAATTTATTTCTTATTTTCTTGTGACTAAAGAAATCATGGTTATTTTACCCGACTACGGCGAAGCCAAAAGGAAGGCTAATGTTTTTGGTAGTCTGTGTATGTATGTAACCTAAATATTGATCATAGTAAAAAGAATTGTATAGTTAGATTTCAACACCACTTCACTACATAGTATAAAACAAAGTTTGTCTTCTGTCTGTCAGTCGTCTGTCCCTATATGTATATGCTTAAATCTTAAAAACTAGGTACGCAACGGAATTGAATGCGGTTTTATTTAATAGATAGAATGATTCAAGAGGAAGGTTTATATGTATAACTGTCGCGGGCGTAGCCGCTAGCGACGTCTAGTATAATTTATGATAAACCATATACCTACGGGCTGTTGATATTCATTTGCAAAATATTTTCAGGGGTGAATATACTACATACTTTAACTGAATACGAATACCTGAAAAATTGACATACCTACAAAATCTTTAAAAAAAATCATAATCATATGCATTTTAAAAATCAGCTCGGTGCTTTGGCCCCCGCCGTCTGATCGCCGCGAGCTCGCATTGCGGTTACCTAACACATACAAACACACGTACTTACCGTGCATTCTTATTCTGCACTAGTCAACAGTTTATTTAGATTAACTATCGAAGTAGCATTTAAGTAATTAAAATAGGGTCTTTTGTTATCGCACACTGTTTGAAATAATTTTAGGTGAATAAGTAAAATGTCTATATTGTATTTCTTAAATAATTTGCAAATGCAGATCAACGTATTGTATTAAATTCGAAACCCATGTACACACCTATTGTACCTACCTTTTTTTTATAATAGGTAGGTATGTACGTTAACAGCACAGGTTAATAGAACCACTTAAGCAGACGTAATCTCATCATAAGACTAAGGACGAACGCAATGAAGGCCCTCCGAATATAGTCTAATAACTCACATCACTTCGATTTCTGTGCTGCTTTTCATTTTTTGATATGGCTGTTTTGCCTCTACAGGAACGACTGCCGTCTAACCTCCCAACCTCTACGGAAGGCTTGCGCCAGAGCCTCGTCCTTCATCCAGCAGGTGCACCGACTGGCAGGGGAGATTGGCTTTGGCCCCGAAAAACTAAGTAAGGCCCCCTTACACCCTTATAATCGACTAACCACCAGGGATGCTGAAGAACGTGCGAAGTGGAGGAGATACAGCCGGAAAACGGACCCCGAGCTCCAAGGCGTAGATTTTGGATCGCAACGAGGACAGCGCTAGGATGATGATGAACTCTCTTACATCACCTTCTCCCTCACCATCTTGTGATTATTAGCAAAAAACCTGTACTACAGGATGGTAAGGGTCAAAAGAGAACCTAACATAACCTATTTAGTTACTTGAATTACATACAGTTGCACCTAACAAACCAAAACCATGTTTGAAAATATCTCGACAAAGGCTTATCTATTTGAGTGAATATGAATAATACAGTACTAGTTTTGTACGTGTATTTTCTTTGAAAATATCAAGGCAAAAACTAATCCATTTGAAACATTTTTTTACTGAGATAGATTAGGTATTGTCGAGTAATATGCATAAACAAAAGCTCTTCTATTAGAGTCTGACTCGTGACTCAAATAGTATATAGCCTTTGTAAATACGCGTCCGGGCAGCTTTATGGCGAACTGACTGCATGTGACGACACTGTGGGCCCGTATGCTCAAGGCAAGCTTACAAGCCTCAGACTGACTCTTTGAAAGTCTATCTGAGCCTTGTCTCGTTGGCTTGGCTTTGTTTGCTGCTAGGAGTGGAATACCAAAAGCGCTCGCAGGCTCAACTCTGGCTTGCTATGGTCGACTGGCCGGAAGAGCCATTTGCTCGAAGATTGAAGTGTCATTCTGTCCGTAATTACGTACGGGAACTAGACTGGCGGTGGCGAAACACGATTTAGCCTCTAACCACTGGCATCGCTGTTTCCGGTTGTATTGTCGCTGACTATACGACGGACTTTGTTTGTTTTGGGTGACAGCTTAAAGAGGGCTCAGCTAGAGAGTTGGCGAGTCACCACCTGCAATGGCGTCTGCATGCCATGAGAGCATCACTGGCAGGTGCCATTTGTTATATGTATTAACAACCACCCTTATCCAATCCCATTAGATTCCATGTGGTTCCTATAGACCTACAAGTGCTGCGGCTAGACCATAGCTGTACTTAATAGTTCCGTTATGGTCCATAACGGAACTATTAAGTACAGCTGTGGTCTAGCCGTCACAGGTACTCCACAACTTATGGAGGACCTGTGGCATGTGTCAAATTTCATTCAGAATTAAACTATCTACAAGCTCCTGCACGTTGGACATAATTACGTCTTCATGTAAACCTACCAAAGGCGGTCATTCATCTTAAGTACATTTTTTATTTTTTTATTTTAATAGGCGGAAAACGAGCAGACCGATCGCCTGATGGTAAGTAATTACCGCCGTCCATGGACACAAGCTACACCATAGGCGTCACAAGTGCGTTGGCGCCCCTTGGGGTTGAGAAAAGGGATAGGATGAGGAGAGGGATGAGGGAGAAGGAATAGGGGATAGGGCCTCCGGCACTCCACTCACCGGACGAAACGCAACAGTTTAGGTACCTACTGTTACTTTACGTCGATTTTCTGTGAGAGGGTAGTACTTCCCCGGTCGAGCCGGCCCATTCATGCTGAAATCAGCAAGGCTCTACTACCTTGTAAAAATTAGAAGGATAGTCGATAGTCGCTATAATAAGTACATAATACAAGAATTTTGTGAATGTCCTGTGATTTCTTCGTCATTTGTAAACGAATTTACAAGAATATGAAGAGCGTTACTTCCGGTTTGGTCCCTCTGCCACCAAGTCGGGAAGTGATAACGGAATCCTAGTGAAATTCAGAGAAACCTATATCATGACATTGTTGAATTGATGATTCTCACGGTAATAAGGCCTTGCTGATTTCAGCATAAATGGGCCGACTCGACCGGGGCAGTACTACCCACTCACAGAAAATCTGGTTTACTGACGTTTGGCAAAAAACGTTTCCCAAAGTGACACTTGCCAAAGTATGTTTCCCGATTTTCATTTGGCAAAAAAACATTTGGCAAAACCATCTTTTCGCAATTTTACAGTTAGCAAAATTATTTTTAGCAATTTATTGTTTAGCAAATAATTACATGGCAATGTTTCATTTTACCAAATATTAGGTAGTCAAATATGGTTTGGCAAATATACTCTTCCCAAAATATTATATATCATATGATTTACTGAGTCTAAATTCACTAGTTTATTTCAAGTTTAAGATCCAATTTTGAAAACACACTGCTGCATGGATGTTTGTTTCACCTTGGACAAATAATTTACAGGTAAGAACTTCTATAATAAGTATATTGTATAAGATATACAAATCAATTCTGGCGCTTCGCCGGCCGCTGCCGCGGCACGCTCGCTTTGCTCGCTCGGCTCGCGCTCTGTTTCTGGATCACAGTTCTAACCTAACCCACTTTTCTAGCAGTTCTAATCTAGCCTACGTAACTTATATGAAATTAATGTATTTTACTTTATTTATAATTAATGATTAATTTGAACGAACTTCCTTTTGGAATATATTTTTTTACAAAATAAAGCATTTACTTAATGCATCTTTGACTAAATAAAATTTGAGCAAGTAAAAATTTGTCAAATAAATAAATTATAAAAATTTTCCAAATGAATATTTGACAAATTGAATAAAATGCGAAATGTAAATTTGCCAAGCATGCTAAGCAAATTAAACTATGCGATAAGTTTTTTTGGAAATGAAATTTGACGAAACATATATTGCCAAACGGCAGGATCCCACAAAATCTACGTAAAGTAACAGTACTTAAACTGTTGCGTTTCGTTCGGTAAGTGAGAGTGCCAGAGGCGCTATCCCCAATAGGGGATAGCGCCTCTGGCACTCTTGCCCTCAACCCTCTCCTCATCCTATCCCTTTTCCCAATCCCAAGGGGCGGCAACGCACTTGTGACTCCTGTGATGTTGCTTGTATCCAGCACATTTGCCATCTAAGTTCATGGCATACAAATATATGAACTTAACTACAAAATAAAATAATAACGCAGAAGTTATAGAAACACGGTAAATATGGAAAATAGTGCCAAAAAATATCAACTCTTAGAATTTAAATATTCACTGACAGTGTAAAACCCTTTTTCAATGAGCCATTTAAACAATTGCCCTAAATCTATTAGTGGATAAATTTTGAGTTGTACCTACAGGAGCAGGTCATTGTAAATGCGTACAGCTATTGCGAAACTATTAGGTACGACTTCTTATCTCCGTTCGTATTGGTGGTAGAACAAGATTATTCGGATAACGTGTATTAAAGTTTCACAAAAATACACATTTCATATATATATTTACATGGTAATGTCAACAGTGAAAGCTGACGGAAAAGAGGCTTACACGTTTCCGAGGGGCTTACACGTTGCAAATGGCTCGTATGCACTGTTTTTGCGCTATAAATGATCTATTATATTCACAGAATTACCCCATAGCACAATTCCGTATCTAAGGGCATATATTACAAATGAATGGTAAGCCATGAGAGCTGTAAGCTTGTTAGAAATTTTTGTAAGTCGCCATAATGCATATACAAACCTATTAATTTTTTTAGAAGTATTGTCTGCATGATGTGTTTTCCAGTTGCAGTTATAATGTATTGATATCCCAAGAAAAGAGATTTCATTAGTTTCTGGTAAAACTTGACCAATATAAGTCAACTTTAGATCTAGTTTTTTGGCTCCTCTGTTATGAACTTGAATATAATATTTAGTTTTGTTAAGATTAACACTCAAATTATTACGATCTAACCAATTTATAACTTTTGAAATTGTTTCATTTAACGCATCATTAATAATCATTATAGACAAATTCGGTATTTTCAGGTATAAATATAGAAATATCATCTGCATAATTATAGTATTGTTTACTCAGATATTAAAGGAAGGTCATTTATACACCATTATTTTTTAATTTGTACAAAAACTATAAGGACAGATTAGCGTATCATATACATGACGTAAGAATTTCATAATATATATAAATAGCAAAGTTATTATAATTTGTTTATTGTAGAAAATCTCACTTCAATCATAGACAATTTTTACAATCCATTCAGTAATTAATTGATAGTATTCCATCCTGCTCATTTGCATTCTCTCTGTCGCACTTATGATGTAGGTATCCTTAGACAACAAAATGAAACAAAAGAATAAGTGATGTAGTTACTTACTTTATTTAATTTTCTAAATTCTAACCTAACTTCATACTTCATCCGGGCTTAGGACCGGCAAAAGTTACCTTTTTACAAGTAATTAAATACGTAGGTATGTAATTAGAAAGCAAACAAATCTTAATATATTAAATCCTTGCGTTACTGACTGACTGACAGACACGCTGCAGCCGAAACTATTGGGCGCAGGTAGCTGAAATTTGGCATGTATGTTCCTTGGGGACCGTAGGGGTGCACTAAGACGAGATTTCCCGAAATTCCCACGGGATCGGCCAAAATGGGTAAATTTAAAAAAAAATGCAGGCGTAGCTGCTGGCGTCCTCTAGTATCAACATAAAAGACGGTACTTATTCTGTACTGAAGGAAAAGAGTAATTTTGGCGTATTTATGAAGTTAAAATCATCTGCTATTTACAAATATTATTTTTTCATCAGCATTTCAGCCTATAGACGTCCTCTGCTGGACATAGGCCTCCCTCAAGGTTCTCCACACAGATCGATTTTGAGCCGCCCGCATCAAATAATTATTTACATATGTAGGTATTATTTACTAAACTTACAAGTATTTCCATAGTCCTTCGAAATGTCCTCGACTATTGTCAATACACAGACGGGAACGTTTTATCAAATTGTTTTTTAACGAGAGAAGTACGCTTCTGTCTATTCACTTCGTCAAAAGCGTCCAATATTCGCTGTTTTAATTGTTCGACACTAACCGACAACTACCTCACTTTTGTCATCATCATCCTCATTATCATTGTCTTGCCCTAGTCCCAATTTATTTGGGGTCGGCGCAGTATGTCCTTCTCTTCCATACTACTCTGTCACCAGTCATCGGATCATTTACCCTTTTCTCTTTCATATCCATCCTCACACAGTCCATCCATATTTTCCTTGGCCGTCCTCTCCCTTTTTATCCTTCTACATGCATACCTACCTAACTTTTGTACACCCACAAAAAGAAGTCCATGGGCGGGAGGTCAGGTAAGCATGGCGACCAAGCTACAGGCCCGCCTCAACCGATCCACTGGCTTCCAAACTCTTCCCTGTACAAACGCACAGCTGCACTTCCCCACTCAAAAAGTACGCACGAAGTATAGATACGTACTCCCGTGATGTAAACTGATAAGCCATCGCGTCGGGAAAACGTAAACAAACAATTATCTGTTGCGGCGAAAAAGGATGCGCTCACTTCCGCTAACAATTTAGCACTGTTTGTCGCATCGGGGCGCGGCGCGGGCGCAGAGGGACAGCGGGTGGCGAGCTTCGACGCGAGTTTGCCCGAATTTGTCAATGGAGCAGTGCCGCGTAGGTGCGCAAGCCAATAGATAATTACTACTCGTAGTACTACACATAGGACGTGGGTTGGTCACTGATTTAGTTATGCATTTACCTACCAATTATTACGTATTTTTGTGGACGGTTTTGGGACAGTTTTGGGACTTAGTGGTTTTGTTTTTTGCCTACACAAATGTGATCAGTTAAAGATACTTAGAACCCGTGTACTTTTTTGTACTAATTAAAAAATAGTGGTGTATACAGACGAAAGAGTAGTGGTCTTAGGATAGTTCCTGGTGGCACACCTACTCTATTATATCTGCTTTTTTATTTGAATGTTATTTCTTTATTATTCAAGTTCAAGGTTGTAATTTCGGCAAATTGTGTCCTATCAGAAAGGTAGCTTTCTAGCCACTCTTGAGCAGGTTCACGTATTCCATAACGACAACACTTCTGGATTAATAGATCATGCCCCACGTGATCAAAAGCCCTGAGGTTAATTCGACGAAAACGTATTAGTTTTTACTGATCATGCGAAAAATTTGGGGTTATGCATGTATAAAACTTTTTCCTGGGGGTATCAAATGCAGGCGACTAGTCGAAAACTATTCGCGTCAGCAAGCTCGTTGCGTAGGCTGCGGTATTTTCGCCCAATGGCCACTAAAATTGCGCTTGCGCAGTCATTACTTATCCCAGTACCTACGCGATTATGCTGATGTCAACTATCTTGACCTTACTGAGGAGCAACTTGATAAACTTGAGTGTCTCCAAAACTTTTGTATTAGATTCATATTTGGATTACGTAAATATCTTATTGGATTACGATCATGTATCAGAATTTTGTAGCAAACTCAAGTGGCTCCCAATTCGTCTTCGCAGGAATATCCACATTCTTACTTTACTGTATAATATCCTATTCAACCCGGACACCCCTTCGTATCTCAAAGAACGTTTTAAGTTCCTTCATGACACACATACACAGTTTCTGTGGTCGTCTAGGGATCTGAGGCTGCAGATGCAAACACATTCCACAAATTTCTATGACAATTCTTTTACTGTGCAAGCAGTACGCTTATGAAATGCGTTGCTGATAGAAATCAGGCAAGCAAACTCGCTTGGCATATTCAAAAACGCATTAACGCAGCATTACTTGGCTATGTAACTGAATTTTTATATTCTATTTAGTTCTATGTATTTTGTATGGCTATATGTATATTATATTTATTTATGTATTGATGTATTTATGAACTTGTGTATATATCCATCCTTACTTCATTTTATGACTACATCACTGTTTTTGTTTCTCTAATCTTTTCCAGTACATCCCAAGGTTGCCTGGAAGAAATTGCTTTTATCGATAAGGCCGCCTATTGTACATTTGTAAAATTGTATCATGTTATATGTAGCATTTGTATTACATCTAGTGTACAATAAAGAATTTTCTATCTATCTATCTTAGACAGTCATTATGGGGAGTCAGTAGTATTTACAACTCAGTAGATATAGGTACCCTTAAATGAACTGCATCTGGCCTCAGCTGTAATATCACTGTTCCTTTGAGTAAGTTGCTCTGTAAAAAACCTAATACACTATCAATAAGCGGATGCAACTGACGCAGTCTAATCATGACCTTTACACTGAGTTTTATGTAATGCCTTCGCAAACAACCCAAAAAATAAAGATAAATAGAAACCAGACAATAAGATACGACGACATTTTGTATAATTCAGGAACAGTTAAGCATAGGTGCTTATTCAACAGAGCTGTGCTATATCTACAGCTAGGCTACGAGGTTGTACGAGCTAAGCTATGAAGCTATGTCACCGTTTCCACTGTTGCTAAGCTATGTAGCGGAGCGAGAAAGGTATGTTTTGACGTGCCGCCTCAAGGAAGCTAGATCGCTTAAGATGCGCAGATCGAGCTATGTTATGTATCGACAGCCCACTTATCTTTTATTATTTCATACATATAAAGTAATAGTCTTTGAATAATATACTATAAAGCTAGAGGATGTCCGCAGCTGCGCGTGCACTTTTTGTTTTAACAGTTTCTGCCCGATACCATTGGATTTCGGAAAAGGAACATACATAAATAAATATAATAATAATAGATACATAAATAATAAATTTCAGCTTCTTGAACCTATTAGTTTTGAGTGTGGATTGTCAATCAGTCAGTCAGTAACGCACGAATTTTATATATACAGATGGTCTTTGAATAAAACATAAGATGTATAATTTTGTCTCCCAAAATGAAGTCTTATAGTTTAATGCCTAAAAAAATGGGAAGTTTTTATGAACCTGGCTAATATAATTATTATGTTTCTCTTTTTCACGTCTATTCTTCTAACATCTGGTGTTAGAAGAATAACCGGTCCTTTGGGAGGCGCACACGAGGATATGGATACAACATGCAGAGGCCCGTAGAGAGTTTTAATCTAAAATGGGATGGGACACATGCCGCGGAGCCTCCACAACTGCACTACTGAGTACAGCTATGGACTAGCCGTATCACGTGTAGGGCTATTGTTTTTAGTGGATTTAATGAATACAGGTTATGGGGATTGGTGTTTAGTGAACTGGTAATTAATGCTATGAATGAAAAACTGCGCCTGCCAGTATGTATAGGTGACTCGCCAACTCACTGGATGGGCTCTCTCTAAACAGCCGTCCAAAGCAAACAAACTCTGTCATAAAAGCAGCCAGAGGGCAACACTGGTGCGAGTCGCTAGGGGTGTCGAGCGGTGTGCCACCGGTTTCGCCATCGCGGGTCTCGTGACGACGGAGACCCGGAGCGGGTTTCCCCGTAGTTACGCCCTTGAGAATGACACTTCCACCGCCGAGCTCTTGCGGCTTTCCTCAGGCCGGCCGACCAAGGCAAGCCAGAGTTGAGACTTTGAGAGACCTGCGGGCGCTCTTGGAAATCCAATCCGACCAGCCAGTAAAGGCAAGCCGGAGACGAGGCTCTGACCTACTCTCTGAAGCATTCGGGACCGCAGTATCGCCACACACATTCAGCTCGCCACAAAGCTGCTATGCAGTTGCAAGCATTATTTTCATCTTGTAATATAGTTTTTGTTTAGGTATATTACACGATGAAGGTGATGTTTGAAAGCTGTAACTCTGCCCTCTGCGAATGCATTAGTCTCATGATGAGATAACGACTGCCCCAGAGGGTAAGGTAATTATTATTATTATTGCTAGTTTTTATTGTAGCCTTTAAAAAAGCAGTCATGGAGCCCATAATAAAAGTCATCGTGCCAATAAAATTTAATAATAGTGGTATGATGGTACTTGGATGACTTTGTTTTGGTATTTATTTGTTATCCATCTCTGTCTGTTATGTTCCGAATGTTCCGATCTAGTATGTAAGTTTATAATTCTACACAATGTATGTTGTACTGAAGAAATGCATTGAATGGTTTGGCAAAGATAAGAGGCACCGAATCGTTCCGTGCGAGACGGTATCTGTTCTATCGTTTAATAGTGGTACCTTAGCCCGGGCTGTGTTGTTCTGCAAAGGAAGGGACAGGGTGGCATTGATTGAAAGTGTTCTTCGGCGCACTTACCGTGATAAAGGCCGTAAAAGACAACCATTGAGGCAACTTCTCTGCGTAATTGCTCTCTCCAACTTAAGAATCCTAGTAGCCTCAGGATCGGTTAGGTCTGAACCCATATTGGCAATCACTGATAAGAGAGTGATCTTCTAGGTAGCGGACTACTAGCCTACGACTCTCCATGGCTGTCCATAGCCTCACCCAAAGGTGGGTGACAAACGCTAAAAGATTACCCGTTGATAAGTTCGATATCGAACCCATATTGGCAATCACTGATACGAGAGTGATCTTCTAGGTAGCGGACAATTTGAGTGTTAATTATCCGCTCAAACACCTTGCAGAGAATAGTGATTATAGGTTGCGCATCGATGATTGCCTGTATCTGAACGATCCTCTTTTTTGGGAATTGGTTGTATGTTCGCCGCTTGTCAAGACTGCGGCACTACACCAGAGTTATAAGATAGGCGACAATTAAAACCGTCATACTGCGACATATCAATACCCAACCCAAAAAGTGTATAGACACCTAGATACCAAGCTCTCGCATTAATGTCTCTAGGAGGTGTGGCCTCGTATATCAAATCTCAATAAATGCTGCACGATTCGAAACTGGCATTAAATGTGATAACTGTCTCGTTTTATTTAAAATAGCAACAGAAATCTCATTTCGAATTATTGATAGCTGTAGTAAAATTTAGGGTGGGCAAAGCCGTGGGCATCAGCTAGTCATCATATATACAAAATTGTTTGTCCTTACTGTTACTGACATAATTATATATCATCACAAAGCCTATCTACACCAACTACTGGAACTAGAAACATAAAATATGGACATTGGGTTTCGTAAATAATATCGTAGGCACTCACATAAGGAAGTGTTCTTATATCCCGCTCCTTAGGGGGTAAAATAGGGAGTTTTTAAGTTTTGGGTGGGCGAAGCCGCGCGTCCGTACTTAATTGTTTACTAATAGAAGAAGAAGGAACCCACCACGCACCCTTGGATTGACCCCCAACTATTTTACCCATCTACTCCCTTTTAGATATAGGTACTAAATAACTGTTGTGATATCGTAAAACTTCTTTACAATTCACTAGTAAATGAAAATGGTAGATACTGCTAAAATGCATCCTGAAATCTTCCAAAAATACCGCATGACTAGCACAGGTAGTAGGTAGTGTTGAAAGCCATGTCCATAAAATGAACGAGTTTCTAGGAGTGGCACTTACTCCATGTTCATTGGTATAACCTATCAATACCTTTTATCAGTTGGACGATAAATTTGAATTAGATCAGCGGCAATTTGTGGGCCAGCTACCTTATCGTTGACACATCAGTTACAGACAGACCTGTTACGAGTCACCAAAAATCGTAAAAATATGAAAAGTAATGACGGTGAATGACATCTTACTTTTGTTAAATTCAATATACATGGCAGATATATACCTATTATATCCTCATAAATGTTTCAACCGGTAAGGTTTTAGTAGATAAACATACATACATACATAGACTCACGCCTGTTTCCTCGAAGGGGTAGGCAGAGGCATACCTATTAAACGCCCACTCTTCGCCAGTGTTTTGATCCCACGTAATAGGTGGCGAGCCTATTGCCGCTTATCGGGATATTTTGTTTGCCAGAGCCTCGTCCGTTGAGCGGCAGGAGCACCACTTGCAGCTGAGGTTGGCTTGGGACCCAAAGTTCTTGGTGGGAACCCTATGCACCTGATACTAGTAGATAAACTAGTATCAGTTTATTTAGAGGTAGGTACTTTATATCGAATGTCAAAGATCTTTATGCAAGCCAGGACCAGTGGTTTAACTCCGTGGCATGGGGCAAGCGAAAGTTTACAATTTAATACGCACATAACTTCGAAAGCCAGTGCACACCGTGTATTCCAAATCAATAAACTTTGCACTGTATGGCAGTCTGTCAGTGTCTTCACTAGTTTATCGCTGCGTCCCGTTCCAATACTACAGTGGCGTACCCATAGAATGGGCATACCTATATTTATGTTCAACTGTTAACAATCATACATTCGAAGAGTTCCTGCACAATCCTAGAAAGAATGAAGAGATGCTTCGTAAGAATTTTCTTAGAGGCGGATACGAAAGGGAGGGAGAACCAAGGGTGCCCAAGCATTCTACCTCCCTCTAAAACAAGTGAGTCCTTCCATGCCAAATGACTTTTCAGTACCCCGCTGTCATACCTAATACCTACCTTCACCAGGATTAAGCAGGATTCTTTCTTATTGACAGACATTGCTTAGGACTACTTTATATTATAATTGAATTTATTGTCTAAGCTACACTCGTGCTTGGTGGACTTCAAAATAAAAGTCATAAGCTCGTAATACATAATTATTTATTCGTGTATAATTATTTGAATACATCAAAAATTTTTGGTGTAGTACGAAATTCGCTACTGCGTAATCTCCTGGCCCCGCTACCTGTATATAAGTAGGCCAGTGTATATAATGTTTGCTCTTAACAATTATTGTACATCGTCAGGAATGTACTAACATCTACCTCTAATTAGCTCGATTAATGCAGCTATCAATAAATTTTACACAGTAATTAAAATTAAATACATTAAATTAACTAAAGTTATAAAACATTAAATCAGTCATTTACAAAAAAAACATTTCTCAATATTTTTACAACTCTACCATATTTTTTTACTGGAGATTTTTCATAATTTTTGATATCGCTTATTGCACTACAATTATTTATTATAATTTATGAAAAAAACTTATGTTATGGGCAAGCTGTCATAGCTCAGAGACAATTGCAATTGCACCACGATAGTAATTATTAACGCTTCAATCACTTCTGAAGTAACCTAAAATACTTAATTACTTATTAAAACTAAGGAAATGGCATTTTGTGATGCTGTACCTAATGTCTATTTGTGAACAAATTTTAAGTAGCCCTATTATTTCTGAAAATAACTTCTATAGCTAGTAATATTATTTGACTATATCAAACGTTATTCGAGACTTAAATTCATCTAGAGTCACAATTTAGTCACCAATCTCAATATCTTTACTTTGACACGTAAATAAATAACCCAAAAATTATAAAAACTAGAATGTGACATACTTGAAATAAAAAAAACATGTAAAAAACGCTTTCAGAGATTTTAGCAGAATTCATTATTTTCATAAATGTCTACAATTTAAAATGAAAACTCGTTTTCTTTGAACGAACATTATAATTCCACATACACCGTGGTATATTGTCAACGATGTTACCACAAATGCTCAAGAAAAACGCAATGGATGAGAAACGAATTTTCCGTTCAAAGTCAACGAACTTTTTATTCACGATTTATAAATACCTACTCACTAAGTACAATACTGACATCTTCATTGAAAAATTAAAATATACACCTTGAAATTATTGAATCACAAACATATAGAGACGGTGTATAAACGCTGCACTACGACGACCATATCTATTTACAATAATATACAGAATACTGACATTTGTTTTGATTACGGTGCCACACTTGACATAATACCTCATCAACTTGCCTTAGTCTTCGTACTTATAAAAACGCATTTAAATGCAAAGTTGCAAGTCAACAGAATGGGTTTTAAAAAAGATTTATAATAGCCTGCAACTAATAGGGTAGTTACCTATTACGATAAACGCTTGTAAAGGTAGCTATTCTACGGTAACACGAGAATAAACTATAATTACAATATTAAGTACTCATTAGTAATTAACTTATTTAATAGCGATAATTTGCATTTTTCAATTTTCTCCTTCTGTTCTACAGTCAACTTGACGTGCAGCATCGTAATCTAAACAAGTTTCGTCACAACACAAACGCAAAACAGACGCACCGCACTATCCACTCATCACATCTGTCAAATTATAAATAAAATACTAACTAAAAACTATATTTACACAAATTGTCATTCACTGATGACACCATAAAAATGTATTAAAATTATCATACAAAACATCCATTAAAGACCAGGCAGAAATTATTCCGTTTTTTTTATTTACAAATAATTCCACGTTCTTTAGGCAGTGACGTACATTACTTTGAGAACTATAAATACTTTGAAAAAAATACAAAAAAACTTAATCACATTTAAACATAACTAAGTACGTTAATATCTTTAGTGGATGATCCGTAAATTGAAATTTTGTACTTATTCTCGAATAATTTGAGTTCAATCTTTTAAAACAATACTTTAGCGATTCAGAATTTCAAGCGACGACCACTTAGAGATTAACGAAATAACTTTTTATATTTAAGTTTTAGCTGCTTTTGTCTTATTGAGTCTACATCTAATTGTAAGCATACGATCATATTTTTGTCTACAAATTATGTAGAGTCCTATCCAATCTATTTAGATTGGTATTTTTCATAGAAAATATAGAGGTAAACTCAAATTCAATAATGCAGACTGTGACGAAATTCACTGCCTATGCTCTGAAGGGGGAGCGAAGAGAAAAGGAACAGACAACCAGCTGAATAATATTTCATATTATTCAAACCATAAAAAACATGTATAGCATTTTCACAATGAAAATTTTCCTTGACTGTAAGCTACACCGAATCTCATCGCTATAAGTTTATTAACTGGATTATGCTTTCACCTCATAAACATGGACAATTCGTCAGCATGCTGCATCAGATATAATTGATTCACAAGCTGTATAGTCAAACAATTGCTCAATCAATATTTAGACAATAATAATTGACAAATTAAATTTGTGCTTTATTCATTCAACTACACCTCAAATAGAGGCATAGTCATGATTCTAGATTCTTTAAGTTCAAAATATGGTTAGGTTTATATTGTCTTTCAACATATGTACTCGTGTATCCGCTATGTCTGCACTGTTGCAAGCGCCGTCTTCACGGAAATACGTTAAGTACGAAACACTAATGGCCAGAGAAGTTTAAATTCCAATAATATCGATGTCATAAATAGATGACCGTCGCTTGAAATCTTACACATATATGAACATAACACCTCTATGCCTACGGAGTCTGCTTAAGAGACCATTTGCCTGTGTCCGTTCTGTGAGTTGTTGGCTGGGAAGAGGACGCCTTCATACGTGACCCCGTTGAGTTCTATTGACACAACGAGCTGCTGGTCACCTGTGCTCGCGTCGCCTGCAAATAGAATGATTTATTAGTTATACGACAGGTACTGGCGCGGAACATTGCAGCTGTTTGGACTATCAGTATCGGGTGGTCGTGAACTGATTTATAATTTGTAAATACTTTAGTAATAGGAAGAAATTGGTAGCTTTTGCTGAAGATCGTAAACATTGCAGCAAGTCATAAATATGCTTTTTATTAGACTTAGATTGAATTTTACTTTCATCATTCAGACTGAGCATAAGATTTACGCCACCTAAGTACAGCAACCAAACGAATAAAGACAGAATATGGAGAATGCTAGACAAAAACAGTGATAGTTACCTCTGGTGGTGATCTTGAAGGCGGCGCCATTGACACCGTTGGCGTTAGGTCCGTTGATGGCGTGCGGCGGCGAGGCGGCGTCGAGGCGCGAGGCGCGCGCGGGCGGCGCCAGCGCGGCGTCGGGCGGCGAGGCACGAGGCGAAACGCGAGGCGAGGCGCGCGGCGAGGCAGGCCGCGGCGTGCGGCGTTTAGCTGGCGGCGCCGGTGACCGGCAGCCCTCCCGCTTGCCGCCCGACGTGCTAGAGTTCGGACTCTCGCTCAGGTTTAGTGCCTCGCTGTGAGTTAAGCAAGTCACCTTGTTAACTCCTTTTGTTTATACTACAAGTTCAACCCTAGCAATATGACGATTTGCATATGCTGAGAATCGAACTCAGGCATTTAATTATTGGACTTCATTTGAATACATAAAATTATTTCTCATTCCAGTAAGGCACATTTAGATAAAGTTAAAGTATGAAATATAAAAGCTGTTAAGCATCAAATACTTTCTAGCAATAAAAGCATCAAATTACACAATTATCAAAATTGTTGTTTTTCTGATCATCTTGCCTTGCCCTTTTGACACTTTAAAGAGCAGCATGCCTATAGACGTCATAACAATAAAAAATCTGTTTATTATTATCTACTGCTGGACATAGGCCTCCGCCAAGTCTCTCCAAACAGACCGATCTTCATTCGCCCACATCTAATAGTTTCCTGCAATCGTACCCAGATCATTGGCCAACCTTGGAGAAGGCCAGTTCATCTCACTTACCATCCTTCAAAATGCTATAATATTCCTAATACTTCCTCAACAATCAAGGGTATAATGCTTACCGCTGCGGCTCGAGGTCCGGCTGCGGGCTGTTGTTGTTGTTATTGTTGTAGAGCGACCACAGCGTGAGGCGGGACACGTCGATGGCGCTGAGAGCCGCGGCGTCGCGCGGGGACATTATGGGCGCTGGGCCGTTCACGCTTGGCGGGGACTCGGAACCTAGGAAATATTTATAAAGTTAGAGAGAGCATGACGCAGACAACTGTTAGTATAGAATATAAAATTATGCCGTTTTATCCATCTTGGATCTTTATTCTCTCAATGATCTGGAAAGCTGATGCCACCCAGAACTGGTCTTCGTTTTGAGTTTCATCTTACTTTACTATATATAAGAATAAACATCACCATAGACAATATTGACAAGCGTTTTCTCTTTTTTCTTTACGAGAAAATTGGTTCTAAATAGACAAGAACTCAATCTTGGGTAAATAAATCATAGACTAATTGAAATTAAAGTTTCCTGAAAATGAGTGCTAAGTGAGGTGCCGCATGACGGCAGCGGCGGCAGTTGGGGCGCCACTACGCCGCGCCGAGGGAAAGAGAAAGCGGTTGCAAGCTAAGACAGCGATAGCAAACACTCACCGTTCCTCATGAGCTCTCGCTGCTGCTGTATCATCTTCATGTACTCCCGCACCCTGTACTCGATGTCGTGCTGGGCGAGGTGCGGTGCATGTGGCGGCAGCGGTGGTAGGCGAGGTGCTACTCCGCCGAGGGAAAGAGACAGAGGCTGCATGTGTTGAGACAGCTGCGCGAGCGACGCAGGCACGCCACGGTTCAGAGGCGGCTGGAATGGAGGGATCTAGATTAGAGAAATTGGTCCGGTATAGTGATCTATTAGATTGATATGCTTATTCTATGAAACTTATAAATAAACTGGTTAAATCGCTGACTTTTCAGTTCTAATAAAGTGTTGCTAGATTTTTTACACAATAAAAGTCAGTACACCGATTCTTTAGATAAACTTTTATGTGATGACACAAAAAATCTGGCCTTAGTCCTGTCTTTAACCTATCGTAGAGACATACTAAGATCCCAGGACTATGTAAATATTTGACGAAAATTTTGTAGTACAGATAACGAATACGAGTATAAAGTCGTACAAACAGGCAAATGACAACATTCAGCCAAGCCTCATCAACCACGTCATGATCTCATCTCAAATTGTCCTATTATTTTGATAACTATAAAGCAAATATCAAAATCTATATTCAAGTCAATGAATGGCTTCAAAATTTTCCTGTCCTATTTTCCAATTATCGGGCAATAAAGTTTGCAACTCACCATAGCCAATGCAGCCTGCGCGTCATACTGTCCTGAAGCGCGTCTGCCCTCTCGCTTGTTTCCTTCTATGGCGGCGTCCAGCTCACTCCGAGTAGACAGGTTCTTCTTCTCACACTCGTAATCGTACAGGTACTTCATGTATCTGGAAACACAAAGGTTGTGATGAGAAAATTGGGAAACCTCCTCTGAGAACCGATAGATAGAACTGAAAATCGGCGATTGATAGTCCAATGTCAATAAATTTTATTTGAAATCGGATTATCAATCGGCCATTTTCTGTACTCGCTCATTAGACTGTACTCTTCTTCGAAAATATGACTGTCACTCCGTCACAGTTCTTATTGAAAATAATAATGATAAAGCAGGAACTTATTGTGGCACAAGAGAACGTTTTCCGATATAGAATATCACGGAACTCGTTCTTGTTCACATGGTACGCCAATAAATGCGCACTAAAACTCTAGAAAACATTATAAGAAAAGATTTAAGGATTGAAAATATGTAAAGATATGAATAAGGAAATTCTCATTAATGTTATTACGAGTGTTGCAAATTACATAGATTTTAAGCAGAAATCTCACATGGCAATTACTTAACCGTGGTGAATAGAATATCTAAAAGGTTGTGCAGCGACGTAAACTACACAGAAATTGTGTATTTCAAGTGCAATGGCGGATAAAAGACGATTTAAAACGGCGCCGACAAAGAACGAACATTTTGTAAGTATCTATTATAATTCAAAATAATCTCCGTATCTATCACCTGGGAAATAAATCAAAACATTTCAAACCGAGTATCACCATTCAATCCTTTTAACGAATCTAATAATAAGTTTAGTGCTCGGTCCGTCCATGACAGCTTGTAAATCATATTTCAAGCCCAATTATTATCAAAAGTCTATCCTTCAAATATATTACGTGCCATTACACATCTAATCCTATTCTGTGACGTGTCAATTTTATACGTCGCTATTGAGGGTATACCTTTTCATATGTCATATTAAGTGGTCACATATTTAATGCGTAACACAATAAGAGCTCTCGACGACGACTCATAAAAACGCCACCTTTAGGAGTGTCACCGCGATCTATACTTACGACATTCGTCATTACTGTTGGACTAATTTTACGAGTGTCACTAGACGTTTGCTCGGCTTCGGGCCATTCAAAATAAACTATTGTCTTGATATAACATCAAAAATATGTGGCTAATGTGAAATTAGCTGGTGACCTTCGAAATTAACACTCAGTGGTAGACGAACAAGTATTTCAGTTATGTGAATAACTACTTTTCAATTTATTTTTGTTATGATGTATTTTCATTCAATGATTCAGCATAAGAGTGGTCTGTTAAACATACTGTGGTGGTTAATTATAGATGTCTATTTTCATGCTAGAGTTTTCGTAAAAAAAAATTATCGTAACATTCGTAACTGAAATGAATCATAGGATAACTAAACTCAAATTACATTTGCACCGTAAATAACTCTTGTATAGTCAACCGTCTTGTCTAGACAACAAGAACACTATTACACTTTAGAACAAACCAGGAAGAAGATTCAGCTAATTCATACATGGCTAACGCTAAGCTTATTAGATGAGTTTCAAGACAAACAATGCATATTGACTCACAAAACATTGCATTAGTAAGTACTTAAACAGAAATATTTGGTTACAAAATCACTTCAAACATTATGAAAATTAACGTCACTGACGGCATACATAACTCTGTGAATAGGAGGTGCGTTCAAAATGATCGGATCGTGCGTAACCGGCGTACATTTTGTATCGCACTAAACCACCTTTATGGCGAGCTACAAAAGCAGAGGTGAAGGAACTTTACAAGATAAATGGGAAATTATATCGGCCGAGATGAGCTAGAGGTTATTAATTATGAAGATGTCATATTGTCGTCGCCGGCTCACGTACTCCATTGTGGAGCAGTCTTTGTCTCCTACTCGTGAGAATTTGAATAAGGTTAGATACAAAGCAGCATCCAATATGGAGCTCCTGACTTGGACAGACCACACAGACGTTTCTTTTGTAGATTAAGCTCTAGATTGGATGGACCAATATAGTTTCGGTCTAAATCATTGTGTGTTGGGAGGAGATAGTTCTTTGTTTTAGTGAAATAACTATTTAGCTTTAACCAATTTATTTTTAGGGATGAAATCAATAAACTTCTCTAAAAATAAATTTATCACGACATTATAATACTAGACTTCGCTGACAGCCCCACTAGAGTGGATGACAGTTATCGCCGTAAAAGGTAGCCCAAGTCACTCTCTAGTCTCCCAACTGACTCTACACGTACCGTGTGCCGCTTTGTAGGGTCGTGAAAGAAGGACAAATAAACGCTATCACATATTTTATAACATCAGTACTTACTGTGTACGTAACGTGAAAGCAGCTGAAGTGATGGACGAGGGCAATCGGAGTCCCTTGATGATCTCCTGCCAAAGCTTCTTATTGATGACCTCGACGAGCCCGCCTCGGGCAATCACCAGGTTGTACAGCTCGTACAGATCGAGCACAGACTTCGCCATGATCGGCAACCGATTGATTGGCGTTCCTGTAACAAATGAAGGCAGTTTAGAATCTAAGAAAAACATTGCAGGCACTTCCACAGAAAAATAAAAAAATGAGAAAATCTTCCAACATTTTTAATGACTTTTATAGATAGGCTAGTATTCCTACAAGAATAATCATTACACCTATGACCACCATCGATGTACCTAAATCGGTCAAAACATCGCAGGAACCTTGTATAATTTCTATAAATACTTAAAACATAATTGGGTAGTTCTACAAACTAAGGAAGAATCTAAGAAACTCTAAAAAACTAAGGAAAAAAATTGATAGTTAAGTGATTACAGCAAAAGATCTCGTGTCATTAATTTTATGATCATATTTTCACGACATACTTAAACTTAATATTTTTAAACCTAACTACATGTGTTTCTACATTGGCGTAACTACCTACACACTTTTCTAAAACAGGGTTTGTGAATACGGTTCACAAACCCTGTTTTAGAAAAGAATCAACGCAGGATGGATGAAATGGCGACAGGTCTCAGGCACAATATGCGACCACAAAATGCCTGTGAAATTAAAAGGGCCGTATGTATAAATCGGTTATAAGGCCTGTCGTACTGTATGGAGCTGAGTGTTGGGCTACAAAGAAGATGGATGAGAAACGATTGCATGTGGCAGAGATGAGAATGTTACGATGGATGTGTGGAGTGACAAGAATGGACAGAATTAGGAATGATTACGTTAGAGGTAGTATGAAAGTGGCGCCCATAGCTGAAAAGGTGAGAGGGAGTCGATTGGCCTGGTATGGACATGTTATGCGGAGAGATGAGATGTATGTAGGTAAAAAAGTGATGGATATGCATGTAGAAGGACGAAAAGGGAGAGGACGGCCAAGGAAGAGATGGATGGACTGTGTGAGGATGGATATGAAAGAGAAAGGGGTAAACGATCGGATGACTGGTGACAGAGAAGTATGGAAGCGAAGGACATACTGCGCCGACCCCAAATAAAGACAATGATGATAACCTATATTCCTAATCCGTTGTATAAATATTAGTAATATACGTTTCTATTTATCCAAATATTTAGATAAATTTTCAAATATTAATGAATCGATACGTGTGCAATCAGAAACTTGCTGGCATACCCGTGTTGGCAAACATTAATGTTCATTGTTTAGTGAGGTTTAGTTAGAAAAGGATATATGGTCTATCTCATTTATTAATACAAGACAGCACGTACCTACTAAAAGCGAAAGAGATAGATATATTTCAGATAGACGCATGCATTTGTGTGATCTAACCCCCAGCGCAGTAAACGGCAATGAGGCGGGTGATCGAATCCCTACGCACCCCGTACAGTCTAATTGATGATTAGTGCAACCTATGTCGTCCATGTGGTAACGGATTAAGAATACGGAATGTCACCACCCCATATCATCCCATGGGTGTCGTAAGAGCCGACAGAGGGAGCATATTATGCAGAGAACAGCACTCTAAGAGAAGGAAAACTGGATACAAACCCTATAGATACCAACCCGTTTGGCCAGCGTGGTATAGTTGGCCAATTCCTCCTTACAAAGGAGAGGCCTAGTCCAACAGTGGACTGTTAAAGGCTGATGATGATGATGATGCCGAAACGTCAGGGCAAATACGAGTAGAAAGTATTTCAACATTCCTTTTGAATTAATTACGCGACTGACACCCGTTACATAAACACTTATTAGCACGTGTAGAAATCGTGAAAGTCTGAAAGTACTTTCCAGTAATAAGATCTTACAGCTCTGATCCAAATGACCGCAACGATAATTTTAAATCAGAGTAGTAATATGTTTAAATAGGTAACAAAAGGCGTATAGGTCATAAACCAGCACGAGGAAACATGTTAATCACGTTAGATATCTCCGAATAGAGGCGGTCAGTACATTTGTCCAGTATTACCAGTTGTAAAATCCTTTAGTGCGCACTCGGTAAGGATCGTAAAAACGAACACTGCCGACTACGACTATATAAGATTAAACAGCCAGAAACAGGGTTAGATTTTGCATTATTTATATGTATATATATAGATGTGATTTAAATCAATAATATCGATTTAAATTATTTTACTAATCCGTTTATTATGTGTGATGGAATTTATTTGTTCTTAGCTTTAATTAAGTATTTTCTCGACAAAATAATACTTACTAATAAACTGTTGTCCAATCTAGACTTAGATATGTGAAGACGGCTACATATCTACAAATAATACATATACAAATACATAAACACAAAAACTAAAAAATAGCTAAACCCTTAACGTATTTACGTAAAATAGGAAATCCCTTCTTAGTGCACTCCTACGGTCCCCAAGGAACATACATGCCAAATTTCAGCTTCCTGCGCCCAATAGTTTCGGCTGTAGCGTGTCTGTCAGTCAGTCAGTAACGCAAGGATTTTATATATTAAGATTACGATCGAAAGCTTCAGATACTAAACTGACAGATAAGAGCTAAACTTAGGCGAAAATAAAGTCACTATCCTTATTACACTACTCTAAGTTTACAACCACAACATTCAAAACTTTACGTCCATTTTAATCGTCTCCGTAAGGGATGCTGTAAACAAAATTAGTTCATCGCACAACAGAATCCACACGGTCGTATTCCAACCGTAGTGTCGGAGACATGAACTAGATTTTTAGTTCCGACAGTACGGCTACGGGTACGGTTAAGTTGGCAACAAGGCTCGCCGAGCGTGGTGAATCGCATCGCATCGCACGATCGATGATTTACGCGTGTGCGAGCGCGTCAGATCGCGACTTTACGACGCGTGCAGGGTTAGTAGCCCGGATTTAGCACAGCCCGTGTGGCCGCGGAAGCTGCCCGTTTGTTCTCCAGGCTTGTTTGCAAGTTTTGCCACTATTTGATTTACTGTAATTTGACTGTTAACTTGTGTTGATGACGTGACGGATGCGGATCGCGCTGCTATAAGGAACTGCGCACTACTCAGCCACGCTATTAGGACTGTCAACGCGTGAGACGATTACTTGTTGTATACTAGATTGTGTTACCAAATGCGACTTACCTCATAGGTATATATGTACTGAACTAGCAAGAGAAATAAGGAAAGGACTACCTATCACCAAAATATGAAAATATTTAAGGTGATCACAATAATATATTTAAAAAGTTAATGCTCTACTAATTGTAACCAATTCTAGTCATCAAGGGATTTCTTGTACTAATGCTGGAGATATTAAAGTTTAGTTTAAATGTTAAAAACTTCTTATAACTTAAAAAATTCAACAAATTCAATACCTACTCACAAAAATGTTCAAAGTAATTTCATTTGAGTCTCTCAAATAAACGCACAAACAATTAATCAGCGGCGGCGTAATGATTGTTGCAAACAATTCGTTATATTCGCGAAGTCACTTCTGTAACGTTATATCGAGTTACAAGCTGTCTCAGTTCGACGTGTTAATGCGGGCTGTTCTCAGTTAGGTTACTCTTGGTTGCACTATTTTTTTGAATAATTTACTTTTTTACTGAACTGTTTTGTTCCTAAACTGTGTAACAATTGACTAGTACTATGTTGAAAGGCTTTCAGTTTGCATTGTTATCTAAGATTATCTAATGAATGTAACGTTATCTAACACCAATTCGCAATAATTATATTAAATGAAACTATTGAAATTTCATTGCAGTCGTAGGTAGATATATAAGGCGAAACTGAATTAAAACTTCGTAGTTCGTTTTTTGTTAAAGTTTATAAAATAATGAATTATTCATTTTTTACTTTACATTAGTCTAAAACCATGAAATATTGCTATCCCTTTGGGTTGCGGAGATCAGACCAGCAGTCGCTCTGTGCAACTGCTAATATTCAGTCAAATTCGGTTAGAGTAGTAAGCGGACGCCGGATTACAACTGAGATAACGCTAGGAGGATGAAGATAATGTAACATTTTGCTAATAGCGAATGGAAAATCTATTCAGATAGTCAAGGTGTTTTTGAATATACTTCAGCTTCCAGTTAAAACTGGCAACATTTCGCAAAAATACCCAATCGAAAACACCCTAAACAAGACCAAACCTCCAGCGTCGATCGTTTATTGATGAGAGCGAGGCATTAGCGAAATACCTAAACGACTATTTGTCAATCCGTCTTCCTGTCTGCACTTAATCATTCCCCCGGTTATCTGGGCCACGGGCGGCAGAGGGGGTGAAACAGGGTGAAGGGGGAAGGCAAGGGGTGGCTACGTCACCCGTCCAGATTAATTGCCACGTTTGAAGTAAATGGAGAACATGATGACGCAGAATTGGACTAAACAACGCTATGTACCTATGGAGGTGAGGTATATAAAAGTGTACCTACACTTTTATATACCTCACAGCAGGTAGGTATTTAGTTTTAAACTGCGTGAAGGCATGTATGCAGATGCATTTCCCAAAAGATGACGTAGGCATAAGGATAGCACAAAGTGTATTCATATAGTGGGGGTGTAAGCTGTAAGAAGTAGATAACGTACCTGAGTACCTACCTATTAAGTATTAACCTGAGTCAAATCATCTATTCAGCTCTGTAGATGACGTAGATATAAGGTAAACATTATATATTTGTACTGTCTAGGTTCGTCAGGTAAAATATGTGCATCGGGAAAGCAATTCTTTTTTGTATAGAATTAAATTTTCCTGTAGGGACTATGAGGCAGCCCAGTTTAGGTACTGACTGATAAGATCATGATAATTATATTTTGTAATTTATGCTAGTTTATTTTATACAGGTTGTAAAAAGACCCTTAACGAAAACAAAATCGATGCATTTACTCCACCAACCTGTTCTATAGATGTCCTATGCACCCATGGATTAGTAAGTATTTCGAAAATTGCACGCATGCATTTTTATAGCTGCTTGAAAAAAGGGAATAGGTACTTAAAAAAAAGTCGTTTCCCAGTTTTATTTTTGCTTACTATGACTTGGCATGATGTCCAAAACTTCGGCTTGGTGATGGGTCTTGTGAACCCCTGAAGATAGGCTGAAGACTTGATGATGTATGGAAAACTACAGTCATATTGTCTTTGAAAAAGATGCGAAGCGTCATTGCTCTTAGAAAGTTCCAATTGGAATTGCAGTTCACAACCGAAAATCACAGAATTGACATATGGAATATAGGAATGGAAAAATTAATCTTCCATTGATAATACTAAAAAACGTGATTTAGCAAGAAAATCTGCTTCAATAGAGTTCTATTGAAGCAGATTTTAGATATAGTTATATCTCTATACATTTCGACGAAAAGTGGTTACCTCGATGATTGCAGATTCTCTTTGTTTTAATTATAACACTTGTAATTCAACAGTTGGTATCTATAAACATTCCCTGTGACTTAACCATCGCACCAATTACTAAGCACTACCCAGATACCATTGACGGCAGTAATTCAATAAAATGTAATAGATGACTCACGGCACGTACTATTGGTTCTCGAACGTACATCGCGCGCCACCCACGCGTTTCACACCACGT
Source organism: Euclidia mi (assembly GCA_944739405.2). Lineage (NCBI taxonomy): Eukaryota > Metazoa > Arthropoda > Insecta > Lepidoptera > Erebidae > Euclidia > Euclidia mi. The sequence goes on from OX123197.2 coordinate 27,366,911, forward strand.
TGACAACCTTTATTGCGCCCTACTAAGTTGCTTTGAGCTCGATCGCGACTTTTATGACACTACCATCCATAATAATACGACCCCCAACTTTTACTACCTCTGAATGTACACCTTAAGGTGGTAGAGCTCTACATAAGCTGGTAGATAGTTGATAATACACCTTTCTTTGATCTAAGAGCGAGTATTTGTAGCTTTTCGTTGCAGACATGTGGCCGCCATAATGAACACTCGTCATTATGAATGAAGTAATTTGAACTACATAGTAAGGTAATATAGAATTCTACTAAGTATACTTAGGTAAAATGAGTCTTTGGAAAATTTTACATACGAATTTGGATAGCGGTAAGATACTTACTTGAAAACGGATAGATTTTGTGACAGATGATGGAAAGGGCTGGTAAATGAATATTAAGGCTAAGTGGTGATGAAACACTTAAGATTAAGTGGAAGGATGCTCTTTAACTCCTGTCATCATACGAATACCCGCTGGTAGAGTCATAATAAGCTACAAAAAAGCTGCTATTTTGAATGGCTCAAATACTTACCTTGAAACTTACTAAAATAGAGCTGTTTTATTTTCAAGCTCTAACTACCTAGATAAATAATAATCCAATTGGGCAAATCTATTAAGTTGGGCAACAAATATTTAGCTACTTCAAACTAAACATACATAGATATAGGTATGAATGATTTCAATATTGAAGTGATGCGCCAAATATTGACGACAAATATGATTACAACTTATGCAAGTATATTTCAATTTGATAGGTTTGTTTCACAGCTAAAAGCAAAGGTTCCTCAGCACCTGCAATAACATCTCTAAATAGTAGGTAAGTAGTGATGCAATCATAAAGTGGCAGACAAACGCCAGCCGGCTCAGTGCTTACATTGCATTACGAGAATATCGTAAATACGTACAACAAATTACCGACAATTCAACAGGGTACAGATAAAGCACGATTTCCAACATCGAACAACTTCTAAACGCGATTGCGTAAAGTGTGGCCGCGTTATCACACGAACTGCGAACAATCCCGTTATCCGTCTAAATAACGCAAAGTTTACAAGAACCCGTGGACAAAAGCTATTGTTTATGAAAGCAATCACCCCAATAACGATTTCCACAAAACGCATTCCGTGCGGTGCGGCGGAAAACGCGCGATTCGTTGCGCGTGCGCCCAGCGCGGCTCGGCGCGCGCGCACGCTATTTGCATACGACGCGACGTACCATTTATACAGGCCCACACAACACCGCGCCTCGCCTGCTCGCCACCAGCCTGCTCGCTCGCACTGACGGCTCACTCAATTCGCCCGCCCGAAGCGTTATTTACGATCTATGTCAAATCGCCAGCGGAGCCAATCTAATCGTGCCCAATTGTGACAAATTATTGCTTTTCCTACGAAACCTTACGCTAAATTTGTATTATGAATTTCACTTTATGGGTGTATGCATTTATGGAGGTGCGTACGAAATAAATTGTGGGCCGTCACCGTGTTACCGTCTCGCCGACTCAGCGTCGTGACGATACAGTGTTGCCCGATTATTTGCACCTCGGACCATATTTATTGGCACTCGATGTCGCTTAGAAAGGCTAATTCTTTTGTGGCCGCAACTCGTGCGAATCGTAAATCGTGTAACCGACCGCCTCCGAGTATGATAAAGGATTGTAAATAACTGACGATTAGTCGACTAATCTGTTTCAAGTGTTGCAGATTGCAACTTTGATTTGCGTACCGTTTTACAGCCAGATTAAGGAGCGGATTAAATTTTGCACGGTGTTAATAAATTTGGTGTTATATTTTGTTGATAATTTGGTAGTAAAAGTGGCTATAAAATTGTTCGATGACAGAGGTGTAGAGTCGGCGCGGTGCGTTGTTTGATAGAGGCGCGTTGCACGGGTTGCACCGCGGTCTGTGGTGCGCGACGCGACGGGCGATAATCGATCGGATCGACATTGGCCGGCTCCCGCTTATCGAGAGTGGTATCAAGGCCCTTGTGCCGACTACCCCGCTCTCGGCCAATGAGCGCCGTCCATTCGGCCGCGCCGGCCTCCCATTGGTTCGATTCGCGTTTGATTGCGCCGCCCCACTCGATCCACGGCTCGATCAATCTCAATTATTCGTATGTTGGTAATACTCCAAGTGGCCGAGTTCTTGCGCATTTAATTGCTCGTTATCATTGCTGAATACGATTTACACAATGCGCGTGAATAAACATTTGTTTTAGTAGGTAGGTATTTCCAATCACGGTAGGTATCTACTATAATAATATTAGTGGTATTTATTTTATGAATCATAAAATACTTCAAAATCTCACGGAAAACCTAAATAATTACAATATAACATAAAAATTGCATATCTAATTTAGTTAGGTATTAGATAAGTAATTAGTAACAAATAGGATAACTACATTTTGTGTTTTTTGAGTTACCTAGCTATCTAGTAGATTAGGTAGGTACCTTACAAATTTCAGAAAAGCTCTCCATGTCCATCTACATATCATACAACGTATTATTAAACATAGGTAGGTATAATAAACCTTAAGACCAACCACTACAATAAATTTTCACCAAAACATGGACATAGGGCTTTATAAAGTAGGCATGTATGATAGAGTCGCTCGCTATATATGGTAATCATTAGAAAGAGAAAATCTACACTTTTCATTAAAACTCTTATCAGGATCACTGTCTAACCGCGCGCAAAATGGATTAAAATATAACAACATAAGTTATTTTATTTCTTATTTGAGTAGGTATTAAGGCTATAAACGACAGCTAGCCTCTATTTAGACAGTCGTTATAATTTTATGGGCGGAAGAATTTATTGCGGCTCCGAGGCGCTTTTAATTTAGAAATACGATCTTTCTAGTGTTAATTTCCACACTTTGGAGCAACACAACATGAGCTCACGAACTCCTTTATTGAACCAATCATTATTTATTCAGAATCACAGCACACCCTACTATTTTTAAGACGAACAATACACAACATCAGTAAAAGAGTCATATGCTATAATTTCGAGAAATTACCATAACTCAATGTAATATTTATTGCTTGTAGTGCAAATTCCAAGAGATATGGCGCGAAAATGACATAAGGCCGAGGATACAACGATCAATCATGAAGGGGGCAGTAAAGTTGAGAACAATCCAGCGTAATTCCGTCTGAGAGACATTAAAACAGCGGCGGCCGGCCCTATCCGGTGCAACATTGTGGCAACACTTACTGCACCCCCCCCCCCCCGGGGGGGGGGCCTTCCCCTGCCAGGACACACTACCACTTACTCACTACGCGCACCTCGCGCATCTCTACCTACTTGTAATCTCGATTCGACAAATTAACAATAAGCAAGAAACCAAAAACACCACCCCTACCATCCAATCTCGACACCTCAATAACACATAAATCATTTATTCGAATGCAAATCAAAACCGAGAAAGATTGAAGTATTACATGGCTCAGTGGAACTCAGGAGGCCATTCGATGTAATTGGCAATCATTCACAAAAGAATATACTCTCGGTCGAACAATCAAGACAAAAGGGGCCGATAGTACCTACAGCCGAGCCATTACGGGTCAATACCCATTATTATGCTATATTTTCGCGAGCGCGGCCCTTCGATATCCCATGCGCTCACATGAGACGGCAAATATCTGTAATTAAAGGTTGTAAAGTTGATTTACAGTCGCGGTCCGAGTATCGAAGTCCGGGGAGCGCTCGGCCAATGGCGCGCCCGGATCGTCTCCCCGCGCCTCGTATCAATTTATTAGAAACGAATGAAAACCGTGGCTGCGGTGGCGGAGGCGCGCGATAATGCGTCCGATGCGGTTGCACGAGCCATCACGTCACCGCACCACTCTGCGCCGCAGTCACACCGGCCCGCTCCACACCGCCGATAGTATCGAACGCTGGTGCGTACTTTACGATCTCCACGGGGACGGTAACACCGGCAATAAAATTGCAACAATGGAAATGTCGGATGCGGCTGAAAGATGACGATGCGACTACGCCGGATCATTGCGATGAATGCAACAATGGAATCCTCCAAACGAAGGTGGCAACTATCGTAGCAGTAAACCTGAACTATCCGCCGCCACGGCACCGCCATCGTTATGAGACTCGACAATGCGAACAATACGTACATATTCTACCTAATTCTAATAAAACTGCACACACGAGATAATAACCAATACATTATTACCGAAACTGTTTTGCTTATTTGCGATATATAAATCACGGGTAAACTGCAGAATATGACATTTGATATAAATGCATGCAGTAAAGAGATAACTTTAATGTTATAGTTATTTCGGTTAACAGCAAAAGTAGATATCGCAACAAAGAGAGTCAACGTACTCTCTGAAGTGGCCTCTTGAATTTATTCGCCAATAATTTCCTAAGATGATCGATAATAAGTATTGTTTCGTTTCGCAAGTGCAAAACGCATTTCGTCCTTTGCGGGCATTTCATTCGTGGAAAGTAATTATTAGCATTTGTTGTTTCCAAATGGTAGTATCGTCTGGGTGAGATGTATGTAATTTATTATGAACGTAGTCATGTTTGTGCATTTTATGGACGCGGAGAAGATTGACCGTCAGAACAAGTCTGCTGCTTATCTTACAAAGTTGTACGGTATATAATTTTAGTAATTAGGTACCTACCTATTTCACGTAACTTTATACTCCATCAAATTATTATATTCGCCACAAAAGACGAGGATTTAGTCTATCAGAGGAGGAGCTTAGCATTGCAACCGAAAGGTACTTTTCAGATTCATTTAGGATAAAAAGTATATATACTATCAGAAGAAATGCAACGTAGGTACCTACACCTACTATCAATAGAGCGAATCGTTTTCGGGACCAGCAACGCCCGCTTTGTTCTACAGCATTATGACACACGAGATTATAAGCCATTAACAGCTGACCGGCAAACATCGCGTAAGTATGCATATGTAGCATGTCAACAGTATAAAAAAATGCTGGCAGTGAACAAGTTACGCATAGTTTGTCTCAGCGGGCATTGTACAGGTGGTTCGTACGCAATCTCTCTACAGGCTATTGCAACTTTTATGACCATCGTTTTGTCGCTCACGGCTATCGTAAAATATCATCGGAATGGAAACCCTTAATTTTGTATATCATTTCTTTTGTTGTTATACTTTGTTGCTAATCTCTGTTTACGATGCTACATGATTGATGCAAATCGGCAAAGATTGTAATTTAAGAATCATAAAAATTTCATTGGTGTCCTTCAAAGCACGATCATTGGACGATACTCGTGATGTAGACAATTTATTTACCACAAAGGTTTCACAATTTCCATATTTATGTGACAAGAAGGTACATAATAGGATACGTAAAAGTGTCGTGTTTGGACATGCCTAGACGAAGGTGTCGAGAATTCGAGTGCCACCGCGTTTACTGTCTCCTCTCGATGGTAATTTGAATGACAATTTAAATTACAATGTGGAACGGCGTCCCGGTCGTGACGAGGCAGATTTAGTACCGACACCTTCGGCTCGTGTTGTTGGGCCATTGTCACTAATAGCCCATAAAAATATATAGAATTTCCTTTTTGTTAGAACAGCAGCAGCGTATTGATTTAATTATCAGATAAATGCATCACATAAATCACATGCTTATAAACATATTTGAAAATTATGTTATATATGTAGAAATTTAGCTTCTGAGCTTAGATGAATCATAAACAGAAACATAAACTCAAATGCAATAATATTTTAAGCATCACGAAATAAATGTCATCATGAAACCGGCATTAAAACTAAAGCACGGTTATAAAACAATGATCTCTATGCCGGAGCAGATACCGATGTGATCGAAGCTAATAATGACAAACATGAGACAACAAAGATAGAGAACATATAACGGAAATAAAATAATCCAGTGTTGGTTGACAAAAAACACACAATGGAGTCAAAGGGCAATATTTGACAATGGCCGTGCTTGGCAGATAGAACAAATGAAGTGTCAGCCACAATGCTACATTAACATAAATGGGCCGAAGAGATGGGGTGACACCGTACTCTTTATAGAAGGGACAATTATTATTGATTCCCTCATGAATAAATAAGAGTTGACTATCTAAAAGTGGTTAGATGAGTGTTGGTTTTGTCAATTTAAAGTGTTGTTTGGTTTGCATATTTTTAATAGTTTCTAGTTTCTTTTGAATATTATAGCCATTGAGTTTGTCAATAGCAGTCAATATATCAATTGTGCTCTGATTGTCATTTATTTACATTATAAACGTAATTAAAATTTAAATTATTATTAACTGTACTGAGTACTTGATTAAATCAGTAAGGTTTACTCTCTGTTTTTAATTGACACCATGATTTACCACATAAGAATAAGGACGGTCAGTATCATCTCCATCTATTTTGAAGATAAGATTGTCTGATTTCAATGATTCAAAAGACTCTACGTGTCCATTTATTTCATCTTCACCAATAACTTATTCAACTCGACCGACATGAAACTGAACTTTGACATTTAAGATAATCGAATTAGAGTTCGATATTGGTTGGCTATCTAAGATAGATCGATGTTCTTTTGTGCAGTAATCCGATGTGAAAGCATTGTGACTGAAGCTACTAACACCCGCCGACCTTCGACTTTATTCTTTAAAAGATTAAATTTAGATTAGCCTGTATAGAATATGTAGTATCAGAGATTGTCCGTAGTTAAACTTTGCAGTCCATTACTTTATTTTCCTATTATAAAACCTACTAAAACAGGAAACCATTATGTAGAGCAAATACATCTTCCCTAAATAACATGATTTTCTAAACTAAAATAAACTTGAATCCGCTCAAAATCATAACAATCTTTAACCCTCTTAGATAAAACAAGTACACATAGTAAATAACGTGTATACCCCGTACCTACTCCCAATCAAATTAATCGTGTGATAATGCAATAAGATGTCCCCTAATAGATCCGCCCAGCGCTCAGGGCGGGCGGGGATGTTAGGGCGGGACGGGACCGCCTACCGGACTTATATTTTATTACATAGATCGAGTCTGAATTTACTTTATTGAAGCATGTACTTATGTGATGTGGTAACGTCGCTATATGAAATTTCAAACTCTTAGGCAGAGTAATCTTCGCTTTGTTAACATGGGTACTAATACAGATAAGAACGAATATAAGCTTGTATAAAGCTGAAGTTCATTCCCGCTATTGTTTGTATTTATTCCTGTGCACCTGTCTTTTTGTCGAAAATTCTAATGTTGTTAATGAAATAATGAAAACTACGAATAAATACTTAAATATATTCAATAACAACGCATAAAATGTGGAAAAAAATATAACAAAAATGTAATGTAACATAATTTTACTTTGCAATGCCGGAACGAGTACATCCGTGGGAAAAGCACACAGTTATTGCACTTGCGGATATGAGATAATGTACAGTGTCGAACTTAAGTTCCTTACCTGTACATTAACCGTAACAGAATAAGGTCTCTCCATATATGTCGACGAGGAATCTTGATATACCTACTATCCGATTTATGACGACCGGCCATCGCAATGATTGTCAACAAGACGCAATTTTCGTGCACAGAAAATCTTCCTATTGCTCATTACCCGTAGCTCGAATCGAAAAAGTGTGATCCATAAATTGTTGTTTCGATTCTGTGTGTTCATTGTGTCCGTTGATTGGATGTTTGTAAAGTCCCCCGCGACACAGGACTTATTCTTAAAGCGGGAGATCTCACTAAAAAAAATATCCTCGTCCAAATTGAGCCGAAAATTTGCCATACCTGTGACTTTGACAAGAAGCTTTTACTAAATGACAGAGCCTTGTAGACAGATATTCCGTCTTCCTATTTATATCTAGACTGCCTCGTTGGTCTCGCGTCATAAATGTGCGCGTGAGATCGGGAGGTCCCGGGTTCGATTCCTGGGTCGGGCAGTGTTATTGGGTTTTTCTGTCACGAAATTCTCAGTAGCAGCACGGAGTCTGGAAATGTGCCCAGTACGGCAATAGGCTCGCCGCATATTACGTGGGACTAAAGTATATCTGGCGAAAAGTGGGTGTAGAAATACACATCTGCCTACCTCTTCGGGGTTGTAGGCGTGAGACTATGTATGTATTTATATCTACACGGCTTAAACAGCCAAGTGTATAAGCTATGTTACCTTACGTACTGATAACGATATCCGGCACGTTTAGATTACCCGATCAGCGGATATTAACTAATACAGTTAATATTTGTCAGTAAATATCACCAATTATGGACACTCGGACAGCCATTGCGGCAAAAACACTTTATGACGTTTGAGGAAATAGTCGTGATCGATTCGAAGCAGTACAACAATAGACTGTATTAAAAAAAAATTATGAACATGATTCTTAGAAGAGTTTCTGTCTTGTTTGTGACGCATTTAGTCTTGTTTTCCGTAGCAGCGACTTAATTTTCTAAATTATCTACATAGCAATCAGTCAGCATACCAACTATGTCATCAAATCAGACTTAAAAAAAAGTAAACCTCGTAACTTTACTGTTCGGAATTGTTTCAGCGATCTGCTTACAAATTAGGTACACGCGAAGTTCTGCGTCGGACGTACACTTGATTTGAAATAATTACGACCAAAACTGTGCGGTTGATAAGTAGGTAGACGTTATCTTGTCTTTCTAGGTTGTAGAATTCTAGAAACCATAGACTCACTTCTACAAAGATGGACAGCTAGCCGAATTATTCGCGTTATAAGTCAATGGTCATCTTGTTACAGTCCTATGGATATAAAATAAGCTCAGTGATCTAAGTTAAACCTCAAATACTTTTAGTTTCTGGTACCTCGAATATCCCATTTCAAAGGTTAGAATTATTATTTACTGACATGTAAGTTAGTGACGCATAGCCGCGTAACAAAAAAAAATTGCAAATAAAAAGTTCAGCCGAAAATCTGTCAACAGCGTATGATTTACATGAAATAAACGTAAATTTTTCTCCAGCCTTCAAATCTACGATATCAGTAGCACATAATATTTTAATAGACCAGCATTTTAGCACTTGACTATTCTTAATTCTAGATTTCAATCGGGGAGCGACTTAATCACCAGTTATATTGTCGGAAGTCCTGTCATCGCTGGTCATAAATAATCACTTTTGGCCAGCGGGTCGTTAGTCGGAAAGAGGGGGAGGGAGACGAGGGAGAGGTAATTTAGCTGCTCATCCATCAAGCACACCTTCGGACCGACCTGGATGCTTTCAATTAAGCCGATTTAAGACGAACCCAGTCGTTCGAGCTGGATTGTTTTGTCGAACTTAAATTAAATGTTGTTAAACAGTTTTATTCATATTCGCCATTACGTTCAATGTATTACAAAAAAGATTTCGTTCTGTAATTATCTTATTTAATTTAAGTTCGGAAATAGTTACATGACTTCTAAATACTCTATGTACTGCCAGTAAATACTAAATATGTCTGTATGCAAGAATGTAGCATCTCGACCAAAACATAGGTAGCCTTAATTAAAGTGATATATTTCACAAATGAAATTTACTGTTGATGATGATATCGGAATACCTAACGAAGATAGATAGCATAAAAGAAGTTTTACTTACTAACATTGAAAGGCTGAATGTTGACACCATTAACACTTACTTAATGTTGATTAATGATTTCAACAAAGAATATTCAAAGCATAAAAGATCATAAGCCATAACGCAACTAAAATACTTCAATTTAAACAAGTTCTTAGATCATTTGAATGAATTCTAATTTTACCTCCTTACCTACTTTTTGTAGAAAGATTTGTTAAGAAGTTATACATGTAACTTCGTAAACTGTTAGAAATTAAAGCCAAAGATATGACGCAGCCACAATCCAGAAGACAAAAGGATAGGATAGATCAAACCGTTTATAAGCTTCAAGAAATTTTACAACAAGCGCCAAATTTCACATTTAGCTCTTGTTTCTATGTGCCTTCTTATAAGACTTGTTCATATTTTAATTCGCATTAGCTGTCTCAAAACAATGTTGTCAGATTTTTCGCGAATAACAAACACAGAGAGAAGGCCGAATCAAATATATCTCCGAACTATTGAAATAGACGAGCGGTGAGTGATCCATGGGCTAATTACCTTCTAATGACTGGCAATCAGCGACATCCTTATATCTAGTGGATAGATGGACGGCTGCCGTTGAGTGATACTCTTTATTTTATAGCCACGGAGGTGGCTACTATTCTCGTCCGAGGAAATGGATACGCGTCAATCGTCTCGAAAAAACGTTATGAAGAAGACAATGCGCAGCGCAGCTTCCGTGCGCTAAGTTTAGATGGTGTCGGTTTCAGACGAATTGACTTTTGACCCTCTTTGCATCCATTAGTATTATGTGCATCTACTAGGCTTACGGTTTACGTCGAAGTCTCAAGCAGATGTGCATCAACGTGAACGGATCGCGGGCTTAGATTACGCTCCAATTTAAAATTGCATCACTTCTTCACAGAGGAAATTCTGAAGCACGTTTTATCAGTACCGCTATCGTACACTGCAGCAAACCAATTAAACGATGTTGAAATGATAACAATAACTCTCATGGAGCCGGTAGCGGGAATGTTGTATAAAGCAAACGGGGCTTCGTCGCAGCTCGGATGGGCCTCGGCTCTTGGACCCTTGAGCCGCTTGTTAGCACCTCCGACACCTCGGAACACGATCGATTAGGCCCGCGGCCGCTCACATTCAATTATTTATTTATTTATTCGTAATTAACCCGCGCGAGTTATGGACTCTCTCGATTTACGAGCCGAAGAGATGAGTTATCAGAGATCGATGCGATTGCTTTATGCGCAGTGACGAATATATATTTTAGCATAGCGTCTCGCGATTTATTGTTTTATCGAAATAAAGTATGAAAAACATTTTATCAAAATTTCGAGACTAGCCGTAGTAGCCGTCTTTTAAGATTAATTTATAATATTACGAAAGCTATTATCGGTTAAATTAAACTTTGACCGATAGGATCTTTTACATTTTTATTAATTTTAATCATATCCCTTACAAGTATGTACAAAACAAATGTTATCTCATTAAGCGAGTACAATAAGCGGACCATTAATAACGATGTATCGATACATCGACAACGATTTTATCGATTCTCGCCACTCGATAAGGCGGTCGTCACGAGGCCAATTTGTAAGGGCCCATAAATTACTTTATTAAAATAAATCAACCGGTTTATTGTTCTCTTCTCGCCTTTGCGACTATTGTTGTTTTGGGAAAGCAGTATTTTGCTTTCTGCAAATTTTATTTATACGTCGAATTTTATTTAGTATTATTTTTATTTCTATGTGGAATCTACTTATGACTAGGTATACCTAATGTAAAGTAGTTTAAACTTTAAAAAATACTGTACTGTACTTTTAAGTAGGCACGATGTAATTATATCTTTTGTTTAAGCCATTTTCATTTTAAGGATAGCTAATAATAAAAGCCTAATTTATTCGTTAATAAAATATAACACTTCAGGGTTACCTAAATATCTTTTTTCATAGACACATACCTTTACTTTTATACATTACTAAGAAAAAGCATTTTCGCGCAACTAGCGCGTGTTTAAATAACTATAAATCTACAGAACAACTCGCGACTCTTATAAATATCGCAGAGCCGGCGGGCAAGACAGTTCGTAATTCACACTTTATTGGACCCAGTAATAAGTATAAACATATTACTTGGAACCCATAGCGCATGCGCATTGGTCAAAATAATTGTACAACACAATTACAATATGTCTGCAACTAATCTACGACTAAAATCGAAAAAAAAAAGTAAACTACCTACACCTATTCATTTTGAAGCGATTAAAACAAAAAGCTATTAATTAAAAGGACTTATTCGTCAACTCGCCACTTGAAAACTCGCCACTCGGTGGCGAGTTGCCCCGAATGATTTTAAATTATTTTTCATTCGTCAACTCGGCACTGGCAAAGAAGTACAGTCGCTAACAACATGTTTAATACATTTTGTAAGTTAAATAAAATTCGAAAATATATAGAATTTTTGTTCTATCAATCCAAATATATCCAATGAGGTACGTTAATATTTCTCCGGATTTAAAATTATTAACTATAGCGCATCAGAGTAACTAGCGTTGAGTAGGACCGATATATAACGTGCATTTTTAACGAAAGTAGCCGATGATTCCCGAGCCCTTAGCATTTTGCGCCAAGTGTCCTTGTGGATATCAGTCACACTTGAATATCAGATTGGTGCGCAGTGGTTGTGTTGTGTTCTTACACAATGTGGAAACTATTTCTGTTTTTAATGTTTGTGACTTGTTAATGTTTTAGAGTAAAATCTTATTTCTAAACAGTGAAACATTTAGTGCAATTGAATTATTTACTGTCAATGCATGATATTTCATTAGTAATCCAACCGACTCTTCAATATAAGGACTTTCAATAATATATTAAATGGGTGTTAAACTAATTTTAAATTTCTACTTATTTATATATATATTTAGAATGTCTGAGATATTCCTGTAATGCAAATGAATACTAGACTAACTTTAGTATTATTCTCTAAATTAACTCAAACCTTTCATTTTATGAGGAGGGTTTATATTTCTCGATTTAGTTTTAAGGTAATATCCATAAATAAAATCGAGACGTATACACATAAATTTGCTATAGTATGTTTTCCAATTAGTGGAAATTGATAAACTACTTCACGTATGTAAGTCAAAATATAACAAAATTAAACATGCCGCATGTCCGCCATCCGAAATACAAAATGGCGACGACGTACGAAACAATGAGTAAACCTATGTGTTTTAGACACTGAAGTTAATATTCTGATTAGAATGAGACTGAGAATCTGTGATTTGTAAATTATTTAAATAATTACTCACAATTACTGTGATATTTTGTTTTTTTTTATAATATTAAGACATCAAACCCTATACGAGACTGCCTCGTTGGTCTCGCGGCATAAATGTGCGCGTGGGATCGGGAGGTCCCGGGTTCGATTCCTGGGTCGAGCAGTGTTATTGGGTTTTTCATTCACGAAATTCTCAGTAGCAGCACGGAGTCTGGAAATGTGCCCGGTACGGCAATAGGCTCGACCCTTATTACGTGGGACTAAAGTATATCTGGCGAAAAGTGGGTGTAGAAATACACCTCTGCCTACCCCTTCGGGGATAAAAGGCGTGACGATATGTATGTATGTATTAAGATTAGAGTAAAATGTTTCTTGATTTATTTACATTATTTGATCTTTGTTCAGTTAATACACAACTGTTGAAATATTTACCTTACAACATTGTTCTGTATAATATACTTAGGTTAAGATTGTTGGTTGATTCTTAAAAATATTTTGATAGGTATAAGTATTGTTAAATAATTATTTACTAATTGTGGTATTTACTGTAGACTTATTACATGAGAAAATGATTATTTACTGTATAATAATAAGTTTAATTTAACAAAATTGCAAGCCTAGCCAAGTTGCAAATATTAGGTTAACTAATTTCTTCAATATCTAGTCACAATTAACAAGTTATGAAAACAGGACTTAGCAATTAATGTTGGAGAGAAGATTAGTTATATTTATTGTATTTCGTAATTGTCCACGAATTCATCAATCCAAGCACGTGATATTTGTAATTTTCAAACATAGTTTTTAGTTCTCTCTTGTCGTCTATCAGTTTAAAAAGGCGACTTGGCTATGATAGCTGATCTGTGATTTGCAAAATACTCCAACATTCTTGTGTTTTTTTACATCTTAAGCAAATTGTATTTTTTTTTTTGTATAACCTTTCTTTTAACTATTTACAAATTGTGATATCGTTGCGTATTAAAGTAGGTTAACTTTTGTACGCATGCTATTTGATAGTTGATTAATAAAACAAGTCTATTTTTCAAACGTTATACAAATAATTGTTTATTGTTTGCTAATATTTATTGTGCTAAGTATTAGCTAAAAGTTAATATGCTGATTATAAAGAAATTTTTTTATAGAAATATTTTATAGCAAGTATAATGTTTCTTTCAATCCTTTATTCCCAATTTGAAGCCTTTGCTATAACAGCAATGCTTCTTTAATAAAACAGTGACATAATACTTTTGGTGATCGACAAATTGGGCTCTATGTACACACGGCGCCAAGTCAAGCTAAACAGTTGCAGTACGATTTTGATACTTATTCCCTACGCCAAAGAACGGTACAAAGGTCAAAGTGTATAGCTTGACGAGTAGCCGTGTGTACGTACCCACTATATTTATCAACCAGTAGTTTTGTACGCGACTGTACAAAAACACTACGTACTTACATTGTGTGCCTAGTTGACGAATGAAAAATAAATTAAAATAATTCGGGGCAACTCGCCACCGAGTGGCGAGTTTTCAAGTGGCGAGGTGACGAACAAGTCATTAAAAGTTCCGCACGCGCCAATTAGTGTCAGAATTGAAATTTGTTCTGTCAAAGTGATCCTCATAGACATTCAAGTCTATTGTCATTTGCTTAGGTACTTTCTTTTTAATTGCCAGTGAAAGTGATTAGCAATTAGTCTCTTGTCGGAGTACATATATGAAGCACCTTGTAGGACTTTTGTCTGAACTAAAATAAATACCTAAATGCAACATTAACGTTCTAAAAATAAATCAAGTTAACAAATTAAATTAAACTAAATGTTTACGCGCCTGTATTTACAGGTTATAAGCCATAAACAACGTGTATAATAAGATTGGGCATAGATTTATTTTATCTTCAGCGCGCACGAGTGGCACAGGACGTTGCTTATTCAGCCCGTAAGCGTTAATAAACGATATTAATAAGTTATGTTTTTAATTACGAGTCGATCGAATGCTTATTTATCCGTGTGATTTTATAGGCCCCCGAAGGCTGGCCTTGGGGCCAACACAATAAAATATGTAGCGATGAATAAATTCGATTCGTAACGAGATGTGGCTGGCAAGTCATTACTTGAGTTGTTATCAATGTAAGGAAATGATGTAAATATTTTGAGATGAATTAGTGTAATGTTAAGCGACATGAATTAATAGATGTGAGATTGTGTTTATTTAATTGAATAGCTAATTGAACAGGAAATATTCTAATAGCATATTTCCTGTTATTGATACACAATCTTGAAATAATCTGGTTTATATCAAAAACTATCTCTGCTAGATACATACATACGTATTTATTCCTATAATCCTGATGCGATTTGATGCAAAGGTCATCATCTTAATTGAAGACAAAATTTATATTGGTTTTGATGGAAATGCCCGGTAGAACTATAGGCAAAATGTTTATAGGCACCAATATCTCTTAAATCATGTGATAAAATGAAAAGACAATAAGATTCATTTAAAAATAGAAACTTAATTCTAACGACAATAGCAACATTCCCCGATCAAGTGAACTCAATTTAAAAACAGAATCAATTCTATAAATACGGAACAAACGTTTAATAAAAAACGAGAACTGGTAACGTCCCTTCATTGTCAAGAGCTAAATCTGATACGTTTCAAATCATGTGACGGATGAAATAACGCGACCACGTCGGATGCGTCGCCGTTGTGAAAATTCTTCACGAAAATAAAGAAATATAAAAATTGAAGTGACAGCAGACGGATTGACGGGTCTGCCTGTTCGTAATGACTTATTGTCTCACCCACGCAAACAATAGCAATAGATGTTATAGTTTTTAAATTGTAATTCGTTTGAGGAATTGCATTTGACATGAATCTCGTGTTATACAACATTCTAGGAATAACTTATTGTCAAATATAAAAGAGAATATTATTATTTTATTACAAAACTAACGTCTGATAATTTACAGGTGAAACTTATGTTTCACAATTAAATTACAATCTATGATCATGAAATCATAGATTGTACTTTCATAATTTTTTCCTTGAATTCGCGGTAACAAAGCTTATGAAAAATACATTTTGAATTCATTGGGAGTGTTATCCTTGCCATCGCAAGCCCAATAAATACCATTAAATGAATGGATTATCTAACTGTCTGTGCATTTTTTACACAGACGATGATCGCGCGTAGGTACCTACCGTTGAACTGTGCTAAATTTGTCATTATCAATAAAGTTTAGTGTTCTTTTTGGTTGGTGCGAACTAAAAAATACTTGTCACTAAGAACATGCCTGTAAAAATACACGCAATTTAGGAAAGTTGAGGTGAACTTCAACGACAGACGTTTGTAGGAATTAGATGGGATACAATTACACAATAACGAGGACCTTGATTACAATGAGTCATGTTACACGGCCACCATACAGGCATGTTTCGTCTGGAGTGGCCACCGCCAAAATACGCCACAATCACGCTCGGTAAATGGGTCAATGCAACAATGTCCGACCTCAGGCCGACTCCACGCAACTGTTATTAATCAAATTTTACAACATCGTAAAACCAAGACGGGATTAAAAAGTTAAAAACCTACTCGAAATCATATTTTTATGAGATTTAGATCCGAAGTTATTATTTGGGATTTTATAACGCGCGCTCTTTAACTGTTTAGTGGGTTTCCAATTTGTGGTGCGGTTGATTTACGAGTTTCGGGATGACGGAATGACGAGTTGCTAGACGCGGCTCAGACGAGTGTCATGCTCAAGGCGTCATGTTGTCACGCACCCACAATCAACTACTGTTGACTAAGCGGACTGAGCCCCGACGGTGTCTACCCAGTCTACCGACTACACGCGATGACGACAACCTATAAAATCATAATAGTGAGGCCTTTGTATTACACCCGTTAAGGGTATCGATTGAATTTTATGAACTTTAGTTAAATTAGTTTTTACCAGTCAATAAAGTTCACGCCGCACGAAGCAATTTAAATTATGTGCCAAGTCGATTAAAGAACAAGAGCAATAAAACATGAAATACAATAAAGTGACGGCTTATTTTGTCTTAGCGGGAATTTGAACAAATGTTTTATATTGTAGTATAGTAGCAAAATATAATAAAAAGGAAATATGCTTGAACATACCACGACTAATATCGATCACTCATAGTCATAAGCTGTGGCATAATTTTAACTTGGTAATTAACCATAATGCTAAGTTCTTGTGTAAGTTAGAATCAAAATTGAATATCCATATTGTTAAACAATTACATGCAGCTAAATGAATCATTGTAGTAGAAGCAAATTCGAAAGTCGATGGCAGATCTATTCTTACAAAGCATTCTAATTAACTGAGACAGTGTTCCGGTGAACACGAATCGTCTCCAGTTACCAATCACGAATCTAGGAACTAACTTGATCTAATGTAATCGCAGACGCATTGGCCGATCTCCCAGTAGGAATCGGGATACGACAGCTGATTTCCGGCCTGAGAAATACAGCGGCTAGATAGCACAAAGTTTCATATTCAATCTTATTAGTCTGAAGTTTGTCGGTAAATTACATTGACGGAATAATGGGAATTTGTCTCTTTGATGTGTTTATATTATTGGGTTGGGTTTAGTCGGTTACATAATGTATTTTCGGTGATGCATTTAATGAGGGATGATGGCTGGCACATGCGTCATACTCGTGAACGGGTGCTACTTGCGATGACTGGTCGATGACGGTCTTGCGGGCTGGTATTAGATTTTAATATTTAACTGCATCATTTCCATCATGGTTCTGATCACTTTCGCGGATTGCCTGCATTATTAGGTATATATAATGTAAGTGGATGCTCCTGTTTCACCATGTCTATTCTGAGAAGGCTAACCAAAAGTATTATGCTTGAGTATTATGATGTACAGTAAATATATACAAGTGATATAGAAGGTGTAACAGTTGCAGCACCTTACAAAATGTAAATTGTGTATTATGCAAAACCTGGCGATGAAAAAGAGTGACCGTGAGTTTTATTGCCCGTTCTTTCTCATGGTTCTACCTATTGCTTTGCGAACGTGGCAGTATATGTAAATGTAGAAGCATACAGTAATAATGTTTTAAATTTGAGTATAAGTAATTATTTTATAAATTTATTATTTTGACGTTCATAAGCGTCACATTGTGACACAAATGAATAAAGGATTTTGAATTTTGAATTTTGAATTTTGATGTTCTTGGGTTGATCGAGCGTTTTGGCAGGCTGCGCGTGATGAGCGGAGCTGGTGTGCGCAGAGATGCGCTCGGCGCTCGCCGCTCTCCGGCATTGCGCTCCAATGCCCGACATCGAACACGCGTATAAAATCTTTGATACGCAGCACCGATGGAATCGAAATCCGATATTCGACTCACAAGTTTATTTATCGCGAAATGCGACGATATTTTCGTCCGTCCGTCATTTGGACAGTTCACAGAAGCGGCAAGATTAATTGTATTTCGGTTGAGTCATCAAAATAATTAGAATGACGCTATTTTCGTTTGTGATGCTAATTTGACAGACGTCGCGGGAGATTTCGTGTCTTCTTGTTTGCCGGCTGAATTCTTTGATTGCTTCTTTGTTATTTATTTTAATTCCGTGTGTATAGAAGCACGAGCAGAAGCCACATCTGTTTTAACAGAGCGACCGTTACTAATGGTATCACAATAGGTGAGCGCGATCGTTTGATTCCGACTGCGGCGCGCACCAAATGTTCATACAACGACGTGTTGTTATAGCTAAATGTCATTATTATATTAACCATAATAAATGTCCATAAAACATTGGCGGCAATCCAAAAATAAGACGTAGCGTTTATTGTGGTTGTTATATTCAGATGCCGCGAGAATGAGAGTCTGGTGAGTATGCAGGCACAACTGGTTTATTGTAGGAAATATTCGATAGCTGACAGTTCTGAGAACATACACTTAATATACGGCAGTTAATTTTGAATACGACCGCAATAAATGTGTTTGATTAATATCATTCTCGCGAAACAAATGTAATGGCTGCAGTATCCTTTGATCAAAGAACGGCTATACGTCTTGTTGGAACAATGATACACATGAAGCTATCGGTGAAACATGGAGAATTGTTTTATCCTCCAACCCTGGACTAATTGACGATGAATGTACTTATTATAAATGTTGGCACGTGGCCGACGCTCTATATATTAAATCAACTCGTGCTAAATCAAATATTATAGCGGAGGTGACAACAAAGGGAATTAAATTGATTGCACGTAACAGCGGTGGAGAATTTAATATAATAAAAGGTTATAGAACTAGTTTTAGAGGATCCAAAATGAATATTCTCTCAGTTTAGCGTATTTAATATTGTAATGGGTCCTACTCATGATATTTGTTACATGGGCATACCGAATACAAACATAATCTAAAGTAATAACTTCATAATGTTTTTGATAATGCCAATGGAAATTTTACAATAGCACAAGATGGAACTGAGCCAAACACGTTTCCGCAATCCAATAATAAATATGAACTATTGTATTTTAGGTTTGATAATATAGATATTATAGTTCAGGTACTAGTTGAATGTCATTTAGTTGACATCGACGACCGTAATGATAATAACGTGACAAATAATGCGTATGTAGTTAATCTTGCGTGACAAAATGAATTGAAAGAGTTTTCAAGTGTCCTACTTATTTCAAGTGAGAAGAAAAATAAAAGAAACACAATTTAAAAACAATTAGCTTCCACAGTTTCTGTTATACACAAGAGGAGGTAGGAAAGTGTAATTTTTGAATGGTACGGAGATCAGAGAGTGCGTGGACGTGTTTTGACACTATACACTGAATGATTAATGAGGCACACGCTAATCGTGGCCGTTTTTATTTATAACCTAGTCACCGGCAGGAGGGAATTAGCGTTTGTTGACATTAAAATAGGCCATTGGGTAAACACTTGATACCGACATTACAATTACACTTATAGAATTGGATTAAGATGACAATTTTAATGCGAAAATAGATTTTCGTTGAATCCAGTTGGATTAGCATTTGTGTCCAAATATTCATATTAGAACTCGTGTACAAAGAATAGCTTATAGGAATTGTCCAAAACTCAAGTTCTTAATGGAATAATATTTCATTGTTACACTTTTCTAATTATACTTACCTAATTTATTATCTGTAACCGGCAGTTGAAATGCTGTAACCCCTTAGTCAGTATGACTCCTTAACATTATGTTGCATAATTTTTATTTTGACCAATTTTATTGTACTTATCTGGATATAGCTTAGTTCCAGCAGAATAATTTTGTATAGCTGTAAGTAAATGCACCTTGGTTATTGGCAGTCACATTTAAACATAATCTACCATGTAAATCAGAGAATTAGTAAAACATACGCGAACTAATTTATCAAAACAGATTTCAGTTCGAATAGTGATATAATGTGCATTAAAAACGACATTAATTATATGTCGGTATCACGTTTCTGAGGCCGTACAATAAGCAGTTCAGAGCCAAACGTACGACCTCCAACATTATTCCATTTATCTGGAATTAGACCATTACAACATACGACTATTTCAATTCTCAGTTTTTACTACAGTTTATAAATTCATGTTCTGATTAAATAATAATCTTGATTTCATTTTAAAACAAAATTGTTTTAGTCTTTGTCGGTACATCTATTTCGGACACTTTTGATGTAGGTAAACCTATTATTATAGTTTCAGTTCAGTAATGCCGGTAATCACATCCGTGACTGAACTTAAAAATAATAGAAAAGGTTTACTTGTCACAGTCTCGTTTGCAAGATATTTAAATATAATAACCATAATTACGTGAAATGGCCTCCGTTTCCCCACAATAATAATTTATGTATGTGTACGCATTGTAATTATCAACTCATATTTATGTGAACATCTTATTGTAGATTGAATATCGCATAACCGCGGTAAAGGGTCATGTACACAGCAATACTTTCTGCTTTTACCAAAAACGTTTTGGTTATGTCAACTGACATTATTTTGTTAAAGATAAGGAAAAGCCTCTACATGATATACATAGCACATAGGAATTCAATTCGATAGTTCACTGAACACCGACGACCTATGAAATAAAACTGAAAATACCAAATGAAAAACTTTCTTCTTCATTTTTATATGTTAGCGTAACAGCTGAAATCCGGGATTTATTAGCGCGGAAATGATACAACTCGAAACTGACTTTAATTGTAAGTTAGTCCAACTTAATTAAGTAATTTGTGTGACGCCACGAAGAGGAGCAGAACCGTGTGCTTCAGACTTTATAGTTACAAATCAAGATGGCAAGGTGTGATTCGCACGTCCATCACACAGCCGCAATCGTCGCGACAATTGGACAATTATCATAATTAAGTACCACGCAATTACTTCCCGCAATACGCACGGGATTCATAGCAATTGTTTTCAAACCGCTCGTGAATGTTTTATGAAATAGATCCGCAGAGATAAGTCTATATAAACACGTATAAGTGCTAAGATAGCATTCGACGACCGCCGCGTGTGTACTTGTCGCATTTCACGCGATTACAGTCAACTGCCTGCGTAGCGGCCATTGAGAAAAGCAAAAAACGATGACAAACAACTGGGAAATAAAACTTTATAATGACGAGAGCTGGCAATTAATAATGCTTAGTACAATACACCACAAAAGCAAGTTAGCATTCTGATTTTACTGGTTAAACGATTTTAAACTTTCGCGATTTGTATACATCATACAAAATAATTTAGCGGGTCTTAATCGCGTTAACTTAACTTATTTAAGTTATAAACACCAATTTGTTTCCGACATTTCGCTCGTCTTGCACCGAACGTGGTCGCGGAGAGACTGTGTCTCAAAATTATTTTGTATGATTATTGGACATATCACATAAATTCGATATCCACGAAACGCCGCTCGACCATTAGAGCTGCAAATACATTTGAACATCAAAAGCCCCTTTATAGAAAGATAAAGTCCACTAATACACAGGATAAATAGAAAGCCGATGACAACGCATAAGAACCGGCTTGGCGTCGGTCAACTTGGAGTAAAGTACCGTGACTGCCGGCTTCTGAACCGTTTACCATCATCCAGTTTACTATCTGGTTCACGCATTCTATTATAATGAATATGTCAATATCAAGATTTCAAAATATATTGAATGAATGAAAGCGGTAGGTAATCTCATTGAGCGCTTAGGCGACTGTTTGTTCAGAAGCTCGTACTTTGTTTGACTATTGTAAGGTAAGCTTTTGAATAAATTGACTATCTTGCAATAACACTGGATTAGATATCTTGGTAAATAGCTTGAAAATGGATAGCAATTATGCAATACTAGAAGACGCCAGCAGCTACGCCTGCATTTTTAAATTTACCCGTTTTGGCCGATCCCGTGGGATTTTCGGGAAATCCCTTCTTAGTGCACCCCTACGGTCCCCAAGGAACATACATGCCAAATTTCAGCTTCCTGCGCCCAATAGTTTCGGCTGTAGCGTGTCTGTCAGTCAGTCAGTAACGCAAGGATTTTATATATTAAGATAATTATAAGACGAACAAAAAGACAAATTCTGAAACGTATGCATTAAATTGACAAGTTGAAAACTTAAGCGACGTCCCTCAGTCTCTCACACATGCAAGGCTTCGATTACCAACTGAAGTCAACTAAGAAATCAAATACAATGAACTTCTATAATAAGTTTAATATAATTACCGTATCTATCTATCGGAACCATTAGAGCAGAGAACGAAGGAAAAAATGGATATGAACTCGATTGAGCTATAGATGAAATTATAGGTTCTGATACAATGTTGTGTTGCACGCTAAGCAGTGAAACTATTAAGAGGGGGGTACGAAGGGTACAATTACAGCAAAATAGCCAATAAATTATATAGGAATGGTTGGTGCCCGGGCGCCGCGTGATGTGGTACTCAGCTTCCGCGAAACGTCATCTAGCGATCGGCAAATTGCGGCGGCATCACCGCTACACGATCGATAAAGACTGGCACAACTCTAGCTCTCCAATGCTACGTCGTAGCTGGAAATATTTAGCTGAAATTGTACTTGATCGTGGAAAGCAGAATGTAAGGGCCGTGTTTCGAATGTTTAGATGGTGGAGGATAATATATTCTCATAAGAATCAATAACAATAGATGTTAACAATTCCAAAAATATTACTCGCTTAAAACGAATGCTTCGCACAGTCCAGTAAACTTTTGCTATATTATTGCTGTTCGAACATGCTATTTAATAACATATAATTAATAAATATCTTTACTCATGTACCTTTACACACGAATTGATATAAATATGTATTTCGGCAAGCATACATACTCTTGACATTCGTGACCGAATTTCAGAGCAAACCGATTGTATGAACCGATCACAAGTTCATATCGTCGCCATGAATCGGTAACAATGTTGCGAATCATTTGTTTTACTTCATTTGTTTCCTTATGCCTCGTTTGCGACGGAAACGCATGTTGACATTACCAGAATAGTCCTTTGTTGGCTCACAGCCGTTTTATAACTTGAAACGCTTTTATTTCAACCAACTGTATCGGGTTCAATAAGGTGAGGTAAATGTTTGCCTATTTTAGTTCGACTCACCTTTTGAAAAGTACCGACATTCTAGTACACATTTTGAATAACAATAATCCGAGAGTTTTATATTTAGTACTCATTATTATTGATCACAGAATCACAAACAATTTTACATTCCAAGAAAATAACACGACTGGGAATAAAAATGTGTTCACAAAAGGTATAGACAGCTAGTTTTTTTTATTTTATAGGGGTGTACATTGAAAAGAAATTGGGATGTTTGTCGGGAAACATGTTGGAAACAATAGGGCATGTCGGCTTAAGTAAAAGCGTTCATTGTGCCATTACCCGCCGGCCCGCAGACGGCCATTTGCTAAGAAATGGTCAGTACAATAAAATAGGGCTGTGGATTGTCCCATATTTGGTTTTGTATTTAAAAATTTAAATCATAAAAGTACGTCATTCAGATTTTTGAGTAATTATGTTGTTTGCATTCGGGATATTTCAAGAAAGCAATAGAGAATTAGTAACTGAGTTTTTATTTTTTTAATGTTTCTATAGAAACGAAATTTGAATAAAATTACAAAAGTTGGCAGTTAATTTGTTAAAACCTATTTGAATTATAAAGATGTTTGTGTAATTAGGTACGTCGCTTGGATTTCTGGCTGAGCAGCTACTTTGAAAGAAGCTTGACTAATTTCGTCTTCAGAAAAATGACCACTAGCTACATAATTGACAGTTTTTCGACTATACTAAAAATCAAGCGGCTAATCGAAATGTTAACAAATATTTCAAGACGACATAGAAAATCATAAATATTTTTCCACTTAGTAGTCTGAGCAAAGATTCCTTTCTTGTAATACCAAAGCTGCAACCAAGTCGGAATTAAATGGATGCAGGGCAACCATAATCTCGGCGCCAGGGTGGCTTAGTAAAAATATGTATGTTGTACTAACTATTCTATAAACAAAGACCCATTCTGGCTAATACTTTACGTTTAAAACGTTAGCCAATAGTAACACAATTGATTAAAAATCATAAACGATAAAAATATTCATATAACATCCTCTGTAGATAAGTTTACACAGAATGTTACATCATACTGACAATTTGGAACTACTATCAGCGGTAAGCTTAAACTATCGAATATCTTAATTAAGCACATAACCAACCAAAACAAACAACGCGATAGATATATTTCGTATCGATAACATTGCTGAATCGTGACTCACACGACAAATTATCGAATGGTTTTTTCTACGTCTACATATCTATTGCACTATGCTGTCTCCATGAATTCAGGTAGACGGAATACAATAAAACATTTATCTAAAAAAACTATTCGAAAGCAATTAACTTGGAATAAGCCTCTGTGGCGTCAGAAGGATTACAAAGGACTTATCACTTTTTTGTCCGACTTCTGTATCACCTTCACATAAATGTCAACACTAAACGTTGTGTGGTAAGGTTTATTTTTCCTTGTGTTTAGTTTCTTGTATTGTGTAGGTGGTCACTCACGTATTTGTTTTTGTTAGATAACAAATTGGTCATTTTACAAGACCTCCGATGAAGTCGTTCGCGCTATTATGTCGTTTGTCAGTCAATATAGGAGCCGATATTTAAAACGATCTGATTAACATACGTCGATACTAAACACACTCGTTATAGATCGTTTGCATAATAATATGAAGCACAAAAAATTATGAACAGTATTAGATAGTTTAACATCTGTGCTTCGCATTTTGTAACGGTGACGGAACGGAGATTGCTTCTTTTTTCTTCTGTAAGATAATGCATAAATATTACACTAAATACCAACTTATATAATTGTGACGCAGTGTTGCCATGCGTGGCTTTTAATTCAATACCCGCCTTTTCGGGTATACTACACAGACGAAGTCTCAAGCAGCTAGTGTAAATAGAAATTAAAATAAACTTGATAAAAGGCCTTTCACAAGTTGGAAATTAAAATTAACCGCACGTTTGATAGGCTAGTCTGACATTTGACAGGGCTAGGATTGTGGACCTTATCGCTCTGATAATAGAGATGTGTCTCACGATATATAGTTAACGGAGTAGAGCAGATGTCGCCGGCGACAAAGTAAAACGTACGTGCTTGTCGCGTAAACACGCGATGATGTGTGGGGCCGACCACGCAACAATAGCTACTGTGCAATTTGTGATTCAACTCTATAATACACCATAATTACCACAAGAAAAAATGTGTTTATTTTTACTGATTTTGGTAGCCCCGGGTCTGTATCAACAATGCATACTCCATTACGAATACACACAAAATAAGTACACTTATAATTTGCGCACCGAATTCTGAAGAAAGAATAGGCGGAATAACAACGTTAAGGCTGGCAATACTCATACAATTATTTTAAATAAAGAATGTGTCACACACGAAATCGTTGAGATTCAAATAAGAACAGATCTCACTTTGTAAGTCGCATCGAATTTACGACGAATATGATTTATGAGCGTATTTGATGCGGATGGACAGACGGACAACAATAGGCTCATACAACGCGGGAAAAGAAACGTCGGCTCGTGTTTTAGTATTATAATGCGGTCACACTCCCCCTCCTCATACAGAATATATAAACTTTTTTATTACGTATACTTCTCGGAAACAAATGTTCGATTACGTTTATCGCTCAGTTTTATAGGGCTCAATTGAAAAGAAGTCGCTCAGTAATCGAATTTCGCCAGGTACTTAAATTAACGCAGGTTACGATTTCCTGTCTTATAAAAAAGTGCAAAGAAATTTATTGTCAAGAAAGTAACTGCCTTACAAAAGAGTAACAGCGCGGCGCCTGCAACGCCACTCGAAACGTTTTTAAAATACTTATTGATGTGATATCAAAAACAGCAAGGTCAGAAAATTTCTTTAAACTTTATACACTAAATGCCAAAACTAAGAAGGTAAGTATGAAGGAAATATCTCAAAAAATCCAGCAACCAAAATCAACGAAGCTGAATAATGTAATTAAACTGGATGAATCTGCTTATAAAGCTTAATACTAGAATAGCCTATACCACCTATAGTCAACAATACCAATAAACGGTATCCACGCAGGCGGAGCCGCGGCCAAAACTAGTTGATTATAAACGAAGCGTTTACCAAAAGGTCCTTTGTTAACAAAAATTAAAAAATATCATAACCGAATATCGTAAGAATCGTATTACGAAAGGTCAATTAAATCGCAAACATCGCCGTCGGCATTCGATACCTAAACATAATCGATTAAACACGCGCTCGTATCGAATACAATGCAGTTTCGGCACGGAATTATTTTTGGCAATATTAGGACCAGAACCAAAATATTGAGACCTGTATAGACAACTTATATTTACAGCTAAAAATTAAAAATTTTAATTGTTGAAAAGTTTCTTTGACTTAAAATCTGAGCGATAAGATTAATCTTCCATTTTAATATTATATAGAAGCCTTAATAACATCTTCTTCTCTTCTTCATTTGCATCACAAAAAAGACAACTACCCCACTAGAAATAATTTTTCTTTCAGATTCTGGAATATCATATATTCCAGAATCTATATGTATAATAAGATACAGACATGTGTCGAGTATTGTGGTGATCGAATCCACAATACTCGGTTTTATCATCAATATCATCATCCACGCTGAGAGCTTTTCTTTTTCAGATTGCGGTTAAAACACCGAAACGAAAAAATTATTCGATTAACAAACCGAAAATAGTTGTGCTTGATATTCATAGATTCTATAAGAGAAAATAACAAAAGATTCTTAATATACCGATGACGTTAGAAAAGTCACCAATATTTATAACCACTTGATTTTACGATCAAATATTTTCGTGAGCGAAACAAATACCAATTCCACAAGCGTAAGCGACATCTAAAATTAATATCGAATAAAATTCCAGAGCGTCGCAAAAAATACCATTGTCACAAAAACTAGGCGACAAACAATCTTACACATAAGTCAGTTCCAGTATTTGTCATCAAACATTGTTTTCTTTTATTTCATGTGATTATCTGATTTATTTGTGGTATTAATTTGGTGAGATGATAAATGGAAGTAGGGCTGCCGCCTTGTTTTAAGAAAATTAGCATCTTATCACTACTATCAATAGGAAAGTTTGTGTGAATGGATGTATGTATGTATGAATGTTTGTTACTCTTTCACATGTAAAATATTGGCCAATATTTGAAAATTAATGCAGCTCACCTAAGTGGCTGATCAGAGAATCCTCAGATAAGTAGGTACTTTTTATTGGTGCTAGCAAAACTTAAGAAGTATGTGTCATTAATTATTTGTAACGTTAGTTTAACATAACTTGTATACTATGACTATGAGGAAAATTATTATTAATTACACGTACAATCGTCTTGATAGGCAAAATAAAGTACTATAAAATACTTAATTATTATTGCTCTCATGAAGTTTTGAGTCATTTTCCCGAAATTCTGGGTAAATCTTATTAATTACGGTTGGCAGCCCTAATATGTATCCATGGTGGCCGGCCTACACCTATTATTTAGAGGCTTTTAACCAATAGGATATATGTAAGCCTCACCATACCCTAAATTCACTAGCAACACTGAAATGACTACCCACGTCAATACATTTGAAAGATTTATAACGCCGAACTATGATATTCGACTCAAATTGATGGAAGTGTTGATTTGTAGACACCAAACATTATAAATGTGCGTATATTTTCTTGTACTCCTCTTAATTTGGTGGTAATTTATTATTACCTATTATTATTTATTACCACTGGTGTGAAAAGCTTTTTTTTAGCAAACCTGTGCTTTTTTTCAAGTAGCAACTCGATTGTTAAAGAAGTACAATAGAAGTTGAAAAGTTCGACGTGTCAATTAATATTAAACTTTACAATATAAATCCGTACAAGTTGAAGTTAAAGTCGTGTTTGGCCCGCGTCATGCTCGACCCTTAGCGGCGTTTGACTTTTATTAATGAACACTAAATATATGCAAGCAAATCTCATTCAACCGAGCGAAGAATAAATATTAAAGTCTGGGAATCTGACGGATCGCCTTTATGAGAGCCGAATTTGTGAAACAATAAACATTAGCATTATTAAGAGAACCGGTTCATTAAGTGATCGTAAATAAAGACGGACGTTAATACTTTGTAATTTGTATCCGATAAAAACTTACAAATGACACAGGCCAACAT
Organism: Euclidia mi; assembly: GCA_944739405.2. NCBI lineage: Eukaryota > Metazoa > Arthropoda > Insecta > Lepidoptera > Erebidae > Euclidia > Euclidia mi. The sequence goes on from OX123197.2 coordinate 27,395,507, forward strand.
AAAAAAGTAACGTTCGGATGCGTTATGGAAACAGATATATTGCGTTTCCGAGATCAAAGCGTCGCATAAACACTAATAAAATTATTTTATTGGTAGCAAAAACAAAAGAAACGTTTAAGACGCGATAAAAATTATTAATAGAGCGGTAAACGTTGGCGGGACGATTTGGTTAAATTAAAAATGTGTAATATGTAAGTCGGACATTCCGCGACTTTGATATATTAATCCACGTTTCGACGCGAGATTATCAGCGACTCAGCGAGTGTGCGCACAGGAAACCCGCGGCACCGCTCATCCGCGCCTCCGCTAGTGCCGCGCTGCGACTCACCGCATACATCATAAAATAATTTACACATGTCATACATGTAATTTAAACATCTTTTCGTATATTGTTCAACATTGCGAAGCTACATTATTTATGCCCGTAGTAAAATCAGAAATGTCTTTGAAATGGGACGTGTATCCAGAAACAGCCGTGTTCATCGAAATTATTATAAAGTGTGTCGTTTATATTAAAAAAGCTGTTAGATCCCATCACTAGTGTTGCGTTGATTAATTCCACTTTTATTTGTTTAAGAATCAAGCAGCTGTGTGCGATGCGACGCGTTTGATCCCGATACGCCGCGGAGCGCGACGACATAATGTCTCTAGCATTTTTCACCACGTACCGAAAACACGACGAAAATAATCGATCATAATCTTGAAGGAATTCTAAGAAATGAGATAGCTCTGTATTTTTAATTAAAATACTCTTTTTAGATTCACGTTTATAAATAAGAATGGGGATCTTAATATTTCGATAAATTATTCTGACATGCTAAAATGGCACGTCACGAGACAGTGGCATTTGAAAATTGAACAATATTATTACACGCTCTCAATCTTGCTCTCAATTCTTTCGAAATTCAAACAGATGTCAAGAAACTCCTTACATGAGACACCGATCTTTTTATCATAATACTGGTTGGTTAGAGAGATGAATGAGAAAACAAACAAACCAGTAGCGGCTACTAGTCGTTGTGTAAACTGCATAATTATCAAACGAACACGAGGGAAAGTCGGTTGATTGGGAAAGCGCATACCTTTATGTCATAGTACAGACGTCATTATTATTTACGAGAACTTATTGACTATCACTCAATGATTCTTATCCAATTTATTGGGATTTTTAATGTTAATGTTGGTAAACATTTACTTTAGTTGTTTACATTTTCATTGTGGTTGGCAAACAGCATACAATGATGTATGGTCAGAAAACCACGTATGCAATTAGCAGGTTGTTGATGCCATAAGTTAAATATGAACGCAAGTTGCAGAAACCTGCAAATATGATCCCTTATTGAGCTGATCCAGTGATCCTCAGAAATGTTTAAAAAGCGCCTGTCTACTCTAGCAACTCTGCTGGTCCTAAAATTATGCTTCGCTAAGATCGACAAGTATATGTCTAAAGAGGCACTTTACTAAGCTATACATACGTGGATTTGGTATAAAGTATGTAAGAAGAGATCATTGAAAATGTAACGTACTGGGCGGCAACGCTTTCAAGTGGGTTCTTACCAAGAACACTACACACATACAAATTTACAATCCGAGATCGTTCATTCATTGAGCGTACACAAGGTCCGATAGTGTTACCTTTGCATAAGACTACCATGCAGTCTAAATTATAAGCGCAAGCGATACCGTCTCACAAGGTATATTTTAGCAGAATGACTATCAAGATGAGGCTACACTTTTTAGGGTGTATTAGACTTAAAGAATAACTTATAGTGTCATAATGTCTGTTCGTCCATGATTTAACTCTAAAAACGTAGACACTTTTTTGAGTATACGTTTAAAAAAAGGTTTTGCTGTTTTACATGGTTAATTTAACTATGCCTAGAGCAATACACAGCTAATGAGAACGAATCATAATCATAATCATAATCATCATTTATTTGTTAAACATAGGTACAATTATAGATGTTATAATGAGTCTTAGCAGGTCCACTATGTTTTACCATATATATAGTGTACAAATTAAGCAATATAATAAAATAATACAATTATTTTCAAATTTCTAAGATTAATAAAATGAGAAATTAAAACTAATATATAATGATTAAATGGATTGTCAAAATAAAATTAAATAATATGTCAATAATAATTATCAATAAAATCAATAGATGTCAAAAGTTTAAAAATACACAGGATACAATAATGTCGGATACAATAATGTCATTATATTTTACATAATATTTTTATCATTAAAGTATTCTTCTACAGAATAATATGCTTTTTCAAGTAGCATTGATTGCAATTTATTCCTAAATGTTATAATGTTTTCGATTGAGCTTATACATTTTGGTAATTTATTATATACTTTAGGTGCCATGGCAAACACACTTTTATGAAATAATGCAGTTTTAGCAGAGGCCAAGTGAAGTTGACCAAGTCGACGTCCACTACTTACTGCCGAGAATTTTGCCCAATTACGTTTTACAAACATTGCTGTCTCTAGTATGTAAATGGACGGAAAGGTCAATAATCTTAATTTTTTGAAATGGGGCTTACAAGTGTCTGTAGAGCTTAGATTACAAATAGCTCTAATACAACGCTTTTGCGCTAGAAATACTGACTCCTTACCAGTTGCGTTTCCCCAAAATACTATGCCGTACCTTAGTGTGGATGCTACAAACCCGTGATAGGCTGTAATGACAGTCGCTTGACTAGCAGTTTTATTTAACATGTATAGTGCGTAGGCATACTGATTTAATTTATTACAAACTTTATCAATCTGTGTTGTCCATTTTAGATTATTTTCTACATGTAGTCCAAGAAATTTAGTATTGTCCGTTTCATTAATTTTAATGTCATTATATCTTATATTTAAATTTAAATTCCGATTCACTTTTTGTCCAAAATTCATAATTGTCGTCTTACCTAAATTAATTTTCAAATTTTGTTTTTCTAACCATGTTATAAGAGATATAAGATTACAGTTTATCGCCATCTCAATTGTGTCTAAGTTATCATTATTAAAAACAACAGTACTGTCATCTGCAAACATTGTCATGGGGTATGTAGTTGCTGATGGAAAATCGTTAATGTATATAATAAATAGCAAAGGGCCCAATGTACTTCCTTGTGGCACCCCGTACTTTACCTTTCTTAAATTTGATTTATATGTAATTACTGTTTTGGACGTACTACACAGTTTATTGATAACAGTTATTTGTTGGCGATTAGTAAGATATGACTCAATCAGATCATATACATTGCCTCGAACACCATATGCGTTAAGTTTGTCTAACAGGATTTTAAAGTCTACATAGTCAAACGCCTTCGTCATATCCATGTATAAAGCTTGAACAGGTAAGCATTTATCTATCCTACACATTATAAGTTGAAGAAAATCAAAAATAGCAACATCTATAGACTTATTTCTCCTGAATCCTTTCTGATTTTCCGTAAATAACCCATTATCTTCAAAGAAATTATTTAAGTTATTGCATATTACTTTCTCAAAAATCTTCGAAAACACTGGTACTAAAGCAATAGGTCTATAGCATGCCATGCTTTCCTTATCACCTTTTTTGAAGACGGGTTTAACAACTGACACTTTTAGTTTTTCAGGATAGATGCCATCTATGATGCAGTTATTCATTAAATAGCTTAATACAGGAGCAATTAACGTTGATACACATTTTACAATCTTTGTGCTTATTTCATCGTAGCCTGTGCTAGCTGTGTTCTTTAGTTCCATGATAATTTTATGAATGTCCTGAGGAATGGTCGGCTTCATAAACATTGTTGCTGATCTGTTACTAAGAATACACTTGGACTGTTGTGCATCACTTATAGGTTGCACTTGGTCTGCATAAAAATCATTAAAAGCTTGTGAAATTGCACATGGATTAGTTAAAACAAGCCTATCAATTTTTATTCTAGTAATACTTTCATTAGGATAATTATTGTTTGTACATTTTTTTATTATACTCCAAGTTGCTTTACACTTGTTACTAGCCTTATAAATGAAATTATTATTATGAGCCTTCTGGGTTAGCTGGATTATTCGTTTAAGCCTCTGAGATAGTGACTTAAAGTTATGTCTGTTTAGCTGAGTAGGACATAATCTATATTTCCAAAGTAGTTCACGTTTTCTTTTACAACAGACTCTGATGCCTCGAGTTATCCATTTTGGTTTTACTTTTGTGGAAACTTTGAACTTTAAATTTGGAAAACATAAGTTATAAAACAAAAGAAAATTGTCATGAAATGTATTAAAAGCCATATTTGTATCTACTTCTTCATATACATCCGAAAAACCAATACTGCTAAGACAGTCTATAAATTTATTTATGTTTTCTTTTGAATAATCTCTCCTCATAATGTACCAGTGGTTTAGCCGACATGTTTTCTTTACTGGACAATGCAATAATTGTGCTGTATGATCGGAGATTGCAAGTTCATGTACTTCACTTTTACATCCCCTCATGTTATGTAGAAAGTTATCTATGCACGACCCACTGCTTAAGCGAGTTGGGCAATTGATTTGGCATTTCAAATTAAAACCTTTAATATAATTTTGAAACTGTTGCGAGTGTGATGTTTTCTTTAAAATATCAATATTAAAATCCCCACAGATTATACACCTTTTGGTAGTTTTGTATGCAAACATATTAAAAATATTATCTAATGTGTTGTAAAATATATCGAGCTTATATTTAACATTTTTACTTTGTGGGATTCTGTATATACATAAAACTACTATATTATGTTCAATTAACTCAATACCACAGCATTCTACAACATTTGATACGCTGTAATTAGGAAGATATTCAATAGATTTATACTTAACATTGTTTCTTACCAATATACATGTGCCACCGTGTCTAGACTTTCTAGTGTAATATGTAGCTAAGACAAAATTGGGAATGCTTAATAAATTTACATCACTACTTATCATATTATGTTCACAGAAGCACAGGACATCTATATTTTTACCATTATTATTCAAATCCTCTAAAGCAACTGTAAACATGTTAGACTTACTTAACAGTCCATTTATATTAAGATGCAGTATAGTTATTCGGTTATACACGAAAAAGAGGGTCTGGTACTTTATCAACATTTTCGATGGTACAGTTGTGGTTTGTCATTACATCATTAATAGCATTGTCAACTATAATATCGGTCTCATGAGTTTGTGTACACTTGTCAACTGTGTATATAGATGGAACATTATGCATATTTTTTTCTTTTTGGTATTCCAACAGCTTATATTTATTATCAAATCGGATAATTTCCTGCTGTAAGTAACGGCTAATGTGAGTAACTCTATTCGTTTTATGTGGCCTATATGAAAAATAATTCATGTCAACATATCTTACATTTTTTTGGTTACTGCATAAGAATTTTAATACATAGTTCAATTTTATTTCATTTAACGTCTTATTGTACGGAATTTCACTAATGAAAATATTAATATCTTTATTGTACATGATATAGCTATTCAATACAGTTTGAAATTCAGTGGGATTAGTATCATTAATTCCTCCTAGAATAATTAAAATATCATTAGCTGAAAGAGTCTTAATTTCGTCTTGCATAGAGTTTAAAATATCCAACATTCTTGCGCCTGGTTTCCAAATACATATTACACTAAACTCAGGTCCAGTAAGCTGTTGTAAGCATTTTTGAAGACCATAGCCTTGTTGGTCAGCTAATATAAGAATTCTTTTCTTTCTATCGCATTCTTGAACAGTTGTTATTGATCTCAGTTGGTCGGTTTTCTCTTCATATTTGGGGAAAGATTTACATTTGTCCGTTTCTTTCAAATTATCTAGAGTATGTAACTTATTATCAGCGCTGTTTTGGGCTTCTGGCTTAACTTGTAAAGGTGTAGACATGTTACTAAGGCTTATTTTTCGTGACGTTGATTTCATATGTTTCATAGGCCGGGGAGTCAAACATGTAGCGGTGCTAGTGCTGACTTTTTTATAAAGACTAATAACATCATTAGATTTCTGTAATTCTGATTTCAATGTCCTATTTTCGCAGAGTAAATTATCAATTTCTTGATTTGCACTGTCTAAACTAGCGGCTAACTGGCGTATTCGTTCTTTTAACTCGCTCACTACTTCACTATCTTCATGTGATATATTAGGTAAGCTCATCATAGTTGTATCAAATAAAGATGTCGTAGAATCGTTTAGTGAAGCTGACTTCGTCGGTTTTCTAATGGTTACATGTTCATCTTCCATTTTACTTATAAATACAGTATTCAATTATGTTCAAAAAGTGCTTTCTTGGGTGAGGATCGAACGCTAACCTTATAATTCAGAGCGGTCACCAGTAGTCATCCACCACGCCAACATTTAGTTTTGCCGTGAAATAAAGGCATCTGTTAGTACATAAAACAGTGATACTTCATAGGAACCAATACTAGATGGCGTTGTTTGCTTTTATTTCCCAATTTTAATCTATGGCTAATCGACACCTTAGTGATATTGTATGCCGTTGCTAGATGTCACTATGTTAGAAAAATGACACTTGTGATCTGTTTTATCGACAATAAAATGGTTCTGCTATTATGATGTTGCAACTCAAATCAATATTATAATATTAACTCTTTCATCTGAATACTTATTTTTGTTTTGTCAAGTAGTGGACGAAGATTGTGCTAACAATAGCTTTACAATTATAGGAATACGGTCATCCATTTCTTCCATAGATCAAAGCAAAATATGTAACAGAGTACTTATACTTAAAACAGATATCAAACTCAACACACAAATTTCAAACAAAAACTCAGCAACAAGTATTCAGCTCATCCTACAATCGCTTGTCGCTGCCGCTCTTACCTTAAGGCACACTCGATACGGGTGTAGCATGACTGCGCATTATCGCAGCCGTTATTGGCGCGAGATGACCGTCACTATGTGGATTTTTCGATGCGCCCTGTGACGGAGCACCTCTTTATTGGACGCCAGTTTGCAATGAGGGCAACAAGATAAAGCGTCTTATTTTCCTCTTCGATGTCCTCAAATAATTTTGCAAGCACCCAAATAGAGACAAAATGGCAGATATTTGCACATTTCCCGAAAAGGAACGTTTGATATCCTCGTTTACCCTCTCACCCAACGCCTTTATACTTGTGGACATCATATCCACTACAGAAGAGACTCAGTTTTGGTGATATCTACTAAAAGTAGTGGTTCCATTTGCAGTCCACTTATTACTTAGTTTTGTATCTGGCTTGAAAGAAAAAGTCAGTTACTGCAAAGTCGACAATCGCACATCATAATAACTACTTGAATAAAGTGAAGCTCAAAAGACACTCAAAAGGCACTATGTTACCAGTCTACAAAATACGTAAATTCCACGAGCCTTTTGAAAGCCTGTGAGAGATCAGCCCACGGAATATTACATTTCTCATTTTGTGGACATCCAGCCACTGGAACCTAGCATTAAAATAATATACTATTAGTAGAAGTACCGAGACTAATTCCAGAGATTATAGCCACCATGAATCTTTTACCTCAGACGTTATTGGGACGGATTCTTCAGTGACACTTATGAGCAATTGCATTGAACGTAAATAATATGAATATCCAATAGATGACAGTTCAGTGTGTTTGTCATAGCATTTTGATATAGAGAATCTTAGTTTGATTCACGGTGCTTTTGATTTGAAGTATGATTTTCTGTTACGAAATTTCGAATGAAGGCACGGTAACTATGATTATAGTTACCACTATAGACGCAATTTTTTCTTTTTGGAAAATTAAAGCATAGATAACTATCGGTCGGTTCCACTATTTGATATTTATTTATAGATCAAAAATTGGGATCGACCCTAAATGTGACTTTAACAGTAACTGCTTTAAATAACATTTTAAATTTGACGTTTTCGTCAGCTCGGGCATCAAATAAAGTAAGTAAGTATCCCAACATAATAAGCCAAAAGACCAAGTAACCAACAATGCAGTATTGCAAAATTTTAATTTATAACATCATGCAATGTAATAAATTTAATTTAAAACAGTGCGTGTAGTGACAATGATTGCGGGTGTCAGTTGTACATCATCAATCTTCGCCCTTGTTCTAATCGCATCACACCATCCATCTTGGGTTATTTTCAGCGACAACCATAGACAAGCGCTTGTTTTATTCAATAATACACACGTGACGAATTTGGAACCTTGTGTTTTTGTATGAAAAAAAGTTTGATTGTTTATTACGATTGACTTGTTAGCTTGTTACCCTTTTATAAGGGTGTGATTATGTAATAGAGTTCGAGATTTATTTCCGTGTCGGATAAGCTTATAGCAATTTTTTTATGGTTTTATGGACTTTGGCAAACTTCGCGCTCGGTAGTAGATGGTTCAATGGTGAAGTTAAACATTATAGGCAAAAACTGATTTATGAAATGTTTTAAAATTCTGTTCTAAATCAGCAAAACTAAGTGAAGTTTTCGTGTAAGTATAAAATCTTTTTCACACTTATTAAGAGCGTAAATCAAACAAAGCTTTACAATTCAAAGCATCGCTATGATTCGTCATTATTATAATCCGACTATCCACCCGCCCACATATACATCCTGCTTCAAATACAAATCACCAGCTACAGTCAATCATCGAATCCAAAAACAAATCATCTGCATCAACAAAAACAAAATTACATTTTTCCATTCATATTAAATCCACAATCTACCAAACGTAATAAGATCCCCGCCCATCATCGACGTCGCTTCTAATCAATCAACTGTAGATTAACACTCGTCTAAACTTAAGTTTAACCGGACAAAAACAAATGAGCAAGCCCATACTCGAAATCGAATTAACCGTATACATGTTTAAGACACCAATTAAAAGTCCAACAAAGGCTATCTTCAATGTGACGAAAAAAATTTGATAGATCAACTCTTTAACCTAATCTACAATCTATTTTTTATCAAGGCAAAATCAACTCTGTTCTACCACTTTAGGGTTGTATTTTCACTGTAGAATTGTTGTTAGAAACTCGAGAAGGCTGTTGGCACAACATCTTATATCGATTAAACAGATAATTAATCACGGAGAATGAATCCGAATGAGATGTTATTAGTTATACCACTCGCTATTAACAAGTGAAACAATGGCTTATGTACATGGTGATCAAACAATTGTTCTTGTATTAAAATAATGAAAGAACAGCTTTGAATTTTTACGTCGGAAAAGGTATTTTGTGAATTATGAGTAGACTTTTTCGATTGCTAATAGAAGTTTTGCATATCACAATAGTTTTAGAATGTATGCCGGACTAATTTCAATAATCGCATTTCTTCCCCACTAGGTTCCAAACTTAACTTTGTGTATTGGAGAAAGAGACGCAACTAGGTATTTCAACATCGACAGCAAAAAAGAAATTGTAGGTACATTTACTTGCGTTAATTTGGCTATAAACCTTTATCTGGAACAAACAATTATAAATAATGCGCTCCAATCAGATATCGTCGAACAGATTAAATCTGATCTACAAAAAAATCAAGTCAAACTTTTTAATTTTATTTTTTTAAGTAGATTACATATCAAACAATTATGAGAAATACCTATTAAATGCTAATAGCACAGTCAATTTATTTAACACAGCCAGGAAGTGATTAGATTAACCATTTATAATCAGTTTTTGTTAATGTTATCGTGACAGATAAAATAATTGATATGTTAAATGGTTGTTAGAATGTATTTAATATGTCAAAGATAATAGTTTCAATCAAAATATGTATCTAAAAGCTTATCATATTTATCTGATCGTAACGTTAAACATAACAGTCAGTATTGTGACAACAATACTAATTATTTTATTTATTACTTTTGCTTTTATTGACCTACGTGTAGATATCTAATATCTGTTCAGAGCATATTGTTTTAGATAATGCATTCCTCTTTTAAATAATTTAAAATATAACCCGATGACAATGATGAAATTGAAATCTAATACTAGATTGTATTATGATATACCTATTTGTAAACTGCTTAAGCGTTGTCTATACAGAGCTAAGAATCTTGAAATGGCGTTGTTCTTTTCTTCTATTTTTGAAAGTTTAGCACCAAAGTTATTAAATCTGGGCTTAGATATTATAACTATTTTTTATTAATTTTCGCAACTATATGTCGTTGTATAATTATTTACTTCTTTGTACGTAATTTAGGAGCAGCCTGTAGGCGCGTGTCGGCAAGGAGCGGCCGATGTCCGATCAATCAGCTGCTAACGAGCCGGTCACGTGGTAACATCCACTATACCCCGCAGTATCTTCTATCATAATTATTGGAGATCACTACACAAATTAGACTATCAGGAGATAATGCCCGATTTTAAACTGATAGATACCTAAGTTATTAAATAATTTTGTTAGCCAGAGAATTAGGAGATTTAGCCAAATATTCTAATTTACTTATACTTTTTAAATAATGTGCTTATACCGCATGTTATTGTTTTTAAAATTACGTTGTAATCGCTAAGCGTGAATTCTTTTGTCGGATACCTAAATATTAGATACAAGTTTATCAACGGTCTTTAAATTAAGTAAATAAAAGTGAAATTAGTTTCACAATATCGATACTTTTATACAGTCTAGCTAAGAATGTTATCTATTCATAGCATTACAATAAGTACCAATTTCAAATGTAATAACTGTAAATGTTAATAAGCACCATAACAAATTGTCTTCACTTGCTCTCAAGTCAATAACAAATGCATCAATCGCTGTCAAATTACCGAGTAATTTTCCTTCAATCAATTCAGTTCATCGATTTGCAATAGCGATATTAGTATCGATACAAAAAAACTGTACGCGCTTAGTCGATTAGTTTACAAATTGGGACACCCACTGCGTCAGGCGTGTAACATACACAAAGTTTTGATTAACATTAACATAAACGTTTGTCGCTGGCATTAAATTAAACGAGTCTGAGGCGGATAAAAGAAAAAAATATGTTTTAATTTCTTTTTTTGAAACTCAGACGAAGACAGAGTGCGGAGAAGGCGCGGGGCGTGTCTGACTAACTTTCATTACTCACGGGCAATAATAAATGATAAAACATTATTAATACGAGGAGATCAGTCCGTTTGATGGCTCACACATGCTAACCTACGTCGAATAAATTAATTCTAATTATTAAACGTTGTTTACGTGCTTACTCCCGCAGGCTGTACGATTTGTTCCCTTTCAAATACATTAAAATGTATTTTATTCAATGAGTAAATAAGTTAAAGCGAATGTTTTAAAGCCTTTTACTGCTCAGAGCCACGAAAGGTGCAGTAAATATAATAAAGTAAAATCATTAATCAATCTACGGCAAAACTTTTAAGGGTCACAATTAATCCAAGGCGTGTTTCTAGAATTTATATAAACTACTGACTAGAAAGAGAACTTTACTTATAGAAACAAGTCCGAGTTTAAAATATTCATTCACTATGTATTTATGCAGTATGATAAGTGAATCAATTCCACTTTATAGGTAACAAATCGTAATCAGTCTCATACGATTAGTTTCTGGTGTTATCGCAACGCGTAATAATAACCAGAAGTTTATTGGCCAGTTGCGCGAGTGATAAATTGAATAATAATTTATTTCGAACAAGATAAGCAGGCGGTCTGATCGCGCACCGAGATACTCTCAACGTGTGGACGGGAACACATCACACCGTCGCGAAATTGAACTAAAAGACTGCAAATTTATATTACAATTCTTCGCCTGCGACTCCACCCGGGTTGTATAATATATTCAAGCGTCTACACATATCATCGTAGAACAAACTAATCTAGCTATAAAAATCAATTTTGACACTACATCATTTTTATGTGATTTGACTAGGTATTATATGTATATCACATAATTAGTTTGACTGGTTCAGTAGATAGCGTATGCGACTGCTGATCGAAGGTCCCGGGTTCGATTCCCGGGTCGGGCAAAAGTGTGACTGGGTTTTTCCGAATTCTCAGTAGCAGCACGGAGTCTGGTGATGTGCCCAGTAATGGCAATAGGCTCGCCCCCTATTACGTGGGACCTTACATTCATGGCGAAATGTGGGTGTAATAATATTACACCTCTGCCTACATCTTCGGGGATACAGGCGTGAGTCTAAAAAAAAAGTTTTTTTTAATAAATATCCTGTCCATTAGGAAGGGGTGGCAAATCTTTTGGCTATCCTCATTTTAAATTATCCCTATGTAACTTTGACGGGCTAAACCGCAGGCAACAGCTGGTATATTCTATGCACATTCAAAGTAGCTTGTGCAGCTGTAAAAGATTTGCGAATAAATATGTTGTTTTCTTTAACTGCGACACAAGTAAGTAAACTTCATTAAATCCCTCTTTGAGTAAACATAATTTTACAACATGAGTTTTAGTACGTGCCGTGTAAACACATAACTAACTTTCTTTCTACTAAATTGTAAATTTGTTTTATTATTTTAGAAGCTTAGAATTCCAGAAGAGCTAACTCAAGAGGGCTACGGTTATTGCAAACAAGTACCTATGGTTGGGTAGGTAATAATATAAGTATATGGTCACATTCTTATACTATCAGTGGCTAGTAGCTAATATTTGTCTGCGGAACGACCACTTTTGACAGTTTGGAACACATGCTATTCGTGAATCTACCTCTCAACTCACGTAGGCTTTTTGTACATCAATGCTCACGTAACAAATTTTACGACTTTCATGGAAGTGCAAATATCTAAAATTCTCCATAACTAAGTTGATGAACCTCAGTCTGCCGTGACCACGAATCCTGTACAGAATTCGAAACGTCGGCTAGTAATAAATATTTTTTTTTTTCTAGATTATTCGGTTTAATTGTATAACTTAATGAAACCAATAATAGATAAAATCCGTAAGCTGCAGTTTAATTTCAATAAGTTGATGAAATTTTAACTGAACGCAAAAGTATTATAACTTTTCATTTTAAATAAAAGGTATTCTAGTACATTCGGCTCCAAACATCGGTGTGATGAGCACCCAAAATTCTGTTTCAATTACGCACAGAGCCTTACAAACTACGGCGCGCGGGCGTTTCGATGCCAACCCCTGATGAAGCTATTCCAGTTTTTATATTCACCCTACCCTTATCAACACGGTACACTGTAAAAATACCCACACACTTTTATGTTTAGTGGTTGAGCTGAATAACTAATTGAGAGTAAGAGGAGGCGTTGAGTTTCGTGCATTAGATCGTTTTAGGAAAGATTTGTATGTACCTTACAAAAAAGGCTATCTTAGAATAGGTCTATGGCAGAGTTGCAGTTATAGAAGAAGGTAATAATATATTCTTAATCCGAGACATAGATAGAAATGTTAGAGGTGCGTTTACTTTACTATAAGAAAACACGTCATACAATAATACAATTATAGAATGCTAATTTATTACATAAAGATAGAAGAAAAGATTGTGTCAACATATTTGTAAAATCTTTGTTTTATCTTGTAAAGATTTTATCTGGTTGGAGAATGGCTACAATTCTTTACAACTAAAGTTAGTGTATACAGCTGGTATTAGATACTTGAAAAAAGAAAAGCTTAGTATAATTCAAATACGCTGTAATAAAAATATCTTCATCATCATCAGCCCTTAACAGTCCACTGCTGGACTAGGCCTCTCCTTTGAAAGGAGGAATTGGCCTACTATACCACGCTGGCCAAACGGGTTGGTAAAGGGTTTGTATCAAGTTTTCCTTATCTTACCACTGTAAGAGAACAGCACTCTGTTCTCTGCATAATATGCTCCCTCTGTCGGCTCTTACGACACCCATGGGATGATATGGGGTGGTGACATTCCGTATTCTTAATCCGTCACCACACGGGAAAAAAAATCTTAAAATGAAAATAATAATTTCCTTCGTTGAATGTAGTACAGTAGTACTTCAAAAACTGGTTCGTGGACAAATTACCCTTAGGTACAGCTGACAGTTACATCTGCTTAATTGTTTCTTATTTTCACTAATGCAATGAAGAAACGACGAAAATGAAGAAACTAAATGATAGCGTCAAAACGTCGGCAAATTATTAGTTGTTAAACAAACCAAGTGTAACAAATATAAAAATAGAAATTAACACATTTTTATTGCTATTAATATCTATAATTTTATTTATTTATGGGACAGGATGTACAACATTTCTTTAAAACAAGATTATAGTTCTAAAGTTAAGTAGGTACTTGGTTTTAGTTCTAAGTTTTCCCGCTGTAAAAACTATAAGTAAAACCATTAAGTAGCCAATAATAAAAACCTTTTTTTGTTGCGTAACATCCTTCTTAAATCGACAAAAGCCCACACTTCGTATACAAAAGCTGCAACTGCACAATAACCATTGATTTGACTAACAACAAGGCGGTCGGATATCAACATGATCTATCTAGCGACAATCGTGGCGCCATTTACAACAGAGATCAATTAATGCCAGACAAGGATAACAATACACATAAACATATGAGTAACAGAGACAGCCGGCGAGTTATCAATCACTCGCCCGCGCACCATCTCACGCCCGAAGCGATCGGACGATCGCCTGCTTAATTATTTCTATTATGATATTTAAAGTATAATGATTGTCCGTGGAGTTACTTGTATGGCGAATTCCCACACTCGTTTTGTACGTAACACGTCTATAAACTTAATGAATGATGCACTTAATAAAGTAAGTGCGTTTGTGAGAGTACAATGTGTTCTTAGAATTTTATGTACAAATCTTGCATGGATAAGCGCGCGAGGCTTTTGAAAGTGATTATACAGTACAACAAAATAGTAAATATCTAGTTAGCATGATCGAGCGTATTCATTTTACGCAGATATTCTTTAGATGCTAATTTTGATTATGCGAGTCAAATACGTACATTTTTTAATGTACCATTGGGTACTATTAGACACGTTGCTCTGTCATTCTATAGTCGGAGAAGGATAATTGTTTCGCAAGATATTAGACAGTAAACATACAATTACAAGGTCTGCTTAGTTTGAGACTAGATGGTGTTATGTGGATGTGGTAAAATATTATTATAATATAGATTTCATAAACATTGTTTCGATTACCTATTTTTATTAAAACTTGTATTAGTATTAGCATTTAACGCTTTGAAACGTAAGGATTAGCTATAAACGCTGTACGTTTATTAAACTTTAACTCATTGGGCCATCAAATTACATGTATTAAAAATCAGCAGTAAATGAGGAAATAAAAACAATTATTCAGTCAACAAATTAAACGGGTAAATCATTCATAAAAATATCGGCCATGCCAATATTTTCTGTGCTTTCTGAAACAAACAAATATCCCAAGCAAAATTACGGCAAGCCAAAAAGCTTTGGAAACACATTTTAAAGCCAGAAGTTACTACCGATATTCCGTCCCATAAATTGATAAAGATTAAGAGTTCATATTAATTTCCAAACGTTCATATCTTAAACTTCATTAATAGCTCATAGTTCCAGTACAAGTTCCAAGCTCGTCCATCATCCGAGATCTTATCACAGCATCACCGATCTCCACAATATAAAACCGTTTATACAACTAATGACTGATATTACTCCCTATCTGATTTGTATCTAAACACCATAATAACCTGACCCCTGCCTACAATCTAATTGTTTGGAAAGAGATGTCTTGCTAGTTTAGATGAATGGTATCATACCGATCGATGATCGTGAATGGAGCATTTGGAGTAGTGATAAATTACAACCAATATCAATCGTTACAAAGGATTAATCAAAGTAAGGTTAAGGATGGGATACAGACGTAGCGGTAGCGAATAACATGAGGCATAACCCATATATAGACGAAATAATGAACTTGACACTTTCTTTCTACTCACATCATTACTGAATGTGTACATACAGGTACACTTCCTAATAACAGGAAAATTGCAATCGTAACATATTACGGATAATTCTAGCTCTTTGTTACTATAATTGCAATTTGCAATTTAGGTATAATTCTAAAAAAGATTTTTTAATATTCTACACTTAAATATGTACCATGGTACCGGTGGATTTCCAAGTGCATGAGCTTTTGTAACCGCTACCGTCTGGTTTAAAACCACAGTCTTAAAGTAAATTTGTGTGGGAAATGTACTTACCTCGCTTTTGCATGAAGGAGAACAGGTCGTCGAGGAATTCCTTCCTCTGAGGATCATCGCTGATCTCGTACAACTGTAACAAAACAAAAAAGAGTTAAATTTCATATTTGACTAACCAAAAAGAAGAAATTTGGTTGACTGGCTGAACAGGCACCCAATACAATTAAATAGGAATTCCTAAAATCAGTATGCTAGTTTACAAATTCTTCCAATTTCAAAACGTATTTTTAACAGTATAACGATAATTTAAAATTAGAAGTAAAATTGAATGAAAATGTATCTAACAGTGATTTTAATCTGAAACGATTTCGATATTTCCATTACCTAGGTACTGAATATTTCAAGAATACCTGTTACATTGTTATTAGGCAAAATATGCTATATAATGCATTCAATCTAATCCACAACATGTCAATGAAATTTTCCGTAACTGACTAACCCGCATAGATAGCACAATAAAAACTATAGAGCGGCACTTAGTGCCTTTACCAGCGTATAATAGTGTTGTACGTTACATTAGTAATAATGAAGGTATTAATATTCGTCGGAAGTATTCACCGACGTTCACACAAGCGAATCGACCACGTGCGATGCCCGCCCGCATCACCAAACATAAACATAGGAACTGCATTACACTTATGTACTTCCCATGACTTAGATATGCATGTTTAATTGACTATTTAAATGACATTATTATAAACTACATGGGGGTGCTGTAGTTATACAGGTATTTTCCTACGGGAAATAAGAATTTGAAGACATCGCAAAAATAGGCAAATTAAATTACACTGTCTTGGCTCCTAGTTAAATTTTAAAAAGGAAGGACAACTTTTAAATATCAGTAGTTCCTAATGTTCTTGCTTTTGTGCAGTTTGTGTTAAATCCGGGTTTGAATCGTATTACTGCTGTTACTACTACCTACTCTAAAATTTATTTCATCGAACCGATTTGCCAATAACATCCCTAAAGTTGGAATCTACGATATTGCTATCATTAGTGTCTGTCTAGTCTGATCACAAAGGCAATAACATTGTAAATTCGAGTCTTTATCTCTGTCCCTTGATTACAAGTTTGCAAAATCCCCGCAACGTAGGAGTTATAGCTAGTGCAGGAACGGGTACAAAAAATATCAATTGCCGTTTAAGACACATTCGCGTTTAGTTACCTTGACAGCTGATATTAAAATTGATATCTATATTTTAAATAACAGCACCGGTACTGCTACTGGGCGGTCTATACCCTATATAACGAGAATTACAGCGATGCGGCAGTAAGGCGGGACTAATCGTCGATATCCGCCAATTAAATGCAGTACGCTATACTCGCTTGATAATAATACCTATATACTTGTATCAGTAGCGAGTATTTTAGATAAAATATTCACGGGTGATTGGCGTCAAGCTCACACCACTTGTAACGAATACCAATTGAATTGCAGTAGGTATGGTGATTATCTATTGAATTAATTACAGATAAGCAAATTGCCACTTATCGTTCGACTAAAAATAAGACTATTCCTATACAGTTATAACGACAATAGACACTGTATAAATATAACTGTCTGATAAAACTAAAAACATACTTGTTTATTTAAATTCTCATTCAAACGCGACTTCGATTGCGAGCATATATCCTGAGCTAGTTAACATCTAATTAATAAAAATCCGTAGCCATTCACTAGTAAATATTATGTATCTGCTATTTTTATAAAACAAAAAACCACTAGGAACAACAATTAGCCTAACTCTAACAAAAATTACTGGTCTAGTTATCACTTTGACCCCAAGAAACTCCTTCACATACAGCCTACAGATCGCAGTTCTCAAACTCAACTCGTCAAAACACCGCTTTGTCTGATCCTGCCGGATACATATTTATGAGAACTACTCTGATAAAATTGTACGATCTGGTTATCACTTAGACCACAAGGAAAGTCACATTTAGTCTAAACACGCAACTCGATGCATCGATACACCGCAAATGTCTGATATTGCCCCTTACGTTCATTAGGACGACTACCCTGATAAAACTTTATGATCTTGTTATCACTTACACCGCAAGGAAAGTCCTAAACATTCGACTTACAGATCGCCTCTCAACGTACCGCAAAAGCATGATACTGACATCATACACAAACAATGGCAAACCCGTTAAACAATCGTTGTAGTCCGTTTACACTGCAGGCAAAAGTGTCGGCCTGACACCGGCGCCGGCAACAATGATCAAACACCTCTATTTGCATTGCCCGGACAATTACATCGACGCACTTAGCGCTACGAAGAACTGGGCCGTGGAAAGACAACGAAATGCCATTTGACACTTCCTGTTTCCGTCTAACGCATTTGTATACTCATTAATGTTAGAACGTTGTGCAAAAATACGTAGGCATTACGTATGGTCTGCCTTTTGAGGTACTGACTAATCTTATGGAAAGTATTGTAACTGTTGTTGTCCTCTTCGTAGCAAAAATGCAACCGCGTGACTTGAGGCGAAGGAACACGTAGTACAGCCTAAGAAGAAAATGCTAGCGGCAAGCGATGTTCTCAGAGACTTTAATGTCTATCTAAATTATGTTAAAGAAGTTAATTATCTGCTTAACTTAAATGAAATATATCAACACAAATTCTTATTCAATCGATGCAAGTCAAAAAATATATCATACAATTTATTTTTTAAATACTTGTTTGATAGAGAACTGCTACCTGCTATGATATGATAACATAACAATAAAATCGGTATCTCCAGTATCAAAAAGAGGAAAATCAAGTTCAATGCTTTCGGTTCCGTAAGTAATTAAAGTAGTGATGGGATTAAAGTTTTAGATTAACTCTTCGTTCTAAAGTCAAATATGTCCTTACCAACTAAAACAAATGGTGTTCGTTGATCGTTCATAAATGGAACGTGCTTTTTTAGTCCAAGTGTGCTATCCGGCGCTAATCGAAAACGTTCTGGGTGATTAATCGCGGGGGGCGAGTCCCAGTCGACAGTGACGATCTCGAAGATTGATGCGCGAGGCGATCGCCTGTTGCCGCTATTAAGAGTCAAGCCCTCTCGCGAACGCTCGTGATCGTCTATTGACACCGACGCGATTAACAACACAACACCTGTGCACGTACTTAAACGATTTCGATACTTCGACGTTCGATATTCGCTTCGCTAAATTGTTGTACTACATGATTTACGGCAGATGTAATTAATAATTCGGTTTGAACGATCAAAAACTGGCGACGATCAAGCTGTTGAGGAATCTATTCCAAGACTATAACTTATAGAAAAGCTTTTAAATTCTTACTTACGGAAATGCACTAAAAAAACACAAATCAAAAAGCTACGTATTTATAAAACTCGCCTGATATTCAATAATGCTCTTATAATTTACTTTCCACAAAGTACTGTCCTAACTTTTTATACCATGTCAGTTAATATTTCACACGTAGAACTATTACATTATGCATTCCAATTATCGCAAAACATTGACAGTGTTATAAGGATATAACGTCCACTCGAGTAGTTCAGTACAAATTATTGTATATGCCGGGAATATTATCATAACAGGGTCCAGCCATTGTCGCCTACAAACCGCCATATTTGAATCACAAAACTGATAATCTCCGTAATCTCCATTGTGAACTGCCAATTACCAACTCTCCCCTTCCGCTTGAATAAATAAATAAATATTTTGAAAACATGATCGCTCTACCGTGGCGACCGGTGATACAAAAAAGGATTCATTTCCCCATATTTTGTTAATCCTGTTATTTGACTTGGCGAGTTCACATCACTAGAATGACATATTTTTATGGAAGATAAATCTTTTTATAGCTTCTCATTACTTAACTAGGACTCCGTAAAAGCTCAATCTGTATTTTAAATCAGTTTCTCAATTGCTTATTATTTTATAATTGAGTGCCTATAACTGTTTTGTTTCATGAATAATAATAAGAAAAGTAGTGATAATCTGATAACATCACTTTGGAAAAATGCCTAACCTTGAGTCACGAATTAATAATTGTTTTTGACGTAAATATCGTAGTGAATGGTGCTTTTGAAATATTTCATTCTAATGCCATATTTCAATTTTTTTTCTTTTTTTATGTATCTCCTTTATTTTTTAGTTATTTAAGTATAGAAATTATTGTTTTATTTTATGTGTAAATAGTCACTTATATATATACTTATAGCTATAGTTTTAATTTGATTGCAAATAAATATAGTATGTGATTAAATAAAAAAATGCAATATCATCAATATATTATTTTATTTTTATAATTACATTCGTGTCGTGTGTGGTGCAATATACTGCTACTTTGAAAAATAATTAAATGATTTGGGACAAACACATAACATGAATAGTTTTATAGTTGTAAAACAATAAAATTATGATTGTATTGAACATAAATGGTAACTGACGTTGAATGTTAAACTATAAAATTGAATTACCTATTATAATAAATGCTATTTATATTCATTGTGATTAGCGAACAAGGTTTTCTTTGAATTGAAAATTATTTCTTAATTTCAGTTCTGAAAGTGAAATGCGCGAAAATAAAATATCAAAAAAAATAAAAATATGCCAAAGTCACAACAATAAAATTGTTGCAATGGCTCATATAATCAAAAAGGTGTAACAAAAATAAAACTTAGTACGAATTCTCACATCGATTAAATTTTCAATCGGCTTCGATATTAATAGATCGGATACATAGTTGCGCATTAAACTCATATTTATGAGCCATTTACAACGGCCAGCTCCAATGAGTGGCCGTTTATGCGATGTCGTCGAGAATCGTACGTAGCCCCATTCATACCGTTTTATCGATTTGGCCTTTAACTCAAGGTGCTTTTAAATCAATCATAATGTATGTTATCTACGTATAGTTTCTTATATTATGTTGCGAAGAATGTTATTAAAGTAGGTTGCTGTTATTGCTTGCAACATTCCGCTCAAATGTAGGTAGGTACGAGCGGCTAGGCGCACCTTTACAGAAATATAATATTTTTATTCGATAACAACATAATATAAAATTTCAGCAATTACCTAATATTGTGTTATCTACTGCTCCCTTTTCAAGCAATATTTGCCTATGTGAGATGGCTAGTCCATATAGAGTAACATAAAAAATCAACAAAATGCCAAGGTAGGTATGTAGCACAAACAACATATTGACGAGGAACCCGAAAATGTATTTCATCTATAGATACAATGATCATTTAATGAAAATTTAATTTCGACGACCGATTGGCGCATCGAGAGTGTAAGCGACTGCTACGCCGAAAGTCGCGGGTTCGATTCCCGCTCAAGTCAAAAATTTTTTTGTGTGCATGAACATGGATGTTTGTCTTGGTCTGGGCGTATCTATGCATAATATGTATGTATTTACAAAAAAAATAGTACATGTATGTTTATCCATTATCTAATACCCATAATACAAGCTCTGCTTAGTTTGGGACTAGCTGGTGTTGTGTGAATGTAGTAGAATATTATTATTATTAATGGTAATGTAGATTGTATGACCAATTACGCAGATAAACTTACGTAGAGTACAATAAATAGATGATTTAGCATTGTATCGCTGGTAAATAGCACAAGGTGTAACCATTACTGTTATATTAGACACATTCGATTTTGACACACACGTAGCTGATCTGTGATAGACTATTGTGTTGTAGAAGACAGATTTATGAATGATTTTTACAACTTATAAGGCCTTCAAGGCAAATACTAACCATTGAATATAAGTTCCATTGTATAGACAGCCAGTTGAACACAGAAAAGGCTATTGGACACTATCAATAAGCATCTACTTCTCAATCACTATCTAATCTACATCAAAACATTGGTATGTGAAAACAAACAAGTTGTAGCGAGCGTCTAACTTTCTTTCACTTAGAATACAGGTCAGTTCCATATCAGTCATGTTGGCATAACAACTGATTCATGAAAATACAATCTCGTGAACGCAATACAATTTACACTTATAGGCGTTGACGTGGCCGTACACATTAAATAACGTTTAGACAGAGAAGCGAACTTGGCGGGTGCCTTGACGGGCGCCTTCGTTCGCCGCGAGACAATTTCAAATTGCTTGCTTGCAATAATTCAGTCCCGTAATATTTAAGAAGGATGCGTTTATAAATAAACCCCGTGGTGGGTATCTAAACATAATAGTAACAGCGTTTATGGTAATGCAAAAGATTTACACTTATTGCTTTTGATGGTTTACGGGGGAAATTACTGAATAAATTCTGCCTTTACATACAATATGGTTGGTGTTAGAATGGTTTTCTACGTTTATTAGCGCTGTGTTCTAGGAAACAGACCGCTGTATTGTTTACGGTGCAATGCATTTTGTTTCGATGGGAATGGACCGTGGCCTTTTAAGGTATGTGCTTACCAAAATTCATGGAGTAAGGTGCTACTATAGTTCCAATACTACATGGTGGCTGAATAACAGTTTTTATGCAAAGCTGCGAACGAACAGCGAAGAAAATTGATTTACATCGTAGGCCGTGCAATTACAATGTATGCTTGTAATGCTGCGCAGTAAAATGCTGTAATGTCTGTCGTGTATTCGCACATACTGAACGATAAAGCGACCCATATACCAATCGCTCACATACTACCTTCAATGCTGTAATTGCAGCCGCTTTCCGTTTGTAATAAATTATAATGTATTGATAAGTGCCAAATGGGTGTATCAGTTAGATATGGAGGTTTTTCCTTAACAAAGAACATATTGCTAGGCTAGTCATAAAAATATGTGACGCCTTTTTATTTTCTTTTTTATTACTTGTGGATATTAACTTAAAATGGAATGCGATATGCCTACGCAGAATAATATGGGCTTCAGGATTCCTGCACAAAATTTACCGGTTATTAGTAAAAGACAAAGCGAATAATTGGACATGACTTTTTTCAGAAATGTAGAAAGAGATAACAACAGAAAAATAGTAATCACTTTCTTACATTTTGGTCACAATTATTTGACGGATTAGAAATACTCAGGCCATCTCTACATGTGTGTAGTTTGAAGCAACGTTTATGATATAAAATTACGATCAAAAGGTTAACGTCGCATCAATCTGCTTCTACTACAGACATTAAGCTTAGCTCAGCTTAGTTCAGCTTAATTTAGTTTAGCTCAGATTTATTAAGCTTAACTCAGCTTAGCTAAACAAGTTTACTTAAAGGCACTGACTGTTGCATGTCAATTCCACAAGACATTCTCACAATCACTGCATTCGATTGAGAGTCGTGTCATGTGTCTATTGCCCCACCTCTGACCGTAACAGATCTCGTCAAATAGCAGTAAAAGCTTTGCTGAAAAGAGCGAATAATTGAGTGAGAGAGAGTCTCGCAGGTGTGTCCATTGTGATATTCTGTGTAGCACAGTTTTAACCGGAGCTGTAATGAGGTAAACAAACGTTACTGGTGTATGGTACGAGGTATAAATGGCCGCGAATCGCTACAGCGGTTAACAGACGCCCAACGAAACTTATGAGGTTGATGATTCAGAGCAAAGTAAACTACAGATATTGATAAATTTATTTTATAACCACAGAAAACACTTGTTTTAACAATTTCATTAAACTTATAATTCTTTCTTTACATACCTACTTCGAAAGCTTTCAGACTTTTGTTAAGCTCACACTAAATAAAATGAGTTTGGTGTCTCTTGTATAAAGCTGTCGATTACTAAGTATTACAAGTACCTAACATAATTATGAAATGTGCCTAGTTCACAAATAGATGGAACTGTTGCTTCTTGTTAATATTAGCAATATTTTAATACGCAATATGATTTTTTTATCGTAATAATCTATTTTAATATGCTTTACTAATCTACACGTAACTAAAGGAAAGCTTTACGTTTGCGTGCCTCGCTAACGGTTGACTAAAGTGAAGCGTTTACCGTTTACAATGACATACGCTTTCGCCTATAACTTAAACGAAGTACACATTATATGTAAAATACGGAGTAGCGGCGAGGGCGTTGGCCGCAAAACAAAGCCTCAATTGATACACAATGTCTAGTGTCGAAATCAAAGTGTTACTACTAGTCGTGGCTAATGGAGGACCATTACCGCACACGAATAACGGTCACTTCATGTAGATAACTTTTACACTTACAATTACATATAAAATAATTAATTCGGTTAGAAATATGGTTTGATAGCCCAGATGTGGAAATATTGATATGATGAATGGTCTTTTCAATAATCTTTTAGATTATTAAATGACTTAACTTTGTAGAGATAATAATTTTTAACTTAACTTTGGAATAAAGATGATATAATTATTTTACATACAATTAAATATATTATACCTAAGTAGCCCTAAAAAGCTTGTAACCACATTCAATAAGCTGATCAAAATTTTAATTCTTAACTTCATGCTACGTAGAGTTCGAACCAATAACCAAACTCTTTGTTTCCCAATCACAATCATGGTTAATGCCTGAACAGTGTTCTACCTAAAATAATAGCTAAATTTATTTGTATATTCCCAAATACACAATTTCATCATGAATGAGCATCAATCGGCGTTGCTTTGATAGCGGCTTCGAGAACGCGCTAAGTGATTCCCATCAGCCATGTTTACTCATAAATTACTGTTCATTTGTACTGCTAGTACTTGCCAGATTGATAGGTTACGTTGCCATACTCCGGTAATCACCTGCATATGTTGCCACAATTAGCTGTTTGATGTTGACTTGAATCATTCATGATGGTTTGTATTATCGATTCTGTGGCGTATGGTAACGGTAGATTGATTTGTCAATGTGTTGATGAATAAGTTATCGAAGTTCAAATTGATACTTTTCTTAAAGTTTCACAATGCCAATTAGAAAAACAAAACACTTTAACTGCAGAAAAGACTATGTGGATTTAAGTTAGATCCTCATACGAGACCACATTTTAACTTATTTATTCGAGTCTCTTTCTCTCTGTAGTTTGAATGTTAGTAAAGTTACCCGTGATCAGGATTTATTTTTAGTGCAGTTGTTGCCTTAAAAGAAACTGTGCAAGTGACTTTTCCTTGCTTAACGTAAACGAAAAGTCTAACAAAGAAAATGAAAATAAACAAGCAATTAAAAACCTTCTCATTTGCATATTACTTTGAAAACATGCACTTAGCGATCATGTTATCTATCTGATGTCGTGCTGCTTCCTAAGGAACCAGAATAATGTACATTGAAGGTACGTTGGCAACATTGTCGCTGCTTATCAAATTTCAGTGAATTTGATAAGCAGCGGTAATGTTGCCATTCATTAATATTTATTTCTAATATCATCTACAACCATGACACCATAAATAGGTATTGTAGACCCGTATATCTCTTCAGTTATGTCATGTACCAGACACTTGTCAAATTAATTTAAAACATAATTGCTAAGCATAAATTAAGTCACATATATCGACATGTCACTCAGGCCCTCCCTGAAGATAAAGACTACTTGCCTATATGCACAGATACATATATAAACAAGTAGCTCTATCATCATTACAGCTCTTCGCAGTCTCCTGCTTCCATATATCTCCTAATTTGCGTTACAATAGAATTGTGCAGGATTGGGCATAGAACACATCACTGGCCAGATGGATTGGTATAAGGTTTAAAGTCGAGTTTTCCGTCACTTCCCAAATATACTATTTGCTTCGGGTATTTTCGAAAGTCACCTTTTACGACACTCGTGGAATGAAATGAGGGTAGTGACAAAGAGCTCTGATATTTACATAGAGACACATTTCTTATGGGTCCTTTTTAAGACAAACTTTCTGCGACTCAAATTGCCGCTTGGCGGTGTGGCAGTCGCGCTGCGGCAGCTGTCTCTCTCTCCTCCAGTGTATCTTAAATCCGAGAGCGAGAGAGACGGAGAACGACACCAGCGCTGCCAACGGCGCTAACTACGAATTAAACTGGAGACAGTCCCCACATGGAATCGGCACACGAAAGCCTTAAGAAATGCTGTTCTATGTAAATATGTATTTATTGGTAGTGACTTTGTATTCTTAATTCGTCAGCACACAGAGAAGAGTCTGATTATAACTAGACAAAACTGCTACGAGTATTACTCTCAAATTTTAAACTGCATAATATGATATTTCGTCATCCTCGGTTAGTGTCGACCCACAAAGAACTGCTAACCCCTCGAATCGCCAGGCTATATGAAGCGCAGGAAATAGTTTTATGTACACACAGTTGAATTCCTCCAATATTATGTATCGTACTATATAATAGTGAAGGGATTATGTCCGGGGGAATTATTCCGGGCAAGTAATCGCGTAATTGACAAAAACAATACGCGCCCGCTAGCCTATGGTCATCAACGCATGCCCACGAAGATTATTGCGCGCTGGAAATGACAACGTGTATCCTTAGGTAGGGTCGATTCAAAACGGAGGGAAAACGTTAGCTAGGTTCCATTGATCCAATAACGTTGCAATAGCGATACTCGAAACAACGATACATGATACATAATCCGAAAACGCACTGATGTAACATTTTACTACTATCTAATATTTTATGGAAGGATTTTCGTAACTTTATTTCCCTCTTGATTAATCCTCTCATTTATTCAGTACACAATAGCGATAATATTGAGTATTTAAACCTCCATAATATCTCTATTCTCCATAATTAATGTTACTTCAGAAAGATTAATTAAATCAATGCTTTAACGAAAATTAAACTAACAAAACGTGAAATCAGAATTATAATTGTAACATTGCGACGCATGCAAGTTATATTTGTGTTAGCAAAGCTTTTATTTAAGAGCCATAGAGATTGATTACAGCAGTGGATCAGACATTATTATTTATGGTACTACAGTCATTTTGAAGACTGTGTGTAATATGAGATTAATTAGAGACGGTAGGAAAATCCTGCTTACTTTTAAGGAAAGGTAGCGCCAAGCTTGTCATTGATGATGTACCTACCCTGCTTTATACAAGAAAATCTACCTATTACAAAGAGTAGTCACTTCCACAGAATATCTATCTACGTACTAAACTAGAGTACGTGTACTTTGTGTACGCGATTACACGCCTCTCTTTGATCTCCAATTAGATGAACATTTTGGGGTTCCGCATATTGCCCGCTGTGATAGGGGAGAGGCGATGATTACTCGCAGATAAATACGTTAGGTGTTCGCCCAGTTGTACCATCGCTTGTGCTCATATGAGCGCCGGGGTGGGTGGGAATTAGTCTCGCTACTGTAGCGAATTTGATCAGTGTGGACACTCGCCATAGATGTGTTATGCGCCTATTGGAACGTATAGAAATGTTATGGATTTGTGAACATTAATACTACGTTTTAAGCGTTTCAATCCGTAAATTAAAGTACCGGCTGCAAAACTATGATGGTTCTCAATATTCCGTTTTAGTAGAATTTTAGTTTGTGAAATATTTTTTCGATATAGTCGTGTCTATGCTACAGGATTAATAAGAACAAACCTTTTAACTTGAATTTGATTGAATTCGCCAAAGGCAAGCTTTCAATCTGAACGAGTCATTAGGTGGGTCAACTGAACTTCAACTCACTAAACAATTTATTTTCTATTATATCTTCACAAAGAATGTCAAAAAATAATCAATATGAAATAATAACTTCGCACTACGACGACTGGTCACTAGGGAGGGGAAAATTAATCCATTGGACCAAAGCTGTCTATTGCGGCGCGCAATTATCCGACCGGATTAAGTCGGTTAGAGTCGGTTATGGATGCTGTAATGTGAAGTCATTTTATATTAATGACATAATATATTTTTCTATTGATGTGCTTAGTTAGCGGTTTGTGATAATTTAGCAAAATGAAGCTGGTAGTATGTTTCAGAGAAAATAATCTGCGTTATTTTGCTTAACTGCTTTTCCAGACATTGGAATCCGGTGCTAATTAATAATATACATTAAGTTTAATATAGGAAGAGGGATACGAGTGTTTACTTTTAATACTAAATGCTCAATTTATTTTCTCAATAATCAATAGAGATGTCCAACCGACACTGAAGCGACTAAACGAATTCTTGTAAACGCGTTGAAATAGAAAACGGACACGATGTGAAGTCTTTCAGATCACTTTGACCGATAAATTGACGATTTTAACCCACTGTGGTATCTTTGAAACGTTCTACCCTTCAATACTGAAATAAGAAATTGAAATAAAAAGCCGGAACTAACCCCTAAAGTGAGAGAGATAATTATATTGCCAATGGCGGAAACGCTTCTTTACAAATATTTTTGATTAAATCCACAATTAAAATGGCGAGACATTATAACAAACCCCAATAAAACTTTTAGTCGATTTACACTTTTCAAAAGGAAAAAAGTTTTAATGTAAAAACTAATCACGGAGATGCTATTGTCAGATCATTACACCGATATTTAAAAAGTCATACCTACTATCCATATTTTCTTCATTGAGAAATCGGAGTGCCAACCATTAAAAAGAACATCCCTGATTATGTCGTCATTAGACTATTCGATTACACAATTATTACTCTTTCTCTTCTTTACTTTTATTCGTGATTTTTCGGCTGTGATAATGATTTACTGCGGTCATGTCTTAACAGTGACAACTATGGGGCTATGAAGGGATTCATAGAACTCAACACGTGATCGTACAACATATATTTTTATGTAAAGCAACCGCCTACGACTAAAAGTTTTCTTGGCCGTTTGAACAGTTTCCTCCATCTATATTTAACTATTATTTGGCCAGCTTGATTTGTGCGTATTTTCACCTGCTAATTACCGAAACTATTGTGTTGGGTTATTCATAATAAGTTTTTTTGTAAAACTGGAACATTTAATTTTATACGTAAATCGTTGTTAGTCATAACTATGGCGGCTTTGCCAGGTGCGTACCTATGGCACTAAAATATAATCATTTTCTCCATAACACGGAAGAACGTTATTTTTTTCAGCTGCTGTAATTTCTTTGCAAGCGGTATATTGTAGGTGATATATTATGAGGAAAACTGAATCCTGAAACGAGACTCGTATTTACGAATTGTACAAACAAACCGTATTGCAATTTTCCCAAATGAGCTAAGTATCTGTCCATCACTATTAAAATTATTTATAGGTGAAACTAAAAATATCGGATACATTTTCCATCTAAACCCTAACATTTACATGTGGGTGCCTATCATGTGCCTAAGAACACTTCATCATCAGCCTTTATCAGTCCACTGCTGGACTAGGCCTCTCATTTGAAAGGAGGAATTGGCCTACTATACCACGCTGGCTAAATGGGTTGGTATAGGGTTTGTATCAAGTTTTCCTTCTCTTACAGGGCTGTCCTCTGCATAATATGTTCCCTCTGTCGGCTCTTACCACACCCATGGGATGATATGCGGTGGTGACATTTCGTATTCTTAATCCGTCACCACACGGACTTACAAAATATTTTAACTTTAATAAGAACACTTATTAAAGTTAAAATATTGTGTTAATATTTTTCTAAATTTTGGTGTTTTCATAATAGAGGTCAATTTCATTGTAAATACTTGCTTGGATGAACTACATATACCTAATATACATTTTCCGTTGGTGGAACGAACTCAGGATCGCCATAAGTTACTATCTATCTGTACATTACTGGTAGAAGATTGCTATAATCACTGCGCGTCAGATTGATTGATGCTGCATATTATCTGCATCCCGACTATGACCGTGCAACTTTAAGTTTATGATCTAAACGAAATCATTTACTTGCTTGTCAAGTTCATATATTATTACTTATTTGCGAAATTAAGGTTGTGTAGATACCTACTTATTCAGTTTATTAAAATCAAATATAGGCATCGAAAATATGATTCCCTTATTTAAAAATATGTACCTATAATTCAATTTAAGATAATTTTTTGGCAATATCTTAAATATAATAATTATTATTTTAATTTATAATACAAAAAAAATTATGAAATTGGTTAACCTATCTGTTAAAAGACATTTTAGAGAAATAAGTTTATGTATAATTTTCACCAATAAGTCTTTTTCGAAAAGGCCAAAAGTTTTCTATTTCCTTTTCAGCAAAGTTTCCGTGTGCATATTTTCACCTGGCGGGGAAACATGCTAAACGCGGTGCGGTCAACGCGTGTCGGGGACATTAGCGTGCGTTCGTGACACGCACACATACACGGCAACACCCATTCACACGCCTCTCTCTACACACACGAAAAAAAAGTCCACAGATGTGTCATGCAACAAATATTAAGGAATTGAAAGAAATTAGCAACCCATTAATATTAATGATGGAATAAAAAATACATCAACCCGCATCATAGATTAAAACAACAATTTCCTGTATCATACTACCTAAAGCTGTCACTGCAAGTGGTTTGTATGACACATATGAAAGTGCTAAAACAAACTCACATGATGTAAACCAACAGAAACAACGATAACGCCCAATAATTTCTATTTAAACAAATTATTCAAACTCTATGCCTAATATAACGTGTTAAATTCTAGACAGTGTTTGTATATACAACATTAACACATAGACATAAAGATCGCATGTTAAAGCGCTCACAAAGCCAAGATTTTCACCGTACAAGGTGGTTAATGAACACACACTACATGGAAACATGCATTTATTGGTCCCGCGAATGGACTCCAGTATATTTGCAGGTGTACTGAGTAACAAACGCGCGGTCATCGCTCTCGATGCATATGTGTGGGTGCGGACACACGAACACGCACAAGTGACGTATACCCTACGTATGTACACAACGCACACATGTGTACCGAGGGGATGACCACAGTGTGCGACATGTTAGTTTCTTAGCGAGCCCAACAATCGGCCTGGTATAAATACACATGACAGCCTCTCAACATATTTGCAAAACTTTTGTCGATGCCATCATACGAGTACATGCAATAGCTGAAGTATAGATAGTTAAGCATTTTCACATTGAAATGTGATTTGAAAAGCGATCAATGAAAACATTGTCTTTTCGACGTGAGCTTCGAATTTCTTTGACATTACAGCTTTATTTCTATTAGTATAACCACCCAAACTCTCTAATCAGGAAGATAAGCCTAATGATTATTTTCAGCAAAATCGGTATCCGTTAAATCAAGAACGTTTAGCTCATTTAATGCAGTGACTTTCCCAAAAGTTACCATACCCACTCTCTTGAAAATATGCAATTACAGACAGAAGTAAAATAAGTTTTTTAAGAGAAGTTTATAAAAGTAATACCAAAAGCGCATTTGGGAATTGGACGCAAATAAAAGCAAGAGCTTGCCAACTGCCAAACTTAAAACTATATTGCAAAATGTTCTGACATAATATTTAACACTTAAAACAGTACCCGCGGCAATGAAAAGATGAAATTTAAATTTGAGGTGTTCTCACTTGTGTCCAACTATCGAATATTTACTAATTGCAAATGAAGCCGATTCCTAGAGTAAGAACGGCAAATAGATACTTCTGGATTTTAGTTTCGTTCTTAACCACTCCAAAGACAACAGACAGAAAATTTAAGATAATCTGCTCACTCCTAAAATTACACCATTACTCAAAAACGTAATTTTTCCAGTAATAAAATTTAAGTGATATGTACAGATAAATCAATGGGGATAAAGAAGGGTTCTAATCCGATCATTGAGATATGTTGTCGTTATAAAATCATCCGTTTCACGCATTATCCGGTGATAAAAATAAGGTGCGTCGTAAAAATACACGGAGCTACCAAGTTTGACCACCCCTGGCTTTCATAGTAGCACAGCCATGTTGTTAACGATATGAACTTAATTATTAAAACTATCGCAAAAGCGCATACTAACGAACCGATTTTAAAAAATTGGACCTATTAAAAAAAATAAAAAGTTTCATAGCGAGGAGATGCCCTTGGCCAGTAGCTGGACAGTTTACATAAAGGGCTGATCGTGATGATACGGATAGGCAGTCCGACCTACTTTCTGCTTTGCATCTACTGCTGCTGTCCAATAATAGCCATTATACATTAAAATGCACGAAACAACATTATTGTTCCTTGGATAGAGAAAACCCGGGCACGAATATGATACGTGTAGAGAGACCCTTTTTTCCGCTGATATTTCACGTAATTAGTAAATTGTGCGTACTAGCTTTAGCTGCGATTTCAACGGCTACTCATTAAAAGCATATTGGCATTTAATAGCCATAAGAAATTTGAATAATATGAACTATCTCCACAAATGGCCAGTAACTACCTACATTGATTGACATTTGTGATCCATTCGCAGTAACGTCATTTGAACGAGAAATAAATAAAATTCCTCAAATCTGAGTAAGATTTAGCGCATGCGTGTTAAAAGATAAATCTGTTTATATAAAACTAGAGGACGCCAGCAGCAAAACGTCTGCATTTTTTTAAATTTACCCGTTTTGGCCGATCCCGTGGGAATTTCGGGAAATCCCTTCTTAGTGCACCCCTACGGTCCCCAAGGAACATACATGCCAAATTTCAGCTTCCTGCGCCCAATAGTTTCGGCTGTAGCGTGTCTGTCAGTCAGTCAGTAACGCAAGGATTTTATATATTAAGATTATTCCCTAACTGACTGACTAACAGACAACGCTCAGCCGTTATAAACTGAAATTTGCCATTTAAGATGTTCTTTGAGCAGTGTGGATGTGCACTAAGAAGAGATTTCCCGAAATTATTATAGTTTACAAGTAAAATATTATAAATTTATTTAATTCGTTACAAAACTAAGGCGATTAAAAAAACTTCCAAATTGTTTGTACCCGAAACACTAATTACTTATTATTATCAATGTTAAAATAAGGAAATATCTGCGAAATTCAACATTCTGCAGTGTGTACCTATATAGCTACATTTGATATTCTTATCAGTTCAAGAACAATATGTCCTTTAAAAAACAAGGACCGCATTCCAATTGCTACATAATTCATCCCAGCAATCATCATTATTACGTGTATAGGTATGTCACCGGCAGATAACAAGTTCCGCAAGTTGCGCAAGTTGCGGATATATAAACTTGCGGATAGGTTAGGTTAGGTTCGTTTATAAACGGATGCGGATAGGTTTAGGTTAGGTTAATTTATAAATTTACTAGGAAATTTATAAATTTGCGGGTCTCGTTATTTTCCGGTGACATAATCAGCTCATAAACTTTGAAGAACCAAAACATTTGTGCAACTCCACAATTTAAGTAGGTAGGTACGGCAAGCTTAGGTCACACGACACGGCATTAAAAGCCTGTTAAATGCCTCATAAATTATCCAAATTTATATCGAATCCATTTTTTTAATCCTCCCGCTTCTCGTTATTAATTTGGTATCGTTTTATATTAGAACTATAATTAACTTCCACATAAAAAGGTCCCTTAAACAGATCGCCACTTTTTATTAAGCGATTTAATATTCATATAAATCTTATACGCTTCATTCCTCTATTTTATTACTAATTTATTTTATAGGTATTGTTTAAGTCGAGAATTTAAGTGGTTCCTAAGATTATTTCTGTTGGATCTTTTGAATTATTTAAATGAGTTTTCAATAGCGATTTATGTGCCAATATAAAACTGCGGTAGAACATTGGCGTCGCGGATTTACAAATTCTACATAAAGGTATGTACCTATTCATTAATCATTTCATTAAATGCTTTTCCGTATGGTACCTATAGGTATGATGAATATATGGTAGGTAAGTATACTTATAGTAGGTATATAGGGTATGTAACGATATACATATTTGTATTACTTTTTTACTTTCGCTTGCTGTAATTATCCTTCCTAAACAATACACAAATGTGTCGCAAAAATAGGTCGGTATCCTTCAAACTAGTACTTATTTGCTCGAAATTTCTAGAAAGAAAATTGTTTAATAGGGTCATTTCGCCTGTTCGCGTCCACCCCCCTATTCGCGTCCATTTTGCGGACCTCCCTTTAAAAATGCTCGGAAATAAGTATACTAACACACTAATAAAATGAAAAGTCAGTATCGCCAATACCTCGACGTATAAGAGACACGCACAAATAGACAAAAGTTCCGTGCGCCCAGCTTATCCTGTTTAAAAAATATAGTTAATCTCGGTTGTTCAACAAAAGAGTGCAGATGCGCGGGATATAAATAAAAAAATAGTGTGCAGCGGCGTGTTTGAAGGTAAGTATTTTTTTGTTTTATGTGAATTTTAGGATACATAGCTGTTTCTAGACATTAATAATGAAAAGACGAATAGTATGAATGATGAATTAGCTTGTTTTTTTTATAGTTAACAATTAAAATAAGGTGGACGCGAACTACAACACCGAATTTATAAAACTTCCACTTTGCGTCCACAATGGACGCGAACTCGTATATTTATGATTTCTTTAGTTGTTTATTTTTATGTGATTAAAATATGAGAGAGAAATTGGGATTTTGTTTATTTTAACATTAATAGTATGCAATTGTAATGACCAATTTGCGTCCACATTATTATGATTGTAATAAAAGATACAATCGATATAATAATCGATCACAAGTGGACGCAAACTATACCTGCAAGGGATAATATTATAGCAAATTGCGTCCATATTTTCATGAAATAGAAATGATCGCTTAATACATTCTATATATATATTTTTTTATAATTTAAAATGCATTTTTGATTAAGACTGAGTTTAAAATTGAATTATTACATTTAATTTCTTTTATTCCATATTTTTTCTATTCAAGATGGGTTCTTAGGAGACAAGTAAGAAGAAGGAAAAAAATACAAAAGATGATTAAATAAAGAAAGCGTTTTGTGATATTCGTGAGAAGAAGAAATCGATAAGACAAATATGTACATAATTATGTAAAAACTAGTCGACGCCAGCGGCTTCGCACGCACATATTTTCGGATTTCCCGTTTTGCCCGATCCCGTGGGAATTTCGGGAAATCCCATCTTAGTGCACCCCTACGGTGCCCAAGGAACATACCTACTAAATTTTATCTTCTTACGATCAGTAGTTTCGGCTGTAGCGTGTCTGTCAGTCAGTCAGTAACGCAAGGATTTTATATATTAAGATTATGCTATTCCGAAGACCACAAAATTGGACAACATGTATCGTTATTTTTTTATCTTTGATTTTAAGTTCCATCGATGTTGAGAACAATAAATAGTTATTTATAGTTTCTATAAAGTGATTTAATAATGATAATAATGTAGATTTTTTATAACTTTAATCTTAAATGTAAAAATTGTTAAAAGCCAATCTTTCTTTAGATTGTCTTAACAATATCACCCTTATATGAAGGATTATAAGGCTGATATTGTTAAGACTAAGCTGGTGGACGCGAACTGGTCCACAGGTGGACGCAATTTGGATTTTTTGGACGCAAACTGGGTAAAATGCCATATTTTGAAGTTTGTCTATTTAAAAAAAAACACAACAAGTTTCGAACAAAACTGAAAGTTATTATTAAAATAGACTATATAATGAACGCATTACATAAATTTTTCATTGAATCAATTTGCTGGAACATTTTTATTTTCTCCTTCAAACTTGCCAACTGCACTAAATGGACGCGAACAGGCGAAATGATCCTATGTATACAAAATGTATCTAGGTATATCACTATGTTAATTCTTAACACTAAATGTAGACAAGGGTGTATCCAGGAGTGAGCCAGAGGCTCAAGACCTTCCCCTCCCCCCCAAAGCATGTGCTTTTTTGCTTAAGTCAAATTGTTGTTTTGTTTCCCGTTTCGTTAACCTTCATATTAACCCTTCAACACCAGAATCATGACCTCAAACCTTATAATAAATCAATCCGAAAAAATGTTTCTTATGTAAATCCTAAACTTCATTACAATAAGCAATAAAATTATCTTTTATTTGAATTTAATACTATAAACAAAACAAGCAATATTACTGTACGATTCATCAGTAACTTTTATCGTTTGAAATCATTAGTCCAATTACATGATAAACAGAATCATTAAAATAAATAAATTATTATAATGTACCTATTATAATTATGTATACGTATTGTTTACATTATGTCCGATAGATGTCCTAATTATATCTATTGGTTTCCGTAGGGATACCAAAAACAAAATACCTAAAAACATAGGTATGGCCTGATTAACGAATTAACAAAAACAGCTTTATTAATCATATAATTAATTAATTAATTAATGTCAATTAATTACGCAAGATAATTTAATCAATCACTACGCAAACAAAATCAATCAGTTTGACAAACGTCACTCAACTGCCAGGCAACAACTAAAAAGTCACATAACTTCAAACCTATTACAAAAACAATTAAAAATAAAAATCAAATATAAATGAAAAAGCTCCTTAATGAAAAAGCAACATTAAACAACAAACAAAACATCTAATAACTTTAATTGATTACTATCGCAACGATTAATAAATTAATCTACCCACCTTTTTCTTATCAACCTCGAAAAAGTTCGGCATTTTCGGAGGCTCGCTGTGCGAGTTCTGATGGTGATGATCCTCCATGAATGAATTGAAGAAATCCATGAATTCCATTTAATATATAACTTTGATACAAGTTCAATAACTCACACAAACCAACAATAGGTAGTCAATTATCCGCGCGAACTAATAATTCAAATATGTAATAAGGCGAGCGCGCGACATAAACACGTGCACAATGAAGAATGGCGGCACGCCAGACGTCTTGCTCTTGCCAACATCCGATATAAACTAAATTGAAAATTGGAAACAAAATGCAATGTTCGAATCTTGATATGACAATAATAGGCGAGACAGAGATAAACGAAGCAGTGTGGCGCGAGCGAGACGGCACTAACCACGAGACGGCTCCGCTCCACCCCATCGACATTGGCGGCGCAGGGGTTGTCGCCAGACGATCTCACTACGAAAATTTAAATTCCTACCTGCTTACTAAACTTAAACAACAACCAGACATTCATACGATTATGACCTCTATTCCGAATACGTAACACATCATTTTTACGAACAAACTAAAAGTAAATATGCCTTTACTGACCGAGAATTTTTAACTTGTAATTATAAATAGCAAACGCGTGGATACAATGCGCAAGGCTATTCTGAGAATTTGTCTTGTTTTATAATATAACATCGATGATTGAAAGATACTGTTTTAAATTAGTGCGTGAATTGTGAGCAAACATCACATAAAAGTACAAAGAGATTCGTAGATATGTATTTATGTTTTGAAATAACATTTGGGTTAACAGAATCGTAATTTACCAACGGTTATACCTATTGAAAACCAATAAACACCACAGCCAACGACACGCACTAGCGTAAACTAAGATACGAGACGTGGTATTAACAATAACTCATACATCAGCATTCAGCGCGTAAACCCTTAAATATTTCAGCAGGAATAAATATTTTTTAAACATTTTTATACAATCATAATATTAACGAACGATTAAACTGTCGGACATGGCGAAAATACTACATTTAATTTCACCAACCCTCCAAAATTGCACAATGAAGAGGGCTCATAATAATTTCGACACAAAATTATTTCGTCGTTTCACAAATAATCAATTAAATTCCCGCTATTGAGAATGGCATATGATTGCATGGGGCGCATATCTCGTTATTGATATCTTTATAAATGGGGTAAAGTGGGCGAATCTGGTCATACGGGCACTTGAATTGATACGGGTGGATTTGCAGGGTTAACATGTACTTTTAACATGTTGTGACAGGTTCGTTAATCTCTCAATGGGTTAACATTGTGACGTGATTCTAGGGAAAATACTCAACCGTGATTTTTATGATTCAGTTATTACCATACGTTTCATTTGTTTGCAGCACTTACATAGTTCCCAGAAGAATAGTATATACAATCTGCTAGACCATAACTTGGTCGTACGGATAATCACTTACCGTCATACTACCACCCACGAATGAAAGTAAGAAACACATGGTGTTAAAATTATTCTGAGTTAATACAGAAACTTGTGTGAAAGCATTTAAATAAGTAAAAAGTATCATCTAGCTTAACTTCATTATTATATGAGCAAAACGTTCCAATAATGCAAACGTACAGACTATTAGAATTCCTGAAACAAGATTTTGTATCGGTGGGCAAAACCCACAAAAAAATGGAACTTTCCGTGTTCTGTGCATCTCCACACGATGCCGTTATTTCGGGAATCCGATAAATAGAGCCAGAAATGCCGATGACGTCATTCCATCCCTCATGGCATCGGACAACACAACCCTTGAACTGACGGACTTTGTAATAAACCACTTCTTTTACAGGCTTCATTCAATTTTAGCAAATTATATTGTAGGCTATCTTAATACTACGCTTTTAAGAGCCTTTAGCAAATTGACCAACAAATGCCGACAAATAATAGTTTCAAGGCAATGAGAGCGAATCTACATGTTATATCTATTTGAGGTTATATGTTTTTGGCATAACAGATTCCTCGACTCTACTTACAAATATAATTATGTACACCTAGTCAACCTGATAAGACGATTATGCCAGATTTGTACACGAGTTTTGGGCAAATAAACTATTTTTTTATAGTCTAGTTTCTGAGCTTTCACGCCCCTGGCAACTTACTTTAGGTAACTAATACCTTTACCCATGGACAAGTCGGTACCTGAATCAGATTGCTTACTCCAGGCATAAAACAATTTTAAGTACAATAAAATTTACAAGTCAGATACGATTCACTATCACCAAAGAACACTATCCTAACAATAATAATATCTAAGTGCAATAAAAATCACAATAGAATGGACCCGTCTGGCCCTGGCCAGTAATTCTAGCAAAAAATATCTTTTAAATAACGATTAAAATATTATTTTTGTACGTACAAACAATAGACCAAGAATCTTTATTATCGGAAAGGAAGTGAATAGATACGGCACATTATTGGGTGCATTTCTACGAAATCGCCTGTGAAACTATGAAACAATGGATGACGGGACTCATAGTTTTTATTCACCATGTGCGTCTAATGAAAGACAAAGAATTGCTACAAAGAAATTACAATGAATTCGAAAATTCCCGACCGTAATCAGAAACAAATGTTTCAGTTTAGCACCGACGGATATAATATTTTAAGTTTAATACGAGTCACATAGATATTTAGGGGTTGAAACGCGATGACTCAGTGGTGGATTTCTTTTTCTTAGAATTATTTTTATTTGATTATATTAACTGATTACTTCTTAATATTTTCAGATACGTGTAGTTTCTTCAAATACATCTAAAATAATAAATGAATCCTATTCACATTAGGTTTATTTTCAAATCTTTTGCTACTCGGTAACGAATATCGAAACAACACAAAATATGAACACGTCATTTTAAAATGTTTATCGGTCTCAAAAATGCTTATGTAATTAACATTCTTATAACTGATATTATTATGAGTAAGTACGCATGGGGCGGGTGGGGACATCGGTGCCGGACGACGCACAATTGTATCGGCAAGTTATTTCTTTATCAGTAAGCCAATCGGAGACCTGTAATTACACTTTAAAAGACAATAATTATTTTTTAAATAATCGTTTCAGTTGTGTTTACTCACTTTAATTTGTATTGTTTCGCATTTATAGTATATATTTCAGTCAATTGAAACAATGCCTAAATAGAATTGTTATATTTATCATAGTACGCAGATATTTTTTACCTAATGACCACAATCATTTCAATTTTAAAAGGCCCTTGTAACTAATAATTTGTTGCTTCTAATTAGCGGCAAGTACCATGTTCTTACAAACATGGCACTTGCCGCAATATTCAAATGCATTTGTTTATCTTCAATTATTTTATTGCAGAGAATTGGCAAAGTATTCATAAATAATTATTTCTAATACAATTACAACAGATATTGAGTTTCCCCCTCAGATAATTCGAGCATCATCGTTAATTGCCTCCACACGCTGCACTTTTCGCACGGGGCGAAGATTTATCGCATACGATTTTAATTAACACCCGATAGTCAATAGTCCCCGATAGTCTCACTCTCCCCTCGTGCGTGTAATTATGTCCGTGATAGCTCAATGTTGGGTGATCTGGGGTAAACCGAAACGTGATTGTAATTACGAAACAATGAATAATGGGTGCTGAATGAAACATCAATTTACTGATCTGTGAACATAATCTTTTAAGTTTAACGATTTGTACACTAATAAGTATTTTTGTAACGGGTTTCAATCGCGTTATTCACAAAACCTTCTACTTAGACTTACTTGCTGGTGACACACACCGCAACGTCTCGACGTTTCGGTGTGGATACATTAGGGCTTGACCTCAGGATTATATTGTTTTCTGTGATATTTTGAAGTTACTTGTATACATCACGCTGGCAGTTAAATGGTGTTAATATTGAAAATTATCCATTTCTAACCATAAATGTGAAACAACGATCATGACATCTACTTATTTAGTTATAAATAAATTAATCGTAGTAAAGTTTAAATGCAGAATTTATTAGTAAATCAAAGATATAGTTTAAATAAATAAAACTTTACGTCAATGGGATTTCCTTGTTACGTTGAATACTGAGGAAATCACAGCAAAAAGCAAACACGCGTTTATTTGATGCCGAGTAAAGCTTATTAATTCAACATTTTTGTCGTCAACGGTCAATATTTACTGAAAGTGTAATTCGCTTGCATACACACAGATTTTTGGCCAGAGTATTTTAATATTTGTGATCATTAACATTAATTTTAAATTGCACCATGCAAGATCATAGATTTACATAAATCGAAATGCCGTAATATCGGATACTTGAAACAGAGTTACGTGTTTCATATCCTGAGAGACAATTTAAAATTAAGATTAAAGGTAGTTTAGAAAAAGGAAAATAAATATTTTTACAACATTCGAGTGCTATAAAAATTAATATTGATGAAAGAATTTTTATTTTCGCGAACGACCACGTTGGATCAACGTTTAAGATGAATCTGTGGATCGTAAAGCATCCTTTTTATTTTGACATTTAGTGTCGTGATCTCGCAGTTCGCAGTTTGCTAAGTATAATGTTATGATGATTTCTATTAGTTTTGTTTAGCTGTGATGAAAGGAAACGTGGAATCAATCAACGGCTTATCTGCCCACGTAGGTTGTAAAACTGTTCTTAGAACATGGCTTCGTATTATAGATAAGGAGCAGCTAGTAATATTTGCCATGTGTAGATATAATGGAAACGAATGTGTTGATCAATCTTTTATAATCATTTGCTCGATATTAGACCATATGAAAAGCTTATTAAGCTTTTAATAAGCTGACACATTATGAGAAAAGGCCTGTGTAAAACAATGGGACAGATTATAAATTAATAGGTACAAGGCTTATGATGATGAAGCTTTCCAAATTTCAAAGGTAGGTACATATTTTAGGTACTAAGCTTGCTTAAGCATACTGGCTCAGGGTTCACCGACTAATTTTATAGTTACCTCTGCGTGTTGGTAGCCGCAGAATGCGGTATTTTTTCAGATTGGTGACCTAGTAAACTCGTCCTTTAGTCACGGTAAACTTTATGAACACCCAAACAACAGCGACAAAAACAGTTAGACGTGAAACGTCTGTTTCTGAATCATATATTTTTTGTCCCGTTGCGACCAAACTAATATTATCACGGATCGCAAAAAATATGCTCTGTATATAAGTAATTGAAGATAATGTAGCTATTTTATTCTTGACGCTCTAGTAAAGGACCTTTTCTTTAAACTAGATAAATAGTAGGTATGGTCCATAGGCATAACACTTTTTAGTACTTCGTCTAAAAAGTGTTATGCCTAACCTCTTTCTTTCCTTTCATTCTTACAAGATTCCGTACAGTATATCCGCTTTCCCGTAGCCGACTTCACTGAAGTACGGCCATACATGTATGTATTAGTGGGGTTACTTAATTAAAGTAGTGTTTAAAACGCCTATAAACTAGTTAATGGCGTGTCGTTACTCGTCCACTCCCTAGGTGGCGCGCCTCTGCGAGTATCGTGCGCTGAGCCGATGCAGCTCGCTTTGATTATATAGAATATGGCTTTTTACAGAACGAATTCCATGTCGATTTTATATAAATACTGTGTAATTCTCGAATTTTCATAGCTGCAGGTTCAAAATAAACGACTTTTGCAAACAAACTTTCCTACTTTCCTCATTTTTAGGGTTCCGTACCTCAAGATAAAAAAGGAACCCTTATAAGATCACTTTCTTGTCCGTCTGTCTGTCTGTCTGTCTGTCCGTGTGTCACCACCGATTTTCTCAGGAACGGGTGGACCTAGCAAATTGAAATTTATACCAGATACTGAGGTCTATGGTTACTATTAGGTGTATGAAAATCAGGGTCCTGGGTCAACCCAATAAAAAGATATGGTCAAAATTAGATTTTTGCGAAAACTTGTAAGTACCAAAATTAACCTTAATTTTCAACTTTTTTTAATTTTCGGAATTTTTCCTTTACTTGTGCTGTAAGACCTTGGTTTTGACCAAAATTGACAATTCTAGGTCAACCGTAAGTACCCTATAGGTTTTGGGTCTAAAACCTATATGGTAGTTCCCGTTGAACTAGAATCACGAAATTTGGCCAAAAGCAGGGTCTTACAGCACAAATAAAGGAAAAATTACAAAAAATAAAAAAGTGGAAAATTTAAGGGTGTCCCCATACATACATAGTAGACTCCATTTAAGATAGTCCTCTAAGTTGTATGGGCGCTCATACAGATTTAGAGGACGAAATTCAACCTCAAATAAGGTAAAATGCGTACGGAACCCTCGGTGCGCGAGTCAGACTCGCACTTGCCCGAATTTTTTTAATTTGAGGGTGTCTTCGCTGTAAAATAAGCTAACTCTCCAAATGTCGTGTCTCTAACTTCAGTAGTTTAGAGTCTGCGGTGATGATCGATTTTTCATCCGTAGTTTGGTTTATATTGGTTTTCTTTTATAGGTACCCAACGAAATAGTATGCAAATGTATTTTAATAGTGTAACAAATAACATATGTATATATGTTGTTGTTAACAGAATAAAACTACTTATGTAACTAAACTATCCTAAACTAAACCAATAAAACTAAATAAATAATAATGACAAAATAGAAGAGGAAAAGCAAAAAAACAACTAGGTACGTCGCGTCTAAAAATTCCTCCGCAACGCTGTCGGCTGGTAGCGTGCCCAGAAAGCTGTCAACATTGCCACGTTGTATGGTAATGCTTATTCTCTCTGCAAAATATAAACCAGCCCTCTGGTCACGGGAGGCGACGATCAGGCTTTTGGCGATTTCTTTGTAGAGAGTGCGTGCACTAGGCCCCCACGGCCCCAGCGTTTCGACCCCAAACGGCACAAAAACGTAATTACCAGATAGGTGTCCGTATTTGCGCCGTTTGATGGTCTCCGCTGATGCAGCAGCAGCGCCAGCCGATCCAGCTGTGCTTGGAAGATGTGATGGCGCAAGGTAATCGACGCATGTCGCGTCCCATACCAGACGCCTGCCCATCTTCCAAGGTAATGAGGACATACCGTCTGGTCTCTTCCCATCGTCGCGTACCAAACCATTCGGTTCAAGATGAGCCGGTACTCCGGCGGTGACAAGAGCTCGACGGAGAATGTCGTTAATGTGGGCATGTCGGGAAATACGCCCAGTACTCCTGCTGCACGATAGGCCATGGTGGCTAAGACTGTCGATGGCTTCACCACAGTGCAATCACAGCAATGTGGAAAATTGCAAACAGCTCCCAAGTGTAAGCAGGAAGCAATGCGGAAAGTTGTATCGTCCAACATAGGTACTATGTTGGACGATACGATGGAAGTGCTTGAAGCCATAGCCCCGATTCCCACTCTCCCACAGCCAACAAACGGGCGCGCTCTGCAACACTGGATGCAGTAAGTACTTAAAAAATATTCTCTGTTCTTGCTACAGAGCGGCCCGTCCCATTGTCTCTGAGAGGATAGATATCGGGGTAAGTCAGAGCTCGGGCAAGCCATTTTCCAAGGTTTAATGGCATCAGACTTGCACGGCACTTCAGAATTAACCAGTGTGGGTTCTAGAATTTTCCTGGTCAATTTCTCTGTGCCGTGGGCCGAGGCCAAAAACGCTGGTATACATAGCGAATGCCGAGGCCGCCCAAATGAACTGGT
This sequence comes from Euclidia mi, assembly GCA_944739405.2. NCBI lineage: Eukaryota > Metazoa > Arthropoda > Insecta > Lepidoptera > Erebidae > Euclidia > Euclidia mi. The sequence continues at coordinate 27,439,677 of OX123197.2, forward strand.
ATAGTCGCTTGAAGCCACACTCGGTCGTTCATGTCAAGATTCAGAATTTTGCTCAAGGTGTGCCGAATAATATCAATGTTTTGCAATAGGGATAAATGTTTCCAAAAAGGAGAGGATCGCAAGTAATATGTATATTTTGGAACAAAAAGGCAGTGCCGAATAATCATGAAAGCCGAATGAATATTAATTTTATAAAGCCGATCCGATGTTTCACAGAAATGTTGTAGCTTTTCATTTATAAAAGTGCCAAAAGCGTCGTCGAAAATAGGGGACCCAAGGAGGCAGAAGGAACATTTATTGATGATTTTAATATTTGGCGCCAAAGAATTTTTGATAAAATCGAAAGGTTATCCAAATTGTCATTAATAAAAATTTCACATTTGTCTGAATTTAGTTCCAATCCAATTGCTTTAAATTTATTTTTTATAAGTTCTTATGCAAATCTTATTTTTACTACCAAGAATATTCTTTAAATAAAAGACTTTAATAATTACATGCTGCGTATTCCATAAAATAATGCATTACTACATTTACTCCGTATTTTTTGCCTTGAACAGCCTTTAAGTGGCTGGAACTTCTACAAAATAATAAATCTGTTATACACCATTGTCACGTGGCATTATGGCATGCAATTAGTTCTTTCTATCAAACGATAAGTTATGAAGTCAAGCAAGCACGATCCTCAGTGCTCAGAAGCAAAGGCAAAACTCACTAGGTGTTGAAAGGGTTTTTTATGCATTTATTGTATAAGGCAATTACGAGTACAATCCCTATTGTACCGTATTTCCTCTTTTATTTTCAACCACGACTGTAATATTTTCTTGACATATATTATGATAAAATGTATCGCATCATCTGGTTGGAATATTTATAAAATATGAATTAGAGTTCTAAAAGCTCATATTCTAATAAGAAAACCGAGAAAACCTTGTACGTACAATGAAATTTCTATAAAATATTATGTAGGTACGTAATTTAAAAATCACTCGGAAGCCCATATCGAGCAGTGGACTATGGCATAGGATGAAGGTGATAATTCACTTTGAATTCTCGAGAAAACTAATGATTTGTTTGTTATTTTAAGGTTTACGTTTAAGTTATTTATTTATAGTTGCTACAAGCACACCCCTGTCCGTGAGTCACTTAGGTTGCCAACTGAAAATCAGCGCTGGGTGACTATCGCCCAGCATAGGCTGAGTTGGCTACCTTTCTCAGTGGTGCTCATAGTGCGGCGTACCCACCAGTTCTTTATAATTTTATTTTTCTTAATTTCTTTTGTTTAAGTACTTTTATTTTGTATAATTCTTTAGATTTTTTTTTATTGTGTAGGTGGTGTTTTTTGTATTTTTTTTTCTTTTACTCTTAATGTAATTTTCTTAATGTCTTGTCTGTCTTGTCGTTGTATGCACCATTGCACCCTGAGAATAAATATTTTTTCTTTCTTTCTTTCTTTCTAAGAATGAACCTAAAGATAGGCTCCAATTTAAGGCAGACTTTCTTATAAGATATTACAATAAACAAACTGTTCAATAAACTATCCAGACACTGGTCCAAACACAGACTCAATTCCCGCCGACTAGGAGTTAAGAGAGTAAAGCTAGGAGCTCGGAGTATAAAGATATTAAACATTAACAAGGAAAACTGACTAAACACAGTGGACTCGGAGCCCTGATTGGGAAACTATAGTTCTAAAATTCTAAAATAAATAAGGAGATAACTTTTCACATAGCGCAAATGGGTAATAAAACTTACTGAAAATTATATGTAAATACATAAGTATTATGTATATCTTCGTGGACAAATTTTAGCAATATGATATATCTTATGGTTTCCTTCAACTCTTAACTCATCGTTACCCGATGACCAGCTTTAATCACTACCTTCATCCACCGTTGGAATAAGTATTCAATTAGCCTAATTAGTTTAATTACTTTGTTTGTGCCAATTTGATACGACTCATCGTTTATCCAAGAACCAAAAAAAGATGTCGAAATCCACTATTACTGGTAACAAAAACAACATTTGAATAAGTAAGTAGAGTACATAACAAACAAACTATTTATCAACATTATTTACTTTTCTTGCATACGAGATAAATGTTTGCCAACGTAAAACTTACACGAAAAATCAAAAATCATACGTGTTTACAGGAGTATCAAGAATTGTGTTGTCGACTGACGCGTTCCGTTCTCGGCGGATGATAAATTATTGAAATTGATAAAACAATGGATAACTATACAAAGTGTTGCACAGTTGGGGAGGTCGTAAAGAGGAGATGTTGCAGGCTGATCTGTGTTGAGGACGCTTTGTGATCGCCGCTGTGTAAACAAATCAAGCGCGCTAGAGAAGTGACGTGTCCGCTACCGAACGCTTCAAGCGTGCTCAAGCGATGGACGCTTTATTGTGACTCGATATTTCAGCACTTTTTGAGCTTGACTTTAGTAAACTTGTATTTAAATTGCTGTATGTTGTTTCTTTCGAATGAAATAAAGGGTAGGTAAAATTTTCTAGAGAATATGATGCAATGCAAAGAATCATTCTGTAAGTTTAAAAAGCTTGTCTCACGTGGTGCTAAATAAATCGTTATTGATTTTTTATGCATACCATTATAAAAACAAGACACAAATATGTGCATTTGTCTTAAACAAAGTCTTGTCTACAAAGCGAAACTATACTTGATAGTATTCTTAACTAAGCTAGACACAGCCCTCAGTATTTTCACCAAAAATTTACAGTAGTACAGGTACCATTACAAAATGTAGAGCAATTTATCCAACGACCAGATCTGTCCGAAAACTTACTATCGGAATGAATAATGATAGGTGTCTTTCTTCCTAAACAAAATGTTCTCATACTTCCACCTCAAGCTTTCTCTTGACATCCAGCACCTGGTCTCCCAAAACCAGCCTCACATTGAGCTCAGAACATCTTCCAACTGTTTACTTGCAACTCATTAAGTAATTTCCTAGAACTTGTTTAATTAGACTTGGATCAAAGGACCTGTTTGTTTTGACTCGACCATTGTTTAGCCCTTCGCTGGATTATTTCATACAAGTATTTGTTTACTAAAGAGTTATCAACAAAGATACTTTCCAGATAATCAGGTTTTATAGTTACAAGCGTATAAATGTGTTTGTTTGTTGAAGTGATTAGCGCTTTGTTAGATCAAGTCATTACTGAGATATCGGTCTGATTAACTTTTCGGTAAACAATGTAATTAGTTTGATGTGCTTTTTAAGTAGGCATAAATATTACAGTTTGACCCGTGCCTTTGCTGTCATTAAATTTGGTAACTGGTGGTGATCTAAAATGTTAACATTTTGACGCAGAAAATAATGTTTATCTCTCTTTCTTTTAAAATTATGTCCATATAAAATGAAAACGTATACTGCAGTAAATGATAATATAGTCATGTTTAGATTAGCTGCTTGGATCAGACAAATCAATTACATTGAAACTTCTAGTTTCTCCACTTGTCGCCGTTCGCTCACAATTATCGCGAAAGCTTCATTCCCACAATCAAATAAACGGAATTTCCTTTGAACGTTGATGTTTGACATACATTTTAAGCTATTGAACAAAAACAATGTATTGAAAACATAAAGTTTGGTACGGTTAAGTTAGGCGAAGTGTTTCACGCACGTAAAGGTGTGTACACACTACATAGGCGAGGGCGGATCGAATCGCGCGCAATAAAATCATATTGACGTATCGGCCGACAAAGCTGCGCACCCGAGCCCTAATAAACAATTACGTGTATAAACAGTAAAATTATTGTTGCTTGCCGTTTTATCGTCCGAATCGACGCGCCGACAAGCGTAGGAAAAAGTAAAATCGCAGTAGCAGCAGAATTTTGTAATTAATACACCCAGCTCAATTGTTTATGTTGAATTATCGAATTACTCGCAAACTTAAAGCTTTTGACATTAACTTTGTGAAAATATTTTACTAACTTAAAATCGCAGCATTTTGTGACAAGAATATAAAAATAAGAATGTATACGAAGATCTAAAAGTATACCAACAGTAGGTATAAATAAATACTACACAGAATAAGACTAAATTTGTCCTTAAAATATAATATATAGTCTTATAAGAAAAAAATCTGAACCATTTCTCTGAAAGCGGCTTAACAGTAAATTACACAAGTCGGCCATGTTATTTAAAAAGTATAACTGTAAAACACCACTATCCCTTGATGAGTGCTCGATACAACACACGCATCAGCTTCCCGCCGTGAGCAAAAAATTATATGTTGTAAAATTTAAAATAAGAACAGGAAATGATAACCCGCGGGTCGACTGCGCCCTCCGCCCTTACACAAACACATGCAAATCGGTGAAATACACACGTAAACTCTAACAACACACACATAAGTGCTTCAGCAATTAAATTACGCATACACAGAATTTATTAGGCATTTGAATAAAGAAAATTTTCAAACTGGCAAGTAAAAATGTAAAGACTTGGTTTGATTATCGAACTCATGAGTGGCACATTCAAATGTTTTCTTTTTTATACCATTGGCTGATTTTGTCGGTAAGTCCATATTCCATAACTCAAAACTCTCGTAATCTTTGCCGTAGATACGAGTATTTCTCATGGTTCTTACAGCGATAACTGTAAATCTATATTTCAAGGGGATTGTAATCATCTAGTCGAGGATTCGGGACATTTTTTGTGCTCCAGTTTGGATTTATTTATTTTTTGCCCGGGGTGGCAATCTGGAAATTTTAGAATAATCTCCAGTGAAGAGGGCTGCTGCCACATGTGCACGGTGATAAACATTTTATAGGAATGTTTAGAGCAAAAACTGCTAACCAAATGTTCATATCGATTTAGGGCATTTTGGGGGTTTCATGAAAGGAAGTTGTAATATAAATAATAAATTCATGTTTGAGGCTTTGGGCGGCGACGCCGACGTTAAGTAATTTGTTTGAGAGAAATCTGGTGTACGGTGTACCGTCAAATTTAGGTACTGGAAGAGATTTATTTATTTACCCTCATCTAGGTAAGTTTGTCTGATTATACCTACTAACTCAAAGTGCGTTTTAGCTCCTAATTGCACTGATCCTGTTCCGTTCCTCGGCTATTAAGTATATAAATGCAAAATGATTATCAAGTTTTGAGTATTTGAAACACTAGCATTTTTATGAAGCCTTTTGCCATGGAGTGTTGCAAGCTAGTATAGTATAAAACCTCAACATTGCGATCAGTAGAGACCAAGCCAAGACAAAGAACACTTCAAACAATCTAAAAACCTTATAAAATCACTTCAAATCCGTCCTCCCCCAAACTTACGGCGCATCTAATCCTTATTTATCCCGATCCCGCGATATAATCGTCGCGTCCTTGATACTACTGAGGGTGCTATTTATACCGGCAGATGGTTCGCCCCGTGCGCGCGCGATGCACCTATTTGTGGCACCCCCCTACGATAGTGTGCACTAGGGGTGGACCCGGCGTGACGCGTGCTACCTCTCTACGTAACACGAGATGTGCTAAGACGCGTGGCGGAGATGTACTTGGTTATGAATTATGGTATCATGTTTTGATGGCGAGATTTTGATATCAGACGCGAGATGATAGTTAATGTAAGACATATAAGTTTCAATATAGAGCAGTGTATAGCCTCGTCTTTTCCGTATCAATTTCTACGCAACTAGTATGGTAAATATGACATATTTTAGTAAGTCTCAATATTTATCCAGAAACTGTTTATAAAAACAAGTTATAAAAGTGCTATTTCACATCTCAGATTAAAATTTTTAGTACATTATTGGTCTTTAGTCGTGCTCTGCGTAAATTCTTGTCCCATCAAATATTGCTTTTAATTGTTATCTTCAGAATCATGCGCTCGTTTGCTGAAAGAAAGCTGTTCTCGAGTAGATATTACACAAAACTTTCTTACGATTTACTTATTGTTTGCAAAAAATACGTTTACTTAAATGTGTGAATTATCACAAGTTGTTTACCAAGAATAATTTTCAAATCGATTTAGCGTTTTCAGTGATCTTTCAGTTCTGCACCATGGTTTGTTAATAATAATTATGAAATCCAGTTTCGAACGCGTACCTATGGCACTTGATAAACAAGGTCTGTGCCCTTTCCAAAAGATCTCGTGAAGCGTAAGCTAGCAGAATCCAGATGCTGCTAAAAGAAAAAAGTTTTATAACGCCACGTTGTTGCTGCTTGTTTGTCTACAAAGCTGTTTTTGTCATATCAAAAATTACAGTTTATCGAATAATGCCTACAAGGTAAGGTAACCTTTCCAGTTTCGAGGAAATATACTTATCTAAACCGCGATACATGAGTAACTCGGTCATCAATCGTAGTTGTGAAAACCCACACGTTGGTGGCTACTACTCTCAATACTAGAGTACTACGTGGTATTTTGGTATCAAAATGATTACTCCATCGGGAAAATTATTGGCTCTTCTTGTTACTGACGAAACACACGTATCAACGATTGCGATAGCCTGTCGATAGAATGGAATAATATTGATGGTAATTGTTCTCCTTTGTTTTCACCATAGTTATTGCCATATTGACGTATCAGTTTAGAGAATCATCTGATTTATTATTTGATACGATTCGTCGACTGACAGCACGCAGAAATGTGTTGGAAATACCATTTTATTACTTGTTAATTTGCGTTTTAAGTCTACTCGCGCTCGTGTTTGTGTTGTGTTTATATGCGTATGTGTGCGTGAGTGTGTGTGTGCACGAGTGTGTGTGTGTACGATTATTCCCTGATTTAAAATGTTTATTTGTTCCCAACGTTCACGTTTTGAATATTCTTGTATGCGTGCGTTTTACGTGGATCATTATGTTTTATTAGTTTTCGAAGAAGATCCTGTTGCGTAAGTGACGTTCGCATTGTTTTTCTTCTTAATAGCGATAAACACAGTAGGTATTGATTTTCATTTTATTTTCGTTGAATATTTTATGATGACGTCCATTTTTATGTTTGTATTTGTTTTGCTCTATTGCGTGGATCTCGTTTGTTTGCCTTTTATTTGCCGTTTGTTGTGGTGTTTGCTCCTGGAGCTAGGGAAGTTACAACGCTCAATTGATCTTACTTATCTTCAGTGCATCTATTTATTTTTGATTTGACAATTCAAACTTCTTGCAGTACATATTGTTTTTTTTATCTGTTCAGACATTGCAATGCTAAGTACAAAGTCATCGGAGTTTTAACTTATTATCCGATTCAATAATTGAATCGGGATTATAAATATATTCAAAGTCATTTCTCATTAACAACGTTTATTTATTGTTAGCACACTTATTGGATAGAAAACAGCTTCCACGTCAAAGAAATCAATCAGACGCCATTTTCTGCATGTTCATAATAAATCCACATTACTGCATATCATATTATTCTGCTTGTTGTCGTATGTTGAAATAGTGATGGGCATCAGACACGTGCTCCATATGTATCGAGTCAGCGCACATTAACGTGTCGGGTGTCCACCGAACATCTCTCGCTAACCGCAATGTTATTTATATCGAGGACTGTGCGCTGTTATCACGGTTTGATGGCCGTTTGAAGGTGTATACTGTTCTTGTCTATGTAATCATATCATAGAGCAAAGGTGTGGTTTTCTAGAGTGAATTATACTCGATGGTTAGCTATCAAAGATCTGTTGTTTTTTGTCTTGGTGTTCTTAATTCAAATTTCTGGTCAGGGTAAGTGCCACGATTGTTTTGATGGCTGATGTTAATCTTGTTTTATAAATCCGAGGTTGTTTTAAAATATACTGGCATATTTTTTCCTTTGTTTTTTTGCAATTAATTTTAAGAAGGTATGCACTGATACGTCTCGTCATAAACGTTGACATTGTTTGATTTGTGTTGGACGTTATCTAGCAAAGCGCGGCAAGTACCTAATACTTAATAATAATAATAAGTATGTGTAATAATATGCCTTTTAACGGACACTAATTTATTTTTTATAATCTTTATAATATTTTAAGCAATTGCATAATAAAGTTAAGTTTATTAAAACGCATAATAATAATGCATGTGCAAATAAAAAGCATATCAAACGATGCGCCACATGGGACATGTTGCACATTGATAGCACTCCCACCGCTCCGACGCTGCAATCATTCACGTGGTACAAGTCACGAGAAACAAGCGATTTGACGCCTCATTAAGACTGTTCAATAAGCATCGACATCTTCAGAATAGCTAATATTTTGTCAAATATGGTTAGACTGGCAAGCGGACCCGGGCTTCAAGAAGAAATCTTGGATGCAACTCGGCATAATCTAAGACAAGGTACAGTCACAAGTACCCACACAAGGGCGGTCACACGGTGGTATAAATGCGCATCTAGATTTTTAACAAGCCTAAATCATTATAATTATTAATAACTTAGCTATTATCCACGGTTTATCCCGCCGTTTCTACTCGTTTAGCGTTTTTTTTCTTCGCTCGCTCTTAACTCGGTGGTAGGTACTACAGATGTAGTACTTGTCAATCTCAGAAGCTACTACTCAGATGAGGAGTAGCTTCTGAGATTGACAAGAGCACGAAATATTTCTTAACATATTTTTAGACATACGCGTTAAAAAGAATAATTTCTTGCAAAAAAAAATAGACATCATGACATATTTATGGTTTCAGAATTTCCAAAGTTAAAAAGAAACATGCTGATGTTATCAGTACGATATGAACTCTAGTGTAGAGCCACTTTATTTAGTATCTAATATCATAAAGCTTTATTTCTATATGTTTTTATCTGTGAAATGTACGTCCCACAGTGCGTGACTTAGGGCTTTTACCCTTAAAGTGTACCTCGAATATCGTATGACTTGGGCCGGGTACCCCATGCACGTCTTCAGAAATAGCCAGTCAGCTGGGGTGCGTCACAACTCACACGACTCGTCGCCAGCACGCGCCACCACTGACTATATCACAAGAATTGATTGCGCGATACACCCAAACAAAGTCACCTAAATGACCTAGTATACATCGTCACCATGTATAACTAGGTACACATAATACATAGATCGTGGACAGTTATACGGTGATACACGGTGATACGGCTCGAAATGGATCTATAAGGAAAGCCATGAGGGAGGCCTATGTTCAGCAGTGGAAGTCTATCTGTTGAGCTGTTATAATTTTAGCTTTCTCCCGTTTGCAATCCAAGACCCTCGAACTAAAATCACGGGTTCGCTATTACTAAGTTTATGTAACGTATTCTAGCGTTCTTAGGGTGAATTGACTTGCATTACGTAAAAGTATGTGACAAGCATCGAGAAAGGTACGCCAAGGTGAGGTTTGGGCACGTGGAGAGGATGGATGACGAAAGATTGACCAAGCATATATACAAGGCAAGTGTGAATGGGACAGGATGAAGTGGAAGACCTAGGTGGACGTTCTCTGACCAGATTGGAGTCATCCTAAAAAAGGACAGATCAGAAGTACCCTAAACAGAAGACCATGCATGAGAAACTTGATGGCAGTGAATGAAGCAAGAAAGGTATGTCAGGATCGTTGCAAATGGCGTTCCGTAGTCTCTGCATACCCCTCCGGGAAACAGGCGTGAGTCTATGTATGTATGTACGTAAAAGTAACCTCACAGGTCATCACTTGGATGGGTGATCGCTTGTGTGTGCGGTATTTATATAAGAGCGTCACCGGGTTTTCGAGATGACCTATTGCCGTTGGACACGGATCTTTTCTCAAGACAATCGCTGATCCACGCCGATGTAGTAGGCTTTTAGCTGGAATATTAACTTCGATACCAGAGTTGACCATACAAAAGAAGAACAATGAAAAGAAAGGCTTAATGTGCGTCACTCAATCACAATCAAACTTTCTAATTTTAGGTTAATTAATACTTAGTCTTCACCAAATTTTCAACCAGGATTCAAGGATAAGAATTAGAATAAGAAGAGATTCTGCTTCTCGACAGATGAATAAATTCTGATGAAAGGGAAGAAACCATAAAATAATACTCAAATTTATACGACATCGTCAGTATCTTTTGTACGGTACTTATAACCACGCCCCTATAGCCTTAATTACTCATAAATGTAACCTTTAAAAAGCTAATATGAATCTCATCGGCCTCCATAACATTGTAATATTATAATGACGAAGAGGAAAAATCCTTACCAATACAAACTTATCTAAGTAAAAATAATTAAAGCGACAATAATGGCCAGCAATTAGCTACGTCGTCTCTTTAAAATGTCATTATTATGTGGATGACATTCAATCGACTATCGACCAATCACGGCGCGTCACTAAACGCCGTAATTGTCCCCTCACTAGTTAAACATCGATACTTAGTGATGTACGTAGTCTATGAATATATTAACGCTGTAGCGTTTTAGTTAATATTAATGAACATGAATAATAATATAGATCTGTATGTAAACCATCGCACTGTTGAGAATGAGCTTCTTTTTATTATGCGAATGGTAAGGCCACAGTTCTCCAAGCTAGCCAAGTGTGCAGATTGGTCGATAAATTAATAAACGTTATATGTAAATTCTCTCAAATATTGCATGTAAAGAATTGCAATGCGTATTGATTTGTCTTATTACTCATCACGTGTCAACGTACGAATATGAATTCTGACGAAACTTCGCACGACGCAATTCACGTAAAATATACAGAATATTGTAAAGCCTAAATAAGCAGGTTCTTTTACAAGAAGAAAGTCGTAAAAAAAAACAACAGCATTAATATTAATGATGACTGGATGGATGACAAAAGGGTTTCAGAGGCTACTTTGCAGTTTAGTAGGTAGTAGATACTGCGTCAAGCAATGTGGATTCGATCCTCAGACGAGTCAATACTTTGTGTGATCAACAAATTGATGTTCCGAGTTAGGATGTTCTTTGTGTCCGTTGTTCCAATGTTTGTAGGTATTACCCACGGCGATACTGGATAGGTTGCTAGTGCGAGAGGTGTCATTTTAGAGCAATATAATTAAACAGCTGCAGGTTGCAAGCTATTTAATTATACTTATCTATTGTCATCGTCAGCCCTTTATACTGTCCCACTGCTGGGCACGGGCCTATTCTCACTTATGAGAAGGGTAAGACCATAGCCCACCACGCTGGCCAAGTGCGGGTTGGCAGACTTCACATGTCTTTCGAGAACATCATGGATAACTCTCAGACATGCAGGTTACCTCACAATGTTTTCCTTCACCGATTAGCAAGCGATAATTAACAATTTAATACGTAGGTACTTAATAACTCCGAAAAGTCATTGGTGTGTGTCGTGGATTCGAACCCGAGACCCTTTGCATAGCAGTCTGTCGGTCTCTCCACTCGGCTATCGCTGATTATATCGGCGTATAGTAAAGTATAAATCAATAAAAAGAACATCATCATCATCAGCTCCATATATAAACAGTCCCACTGCTGGGTCATCATCATCACATCATACAAATAGGTAAATAAAACATAGACATCCAATATCAAATTAAATCTGGCTAAGACTAGAAAGCAGGCTCCGTGCTACAAGGCAAAGCTTGGATGCGACCAAGACCGCACTAGAACGATGATAGTGATCAAATAATTATATTTTTATTTTTTGTTTATAGTCTCACGCCTGTATCCCCGAAGAGGTAGGCAGAGGTGTAAATATTCCACCCACATTTCGCCATGAATTTTTAGGTCCTACGTAATAGGGAGTGAGCCTATTGCCGCTACCGGGCACATCGCCAGACTCCAGGCTGCTACTGAGTATTCGGGAAAACCAAGTGACACTTTTGCCCGACCCGGGAATTGAACCCAGGACCGCCGATCAGCACTCGCATACGCGTTCCACTGGACCACGGAGGCACTCTTAATAAATAAATTATTGAATAGTTAGATACTATCTGTACGTTTAACATGTAGTTAAAGATAAACAATATGTCGCGACAATGACGCCTATAGACGTAATCGTAACGATTTATGAACAACTCAACATTTTAAGGCTAATTACGACAAATCGGCTATTTAACGATAATAGCCGCATCTAAATCTAAAGGAAAAACAACAATAACGAGGTAGAACACACCTTAATTAGGATCGGAAGTCTCGAATGCTTTTTAATGTTTGACTAATTTGTTTGTTCATGTGTGTGTGACGCAACGTGAAAGTACTGCGATAACCGAACTACTGTTAGAACAGAAGCTTATTATGATTATACACGGCTTTAAAATTAAACTAATTGCCAGCAAAATATGTGTATCCAAATGTCCTAGGCAGTATTTGTATTTTTATTTTGGTGCGAAAAGACTACGCCGACACTAGGAATAAATCCTGTGTTGTGAGGGACTTTACAAGCATTCAATCAACAGACTGAAAGTATATATATTATATGATTCTGACGGTAGTAGAGCCTTGCTGATTTCAGCATGAATGGCCGGCTCGACCGGGGAAGTACTTCCCTCTCACAGAAAATCGACGTAAAGTAACAGTACCTAAACTGTTGCGTTTCGTTCGGTGAGTGAGAGTGCCGTAGGCCCTATCCCCTATGCCTTCTCCCTCATCCCACTCCTTATCCTATCCCTTTTCCCAACCCCAAGGGGCGGCAACGCACTTGTCACTCCTGTGGTATTGCTTGTGTCCATGGGCGACGGTAATCGCTTACCATCAGGCGATCCGTCTGCTCGTTTGTCGCCTATTACTATGAAAAAAAAACTCGTAACTTCAATTTCTGGATTACACAAAGAGTTGTCCAGTGTGAGGATCGAACTCACATCACTCATGCAGTCTATAAAAACATACGAACAGCACCATATAAATCATTAAATTAGATTAACTTTGACAGACACAAAACCACAAACAAGACTCACCATAAACAATTAACCTGCCTATTACACAGCTTTTAAACGCGCACTGCAGAAAAAAAAAACTTAAAAGCTTGTTCGTTTTCCAATTTCAAGTGTATAAAACATTCGTTCCCTGATAAACGTATCGAAAGCATCCACCAGATAAGACGTCTAGACGAAATAAATATCCGAAACACTCGAATACCAGCACGATGGCTCACTTGGCTAATCGTTTAGTAAAAAAAGTAACTTTTTTAGAACGCACCCATAACCTAGTGGCACTTTAAAAGGTTTACGGCGAATCTAATAGCGATATATGCGTTTAGAAACGTTTTGAGATTACCAAACGTACGGGTGTGGTATGTTGTTTACGTTTTTGAACATTCCTTTCGATATAATATTACCATTTGCAATGTGCCCCTGTGTCTGACTTAAAATTTATGCTACAATCATGTAATATGCTACTATCAAATAAGTTTAATTGAAGAAATACTTGATTTCAACCTTTTGTTTCAAAACCCGAAACCAAATTTTCTACTTGTTCAATAGGTTTCTATTAATCTATAACGGGAAACGTAGAAATATCTCTATACAGAACATATCACAAAGATAGACTTGTTGAATTTGGCCTGCAGCACTCAAACGTTTTAGACTAACTTACGTCTAACTGGCTTGTAATTTTCTTGTCATCTTCTCTAAATAGTTAGGTACTACTTGAATAAAGCTAATGTACGTTCCTTGGAACGGAACGCGCTAAGCATAAGAACGGCTAACCCGAATCGAAAATTTAATACATGTAACAGAACAATAATCAATAGCAAAAATATGCCTTTTTGAAAAATCTCTCTAGGACTCTTTGAAGTCGAGTAAAAGAACTCTAACTTACAAGATTCAATGGACGAAACCGCCCATCAAAGATTGCAAATCTACACTACCTAAACATACCTATTATCATCGCCATGTTCATCTTAAAGAAATCATAATCTTTTTTACTTCTATTACCTGTTATAAAGTACGATGAATTTATTAATCTCCGCGTGATACCCACATAAAGTCGCAGCCGGCCTTTAACCCTATCAATTCAAAGCAACAATGTTCCGCAACACCTTGGCACCGCACCGTGCGCTACCAACAGCTAATTTAATTTATTTGTATGATAAATGGTATAAAATCAAACGTGTGGGACATAAACTAGCGGTGCCTGGGTGCCTGAGTAATGTGCGAGCGGCGTGCTCGCCAGCTACGTGACAACATTGACTGCGAATACTGTTTTATAAAGCATATTACACTAGCTTTTGCACCGATAGTGCTTAAAATTAGTAAATTTTGAAATATACTTATTTTTTATAGTATATACTTGTATACCCGAAGGGGTAGGCAGAGGTGTAATATTACACCCACTTTAGGTCATATTATGAATTTTAGGTTCCACGTAATAGAGGGCGAGCACCGGGTACTTTGCCAGACACTGTGAAAATACTGATAATTCGGGAAAACTCAGTAACGCTTGCCCAACCCGGGAAATCCACCAGACCACGGAAGCAGTCTAAAGAAACTTAAATATAAAAAGATATTTCCATAGTACATAGGTGCTAACATAAAAAAGTCACAATTTGCCCAAATTTCATGTCTGTGCTTAAAATCAGCAGATATTTAAATTGACTTTCAAGTCTTATTTTAACTTCGCATTCTTCATTTTTGGCCACATGGCAGCACACAAGCCCAAAGGCTGTTGTCTCCACTGGTATCTACCGGCTATAATTGGCCGTATATCATATACAGCTTTAACTCATTAGCTTTCCTACATTAAATTTAAAAAATGGCCAAGTGCGAGTCGGACTCGCGCACGAAGGGTTCCGTACCATCATCTATAAAAGAAAAGCACGTTTATTGTATGTATACTTATATCTTTTTTAAGTTACTCATTGCCCTAGCGTTATCCCGGTTGCTAGACTGACACGCCCGAGGTCCGCTTACTGGTCTAACCAGATATGACAGAATATCAACTTTTCCACAGAGCTACTGCCGTCTGACCTCCGCAACCCAAAGGGATAGCGATATTCCACGGTTTAGACCAGTATCAATTTATTTGAGGGTACTGACTCCCCGTAACGACTGTCAAAGATCTTCATGACAGCCGGTACCGACGGTTTAACGTGCTCTCCGAGGCACGGGGCAAGCAATAATTAACAATTTAATACACATTCAATTTTGAAAAGTCATTGGTGTGCGCCGTGGATTCGAACCCGATACCCTCTGCATAGCAGTCCCTTGGTATCTCCACTAGGCTATCGCTGCCTTGATATTTTTAAAGTTGCTATCTGTTTATTAAGATCGAGAAAAAATTGCTTAAAAATTACGTTTGTTGTATGGGAGCCCTATGGGAGTCCTTTAAAATTTATTTATTTTTTATTTAATTATTTATTTTGAAAGGTAATAGGAATATACAACTACATATTTTATGAAAATTTTAAGCGTCTACCTGTTACCGTTCGTAATACTGAGCAAAAAATACGAAATAAACACGTTTATTGTATGGACCTCCCTTAATATTTTTATTTATTTTTAGTATTTATTTTATTTTTAGTATTTGTTGTTATAGCGGCAACGGAAATACATAATTTGTGAAAATTTCAGATTTCTTGCTATCACGGTTTATGAGATACAGCCTGGTGACAGACAGACAGACAGACAGGCAGACAGCGGAGGCTTAGTAATAGGGTCCCGTTTTTTACATTTTAGGTACGGAACCCTAAAAATCAAATGTCATCGACGAGAATCATACATTTCACATTACATTATAATTTCATGATAAAAGTTTATGATAATATATGATAAACTATTTTAATAAGAAATATGCAAAACTTTATCTACAAACGTAAAGATCTCTACATTCACACGTTGGGGCTGCGAGAAGTAAATCTAAATATATAGTAAACCCATTCATAGACGAATACATTGTTAAAGGCTTTAAAATTACTCCATGAATGCACTATCAGAGTAAGCAACACAGTAGTGGCTAATAAAAGGACGGAACAACAATAATTCGCGACGATGATTTAGGGTCGGAAAACAGCGTAACTTCGAAAATGGCCGCCGTTTATGGACTTCAACGTTTACAACTATTTAATTTAAAACTCTAACACTTCGACTTTAAGGTATAATTTTGCCCTGTTCGCGGTTTTTGCACAAATAACTGTGAATTCAACGACAACGCCCTAAAGAGGGCGCGATAATCATACCATTAGCAAATGTATAAATGTTTATACAGACAGAAAGTAAAGGAATATCAACCTAGCAATTTTGCTATAGGGAGGCAATTACGAATGAGGGGAAACTACAATAATGTATGTTTCTTATTTATTACTCCTGTCATTTATTTAACGGATATAATTTGCTATACGTCTGCTCATATACGTCATTAAAGCTATTTAGATATTTAAGGTTATATTTTCTATATGCCAATAGATACGGATAATATTTTATTGTAAAGAGTTCTTGCTATTGGAACACCTATTTGTTTCAAGTGACGAATAACTCAGAAATCATTATCACCTGGATTCAAAGCCTGCCCATAATGCCCATGTTCGTTGGATAGCACTTAATGATTCACGATTCGTTTTTGTGGACCAATCCTAGGTACGGAAAATCTTCAGCTCCCGGCAAGCAAAGTGACAATACCCACACCAAATGTGTCATCTGTGCCCTTCAGATTAAAATTATGTATATTTTGCGATTATTGGATAGCTATAGGATTATTCAACTGTTCATAATGTCGTAGAACGGCATTCCATTCAAAGGACAAAGTGCATCCTTCACCACAAATACCACCACCAATTTGATCAAAATCAATAACAGAATAACACATTTATAACTAACGTGTCATCTACTTTGGCTTGCATGCTAAATCAAATATTAATTATTGAAGTTACAGACTTGAAAAACATTGACATTTTAACTTTTCCACACTTATCCTTCCATCAATGGGTAGAAGAGTTTGTCGTAAGAAAAATGAATGAAGTATGAATGAATTGAGCATATTTACTAAGCCTCTTCTCCAGTTAGAGCAAACTTTGTCTAATATTTCATTGAATCGTCAAATTCGTCACTCTCTGTGTCCACACGACAGGCTTACTGCCCAAAAGTGGAATGATCAAATAAAAGAAAGTGATGGATTTATAGCAGTCACTTGTGATATCTTCAGTTTGATTTTATCGTTTCTACGTTGTTTGGAGATTAGGATGGTATTTGTTATATACACTGCCTCGTGGTCCAGAGGATAGCGTATGAGACTGCTGGTCGGAGGTCCCGGGTTAGATTCCTGGGCCGGGCAAAAGTGTTACTGGGTTTTTTCCGAATTCTCAGTAAGGAGACCGGTGTATAAAAATATACAAAATAAAAATATATATATATACCTACGCGCTAAAGCCTTTCATTACAGTAAAGTGAAGAACTCTACTCAGATCTAGATTTACTGTTTAGTATTATGCAATAATCGAAAAGAAATTACCAAAAAGGTTACGTCACCTATAAGACATCTCAGCACAATAAAATCAGATTGTAATATTTTTCGTTAGAAGAGCACTACACAAAATGACTTAACGCTATTATTAAATTTATAGAGCTCACTTATATTCAAGATCTTTTCCTAAATACGTCAATAAATAAGTATAATGTGCCTTTCTCACTCAAGTATTCGGTCTTTTTAAACAGCATCTGCCCATTATTACCTATAATGCTTGAGTAAAGTATTGTTCAATTCTAATTCCAATACTTCAGGAATAAATAGCTGTAACGTAGTATCAGGCAAAGAACGTACGTCACATCCAGTCATTAATTACAATAATTACGCATCAACCCAAAATCTATAACAATAATAAAATAAATAAGGCACGATTACATCGGAATCGCACAAAGCAACCGTGACAGTCGCAACTGGACCGAGCCGCAGAGTAAATGTCGGCGTGCGACAAACGTGCCGCGTCGCGCCGTGTCGCGTGCAAATCGCAAGATTATCGCCGTGCGATTTATCGCTAATCGCTTTTGTTTCGCTCCGTGATATAGAAGAGGACTGACGCTATTTTCAGACTGCTTTATTATTAAAGAAACTATGACATTAGGATATATTTATGGTACTCACACGAGTCAGCCAAGACTAAAACTCAGGTTAAGGCCTGTGGTTTTAAATTAATCCAGACTATACTGAAATGTTACGATCAGTAAACATTTCTAAAATTTGTGTCTAAGAATCTTAAAGTTACGTTCAAACTTCAAACAAAGAATATTTTTGTAAAAAATCGCCATTTTCAAACATCGGGATTCACTACCCTTCATGATGATTACTGACGAAAAGTGAATATGTATTATACAGCCATGAAAAGATTCGAGAATTTACTTTAGTGATGCTTAATAGTATAATGTTACTATTAAGTACTAATAGGTGCAATTTTATATGGTCTCATTATTGCAAATAAATTAATATAGCCATCCAGCTCGTTCGAAATAAAGTTTTTCATGCAACAAAATCGAAACCAAGATTGTCAATTATGATATAGTACAATGTAAGGATCTGAATACCGAAGAATCCTCCACAAAGGGAGAGGGAGGCATTAAACCCAATAAATAGCGCCAATAAACCACAATTCCTATGAAAGATATCGTCTACGTCAACATTTAATTGTAAGACATTAACACGTCAACACTGTTGCTTTGTGAGCAAGCACTTCATTGTAGTTCTTTGTTCGACTCAGTATTGTGTCGCAAATTGTGAGATGAAATGCCAATTGGCGACTTACGCTTTAAGCCCTAGGCACAAAAGCTCGTGGTCTACGCCTTATGGTAAAGAAGACCCTAAATTATCGAAGCGCTACTATATTTTTGCCTTTGTTTCTGCGCAAATGTTGTATCTGTCTTATGTCCAAAATGGTCTTCGCCTTGAACCATTGTTACCATTGTTTGGAAGACAAAAGCTATAACAATTTCACTTACGTCTAGTGGTTTCAATCTAATCTACATACTGACGTATGAAAAGTTTAAGGGAGCTAATGAGGTGTCATTTTTTTTAACTCAACCCTTGTTGTGTGCTGGTTACGCCTGCCTAACATATGCCTTTCAACTCTTGATGCGACATATCCTTTTTTCCTATTCACTATGTTTGGACCTTCATATTACCTCTTTTCCGGTGTCTCTCTCCTTATTTGTGACTAAGTTGTCTCGACCAAGAGGTTCTTTACCTACCTCTATTCGATTTGATTATTCCTTTGGCAGTGTCATTCTTAGCTCGGAAATTTATACCACTTAATAAACATTTCATACTACATAGTAGAATTTATTACGAATATTTTCTTTCCATAATTATTTCCTATTTCTTTCGTAAGTCATAAATCCGTTAAATAAACATTAAAAAACAGAAACTATTGTCTCTGTAATAAACTCAAATGACCATTAATGTTCTCTCGAGCGATGATTACCCTTAAATAGGTCATACAGAAGAACTGAAAGATGAGTATTCACCTACATAGCTCAACTTTTATATTGAACCTGTGGAAAGTATGAATGTGTGTCCTTTGAGTGTTCTCGTTAACGCGCGGAGCACGCGAGCGGACTGAGATAAAAGTGGTTACCTCGTTAATTTGACTCCGGCGATGCCATATGTAGCCGAGCATACGTGCGGGGATACACGGACAAACATGCTAAATGGAGAAGAAGCGATCGAAATAACCTTCATAATATGATATATCAATCTTCTAAAGGTACCGGCTATTGACAACTTTTCTTTGAGAACTACTGATGACATCAGAATATGAAGTTAATCAGAACTATATCTGTCTAACCTGAATAAGAGTACATAAAGCGATGCTAATATCCTCCTCGGCCTTTTAACAGAAATAACCGAATACGGACAATGACACGAAACATTTTTAGCAAACATTTGCAATGTATTTAATCAATTGAAATATGATTAAAACTTGGAGCAACAAACTTTGACATCTGTCCAAGTATATTACGCAGGCCTTCATTCTTATGTCCCTCATGTAAAACAATTCATCTTTACATGATTCATGCTTAGGCATATGAAAATGGATTTTAGGGTTAGCCGGCAAAACGACATACTGCACTGCTTCAACCAAACAAAGGTACTATGAATTAACTAATATTCATCAAGTTTTTTCGAGAGCATTCGAAAGCTGAATACGTGAAGCGCTATCGTCAATATCAGCCTTTAGCCAAAGTTACGTACATAAAATACGTGCCTACTACAATGCAGGCGTGATCACTGTGGGCCGATAATTTTATATTTTTCTTCTCTTTGATAAAATACTTAACAGCTTGTTAAGTAAGATCGTGATGAGAACATAATAAAACACAATACATGAGAGTAAAAAGATAAAAATACGAATTACACTTGTTAAAAAAAATAAAGGATAAAATGAACCAGATTTTTGGTGGAAGCCCAAAATGGAACGGAAGTGTTGAAAGTCAAACATATTTTATTTTAACAGTTGTCAAAATTAAATTTGTATAATATATGTTTATTGTTTTCAAAACTATGTATTACAAACATTTTAAGTACAGACGCAGACTTAGTGCCAAAAGCATTCTTTACAAATCAAAGTGAAATGGCTTGAATAAGCTAAGCTATAGAAAAAATCGAATTATTATAAACAAACATAATCCAAAAATGCTCGCCTGTAATTGTATCTACAGCGATTATATTATTACTTGTGAAATCCCTACCGCAATAAAGCCCTAACATCGACAATCTGTTGCCAACCCTCAAGGGATTATTATTCGTTGTGAAGCCACCATGACCCTTCACTTGTTTTGACAACCCTTCGCAAAACCAATGAAATATGTAACAAAGAGAACGGGTTAGACCGGCTATTATATAGCGATTTAGGAATTCATTTTATTGGACACACAGACACGTAATGTGTTGCCAGAGTGAATAATTCAGCAGGGGTTGTGAGGGTCGGCGCGATTTGCTATGATTGCTCTAGTATGGGGAGGCGTATGATGATATATTATGCAACAACACAATTTAGATGTTAACTTACTTATGTACCTACGACGTTTATCAATTTCATAGAAATATTCTTTAATGTAGACGTTTTAGGCTTTTTGATTTATGTAAACATGTCAGTTTGATACAGAATGAGTGTTATTTTTTTAAGTTATAAAATACAAAGAACAACTTTTTATGTCCCTGCTCGCTTAAAGATGGGGCAAATTCTAGCTCTAATTCTACTATGCAAAAACTGTAGTACATCTCTCCTGTTTTCATACACTCGTTTTCTTATCATCTATATCTACAAAAACTACGACTTACCTGACGGACCTGCTTATACTGTTCCTCGAAGCTCCACCCCGCCGCAGAGCCTTCTGATGACGATGATGACGCAGAGCCGGCGGGCTGGGCTGGAGGCGGCGGCGCGGGTGCTAGAAACGCAGGGGGTGCGTAAGGAAAGCCCCCTGTTGCACCCGCGCCGGCTAAAGCGAACACGCTGTTTGGTGTTGACAAAGGTGCACCTTGGGCCAACGATGCCAGTGACGACAGGTGCGGGTGCAACGACGATTTGAGTGACTCAAAGTCGTCACGTACCTGGTGGAAGAAAAGTAAATTTAGTACCTACCACAGATACAATTTAAAACAGCGGTCATTATTACAGCGAGTGTCTCAATCGAATTTTACATGAGATAAAAAATATACCTAGATAACTTGAAATGCTTGCACATATCCTTGTCTGTTGAGATTTTTTACCCGGTTACACATTCTAACATAGCGAAGAGCAATAAAATTCTGCTAGCAGTGTTTCTCTCTTCTCATAATCATCATTATCGGCCTGCTGAGTCCACTGCAGGAGACAGGCCTCACCAATGACGCCGCATGATGTCATCTAATAGGACTTTTTATCTCCTTATCCATATTTCGAGTACTTCATAATCTGTTCTGTTATCTATTAAAGTCTACTTACTTTCAGTTCCCTCTCAAGAGGCCTCGGCGAGTTCCTCTGGTGCTGATGGGTAATAGAATGATTGTTCAGCTGCTGATGTGGCACAGAGGGATGGTGGTTCATATTGCTGATAGGCTGGTGCTGCATCGGCTGGTGCTGGTGAGATTGCAGTGCCTGGTGCGATTGCATCGACTGGTGCGATTGCATGGACTGGTGCGACTGCTGATGGGGCTGGTGAGACGCCGGTGCGTCACGCCCCACGCCTTCGTCGGAGCTCTCGCAAGATTGCTCCCCTGATGATTCGCCTTCGGACCGTGCAGACTAGAACAAAGAAAGAAGGCTTTAGTGTCACTGTTATTGCTTTTAAATATGGGAATGCTTAATTGAATCATAATTGCGGGTCATTTTTTGATATTATTATTTTTCTTTTTTAAAGACTACTCCCACACTAGGACTAAATCCTGTGTCGCGGGGGACTTTACAAACATACAACTAACGGACACAATGAACACCCAGACTCTCTCAGAATTTGTGGATCACACAAAGTGTTGCCTCGTGTGGGGATCATATTGGAGCATCGAGAATAGAAACATTGGTCTTAAAGCGAAGCGAAGAAGGAAAGTTTTTCTTTCAAAATACATGTATAACAGCTATTGCATATGTCTAGCCTTCTTTATAAGTCGTTAGTAAGTAGATCCATAAGTTTTATTAAATGCAAAAGTAAGGTAAAAATGCAGCAGCGGGTAATCAATTATTCTATACTGCACTTAACAGAAAGTAGAGCATAGTTTAATTATAAATCCAACATTTACAAAGTGACGTTAGCATAATTACAGTTTCGTTTCATATGTGACTTATTTTGAAATTATATCCAAGTGGCAGGTGGAGCAGCCTGGCCGTTTAACTCCGCAATTATTTATAAATGTCGCGAGGCGTCAAATACAGCCATAAATGTAAAAATTATGTGAAGAATACTTCAGAAACATATTATTACTATCTAAATAAACGAGATATGTCTTACAAAAATTACAACTACAGAAATTATAGTACTTTGTTCGACGCCGCGATTGACACACTTCAATTGCTTAGCTATTTACTTACAATAATTATTAAAATCTCGTATTGTGTATGAAGGTTATACTATCTGAACACAAAGGATCAAAGTTTCAACATTGTATAGTCTATAATTAATACAAACTATGTAACATTAACCTTCGAATCACATTTAATCTAGTGTTGTTTATATTCCGCTACGTACATTTAATAAACACAATTCGTATTATTTCCGTTGCCCAATTGCCCGAGGAGTGAATTTGTTCAATTACATTATATTATTATTTATTGTTATTCACTGGTCGTAACTATATTAAAGTACAACATGTGGTGGCCACAATAAATGCCCTGGGCCACAACATTTGTAGAAACTCGTCTTATTAGCGGAATAAATAATTGAAAACTTTGAATAGGTCGAACGCACATGCAGCGTTAATATAAATGCTATTGTAATATTCATTGAATTCAGCTTTTCTTATATAAAACCATGTTATAAATGCCAATCCATATTAAATTTCACTACACTATACAGCTTTTAAGATATTATAGATATGTTTCTCTGACTTTATTTCAGACGAAACTATTGCACACAATTTAGCATTATTTTGATCTGCAGTACGGTTTAAATAAGAAATTAAGCACTAGTCCTTAGGCTGTTGTTTTGCAGTAACGTATGGATACCGTGAGAGTGACCTTTTCTATCATAATAGATGAGCCCTAATAACATATCATTAGACCATTCTCAAAAGCAACACAACCGTGTACCGATCCAGCATTTCTTACATCTATTTGCTTGAGTGAATTTAATCGGATTCAGGGAAATTCTCCATGGCTCGTATTAATGGCAGGCCTTGGTAATTCATCATACCATTGCGAGAAACGAGTACCGACTATGCAAAACCAGTCTCAGTATTGATGCACTTAAACTTCCATCGGAATCAATATAATGCAAGAGTAGCGACACGGTGCGCGGCGGGCAATCAAATCGTTGTTCAAAATGAGCGCGTTTTGCGCCGCCGCTGCCCCCGGCCCACAATTACGACATTAAAATTATTATTTTATTTCCATTTTTATTTATTATTCGCATTATTATATTGTGTGGAGTTATTATCGGTGAAATGTTTCGTTCGGATAAACGTTCGCGTTGGAACGACACGCAAGCCTCCCAACGACCCAATTCAGGGTTCCGTGCATTATATCAATTAAATTACTCCAATTTATTGTGCTCTATATATTTCGGAATTTCTTTTTCTTTCGTACTAATGAGTTAAGGTGTCGAGTACTTTAGAGGTTATTGCGAAGGCCGATATAACTTTACTTCCAAGTTTAAAAGTTGTAGTCATGGCGTAGGTAAATCAACTTTGTTATATTTGAGCCAAGCAACTCATGCGAGCAACGAATCGGCGTCATGAAACGTGTTTTCTTGAAGTCTGTAGTATCTGTACAAAGTTTGTATTAACACAGTCCCTAATAACCTTAAATTGTGACGTCATTTATTATGGGACGAATCTAGCTAACTTGAACAATTTCACACATGCAAAGATTGACATAAATGCAAAATGTCATACGACCTAAACCCCAAGGAAATGTCCCTGCACTTTTCTCATTAATCCACACCTTATATCTCCATAAAAGTAACACGTATACATATAATTTAGGGCGCAGAGAGCAACTGCCTCCTGCGGAACCCTATAATCACATCAATCGCTCCCGTATACACACCCTGTCATTTCATTCGACTTTTCTTTCTCATGGTTCCAGACTGCTACTGGATTCCTTCCACCTTTTATTACTTTTTAAGGTGACCGCAATTTTATTTAAACGTTATATCAATAAAATGAGCCACTTAGGTGTTTCTTTTAAGTTCGTCTACCTTACGAGAGAGATTCACCAAATTCAGTGAACAAAATAAACACGGCGAATGTTGATATCTTATTATCATGTGACGAACTGTAAAAATCAACAGTTGCGCGTTCCGATAAGTAGGATAACGTTAGCACAGCCCGCGCTAATGCCACTACAAACAGAATCGGAGCGGCCCAGCGCCAACGCGCTTTGTTGATATCTCTCGCGTGATTTTATAATATAATATTAACTGTAACTTATTTAGTGGGCCGATGAAAAGGTACTTTGTAACGAGTCAATAATCACAACTGACATTTCAGTACAATTAACACCTCAACGACTGATGCGGGGAAAATATCTCTTGCGACGCACGCTACGACCAAAACATAGGCGATTGCACCCAATTTGTAACTTGGTAAACAAACAGGCACTCCCCTTGATACACTTAAAATCGTGACCTCAACAAAGAAACGGAAAGTGAAAGAATTCATCCATCGGACCCATTAAACTCCTAACTTGCTTATTATTTAAATAAATAGGGAACATGGCCGGTGCTGTTCTCAGAAGGAACTCCGAAGCACGACGGATTTAAGCAGGAGGACACACCGTTGATTAACACCTTTTTCTGCAGCTCCGGCACTACCAAAAGTTATCTTAGGCTCTTTAACATTAAGCTCATTTCTAACTCGACGTTTATTTATAGCTACCGGTATCAATGAAGATAAAAATACAAATGTAGGTACTTCACTGTAAGCCGTTGACAATAGAGCTATGTATCAGGTATACAAGTAGATATACCTATCAGTTATAACATAGACAAATAAAATTGAACTCTACGTAGTGGTTAAAACGTTGACAATTGTAAAATAAGTTAAACTTTCAGTTACTATACACAATGTAATATTTGTGATAGAAATCATAATCGTGTCTATGCGAGTAGATTTTATGAGGCGAAATCAAATAGAAACTTGTAATGAAAGATGTCGTGTGCGCTCAACATGTATAGTCGGTGTGCAAGACAAATACGTGCGGTAATAAAATATTGAACATTTAGTTGTTAAAGCGGAGATATCGTCGCGGCGCGGCCGACGCGAGGTGAAAACATTGATGACTGTGTGAATTGATCAGACACACGTCAGTGCGATCGATACATATGAGACGATCTTAACAGAAACATTAAACAAGAATTGGGACGAGGCATATTCAGATGTAACAATGTTTGTTTTAGAGAGACATAAAGCACAAAGGAGTTCATTAAGATCCCAACGGCGCGGCGGTGCGTGAGTGTAACGCGTCGACGATGTTCGCGCATCCACTCCCTGGAATATTTATTAGCAGGAGCCGTCACGACGAGCTTTGTCCACACATTAGCAGTGTTAGCGCCCGGGATGGCTACCTGCGTGTTTACCTAGACATAACCCCTCCACGTATTTGCCTAGATATCCACACATATCTGGTGTTTCGCAGAGTTCGTTGCAACATTCATTTGAGCAATGTATTGTTGACGTCGAAGGGAAATCTGCCTTCGTGTTTGCGTAATATATGAAATACTGATTTTAGGTACATGTAGGTACATAGTGCTTCACACAAATAACTCGAATGCTTTTCATTGTGCTGGACACAGGCAAATCGTAGGCTGGAATTTCGTCTGTTTGTTGACAAACTTTATGAATACAAACATGTAAAGATTATTGAGGTAAAATCAAACATAGGTGGTGTAAAGAGCTCGGAGGTAACGGCCTTTCTCGTAGGGAACTGCGGCGTGTCACAATGTTGCCACATTAACTGCGGCACTCGCATTAACATTAGCAGACATAAAATAACCGCCAATAAGCCGAAGCACGCATCAAACATCGACAAAGCAACAGGTTCTTGGCTCAACAAACACACAGTGTTTACATTACGATCCTGGGGCTTCATTTAATAATTCTCGGGAACTAAAAGCCTTTGAACATTTCATCAGATGACCCTCGCTGTTTGCACACACTCCTGGCTCGAGATGCTAATGTGGACACAAGGACCTGTATCGCCGATCGGCCTCCGATGCTTTTATTGTTAGCCGTTCCAATAGCTAGGCTTCTTCTATTTCACTCCGATGCTCGATATACTTCGATATCTTGTACAAACATGCCTCGGATTTCTTTGCCTTTTTTTTACTGAGATTTGTTTATGTTCAATTTTAAACGTAGTGTGGATTGCACAATCTGATTTTGCTAACAATAAACAAATCAGTCACATTTCATGCGAGCATAAAATTGTCTATCGTGATCAGGCTCCATGCGACAATACATAAGGTCAGGTGGGGTAAGTGAAACATACTTTACTTTTAATTTTACAAAATGATCCCTAGCTCAACAAAGGAACTCATTTTGAACAGCGATATACACGCAATTTATACTTCCTTTAATCAGCTTTCTATGGCACGAGCTTCAAGCTCTCTAGTCGTGCAATTAACGATAAAAATATCAAATAAAAACAGACTATGGTTTTGTTTCACTTACCCCGAATATGGGGTAAGTGAAACTATCGACAGAATATCTATAAATATTAGGTCTGTAGATCTACCCCCCCGTGGGATCTCCACCTTGTCGTGGTGGGGGGGCTCAGTAACCGTGGATTGGTAACCCGCGGTGAAGCTAAGAGGGATCCAGGAGGGGACGCTCCGCGTGGGCTTGGAGGGGCCTGCGAAGGACGCGTCCAACGGTGCGGGTGCGGGGGACAGTTCTGTCTGTCCCTCGTAGTCGGGTGCGGTCGCGGGAGGAGAGGCGTGTCGGTGTTGCGTTGCCGCGCGCCCTATCTCCCGCGACCAAATGGGGGCGCACCATTCGATGCGTCGCGGTGGGGCCGCAGAGGAAGAGGAGATGCGGTGTTGCGTTGCCGTCCTCCCTATCCTCTGGGGCCGCTGGGCGTTTTGGCGGCGGAGTCCAACACCTTAATCCGTCGCCAAGGGGGTTTTGTTCGGAGCCCGCCTGACCATCTGGCGGGCCAATACCCGTCGGAGGGTGGCGACGAGTGCTTTGGTGATGCCCCACCCTCCGACACACGGGTACATGGCGGAATTCGAGGTGGTTTTTAGTGGAAACACCACATACTCCGGCTCTTATTTCCCCCAAGAGTCGGAGATCCGAAGGGATTTTCCACCTCGTAAAACAAAAAAAAAAAAAAAAAGGTCTGTAGATCTAGTTTAATGACACAAATGATAACTCATATTGCTTTACTCTAATATGAGTCTTGGTCCATCGATATTAGATCCAATTCTTAAAATAAATTGAAAAAACTTTATTTGGGGTAAGTGAAACATAGTCATGGGAGTCAGGGGTAGTAAACAAAAAAATTAACTTTTATCTATCTCTCTATGGAATAACGTGACAATTTTGTAATATATATCAACAATGAAACTTACGTGAAAAAATATTTTATATTCTAAATTTAGTCTCAGTTTAAGTATTACCGAGATCACTTTGCTAATAACTTACGAACTTATTATTAACTATTATTTTATTACTTATTATTTACATAGACGAACAGAAAGAATTTTTCTCATCTAAGATTATTTATACTAAAACTAACAAAAAATACGGTTAACGATGGTTGACCATGGGATATCATAATGCTTGGACGCAGTATAAGCACACATTCTTCCACTTTGGACTGCTCGTATTGCACCTTGCAGTTTTTCGTTTGAATAAACAACTTTATTAGTCTTCCTAAGTAATTTCTAGGCATGTTTTACGTGACCTGGAAGAAAGTACAAATAAATTGAATTGACTTTTTCATAGCTAACACCTTCCCGCGAGTATATTCCATTATACAATGTGTATTCCACCCGTATGCCAAAATTACTCAGAATCACTTTAGTAGTTATTACTTAGTTATTAGCGTGATGATTGAACAAACAGAGGCCAGTTTTATAATAGTAAGTAAAAAAGCAAAGTCTTCTCAAATCGTAATCAACAATCAATATTTTAACCGATTAATAAGCTTTGAGGTGCTTATTAATCTTTAATCAAGTAGATAAGTACATATAGAATTATCTTTATTTAATAAACTAAATTTTTCCAAAAATGTTGGTGAACTCTGACACGGGGGAAGTGGACCATATGTTTCTCTTGCCCCGGCCATCACTGTTTCACTTACCCTGGTCAGTACGTTTTAAGCTTCGCATTTTTATAACGTCGTAAATCAACTGTCTGTGGGTTTAAGACAGAAATAACAATTGGAACATTTAATCTATACTTTATGTAGAGTACTTACTGTAACAAATTTTAATAAACACTGCGAAATCACTTGACACTCGTGAAAAAAAGAAAGGATGTCCAACTCGTGTTTTGTGGTTTGGCAGCTGTCAATTTGTTTTTTTGAATATTATCTTGTAGTATGATCACAGTGACATCTAAGTAAGAAGATTGAATCCATTTCGTCAAGTCTGTTATATTAAACTGAGCACCGTATCGATTAAATCCATAGTTTCTTGGTTATTGTTGAGTGTTTCACTTCCCCCTGTGTTACACTTACCCCACCTGACCTTAAGCTCATTGAATCGCAGCACTACAATTACGTAAACATCGTGTGGTCACATAATAGAGGCATGCAGCAGTAGTTATATCAGGAAGCTACGGGTGACACACGAAACGAGACAAGTATTTGAGCAAAACAAAAGGTGATAAGGAGAGGTAAATAACCCAGGCCATTGACGGCGTGACGGCTGCGCGGCGCGAGAGTGCGGCTCGTCCGCGCACGCGCGCTGTTGCACCGCGCGCTCGACCCACCGGCGCTAAACTCTCGTTCAACAGCTGTTTAACGCTTCAAATACCATGCTGAAATATTTTCAGCGTCGACTATTTAGCGACCGACGGCTGACGAGTTGAATGGAGCCGTTGCGAACTCACCGACCGATTCACTACACAATATATTTTAGAATCGAGAGGATAACGTCGTCTGTGCGACCCGAGTAACGTGCGAGCGTCAGGTACGTAAACATTTGTTCCACCGGTTTCTAATAGATGCTCATTACAACCGTACCGGCACTATTGAATTCGAAATCATTTGGCCTCTTAATTTTATTCAAAATACCGCAACAGCGGTAAGTAGAAAGAGATCGTGTAGCTTATTGTGATGATA
The DNA here is from genome assembly GCA_944739405.2 of Euclidia mi. NCBI lineage: Eukaryota > Metazoa > Arthropoda > Insecta > Lepidoptera > Erebidae > Euclidia > Euclidia mi. Next base: position 27,469,445 of record OX123197.2, read on the forward strand.
ATTATTTTTAGAAAACAAAAACTAGAAAGCGGTCGAACGAAGATGCTTATCTGTTAATTATTGTCACCAAAATGGCGGCCGTTATTGTGAATGCCTCAAAATGGCGGAGTGACAAATCGTTGGGTTTCGTGTACGTTCCGTTTGATTGACGCGTGCCAGATTCCGCAGTAATATACCTTTATACATATTTATTTATGCGTAGAAAGCGCAAATAAAAACGAGTTCTTTAACACTGCGATTGAGATAATGAATCGATGTTTACAAAGAGTCGCGCCGCGATCCGAGATGGAACGTCGATGTTCGATTAATATGCACGGGATTAACGGCGGTCAGTTATTAAGACAATATTTGTGATTGGAAAATATCGAAATTGTTGAGACAATTTCGTAGCGTTGCAATGGGCCGGGGGTCAAATATTGACAGTTCTCACGAGTGACACGGACGACGCGCAGTCGTAGCGGCCGCCACGGCTGGATATTCCTTCCGCTTTTCACACGTATAGGTAATAATCGATCGCTTTTATTGCGTGGCGTGTGTAGGCGCGTCGGCCGGCGGGTGACATTTCGAGGAAACTAAATGTAAAATGTCGTTTGCCGACGTATCGAACGCGAGACGGACGTTAAGTGGACCGATAAACTGGAGCGCTCTTTACCCGCGATTTCGTCGGAAGACGAGGCAGCATCGAGCCTTTTGTCGTTGATTTAGCCGTCGCGTCCTCGATCCGCTGACGCATCGGTAACCGTGTGAAATGTGAATATGTCAGGTAAACCGTGATGCTCACCTTTATTTGCATTATTAACTTATTCCGTAAAGCTGCAAACAGACATCATCGTGTATAAAGTCTTTGTGATCGAAACGTGTTTGACTTGACTCATTACTTTAAAGGGAACAGCCATTGATTCGCGGATGTGACCCAGGGTCGCTTTTCTCTGATGCAAAGCACGATGAGGTAAATTTGCTCACTATTTAAAAGCTCTGGATCGTATTTGGTAAGATAAAGAGAAGGCAATAAACCTTTATAAATACTAGATGTAGCGATTTCGTTATTGCTTGAGAGATTGGTGCTACAACAAATTTATAAAACTAACATTGTACTAGGTATACTATATTGTAATAGCAGCGATAGCCTAGTGGAGAGACCGACAGACTGCTACGCAGAGGGTCCGGGTTTGAATCCACGGCGCGCACCGATGACTTTTCGGAGCTATGTGCGTATTAAATTGTTAATTATCGCTTGCTAAACGGTGAAGGAAAACATCGTGAGGAAACCTGCATGTCTGAGAGTTCTCCATCATGTTCTCGAAAGACATGTGAAGTCTGCCAACCCGCACTTGGCCAGCGTGGTGGAATATGGCCTTACCCTTCTTATAATGAGAAGAGGCCCGTGCCCAGCAGTGGGACAATATAAGGGGCTGATGGTGGTGAACATTGTACTTATATGAAAATTGTATACTACAACTGTTTCAAAATATTTGTTGTCAGTACTGAATATACACATATTTTAAGAATAATTTACTACCTTTTTATTCTTTCGATAGCTGTTTTCATAAATACAGTAAATAACGGAATCAAATACGCACGATTTAGCACGGGTTTAAGTTAAGCATAGACCTTTTAAGCGATGGTTATATTTGGGTTATACCTAATAAATACAAATTAGTTCAGCTATAGCCAAGTGCAAAGATCGACAGACAGCTACGTTTATGCAGGTTTTTTACATAATATAAGATTACATATTCTTTGAAAAACAGGCTGAAAAGTTAACTATTTTGCCTTTGTGAACTACAAAATTAACAAGCTTCCCAATTAGGCAGCATTGAGCCTTTCTCGTCTCATTATGTACGTGTTGGTTTAACGCATCGCGAAATGCACACACCTCTTTTGATAACCTTTTCTTCAGCAAGTATCTAACAAAAGGGAATCTTTTAATACACAGACCATTTATGGACACCTTCGGTTACCACCACCATTCAAATATAAGTTTGCAATATTTCAATAACTATGTCTTGCTATTGTGTGTTAAGGTCTAATTTTCAATGAATCACAATTCTTAGTGCCTGATTATCTTTGCTGTGAAATATCTATTGACTGAAGTCGATCAATGGAGGCGCCAAACGGATGAAGCATTCTGAGAATTTGAATAAAAGATGGCCATCTTGTGTCACTTCCTTTGTGGAAACTGACAGCGTACGTCAGATTGACGTGTCATTCGATGACTAATGAGGAACTGAAGGAATTACAAATTTGGAAAAGTGTTGGCTTTTGTTTCAATTCTTGCTAGTGCAGAAGGACATGTTTTATGATTATTTGGGTTTTTAGCTGTCAAATGTAATGAGGTTTTGTATGTTTCCTGACAAATATTTTGTAGACAGTTTATTACGAGAATTTGGTATGATTATTCATATCAAATTCTTACAAACATCTCTAGCTTATACTGTAGAGTGGAGATGTTTGTAATAATAATATCAGTCGTGTACATAAATTGTCCCAATTTGTTGGATGCAGGCCGCTTCTCACTTCGAAAAAAGCTAAGCCGTAGTCCACCACGCAGTGCAAGGGAGGTTGCTTAACTTCAGGATATTTTGCTACGCCGTTCGCTCGCGTAAGTCCATTGGTAATACAATATCATGAACTCAAACAGCATATTGTTGGTATTAAATAAATAACAACAAATTGCCCAATCAATGTTACATCGACATTCAAAGTTACCTAGATTTCATGTACCACTTTATTTCTTTATAATTAGTTGTAACACAATCAATATCTGCTGCGCAGTACTGTGATCGTGTATGGCAACATTGTACTAATACTTATAATACCATGTAGCCAATAACTAAATGTAATTATTAAGTTGCCCTGTTTTATGATGAAATTTAATTACAAAATGACGTAAGCCAGCCTTAAGCAAATTACTCAAATTATTGTAAAATATTACTTGTGAGATATAAATCGTAAGATATTTTGATAATAACATAAAATTTGTACAAAATTCTGAGGTAGTTTGATATAATGAACTCTAGTCAAATACTACTACTACCTTGATTACTAATCAAAGGATTTCTAATATTTGCCATGGCGAGAGAAAAGAACAGATGAGAGTTTAGGCGACAATTTTGTATACAATATATAGTCTTACTTATAAGGCAGCGATAGCCTAGTAGAGATACCAACGGACTGCCATGCAGAGGGTATAGGGTCCGAATCCACGGCGCGCACCACTGACTTTTCGGAGTTATGTGCGTATTGAATTGTTAATTATCGCTTGTCTCGTGCCTCGGAGAGCACTTCAGCCCCCAGTCCCGGCTGTCATGAAGATCTTTGACAGTCGTTATAGGGCGTCAGTACCTCTAAAATAAACTGACACTAGTCTAAACCATGGAATATCGCTATCCCTTCGGGTTGTGGAGGTCAGACAGGCAGTCGCTCCGTGGAAAAGCTAATATTCCGCCAAATCCAGTTAAACTAGAAAGCGGACCCCAGGTTGAGACTGGGATAACGCTAGGAGGATGAGGATGATTATGTAGTCTTGCTTATAATTCAGTCCTTTGTTGAATAATTGTCCGTGTGGGGACGGGTTAAGAATACAAAGTGCCGCTACTCCATTTCATTTCGTGATTGTCGTAAGAGGCGACTAAGGTAAAATAATCGAAGCAAATTACTATCTTTGCAAAGAGACGAAAAACTCGATTTCAAACTTTGTACCTAAGAACCATTGCTAAGCACCCGACTGGCCAGAAATACGTAGGGAAAAAATTCCTATAGGTTTACAGTGAACCAAATTTAGAGAGGCTTGTGCAGCTGTTGACTGCGAAAGGCTGAATAGTTCTGCTGTTTTATTGAAACCTTTTGACTACAAATATCCTGAAATGTAACTCAATAATAAAATAGGTACCTACTCGATAAATAATCCTTCAATAAAATCACAAAATGTATTAATGTTCAGGTATTCATCAGTTTCTACTTATTTAACTTAAACTGGTACAATAGCAAAGGATATATAAAATGAAACCGTCTACTGTAACCACCGTCATGACAGTAAAACTGCAGCTAATGTTATAAAACATAAGAAATCTCATTGTGTATTTACATAGTTGTACGGTAACGCAAGATAGCGTTCATACAATGGTCTTGTGACAGTAAACCGTATCGTTAAACTATGGTTAAGCCGTGCCCTAACCACTGTTTAATTACCTGGAGATCGTAAATGTTGAGGAAACTAATGCAGTGACCGCAGGTAGGTCAGTTGTCTAGTGAAACGGATGCGATACATTGTAGACATGTACCTTATATGAACACCACAATGTTAGGATCTAGAAACCGGGACAAGCACCGGGAGAAAATGCCATTAGCTGTAGCGTACGGTTTGAGGGAAACCAAGGTTGGAAGTGATTATCATGGCGCTTAGGGAAACTGATATTTCATGAATCACGACACCTACGGATGAAATTAAAATTGAAATAAGAACTGTAAGATTGCTGTATTCACTGAAGAAGATTTAGAATTTAGAATTTTAAATTGAGTTCAGCAAGATTGTGTAGTCTAATCTTCTGAACATTATGAAATTGTTTAAGAAAGACAAAATCGCAAGAACTAAACAACTGATATGTAGTACACTTGAAATCTGTTATAGGTACGTTACAAAAACAGAATATAGGTACTTAGTTAATTTTACAGGCGACGTAAAACTAATTTATTATATTTCCTAAGCAGATAATGCCGATACTACGAACACACAAAATAATTAATGCCAAATACCGAATTTGTTACATCAGAAAATAATAAAGGGGACTGTTTTCACAGAAGCGCTTCAAAAATCAAACTTATAAAAACAGGCAGATTAAAACAGTGATAAAGTGTCGATATTGGTTCAGATACAATACGATTCGCAGTACGCCTGTATAATTCATTGTTGTCATAAATCAGATGCCGGATTGATGTGGTACGCGGTTATCCATCACTGGCCGGGGAAGGTAGCGCGCCTGGCGACTGCGTAGCGACACTTATCGACTCACTGACGTCGAACTATACCACAGTGATACCGGGTAGGTCATTTATTATTATTTAGGTAGCAGCAGAAACTTTTCTTCTTCTTTTCACCCAGGAACTGCTGTTTTATATTGAAAGGTAAACATAAAAGGAGAGCAGTAGAGAAACAGTCTTCTGATACCAGAATATCGTCGTTAGCTTAAAATATTTTCTAAAATATGACAATCTGAATAAGTGATGACCAGATAACTAAGGTGTAAAAAATAATGGTTGGTATGTAACGGAATCTTAGTGAAGCCCGCTAACTTTTCTGAACGGAGTAACTGTGCACAAAATCCGTAGGTAAATGTGAACCCTTTTATTTAAACAAATTTTCATCCCAGTTAGGATTTCCATTACTGTTGAATTTGCGCCGCTTACAAAGCTTATCACATATCTAAACATGGCTAACCAATAATGATCAAATTTACCCGCGCATTCACTTATATCCACCATCATATCTACTTAAACATATCTGTCCCACAAAAACTACCAGTATCGCGTCCATTATTTTTATTTGATCCTTCCTAAAGAGTCAGTCCATCAAAACAAACATACATTTTAAAAATCAATAAAGTGAACCCTTCCCGATCAAATAAACCATGTCGATTCCAATAAAAGCAAATCGACAAAAAATCTCGGGTCCACAAGAATCGTAATCGAATATCAACGATCTGTCAACCATCATTGTATTTTAATATTTGTATCGAACATTTATTATATTATAATGTATATTACTTCCCCGGTGATGTTATCGATTTATTCATATAAACTGCAGTCAAGAACTTTGTTTAATCTTCGCTAAATTTGCCTAAACCAGAAGGAGAATATAACTGTCATGTTGACAATTTGAAACCACAGATTCAAAACGTCACTTCCTAATAAACGCCGCACCCTGCTGCGCGCTCGCACCCCATTTACAAACAATACACGAGCGACCACTCACATTTGCGTCCGATTAATTCTTCATAATACCGTTTATAAAATCATGATTGTTTGTTGCTGTTATTCCAATCTCGTTTTGTATTATAAAGTATTACACATACAAATCAGATAATACCAAAATGCGCATCGAACACTATAATTGATGATTTAATTCAAACAGTATGACATGAAAGTAAAATCGTGTCTTAAAAATACCAAGCTCGCATACCTGAAATAATTGATATATCAATGCAGTTCTCAACGCGAGGGGCACTAAATCAAAAAGAGTAAGCGACCGTCTATCATAACATTTTGACGTAGAGAAACGTGCTCGATATTAAACTGTTCCCGCTAGATGGCGCGATAACGGGCTGTCAAACTCGCCTGTCATTAGCTTATTAATGGCTGCCGAACGCCATTTTGATAGAATAAAAAGTTATTTGAGTTTTATTGGCCCTTTGTCTCACTTGTACACTCATTAATATTGTAGATGAACAACTTGATATTGTACTGCGGTATAAAATTATCAAGACATCGCATTCAATGTTTCGTGGAATGGTTATTTAAAGTACCAGTAACACTAAATAAACAATTAGGTACGATATCATTTTATGAAGCGACGATTTAAATGATCTAATTAAAGTGTGCAGCATTGAATGCGTAATAGCATGTGCGCCAGTATTTCACAGAATACAATGGGTCACCCACGCAACGTCTGCCGTGAAACTTGCACATCCTCTCGCAATTTGAAACAATTTGCATATCTACATACGTGTCATTCGTGTCTAAAAATAACGTAAATTCAATTTATGTTTACAAAACGTTAACAAACCAGACCGACTTAACACTTTCGCTATTATCCTTCTTTTTTTTCAAAGGCAACACTGTCTTATTTAGCCAAACAATCAGAAGCCCATCGTGTAAGTAAACAACGGTACAAACAAGATTAAGTCTTAGCGTGTTGTTATAAGATTGAAGTTAGGATATCAATTTGGGTGTGTTGTATCATTTAGTGTTGGATCAAGTGGTCCCATCGGACCACACACGGACGCAAGTCAACATCGGTCCCTAGAACAACAGTATAGCACTTAGTATACTTTACAGGTAAACTAGTAGCTTTGAAGGCACACGTCACACAATTTGATATGCGCTTACGCACCCCGAAACTGACGAGTCTATTCTAAGTGAGAGAAAGTAATTGGATATCTACGACTTTACAACTTGTACTCAAGAAGCTTTTCAAACAGGTATTAAGCAAAATCTAAGGTATTTTTAAAGATTGCAAGTGTAATTCTGCAGTTTCGCTCTTAAGTTTAACCCAATGCAGGGCACTTCATATTATTAAGTACTTTACCAATTTGGGTTTGACTAGCGAACTATGGAGGCTTTGGCCAATGTCCGCATCCAGCGCCATACTCACTTTTTATTGACACTCCAGGACAATCGGCACATCTACATCAAACTCATCATACAAACGGGTTCTAGCATGATTTAATTACAAAGTGAAACAATAAAAATAACGTGCATCGTAATGAATAAGCAACAAGCAAGTAGACGGTGTGGGCGCTCGCCAGTAGCAGACACGTCGACGACATACGAACGAATAAGTCACGACGAATGACATGTTAAATGCAACTGTTACTGCATAACGTATATGAATCAGTCTCTGAGTTACAACTGCCTGGAGCTCTAGAGATTCATTCTAAGCCGCTTCCTAACAATCCTCCATTTCTTACACCCATTAGGTACCTAACGAGTTTTCTGAACCTGACACACCATCAGACTCTGACTCTTTTGAACTTAAGAGTATATTCTGATTCGCAATCCCACGGTTCCCAATCAAATCAGGTCGTTATGCAGAAAGAAAGAGTAGCTTTTGGAAGAGTTTTTAAAAACAGAAGAACACCAGATTTTTTTACTATTTTGGTGTTGGATTACTATTTACCTACTCTCCAATTATGGAGTTTCTGTTTCAAAGGAATAGTGGTATTTGACAAACTTTTGCGGCGTTGACATACCTACATATAATTTAGCAAATTTTCAATTAAACTTTACTACTGTTCGATTTGGCTTGTAACCATGTTTCATGCCATATTCATCAAATCGTCTCCATATCGTATTTAAATAATCGTTTCATGTGTTGTGACACAGTAATTACTTGGACTTTCCAACTTCTTTCCTCTCTAAAGCAGAAACAAGGACAAATAAAAAATAAATAGACCTCGATATAAGAAATCTAATCAATAACAGTCTAAGTGGCTTCGAAGCAACCCGTCAGGTTACAATCAGATACGAATGTCAGATTGATAATATTAATATATAACTCAATAGCAATTACTCATTGTAACTAACTCCATTCTACTATTAAACCTGAATACGATATAACGCTTCTATTACCCACAGGTCAAAGACATTCAATGTCCTGGTATTCTGTAACCTGGTTCCTTAGATTGGTGAAAAGTTAATTGAACTGGGAATTTATTTCAGACTCACTTTTTTCAAATATTGTGTTAAGTATCTTTGTTAACGTAAACTATAATACCATACGTCTGACAATATTTAACATTCGGACTAGACCACCAGTACATACGATTCGACTGTGTACTTTTTAGAATATTGCCTAACCTATTTTCACAATTACTAACAAAGTTATGTGAAGTAAAAACTGTTATCAATAAGATTCCAAATACGGTGCTGGTCATACTCGACATGTCCTACGGGAAAATCTAATAAATAAGTAGTAAACTTACTTATATGTTTGACGAATCATATTTTCTACCAAGTGATTAATGATCTGTATAAATTTGCAAGTACCAGCAACGGTTCTAATCATGACTGAAAAAAATATCAAATACAAAATATATAATTGTGAAGCTGCACACGCTGATGGCATAACCATCACCTAGTCGGAATAGCTTTTCAAAATCGTCTTTCACACCTGAAAATTAATGCAAATTATGGCTTTATTCTAACGCAACGTTCGTTATAATTTTCAATATAGATCCAACATCTTGCAATCCTAAGATTACAAAGTAAAGTTACTAAGTTGGTGCGTAGTGTCACCGCGTCGCACGCGCTTTGGGGGTGAGACAGGAAGGGGCGGGGCCGCGGCACATTAGCGACCGTTCGAGGAACACACCACTGATCTCTCCCAATCATTGCTACATTAATAACATACGTCATAGCAGGAATTCTATAATTGGTGCTTAAGAGAATAAACACGCACTTATACACGATGCACAGCGGCTAAAAAAAGAAAATCATCTGAAAATGGTTTCAATATGTGGGTTTTAATGTGCTCCTTACGACCTTTAGGTAGAGACTGAAGAGTAAAGTCAATTCTATTTAGTACTGATGGTGAGATCTCGTGTGTCAAACGTCTGATTTGGCGAGGTGTCATGCAGCCCAAGGACGGCTTCGATACAATTAGACTCACTGTATAACAGCAGCGAAGCTTGTTTTCCCTACTGACCTGCGCTACACTGTTCACCAGATCGTCTAACGCCTTTGCATGCAAATTCATCACCGTTCGTGCACCGTGCGGCACTCTACCGGCTGTCACGCGATAGCAGGCCGACGCTGTGCCGTTATATTTACTTCTATAAAAGTCTTACTATCGTTTTTATTCGCTACGAGGGAACTATACACCATCAAAAACCAGTCTTAACAAAATGCCTTCTTCTTCTAAGAGCAATATTTGAGTATACACGTTTTAAAGTTTTTATACATAAATCAACTTGAGTCATTCTCAGGTAAACATGTCAGGGTATGGTCAGGGTAAACATGCGGGGGCGATCCGTAACACGGAGGCATCGACGACCCTTGAGCAACACTGGCTGGGAGGGATCGCCTCTGTCAATAATTGAAAATTGAGACAATTGTGGATAAGGACATGTACAATAACTTTACATGTGGATGAAGTTGTTGTCACTGATAATAAGTCTGGTGTTGTGATTCGAAGGCATGCTGTAAGAGTTGATAAATTTTGATGCCAATGATTTGTGATACAGCAATTACTGGTAATATACTTTAGTACTTGTATATATTCTGTGGTAATATACTTACTTACTTACGGATAATACCTAAATAGATAGGTACATGAGTACTTAATTGATATTTCCATTGCTACCTTTAAAAGACAATTATAATTCTCTTACTGCGCGTAATATTATCTAAGATTGTCTATAAATTGTAATTAAAATGGTGTAAGATTTAAAATAAATATCTATAGTAAGTACCTATCTATATAAAAATAATACATAGTAATCAGACATTTTCAGTTAAACTTGCTCACCAGAACAGTAATAAGTTCCTGAATTAAATAAAAATAATCAATTTGTAAGATTTAAGTATAATCGCGTCCGTGTGGTGACGGATTAAGAATACGAAATGTCACCACCCCATATCATCCCATGGGTGTCGTAAGAGCCGACAGAGAGAGCATATTATGCAGAGAACAGCACTGTAAGAGAAGGAAAACTTGATACAAACCATACACCAACCCGTTTGGCCAGAGTGGTATAGTAGGCCAATTCCTCCTTTCAAAGGAGAGGCCTAGTCCAGCAGTGGACTGTTAAAGGCTGAGGATGATGAAGATTTATAGTAAACACCATAACAATAGCTACTGAATATTAATTGAATCTCGATCAAATAGCTTGTAAATAAAAAAGAAAACTAAGTAACGATAACATTAACATAATGAGATGCACGCATAACCCTCCAACGCTAGTGGGTGCTTATTAACAAATAGAAGAGGTCGCATAGACCCCGGTCTATGGGACCACCGGTATTACCATCAGCAAGTCAAATGCACAGAATAAGCCAGTCATTTTAGGGTTGAATGTATCACACGCTATGATGTAATATAAAAATGAGTTTTGTAGCCTCAAACTGAGATTTCAGTGTGTAATGTTTCGAAAGAGCTTTAATTTTGAAATTAGAACGTTTATTGGATACTAAATATACCTACGTAGGAAATTAAATGAATCTGTATGTAATTAATAAAATTTAAATTAGATTAATAAGCATCTGATAATACACTAAAATAAATAAAGGCGCTTTAATAGATCTGCCTAGTTGGTCTCGTGGCATAAATGTGCGCGTAGGGTTGGGAGGTCTCAGGTTCGATTCCTGGGTCGGGCAAAGTGTTATTGGGTTTTTCCGTTAGGAAATTCTCAGTAACAGCACGGAGTCTAGTAATGTGCCCGGTACGGCAATAGGCTCGCCCCCTATTACGTGGGACCTAAAAATAAATGGCGAAATGTGGGTGTAATATTACACCTCTGCCTACCCCTTCGGGGATACAGGTGTGAGTCCATAAAAAACAATAGATCTCGCGCCGAAGATTACTGCCGCAGTAAGGAAGTGAACTAGCTTCGACGTTTTAGTGGAGCAATGTCCTTATGAGGGCGCTTAGAGTGTCAGCTACTGAATTGTTACAATGGCTCCAGATATATATCTCAGTTTATCACAACAAAATGACTGCCCACGCTGCCTACAGTAGTAGTAAAATATTTGAGCGCGAATATATCCGTTTTGCTAAAAGTTCGTTAATCCATTTGTATGCAAATTAACGCTAAAGTAATGCCTTCATTGTTCGTCGTGTAGGTATAGAATAAAGTTCAACATGCAGCTTTGACGAACAAACGCCTAATTCAATTCAACGCAAAAAGGTACCCCAAAACAAAGCAACGAGCGCTAAACGACTGTTTTATGTGCCATTCGCAGAGCCATGCCGCGCCGGGCCAGCCGTCGGCCGCCTGGAGGCCCACGACGGCGATCGATACTTATTTGCATACACGATAAAAGAGACCAGTCAACATGCATGATATATTAAAATCACGTCTCCGGAACAATTAACAGAAACGAGCGAGCGATCAAATAATAAAAAGTGCCTTTGTCATTACAAACAGTTGAGGCGACGAGCATTCTTAGAAACACCATAACGCCACGAATAATAATAACTCGGTATAGACGATGAATCGGTTTTCAGACGTTAACCAATCGGACGGCGCGCGCGCAAATCGCCAATATGGCGGATATAATAATTACTATATTGTGTATTAGATATAGTTCACGTAACGAGTGTATCTGAAACTATTGTTGCAGCCATTACTCGCAGCTAATCAAGTCAGATCACGTACATAAACAACGTGCTAATTACGTCTAGTTTTGACGAGAGACATGACACTGATACCAGTGTTTTCTATTGTTAATACAATACATTGCTACTAAATTGTAGACAAAAAAAACACATTGTGATTCATAAAACTTAAAACGGTACAAATTTAGACGAAGTTAAAATTTCTATTACGTACTACATAATTTCAAATAGGTATTATTTTAGAAATTAATACCTAATCTATAAACATAAAATGCAGTTCTCAATATAAGTAAGCAGAAAACTGTCAAACGTCATGACAGTGTCATTTAACTGTTACTATCCCATGGAAGAATAACTATCCTCTTACATAAATTATGTATAAATACTTGGATATCAGTAATTTCAGCCCACAGCCTAAATATTATATATCTCTCAAACCAGTACAACTAACATGAAATGACCTCACATGTCTACATATATCCATCTTTTAAGCAATATGAAAATCCCAATGCAAAACTGTAACTTGAATTGTAATCGCGAAAAATGATGATTTGTATAAATTTTCCAGTTGTCACTCAGCACACATAAAAACAATAAAATTAGATACGACCGAGCTATCAATGCGAAATGACGCAGATATAGTAGAATCACAATAATATCACTAGTTGGTAGCTATTCAAACTTTGTTGAGCATTCGAAAACAATTTTCCGTCGCGCCAATGAGCACTAGTCAACCTCAAAACATCAGAGGGGACAAAAAGCCGAGACGAGACACATCACCTCCAACCTCCGATTGAGAAACCCAATTTGAATAACAATCAATAAATTAATGTACAACCGTAATTTATTCATAAGCGGAGTCTGTGACACACCGGCGCGACGAGAACTGAATCCAAATGAAATTTTATAAGAAACACTCCTTTTCAACGGCCCATTATGGACAGAATGTAATACTTTTCTTAACGTATCATCATTATCGGTCCGCATCACAATGCTCCTTTGAGTGTGAGTGTCGTTTAAGTGGACTAATCTCTTTACACGTAAAAACTGACGGCACCGAATGAGTTTCTCGTGTTGGAATAATTAGTCTGCAATTGAAAGCGTGCTTTATTTCAAGAGACTGGACAAAACGGACATGACACGGTTGGCCAACGGTAAAACACTTTCACGAATACAATGATAATTATTACAAAAGAGTATGATTCCGAAACGTCCCGGGCTCTACGCAACGCTGTTTTTAGATTATGAAAAGAAAATATTTAAATAATGTCGTAGGCAACGCCATAAATAGCGGCTCGTTAATTACCGACTGTAATCACATTTCGCCAAACGCGTTACGACACACATGTCCCATCCCTTCGCCGTTCTAAATTTAAACAATATTAAGGCGGGAGCTGGCGGCACGCTCCCTGTCTCGATGGAATCGAAAATAATTTATGTAACTTTGTGTCACTTACTAAGAATTACCACATTCAATACATAATTACAAGTGTTCACTTTCATAAATACAATAATGTAAGCTAACTGCAATGTATATAAGGCTCCTAATGCAAAGTTTTACAAGCATAAAATATGAGCAATACAAAATTATACATCATGGATCGTAGAATGTAGTAAGCTCCTGCAAATTATTGATCTAACTATCCTATGGTAAATAATGTTATTTATTACTACTACTAATTTATTACTTTATTACTACTAATTTTAATCAAAATATTTTTCTTAAATTTCTAAATATTGAATTACCATTGTGTCATTCATTATCCTTACAAAATGCCAAAAATAATCTATCAAATTGCGTTCACATGAAAACTAACATCGTTTTCGCATACCTGACAAGAAAAACTTGAACCTTTATAAGGAATGAATTAGTTTGAAATTATTTAATAGAGTTGCGCAGACGCATCGAGTTATATTGGCGTGTCGTCACGAAAGCCGGCGGCGACAGGCCAGCTCGATTGTCGATGGATTCACATTTTAGTAGTCATTTGAACATAATCATCTCAATTTTACTACAACCTCTAACAGAATATTTTTGCAAAGATGTGCGAAAACCGTTTCATAAAGAATTTGCATTTAACAACAATAGACATTCGCGGCGTGTTAATTTTGCTACGCTTGGAGATTTGTCTACAGAATGTGACACAATTATTTCAGCAGTAATTTTGGTTTATTTTCTGCTACTTTTGTCCAAATTTAACTATCTTACTGAAATTCAAATTGATGAATTATTCACTCTCTGAAATACCTAACTATGTACCTACAACTGAAAGAAGCACAAGATACTTAGAAATTATTGTGTCTCAATTGTTGCGACAAATCAATCAACACCAATTTATAGTTCTTATTTCAATAATTTACATTTCCTTACCTTGTGCGAAAAACGCACTTATCTTAACGAAATGCCAAATCTCCAAAACGAATAGTTCTAAAACCTTAGTTAATTACTAGTTACGCATGGTTTTCGTATCATTATCACAATGTTTGCGTGTCTAAATCGTAGCTGGAGGGAAAGAGAAACAGTAGCTGATGGTCGTTCCAAATTGAGGCCTGTCAGACCCGCAGTCAGGATCCCTCGATCCCACAGCCCGATTAAACTGGACAATTGTGGGAATCGATTATGCCGTTATTACGTCAGAAAATCTTTACTTTATAAAAAAGCAATGCTTGAGAATAATTTGATTCACCCGAAAGGTTTGTGTTCTTTATTTTTGTAGAAATTAATTACATATTTGGTCCTGGTAAAAGTCACATTAAAATGTCAAACTGACAGCTGTCAAACTAGCGTAACTAACATAACATTTAGTATGGCCTGCATTTGTTTAAATTATGATGTACCGTTACCTTCGTATTCACGTTATTAGTTTGGATGTGTGGCAAAGCTCGATATGCCGTGATCAAGCTGTGTGCGGTTATGGCTAATTGCAAGCTTTCCCGCCATCGCTGGTTCATTTCAAGATGGCGGCACGGGCGTTGGAGTACGATTTCACGTCATTAAGACTAGTTATCGCGCGACCTGCCTTCTATCCTCTAATTATCTGCTACCGGTGCCTCCCACGCCATGGAAATAATATTGGATATTATAAACTGGAAATATAATTCGCTTGATCGACGTCGCGTTACATGTGGCGTAAAATAGGCGTAAACACTGCAAGTAATTGCTTTCTAATATCTACATGAAACGGTTGGCTTCTGTTGCTTCATACGCCTTTCCTTTTTTGTTCATAAAGATATTTGGTAAGTTAATAATTAATTTATCGTCTTGTTCATGTCAGCGCGTTATGTCATTACATCATCCATTAACGATTACTATCACCTTAGGAATACATATAAATAAAGTACCTACTTATACGTCTCTAATTTTCATAGACAAACCGTATGCAATTTAATGAAATAAAACATCTATTCGACATTTTACGCTGACCAGGACCTTTTATTAAAAAAGGTTTCCATTATAATTTTGTTCATATTATGGCGCTGATACACTTGAGCATACACCTGTAATGAGCATTCGTGCGAATTTAAAAAAACAGAAAAACAAACGAGTGTGTTTTAGCGAGCAGAATGTTCGTAAGAACATGCGACACTTAGAATATAAAAAATACATAGAAACCGCGCTAAAATGGCGATTAAACCCAATATATTTACTTCACTTTGAGTTTTGATTTTTATCTAATGCAAAAGAAAGATAAATATACAAATGGTGTTTTGAATCTTCACTTGAAGTTTGTCACTAATTTTATCTTGACTAATGATGGGCTTAGAATGAATATCGATAAAATATTGATTATGTTTACAATAAAACCTTAGATTTGGTTTACTCAGAATTAATTTCAATAGAATGGTGATAAATCCTCGATATCGATAAATAAATTTGAACGTAGGAACAGACACTTGTGTGATTTATTAAACCAGTTCAAATTAAGATCTGCATTTTACTATTTAGAAACGTCATTTGTTTATGTGTTTTTATTTCTAGAAGGAATTCATAAGACAAACTGAAGTAAATATATTGGGTAAAACTGCTGTTGCAGTGCGTTTTCAATATTTTGTTCTATATTCTAAGGAATAAAGTGTTTGCTAGAAAGATCGTGAAAATGTTCGGCTCTGTTCCTTGTACGGTTCGACAAAACAAAAAACGGCGAATGCTCGCTGTTCTGTTACAAGTGAATGCTCAGGTGTATCAGCGCCGTTAGAAGAACGTAGCGTGCAAGGGCTCTACGCACTTCGCCGCGCGTGTCTCGAGATCCAGATCCGTAATGACTATAATCTGTAATCAAACCGCCCGCTATTGAACAGTAGCAACACTTTTCGATGTGAACATGACACTCCATGGAGTATCTGGTCACTACTATTTATATTGTATAGAAGAAGTCTTACCGTATTTCACATGACGTACGTAAAATTGGTGTCCATAGCTTCTTTCTTTAGATTTTTGCCTCTACTTTAATTAATTGTCATTCCTTTTGTCGCATTAATCCTGTTTCTATGTGGATCACATCTATCGATAGAGTGAATGGCTAATGGATGGATTTTCCATTTTCTTCTTTTCTGACGTTACCAAAAAGCTCTTGCTCAGACTCTGTCACTGAACCGAATGTCCTTATCTGGCGCTTTCTACACTGTAGGTATCTCTGACATGACTTTTAAGCACGACAAACAAGCAAATATTCCTGAACAAAGTAAGTAAATATAGAAAGCAGTCTATTTTCGTTCTTATAGGCAATAAAACATTTATTAAGTAATCTCATGTCTACTTTATTATACAATAAACCTAACCAATGAATACGTCTAATATGAAACATAGTTACATTTTCGAAGAAGGATCATCAATGTTTGCCATAACTTGTATAATATGCGTTTAGTCGGTACCATGACTTGATTGAACTATAAAATCGATATGATTATGCCTTCATCTTGACGAGGCTGAATAACTATTTTCCTATGTTAACAATGTCAGAGAAATGTGACTACTTTTCTATAACATTTGCATTCAATTCAGTCTTCAATGTTTTCCGTCTTATTATCTCATAAACGTTCTTCAAATCATTGCAATATTTTGTTTCTGAGAAGTTAGGTACTTTTAGAAGCAACGCTGAATTTATGTTGTGTTGAAACATATCTATAGAAATCTATAACTATATGAGTCTCTTGAACAGTGCAGTCTTTACAGTGCATGGGTTTGAAAATGTCAGACCATATCAAATTGGCTCGCATCGTAAAATTTACTTACCCTAAGTTAAGTTTAGAACGGCTAGTAGGTATATCCCTCAACATAAACTCTAAGATAAGATTTATGGAAAGATTTTAAACGTAGGTAAACTGTCATAATAAAAAGTATCAGAAATTAGGTTTTTATTATGTGTATTTGATTTTATTATGATCGACTTTTATGAATTTGATTAGTAAAATATGAAGATTGAAAAAAATAAATAGGTACTTCGAAGCTTGTTGTAAGTAAGCTTGCTGTTTGCAAATTTTGCATTGCTTATGAATTTGACATATTTTTAAAATAGGTAAGTATTCGCAATTAAATCGCCTAACTAAAACAAACTACCTACTTAGTTTTATGTAGCTCAGGTAACTGATTTCATATATAATTATTATTTTGTACACTTAGCAAATACATTAATTTTAAATCTTGTCAAATCAACAACAATTAGTACCAAATCGCATTTAATAAAAATATCAACACTATTAGATCCATTGTCTTTCTTGTCCTATTAAAAAAACAAAGATGAAATAGTGCAGGATTGTGTTTAGAATTTGATTGTTGTATCTTCGAGTATGGGTAACATATCATTAGGGCTACGATACACATCATTATTCCAAGAATCGGTTCGTCTGCTGAGGCTGTAACTACCGTCCCGGCGTGTGATGCCCGTGAGAAGCTGTGCGATATCTTGTATGCGCGGATTGACGGCAGATCACCCCAAGACTTTGTGTTTTAGCTATTACTTCGGAGATCGCTGCCTGGTTGCCTTCGTGAATGCTATTTATGTGACTTTTGGGGCATTTAACAACGAGGTACTGTTTTTTTCTTCAAGAATATAAAAATATTACTTGGTGTCGCTATAATTAGTTGATCTTACTATGTTTTTATTCTCATAAAGCCAGTAATCATCAACCGTTCTTAAATTATCGTGATAATTATTTAAATTATTCACAAAGCGATGAAAAAAGAGACAACAGTCGTGAACACAATAAAAACGACATCCACTGTTATATTGTCACCCCCGGAACACAACCTTCAATTATAAAGACATTTTTTATGGTCGGCTGTGATTGGTCGATTAATCACGTCGATTACGCATGCGCCACATCACTAGCACCGCGCGTTTATAGAGACAGCTACTTGAAAAGAAACATTCGACCATTGAATGGCTTTTGTGAAGATCGCTTAATGCTCTTTATGCGACGTTAATTAATTATATTTAATGCGGTCGTACCTTTTTGTCGCGTTTGTTTGTTAGTAAGTATGACATATTAATTATTTTTTGTGGTTCTTATGAATTTGTTATTGAAGTTGAATAAAAGTCATAAGCTTTGTCGGAGACATGAAACGAGATTTTGCAATGGTTGACAGTATTCCGTCCGACAGGCACATAGAAAATGTTATTAAATTAATGTAACGCATACTTGAAACTTGAAAGAAACATCTTTATTATTCTAGTACTACGTATTTATTGAAACGTAAAGAAGAGGCAGTGAAAAAATAATCATGTCCTTATAAAAGTGGCCGAACAAATTAACAAACAAAGGGCGAACGATTTAATCGAGTCGTGGGTGTGCTATGCAGGGGGAGATCAAAGTGAGCACGCGTCGCCGCGTCGGTTACACCGCCACCAATGTTTATAAACAACCTGATAGCCGTGATACTTACAGACGGTTCCGTCTATTATATTTATGACGAATTGAGATGTTTTGATTATGGATATCAACATATTATCTTTCAGTATTGATCTATAAAAGAAGTCGATTATAAAAGGTATTTTTATATAAGAGATGCATGTTGCATTAAGATTTAAGAAATGCACTTTTTAAAATATTCGTAATGAAATTATCCATAACTAGAGGACGCCAGCAGCTACGCCTGCACATTTTTTTTTAATTTATCTGTTTTGACCGATCCCGTGGGTATTTCCGGAAAGCCCTTCTAAGTGCACCCCTACGGTCCTCAAGGAACATACATGCCAAATTTCAGCATCCTGCGCCCAATAGATTTGGCTGTAGCTTGTCTGTCAGTCAGTCAGTAAGGCAAGGATTTTATATATTAAGATATGCTGAAAATGTTATTCTTATGTGCCCGACTGAAACAGTAGGTACCTACTAAGTAGGCAGGTACTTAATGTTGGTGAGATGATGAGATGTTTTCTACGAAAGATTAAGCATCCTCATTGTTATAAGTCAAAGTATATCTGGCGAAAAGTGGGTGTAGAAATACACCTCTGCCTACCCCTTCGGGGATAAAAGGCGTGACGTTATGTATGTATGTATGTATTGTTATAAGTATGTATCTACATAAAGGTTCAATCTAGAGAACTAAATCCAGGTAACCCGATGACATTGATGCGGAGGCATTTTACGACGCCTAAACCTTGTAAATATTTTTAATTTTTAATTTCTTTTTACGGTTTTTTTGTACATATACTACTTAGACATTACGATTAGATTAAGCTACATATAGATTATAAAATGATGATTGAAATATTTGACTAAATAAAAAAATATAAAAATCCAGGTTTACTTATTAATGCAATTACTTAGCTACTTTCCCACTTTATGTAATAGTACTTACCTATTGGTATAATTAGTCTTTTGCTTATACGATTCCTTATACCTTATACTAAAATATGTAAAGTGCTTAAACACGCAACAAGCGTAATTTGGTAATCGATTTTATTGCAACTTAAATTAAGAAATAAAGCTGCTGCTAAGGAATTATATGACAGTGAAAAATAATATCAAGTAAGTCAACCGATTATTAGAAATCAAAAAGAATACCTACCTAATTGGATATTTGCTAAACATATTAGAGCAATATTAAGAACATTTCAAAACTTTCCTGTATATTAAATAAGTTGACACATTTGAAGCATACCTACTGCAGCGGAGGTATATTAGATTAAGCCAATATAAAAATATGCTAAAAATAAACACACGTAGATACTGTGTACTGTTTTACATAATAACATTGTTCTTACAACACGTTTCAATCAACTTCAATTTGCAATCACTTGTACAAACTTTGAATCAAAACATAACGGTACATGAAACCGAACGTAAGTCAAAGGCGTTTTATTAAAATTCGAATGAAAAAGCATGATCATAGTAGGAATATGCCGTCAATAGATGAATAAAATAATTACCTGTATAATATATTTTAAAGACGGACTTAAGTACTAAAGTACTTTTATAATCATCATCATCAGCCCTGTAGGTATATAAACTGTCCCACTGCTGCGCACGGGTCTCTTGTCACTATGAGAAGGATAAGGCCATAGTCCACCACGCAGGCCTAGAGTGGGTTGGCAGACTTCACATGTCTTTCAAGAACATTATGGAGAACTCTCAGACATGTAGGTTTCCTCACGATGTTTTCCTTCACCGTTTAGCAAGCGATAATTAACAATTTAATACGTAAAAACGTTTATAATAATATTCTGTAAATAGTGGAATATTTAATACAGCTTGTATTTAGTTCGCATTTGTATGCTAGTAGGTAAATAAAATTATTAGACGCTAAATAGAGTTAATATCACGCTTTACCTACATGGGCTTATATTAAGATCTGTATCTATTATTTTTTGGAACCATGCTATTATGTTAATCAATTATGGCTAATCATCATCTTTATCCGAATGACCCGAATGTTATAAATAAATGTGTTTATAACTGAGAAAAAATTGCAATACGATTTAAATAGACATGATCTATTGCCTACAGACCGTCAATTTAAAACGCGTGTAGATTAAAACTGGCTAATTATGCACTTTGGTTGCCTACACGAAAACGTAATATTTCATTAATACTGTTTTTTGGGTTCCATATGATGATAAAGAATAATAAATCTACTTATCTACACGCATAAGATGGACCCAGTGTATTTCAAAGTTTAGCCAAAAAGTCGTTGAACTTTCAAGAACAACATCCATTATAGACTAATTAGATGATACTCTGGACTAATTTGAACTATGTAGTAAACTTGAAATTAAGAAAAATATGTTCATGTTTTGATCATTATTATAATTTCTTCATTATTAATGCATTAAAAAAAGAACGTTCATTTTCATCACCGCTGTAATCTTCTGAAACATTCATATAATTTGTTTATTTTGCTATACTGCTAATAATTATGACATACCTAAATGCCCAAACATGCGATGTAGCTAAAGTAGTAGCTAATATTGTGACTTTTTTGTATCTTATTGGTGCAGTGCGCCTGACCGCAGTTCCGTGCGATGAAATTTCGTTCACACTTCTTCTCTAATCTTAAAACCTACTCATATCATTCCATATTATTTAAATAAGAAAAAAACATCACATTGATAATGCTAACGAAGTACCTACCAAAGTTCTAACATTAAACACAAATAGTTTATATTAGCCATTTGTAACAACGCACAAAAATAAATCCATAACAGCAGCTTCTAGAAACTGCGTGTTATTTAAAACATATTTATTGTTATTATAATTTTGAATTGGCAATACTTCACAGCTGAATGCAGCCACACACAGTGCAATAGGGAAACTATTAACATTAAGAGCATCTCTATAAATCATGATAAACAAAATTATCATAAACAATCAACATGATGTAGGACAAAGATCAAGATATTGAACGTGACCTAAGCAAGACAATTGACGCAATGGCAGGGAAATACCGGACCCTTGAATAGGAAGGAGTTAATATTTAAAATGAAATGTGCCTTGTCTGAAAAAAACTCACACTAATGCTTCTGAAAAACTTATTCACACTTAATGGTCAGTTCATCATTGAAAAATATTGAGACAAATATTTTTCCATTTTAGGGTTTTCAATCGGTTCTGATCTACTGTTACCCTAAACCTTTTTTTTCGCCATTACATGGTTTAAAATTCTATAAACCGATAGGTACCTACCTTTTTACCTTATAACTTTTTTGGGGAATAGAAAAGTAGTATATCAAGACTTTTCTTTTGTAATGTAAGTATTTTTGTAATGCCCTCTGAAATTTTAACCTAATTCTATTATTAATTTTTACCTTACATTTTTTATTCTATGTCTATCTCTTAGAAAAATTGTTTTCGGTAAAACGTACCGTAAATAATTTGGTCGATGGTACACATCGCCTTATATTTCGGTACGGTGAGCGGCGCCTTTGTGGTGTTTGTGTAAACACCATGCCATGATACTAGAGTTTGCCAACATACCCATACTTGAACGGTACCTATGTCGACAAATACTTGTACACAATACTTACCTACGTACTAATGTGGCGGATATACGCAACTAATAACGGATGATCTCAATTGAATTGAATCTTT
Organism: Euclidia mi; assembly: GCA_944739405.2. NCBI lineage: Eukaryota > Metazoa > Arthropoda > Insecta > Lepidoptera > Erebidae > Euclidia > Euclidia mi. The sequence goes on from OX123197.2 coordinate 27,492,024, forward strand.
ACAATAAATACTTATTAACGTAAAAAAATAAGAACGATATTTGAATTTTCAGTCAGATAAATGATTTGGCAGAGTACTTAGTTAGTTATTTCTTCTTCATTGCGTTTTCAGCGTTTGAGAAAATGAATAAGAACATTTTTATAACAAGAAATTGTACCTATTGCAATCTAATTTATTTATTTATTTATTAAAAGACCAACAGCGTTTACAATGTTTATTAGACATTTACATCGTATGAGACATGCAGCCAATTACAGATCCTCACGATTAACAACAAAACAAATTATTTTCATACATACATACATACATAGTCTCACGCCTATATTCCCGAAGAGGTAGGCAGAGGTATATTATTTTCATGCACATAATAATATGTGCCTGGTAACGGCAATAGGCTCGCCCCCTATTACGTGTGACCTAAAAATTCATAGCGAAATGTGGATGTAATACCTATTACGCCTCTGCCTACCCCTTCGGGGATACAGGCGTGATTTAATAAATAAAAACAATAATATGCTGCGTAGATGCTTTGACATCAAACAGAAAAACATTTTAATAAAGCGTGATTCTGAAAAGAGTACTACAACATATGTAAATAAACATACATAATGCGCAATATTAATACAAGAATATGCGCCCTATAAAACTAACATAGCATCGGGGCAATAAATGATCATTTTATTGAGCGTAACCGGCAGTTATAAGTGGTTGCCATTGGTGAATCGTCGCGCTCGTAAAATTGTCAAAGATGAATTGCTCTTAGTCACACATGAATAGCATACATAAAACCTACTGCTTTTGAGTTTAAGGTCAACGCAGACAATCCAAAGATGGCGTTGGCAAATCTCAGGGCGGGTATATCAATCGTTAAATGTAAACATCCTCTCGACCAACTTGTTAAATTCTTTTGTGTCATGATTGCGCACATCTATGAAATCTTGACTTAAAGCCTCAAATTATTTATACGTTAGCATGACGAGCGGGTTTAATGTGTCATATTTCAAAATACTCATTGGAAGTGCCACCAATAAAGATATACCTAAGTATGGAGAATTCGCTGTCTAATTTCCATGGATCTATTTTCAGTTTGGCTCTGCGATGATATTAATAAGTCAGTCTGGACATGAAATTTTATATACTACCTATAGGATTTTTTGTATTCGTCAAAGCTAAAGCTGCTTTGTTACTTATTTGCTTAATTCAAATGAGGTCTAACGTTTGATGTAAAATTCTTGTATACGTTATTGTACTGCCAGCAGAAAATAATTACGGAGCGTCCAAACTCATACATGAAGACATACTTAAGACCCGTAGACCCACTTATACAAAATTAAAGAAAGAATTATTTATCCCCAAAGGAAAAATACACCTGCCTCACCAAACGTTTCCGCGCATCACTTTTATTTCCTCCGTCGTTTTAGTGCCAGACAAGACTACCCTAATTTGATCCTTGAAAGAGTGTTTATTTTCCCCTAAGTCGTCGTACCCCAGTAGTAAAAGCGGGGTGAGGGTAGGTCAAGATATATTTTGTAAGCTTTAACAGTACGTTTTAGTGCTAGTAAATAATTAAACCGCCTAATTTGATGCGAAGGAAGCTTCTTTAGTGAGTAGTTTATGTGAGGCGCGTCGATTGAATGACGGCTGGCGCGTTTGTAATCATCCTCCGAATAAGAATTTAATTTGGCACAGATGGTAATGCGAAATTGAGTTACACAATATAGAAGTAAATTAACATAAACAACTATTACAAAAGCGATAAGAAACAAAAAGTCCTAATGCATAACCTCTCTTCTTATATTGAAAATTTGTCAAAGGTGAACCAGACTCGCACTTGACCAGTTGGCAAGTTGGACTTGTATCTACTAAAGATATACCTAACTTTGAATTCGGATTTTAAACACTTATACTTTTACTGAACATGTTTGTTTTTCTAAAGCTATTATCATAAATCAATACAACGTGTCAATCTTTGTGACAATATTAATTAATATTGATTTAAATTCAATGCCTATCCGATTTCAAGCAAGTAGTCTCAAGGGAAACCCAAGCAGTGCTAATGCGATGTAATCGTTACCAAGGTATGGTATCAAAACCTTCGACTGTGATTATATTTTAATCATATAAAACAAACATTTATTAAATAAGTAGCTTATTAAATATTGCGTTGACAATTAAAATTTATACAATAAAGGCAAGGCCAGCTGTCCAGAAATACGATTAATTATTTTGCCAATTTGTGAAGACTGGCCAAGAAAATAAAGGAAAAATGATTAACATAACTGGCTGTAAATGTAGAGTCCTTTTTTTAACTTTATTTCTTATTCACACCATTTCGTTAGTTATTGTCATCGGAATCATGGTTTGTCAAATGCACTTTTGATTTAACTACTTACTAATTATATCTCAATGCGGCTCTTCCTGCGTTATTATCGCAACAAAAGGTAACCTATGTGCTATTCAAATGTTGACATATTAATGTAGGACACAAAGTTTGCGAGGATTCGTAAACGTTTTGCATTCATGACAGAAGAAAAATTAATGAAAAGAACTTAAAAATCCGTACAGTAGGGAGATATTGCGTTAAAGAGTAACAAATATTCATCCATTCATTCATTCTCACGGACTTTCCCATTTATCAGAGCAATAGAATACAATCAATATAAAATTAGTAAAACTTCATTTTGTCATTACAGCTCCACACTCTTTATTCAAAATAGGTATGTTAACAAACTTCTTCAAGAAGTAAGACACACAAGTATCGATTTAATCATCATGTTGCTTGGAATCGATAAGCCGACCTTACCGTATACGGACGATCATGTTACCTCGTCCACTTGACACGGCGAAGGGAACTGATTTAAATCAATTTATTTTAACTGACGTACGTATTAAAGTAAATAATTGAATAACTATTTATAAATTAACCTGGCCAAAAATAAGAGAAGCTGTTTGATATTTTTGGTGCAATTTTCTGCAGATCGGATTTTCAGTGTCATAAGAAGAGTGTGATGAGGTATGTTTTAAACTGCTAAAGCAATTTCAAATTGATCGTTTCTGCTAATTGTAATTATGTAATAGTATCTTTAATTTGTGGAATAAAACCACCTACCCATAAGGAAACCTAGTCATTTAAAAAGTTACGAAGGCGTGATTTTTCACACGTGCAGTGTATCATCTTTGCAATTTTGTATTTAATATATTTAGAAATTACACCTTTTCCATACATTAAACTTAGCAAATTAATGTATTGAAAAAGGTGCATTCATTATTTTAGCACATTGAATCGACAATTTGCATAAATGGAATGCACACTCGCATCAATAAAACGACCTTTTATGTATTGACATGTAAAATGACGTTTGACAGACTTGCTTCTCTCTCATGTGTGTGTGTTCGTAATCATGTTGTCACCTTCACTCGCAGACGGTGCCCTACACGATGACGTCATGTCAATTATATTACATGCAGGTTTTGTTGAATTATATAAAAATGGATAAGAATACTAAAGGAGTCGTTGATATTTTTACATAATATCTTGCAAATTCTATGGTTTAAGAGACAAACATACAATTACATACTACACCTATAGAAGGAGTTAAATCTTAGTCTGGTTTATTGACTTCTTGAAAATACTGAAGGTCGTCTTGAGTGTCACAGCGATATGCCTGGATCGAAGCTTGAGAAATTAAGCAGCCACTACCTACTTAGCCTCTGAGAAACATGTGTCCTATGTATACCCAACATCTCAGGACAGTTGGATAAATGACTAGCTTTAACAGAACCGTATTTGATTTAATAGAAAGCCATCGCAAAGCATCTTTCTCTACATGTCTTTACCAATGTCGCATTTACTGTAATATATGTAAATACCATAAAAGTCTTGTTCTTTCTTGATTCAGATATTACGTACAAACTTTAAATTCATTACAAGTACCTAGGCATAACCTCAAATGGCAACAGTATTTCGTAAATACTCGTCAATTCATTACAAGTACCTACTCATCAGTGGCAACTGAACTTTCTTCTAAATACCAAAGGAATTTGCATGTTCGTAGCGTGTGCGGGCGCATATGATTCTATCAATCATCCCCACTCCGCCCATCTCAAAGCTGGCCGTGTATCTTCGTATCTTACTCGTTTTACCTTTAATATCGCCTATCAACCATGTAAAGGATCATTAGCGAGAGTTGCTAATGGGAAAACACATGTTGATTGAGGACCACCTGCAACTATAAAAGGTACGTCTTTATTGCGGTGCAATATGCTTATTAGCTTAGTCACTAAATGTTGTTTTAGTCACATAATGGTGGCTTAATAAGTGTAAGCGATTACGGAAGAAGAAGCCGACCGCCGATTTGCCGAAACCTCGGATACTTGAAATAAAGCTGGGCAGTGGGTATGTATTTAAAAATTTTCACGAAAGTTTAAATTCAAACTTTTAAGTTGTTTGTTATTTATAATGAAGTTGCTATAACAAGTAATTTATAACAAGAAGGTACATATGGTTCAGAGACCAACAAGAACTAGAAGTTTAGATTCTCATATGAGATGAGTTTACCAATAAAGAAGAATTTTAAATAAAACACCTAAGTGGGGAAAAGTTTCATGGACGAAGTTCTTAGAGATCTCGACTTCTTCTGACCGCTTCTGAATTCTTTAGGCAACATCCTCATCAGCAGCAACAGTCAAAATCAGCACCAAGAACACCTCCGACAGCTGTTTCAAAGATTATCAGACTGTGGAGTTTTGATTAATACCAACAACAAATGCGTATTGGGCCAACCTCAGGTGAAGTTCTTTGGCTACAAAGTTTCGGCATCTGGTATTCAGCCCCTGGCCTGCAAAGTCAAGGCTGTCGTCGCTTTCGACAAAAGAAAACAATACAAAATGGAAATAATTACATGAATGCCCGAGTAATCTTTCTTTAATTACCTTTATATTATTTATAACGCCCGCATTATAATGTATCAGTGTCGTTGATAATGTGCGTTAAATTACTTATAAGTTTATAATTTGTTATTTAATTTCAATAAAATTTATAGAGTTGGTACACACACAGTAGGTAAAGGTGACTTTGAAGTGTAATTTATTGTTTGGAGTAGCCTAGGTTTTCATAGTATAATAATTGTATATAAATAAGCAATTCATTAAATAAATTTGCAATTCAGAATTATGCACAATGTTCATTTGACAAAAACGGAAAAAAGTATATCTACCTATCTGCATAATATGTGTATTGCACTTTTTGTCAAATTAAAATCGGATGTACATATAGTACTCAGTCAATAACTGATTACTAGAGATAGTCTGCCTCGTAGAGACGGAAAACTCGACATCAAACCCTATACGACTGCCTCGTTGGTCTCGCGGCATAAATGTGCGCGTGGGATCGGGAGGTCCTGGGTTCGATTCCTGGGTCGGGTAGTGTTATTGGGTTTTTCTGTCATGAAATGCTCAGTAGCAGCACGGAGTCTGGAAATGTGCCCGGTACGGCAATAGGCTCGCCCCTTATTACGTGGGACTAAAGTATATCTGGCGAAAAGTGGGTGTAGAAATACACCTTTGTCTACCTCTTCGGGGTTATAGGCGTGAGACTATGTATGTATGTATAGACTGCCTCGTTGGTCTCGAGGCATACCTAAATGTGCGCGTGAGATTCGAGTTTGTTTCCCGGGTCAGGCAAAGTGTTATTAGGAAATTCTAATTATTAGGTACGAATTAATAATATAATTATTGATCGTATATTAGAATCAATATATTGGCGTGTTGTGCATGTTATACATTTTTTTATATATATACCTAGTTTTTATTTCTCAGAATAAACAAATACAAATAGTATTCTTATAATATAATGTTAAACTTAAGGCTCGAAGAATCTAGAAATAATTGGAAAGAACATCAGACTTCTGTACTATTTAAAAACTGTATCACAGGCAATCTGATGGATATAATTTGACTTGTTCCATTGGTTAATTACTAAAAATATGAGTTAAAAACAGGGTTTAAAGTGAGTACCTACTCGAGTCACCAGCTCTGCACGGATTCGGACCGTAGGTACTGGACATAACTGTAAAACTTAAATTCAGGTGTTTATTTATATTATTGTACTTTATCATGTTTTATGTTTAGACCTTGATTTTACTAAAAATGGATATAACTACAAATATTTGAAAAATATAGCTATGGAAAAGTAATAAAAAGGAGTGCTATCTTCAGGGTTTCGTACCTAAAGAGGAAAAGAAACCTTTTTCTTTGGCCGTCTGTTTTTTAAGCATCTCTGCCTTTGATATCATGAATATGAGGCATTACCGCTTTACCATTTATTGATGGCATATGTTGTTTTAATTTAATATGCTATATTTAAATTTTCTTCTTGTTTAATAATATGATGCCTTATATCATGAGATTTATATGTATAATTTATCATTTCACAAATAACACACACAAGCATATCACAGATGAGAAAGCAGCACAAATCACCAACATCAACACAAAACACATCCCAAAAAGGCTTTACAATAATGAATAAATGTTATGAATAATGATCGTATGAATGAATAACAAACAGTGTGTAGTTATGTAAGCCGACACCGAAGTATCGGCACTGGTAGGTCTTCGCGAAGTCATACGAATCATAATCGCGTTCCGATATTGCGATCAGTGCACGCCTGTCCTTAATTAAAACGTCGCCTATGCATCGCATTGTGGACTGAGAATTACTCGACAATTAATAAGGACGACGCAAGTAGGTAGTTTATATTTTTTGGTATTTCTGTATACTTATTATTAAATGTTATGTCTAAAAGGTTTAGGTGAACAATTTACACGGGCGGAGTCGTGGGCGTTGTCTAGTTTTTTAAATAAAATGTCCGTTACACTCTCACAGGGAGTTCCGAAGTGGACGCTTTAATAATCTAACTAGCTCATTATGCCAACTTTACTTCGGCCGATCTCAATAAGTATTTTATTCATCGATGTATTTGGCTACTAGAACTAGACATTTGCCCGTGTGGTGACGGATTAAGAATACGGATTGTCACCACCCCATATCATCCCATGGGTGTCGTAAGAGCCGACAGTGGGAGCATATTATGCAAAGAACAGCACTGTAAGAGAAAGAAAACTTGATACAAACCCTATACCAACCCGTTTGGCCAGCGTGGTATAGTAGGCCAATTCCTCCTTTCAAAGGAGAGGCCTAGTCCAGCAGTGGACTGTTAAAGGCTGATGATGATGATGATGTTGAATAATTAGTAACGAAGTTTTATTTATTACCTTGATTATATTGTATACTGACAAATATTGTAATTTTTTTACTGTGGCTATTTACAAAATTTATTAAGAGGGACTCAACTGACTGTGACACAGTTTTTAACTAGTAGGTAAGTACGGGAGTCTTGTATTCTTTCCAGTTCTTTGAAGACTATAGCCTTAAATTTAACATTATATTATAAGAATATTTGTATCTGTGTTTTCTGAGAAAAAAATGTACAAATATATATATATATATATATATATATATATATATATATATCAGATTAAATGCGGAAAAACGCACGGAGACAAATTTATTGGTCTTTTATGGCCCTCGCTGGTGCAATACCTACCAGTTTATCTCGTTTGAATCATACAATTTACAGGCGCTATTCATTATGTGTACTAGTACTAAACCGTGCAATAACTATTATTTTGAACCAATCAAATATTAAAAATAGTTATTTGTGCAACAAGAGAGCAAAGTTGTTTTTTGTTTCGAGTACTGATTTTGAGTCCCGAGCAAGCGAAGGATTCTATGATTGATTCACGAGCGAAGCGAGTGAATCAAAGTTAGAATCCTGAGCGTGGTGAGGGACTCAACAGCACGAGATACAAAAGACTTTGCTCTCGTGTAGCACACATAGCTTTTCACCACAGCAGTGAGAACACATATTACTTAGGAGACATAGAAATGAACAGGAATAGATTGAATTCTACATAATCACTTGTTGATTTAACTCTTCTAGTGTTAAAGTACAATCATCATCGCTAGTTTCACTCATCTTTTTAGATTATTTTATATATTAATAAAATTTAACACGTTACGCTATACTGTATCAGCATCAGCGAAATTTTTATTCCCGCTACTTTTTTAAATCGCGTTTTAATACCGCGTCCCTGATGTTTATTTTTCAAATGTATCATTGTTGTAATTCTAAATAAAAATGTATTGGTTAAATACTATTTTTTTATTATTAATTAGACTTATTTTTATGAAAATCCAATAATAAATAAAACATGTAAACGATAACATATAAAAAAAGTAATTTCTTTGTTACAAATATCTTTTTTTTTTTGCGTTGCCTTAGGTGTTTTCTTTGAGGTCGAATTCCGAAATCGAATTTCGAATGCGAAGGGGTTTGTTTTCTCACTCACTTTTTATATGCACGTGAAAGAGACAGAGCACAGTAAAATTCGAATGTTTCAAATTTGTGGCTGAACAATGTCAATTCATGGCACTGAAGATTGAAAAATTAAAAAGCTACTTTGCCTCACGCTCGAATCAAAATCGCGTTTTGTTCACTGTTGTCTCGCAGCAAAAGCGGCATGTTTGAGCTGCTGTGGTGAAAATAATATTACACAAGTGTGCGAAACTAACCTAAAGAATAGTCAAATGACTCAGTCAGTTTTATTTTTTTAGCTGGTTACATTATGGTCCGTTAGCTGGCAATGTTTGCTTTCATTTATTTGCGTATCAGTCTTAATAAATTTGTGTGACTAACGTACATTATGTATCATAGTAAATAGTACAATCATCGATTCTACAGAAAAATAAATGATTTGTTACAATTTATGTTCAACATAAATGAGATTGTTACTTTGAATCTGATGAATAATTCTTATCGACATTGTTGACATTTTATTGTTATTTCTTCTAGAACATATTGTTTGGATGAGTTATAAAGTGTAGCTGCATGATTGGCTTTATGTTTAGTACTGACGTCATTTGTAGTGATTTTATTACAATAACTTAGATACAATCTTGGTTTTTATGTGTAGTTATTTTGTAATTCTCATCATCATTCTAGCGTTGTCTTGGTCGCGAGTTGAGAGCCAAGATTTGCTTTCTAGCATACACGGTTATTTTTCAGATCTACTGCCGTCTGATCGCCGTAACTTAAAAGTATAGCTGTGTTTCGTAATTTATACCAGTGTCAAGCGTCAATTAAAATTTTAATATGCACACAACTCAAATAATCTGTGGTAGGTGCCGTGGATAGTAACTGAATTCCCTCGGCAAACCAGAAATACTATCATATCATAGTGAGGATAGCAAGATACAATTAAAAGTATCATAAAGGAATAATTAAAGATTACATTTAAAAATATAACAGAGAAATGAGAGATAGCAGTAAAAAAAATTTTTTTTTATAGTATATGGCGGCAAACAAGCAGACGGATTGCCTGATGGTAAGCAATTACCGCCGCCCATGGACACAAGCAACACCACGGGAGTCACAACTGCGTTGCCGCCACTTGGGGTTGGGAAAAGGGGATAGGATAAGGAGTGGGATGAGGGAGAAGGAATAGGGGATAGGGCCTCCGGCACTCTCACTCACCGAACGAAACGCAGCAGTTTAGGTTCTGTTACTTTACGTCGATTTTCTGTGAGAGGGTAGTACTTCCCCGGTCGAGCCGGCCCATTCATGCTGAAATCAGCAAGGCTCTACTACCTAGACGATATATAACTGATTACTAATAAGAATGCTAATAAAGGCTGAAAACATGACAATGTTGGTAAACCAACAAGATTGAAATTTAAGGCAATCAACAAAAATATAATGTAGATTAAAACATTGAAACGTCTCAATTGTATTTTCATCAAGCTACACAACAAACACGCATGATAGATGCCAAACATAGAACATTCACCAATTAACAATCAATCCACGAGGCAAAATATTCAATAACAATTCGCCAAGTCTAAGACTTCTACTTTCTAAGCGTCGTACCAGTATTTACAATGAAATAGATTACCAAGAATGCATTTCATAACCATCAAATGCAGCATAACGAACTGCAAAAAGTCAATAATTAATACACTGCGAACAATATTTTATGCAAATGTGATATGAAAGCTGACTAGAAAGGCCGACTTGACGAACTAAATTGGGAATTGAATGTTACCATTCACCGAGCTTTGATTTGAATAAAATGTTCCCTAGTCTCACCGCCCTATCATCTGTTCGTCTTAAGTATAGACGCAAATGATACCGTTGTAATGATAGATAAACACAGAACAATGATCAACGTTGATAATTAAGCAGTGAGATGCCGACGTAATCTAGATTCTAAATAGCCTAATGGTGGGGCGGCATTTGCCTCTGACTGTTACGCTGGTGATTCGATTCCTAGCCAGACAAGACCTCTGTAACAAGCACGCTTGCAGCAGTGGTCATATCTAGAGGTCATTCATTTATCTAAAATGCATTTATTAAAAACTCTAACTAGGTTGATATCAAATGACCAATCACACGCCACCGTAGTGAGGACAGTAGACACGCCCTGTATCTAGCTCTATCAAGCTTCTGTAGTCAACTGATAAATAACTGTTATCTAAGTAGGTACATTACTGCATTGTTTTGTAGGAAATGTGGCGAATATCGTACATTTAGCTTTATTGGAAGGATCATCATTCCCAGAACCTTATTTATAAACTGGATCCGCGCTTGCGACCGTGAGAATTCTTTTAATTTTAACGCCAAATAACGCGATTCAGACCCGATAAATAAAATATTATGACATTCATCTTGTCATTCATTTTCAGCCTGCTGTTGTCTACTGCTGGTTATAGTTCGATTTATTCTTTTGTACGACAGTTACTGTAGCCCTGCTTCTTACATATTTTACTTTTAGTGTATGCAGAAGGCGAAAGAACTTGATCACGGATGGCCACGCTTTTCAAATACCTCTTGATGATTTCGACAGACAAGATTATACTATACTTACTACTTAACAAGCGGTAATTCATGTTTAATACACGCTTAAGTTTATAAACACACGGTTTATAAATATTATTGTAATCGAAAAATTTAGTTACTATCATAAATGCAGAAGTTTGTGAGGACTCTTTCACGGAAACTTTGCAGGTATATATTACTGCATAATTTCCGTAGATTTTGCGTGAAAGAGTCCTCACAAACTTTCTCATTTATAATGCGAATATATATCTATAGGCTACATATAGCCTATAGTATACATTTATCAGAATTGCATATTGGCTTCCTTTTGTCCCAATAACCGATCCTAACGAAGGTGAAGTCGCGGCTAATAATTAGTCTTTAGAATTATAATTGGTACCTAATCCTATATAATACGACTACGTTAGATCATCCCCTTACTACCGTCTTGTTATAATCACGACCATTAGCCTTATATTTCTACACGGTATAATTATGTCTGAATAGAAAGTTCATTTTCACAGATTGCACATAATACACTTTATTGCCATTGCAGTAACTCAATAATTTCGAAATAATTTATAACGTACAAAACCGTTAACCAACATAAGTCTGAATCGTTAATCAACGATATTAATAAGAATGCGATATTAACCAATAGGGAAGGTATTATGGAATAAATTGTTTCTGAATGCATGCGGGCACCCGCGCCAGTGCGTTCTACGTCATGACATGCCCATCATAAAACATCACAACACAACAACTACTCCACAACAAAAATAAACCTTATACTGGTCACCATAAAAGTCATTTTTCATCAACCACGTGTGTAGAAATTTTTAAATAATAGCGAAATGTAATAGTAGTATAATTTAATAGTTGATAGAGAAATACAGAAACGATAAGGTTTTAAGAATTGCTACGGGCCGCGTTTGTCCGGCGTGTTGCTAATTACATAGCGAATTACTCTGGACATACAAATTAATGTACTTTGATAACAGTTTAATGCGTGCATATGGTGTAGCTTATATAAGTCGATACCTAAAAGCCTCGACTCGTTTTATTTTTTATTGCAAGACTCTACATGGAACAATTGTTGCTACAACTGAAAATTACTTTTCTCTCAAGTTAGAACCAGAAGCAATCATAGGAATAGGTTTTTGCTTGAAAAGCGGCGGACATTTTCATTACATTTTGAACCATGGAGAATAAACGTTTAGATATTATCGTGTATGTTATCAATTACCATTTATCCCTTATTTGCGCCCCTTGGAAGTAAAACGTTTAAACGACTTCAATAGTCAATGCTTACAAGAAAAGACACCAACTGCCATGATTTCAAGTTGCCAGCACCAGTGGTCAGGCTCTACATTGATAGATCAGATAATCAGGTCAAGCAGGTAATTGTCTATGTATAAACAGTATTTTGGACTATGGCAGCCTGATGATGATGATAATAATGATGAAATAGTATTTTAACTTGAAATAAACACTCTCAAAACCAGTTATTTTTTGCAAAAGTACATTACCATGACCATAGAGTCAATACTGTTTCCCATAATAAAGTTGAGAGTGCGGATTTCGAGTTAGGGTTATAATGATTTTTTAAAATCATGAGATATGAATCAACTGGTGACAGTGTAGATAATTCAATAGTACATGGACGTCGCCAAGGGGGAGCAGAGGGAGGCAACTGCCCCTCCCCCCTAGAGATTAAACAAAACTTTACAATGTATTATTTTCTCAATACTTTTCTCATTTTCGTAGGCGTTCTTGCCCCCTCCCTCCCCTCTAGGCAACCGGCTGGCGACGCCCTTGCAATAGTAATATGAAGAATATGTAGATACCTACTTCATGCCAGTGCAAATTGTTTACCCAAATGTACACGTTTCCCATAATCTCATATTCATAAACAACAATATCAATCATCCTATTAACTCTTATACCCCTTTAATTCCATATAGCTCATCCATCATGTGCAAATCCAAGTTCAGTCTAATTTAGTAATATCGGTGAAAACACCAACTGTGGCAAATATTTGGCAAATAGGATAAATGACTACAAATATAAGCTTCATTTTCAAACTATGTAAAAACCAAACAATTTAGTTACAATCATCAATTAAATTTTAATAAAAAAAAGAAGTGAATAGGGTCAAAAGATAAGTAGGTACGAAGGAATTCTGAGATAACAAACATAAAAAAGCAACCTAATTGAAAACCTCAAACCTTTTTTAACTCGGTTGATAACCAAAAGTTACTCTACGACCTGTTATGTTTACCAAAAGCATCGCTATTTGGCACATCTAATACGTCACAACACACAATATGCTTCTTCAGCAAAGGCCTAGAAACGGTTTTTGTATTCGTAACACTTTTAGATAGAGATTACCAGCAGTCAACGGGACCATGTTTAAACTGGAAAAGCGAGTAGTAGCGACATTACATCCTGTGGTAAATAGGTTGTAATTTATAGAACTGGTATTCAATCTTTGCTGGATAAAGTACCACGATATGAAGAAGATGCATTCTGCCCGTATAAAGAAAGATTAACGTGGGATAATGTCGCCTCATTGGAACGATTTCCCAAAAAAAATGCTGAAACATCAATAAAACTGTATATTCAAAAAGTTATGGGGATCACGTCACCACATCATACTGATTAAGCCAAAAATTTTAATGCATCAAACGTTCGTTCATGTGCATGTATGTTCGTGATATATGAAAGATCACATATTCCTCCGTACTTATAGGTATCAAAGGAAACAGACGACGCTACTACTACCAAGGTAAATGCAGTCCACAAACTGTCATAACATTGCAGTAAAATACCCTTTTTCATGCCTTCTTGGGTCAGGAGAGACTAGCCCTACTGGTATTTGTAGTATATCTACTAAAATCACTACGGTGTCCTGAATGTCCCGTAGCGGCGGGCTGACCAAATCGCCGTTGGCATACTTTGCCTCGTTGCAGTAATATCCTCTATTGCCACGACACCAAGCGATGTCACCTATAAATAAATGACTCAATAATAAATGTCAAAATCAATTTTATTCATGACGCCATTATACAGACAAGATAACCTCAAACATTAAAAGGTTAGATACAAGATGTAAACACGAAAACGAAACGCGAATACGCCACGATCAGATAACAGTCGGATACAAGCTTATTATTAGTATAATGCACCTCTATTGTCGATGATTGTGACTACTTACATTAAGGTGATGACCTGTGACTATGTTGCGTATGCATCATGTGAAAAGTCGGTTCTCTTTCACTGTGATCACGATATTGACGCCGAAGAGTGTCGTCGCGTCGTATTGAATATTAACCTCTTTAGTAATAACCGCTTTATAATAGCGGATAAGTGTTATTTGCGATGATACTTTCTCTCTTTTCTTTACTAGCAATTTTCGATGAAAGTAATAGACAATATACGTGTCCGTTCAAGCTGCCCAGCTGGTATAAAACAATTGCAATTAATAAGATATATCAGACGTTGTTAGAGTTTTGCAGTAGATACGATACAAATAAACTAGTACGTAATCAACATCTTGGGAGCAGGAGCAATAAAATAAAGTGGCTTAGTGATATTCGCATTTATCTAGCGAGGTGAAAATACAGTCATAATATCGAACTAAATCCATCTAAGATGGTAGATAAATGTAATTGAACAGTGCAAGCGTCACGCGCCGCGCTGCTGGTGTGACGCGATGTCGCGATCCCACGCAACCTTTCCTTTATAAATATTGAATGTCAATACTATTATTTACAACAGATATATTGAATATAAATGAGAGATAAAGGATCAACTTCGATTTCTGTGTAAAGAACTGTGACAATGGTTCTTTTGTCGAGTCAGCCATTTTATTTGTATGCAAATTAAAATCTCCAACAAAAGATCGTTCGTGTCGAATAATCAAAATATCTGAATATAAGAAAAGTGATTTGATATGCAGGTTCGCATAAAAAATATACAAAGGGATAGCAATCGTAGAATCACATGTAGTAGGTAAATGTCTATAATATTAACAGTGAAGTGAAAAGCGCTGGCAATCAAAATGGAGACAATAACATGAATAAAGATAGTGCGAATAACAATAATAGCTACTCGTAAATAAATATGCGTGCTTCTGTTTTATTATTAACTACCTTATGTCTTAGGAATACGGGCTATGAGATTTATATCGTTAGAAATATGTTAACAATAACCTCAGTCATTTTATTCAATAATACGTGATGTGCGAACAAGATATGTTCAAATCCACACTTTTGTAATTTTACTAGAGATAATCTAAGATAAACAGTCAACTTTCCGACTACTGCTGAGTCGAGTGTCGAGCGCTGTGGTTTTATCTATGCACGGAGCTAAGATTTGTGTGATCCACGAATACGTTGTGACATTGTTGCTAGTCTGATCTTTGAATATGTAGATGCAATTCTATATATTACGTGGATTACTTACAGAAAGGAAGAAGGAAGTTTTATGTGGCATGGGAAGCCGGCTATACCGATAGCGCGGTGGTTTAAGCAGTCGCTTGGCCGGTAAGCACTTCATCGAGCGCTGGGGATCGATATCCAATCGAGACAAAGTTCAGTAGGTAGATAAGTAGGTATGATCACAAATTGTTGTTTTTAGATTCAGGGTGTTCTTTGCATCTGTTGATTGCATGTTTGTAAAATCATCAGCGACACTGAATTCATTCCTAACAAAGATTGATTTTTTTTTTAAATATTGCAAATGCGGACATTGGAAAAGGAGAAAGATTGTACTCTAATATTTCATATTCACAACTCATCATCCTCATAAAGTATAATCAAATAAACGTAAACGCTCTCAAATCACCGTAGAATCAAACGTAGAAAAAACGTGTTGTGTGTCCTCGCACTAGGTGAGATAGGGTGGTTGTCCACGGCCCACCATCGTCTATTGTGGCGGCACGCGACCAGGTAGCTGCACCTGCCAGTGCTACACACCTCATTGTGCCACAAGTGAGTTACGTCAGCAAAAAACTACACGTCAAAATAATGAAGATAAGCTATACGGTTATGGTGGAATAGTCCATTTTAAAGTCACTTTGGTTTTCCGTTCTGATTTGATTATAATGGACAAATTGGTGCGGATAAAAGGTTTGATAGAGTCTTGTTTTTTTTTTTTTTTAACTTCATATTTAATTATTAGTCACCTGAACTTTAGAGTCTATCTTCATTCTATATTTGGACCACAAGTGATATGCAAAATATAATGTTTTTACAAACTCTTACTTATAATAAACAAAAGCGCAAAAGCACACTGATGCTAACCACAGCCCAAGCAGACTTTACCGTGCACAAAATGAATGAAAAAGTTGTCATAAAAATATTACTAAACAGGGTAATAGATAACAAAAATGGCGAAGACCTTTCCGTAAAATACCACGCGCTGTGCTGTGTTCAATCTTATTTACCACATTGCTTTCTGAGTGAACGTAGAATAGAGCTTAATGCATAATTTGAAATGAAGCCAAATAAACACAACTCGAACATTATGTAATAATATGATTCACCATTTAAAACTGTGATGATTGCTTTTTTATACAAAATATTTAATAAGACATAATATAAACATTTTGTAGTAGGTACCTACCTACATTAAAAGACGCTCATTTTTAATGTTTGACTAAAAAGTAAAGTCAAATTAGTCCCGCACAAATAACTTTCATGAAACTGAACACTCAAATTCCAATACCAAGAAATCTCCGGAATAAAATATCAACGGGCATAGATAATTAAAATTAATGCATAACCGCCAAGTGATGTTGTCAACGCGAAAAAATAAAATGGTAGAGCCCGCCAATTATTTCAATTAATGGTACGTCTCGGTGTCGACAGGAAAAGGAAGCGTGCGTTCGGGATTTGAAATTTTGAACTAAGTATAGATCGCGATTGTGCCCTGACTGACAGCTAGGCTTGATTAATTAATTCGTGGCCCTCTATTCGCCGAGTGGGGATAATAAATCGTGCATGCTGGCCTCCCGGGAGTTGTCGCCAAAGCCCGACACACCGCTGAATAAATGATTGAGTCAAACGCAAACATTATATGTGTCGGGACAGAAATAACTGGCTAATGATGTGTTATACAGGTAAGCGATAATAAAGTCTTCAGATCTCGTTACTTTAGATCGTTAGAATACCCGGATTGTTCATTAATCCTGAGATACATTTGGTGAATGTATTAGATGATGTTGCTTTGAATTTATATATATCTACTTAGATGATATAATGTTTTATTATAGTGCTTCCTTTTCAAATATAAGTTATAATTCTACATTGTAACTACAACCAGAATGTTAATTATTAATACTGTTTGGCATTATAATTAAGTATCAATATACTTACGCATGTAATTCGGACTTAATGGATGTTGTTTGTGAAGACTGACAAAATTATTTGTCACAAATAAGAATTCTAAAGTAAGTCAAGACAATAATTTCATAACGAATCGTTGCGTGTAGCACTACCAGGTAGTCACAAAAATAATAAAATATCATATCAATTTGAACTAAACCTAAAATCTTATCAATTACAGACATCATTATTAGTATAGAAACCCTAAACCGGTACAAGCAACACAAAAAGCTGCCCGCCAAAATATCAATGTCGTTCCTTTACAAATGACGAATTATGAACATCAACAAAAACAGTTCCGCTAAATAAACAATATGCAGTCAAATTTCGTAGAGCTGCCGCAGATGGGTCCTTCGTCCTGTAATAAAACAAGCTTGAAACCGAATCGCAGCCGAATTCGTTATTAATAATCATAACGGCGCCATTTTGTAAAAGCCGCCGCACACGTGTTAGTTGAATGTCGCCAAACGTGCATCTTGTCTATGCTGTGCGGCGGTTAATGCAATTTTTGATTTTGGAATACAAAGCTGATGAGATATCTAATTGACAAATATTTGTTTAAAATCGTAGAAGACTTTACTTTTAAGTGTCGTTTAACAGTTATTTTAAATATGTGAATGAAGTTCAAGAGTTAAAATGCTTCATGTAAGGACGTGTAATTAGAGATGAGACCTATGAATTAATTAGAACTTAAAATAAGTTGCGTCTGGTATAATTAATATAACTAAGTACGTGGAATTAAAACTGCCGTTACTGAGTGCACGCACAGACGAAACTGAAAGGCAATTTTCAAGAAGGATTTTTGGAAATCCCCTGAGGGGGTAAAAACTCTTACGTGGGTGGCGCCCCCGGCGAAGCGTAGCTATGTAGGTAAAATAATATATTCAATAGGTATATATCTGACATCTTACGCATAACGTAGATAATCATTGCTATCACTGAGAATTTGTAGAAAGTTAATACTTAACCCCAATCAACTTTCAATCATCAATTTACCTGCAATATATTTCTAGAAACCAAATCACAATCACTTCATCATCCTTTAATAATGTGCGATTTAGCACTTGGGGATCGCTAATAGGTCACGTGAAGTTTATGACTTAGGTATAAATCTATTATCCTCCGTCTACAGATGTGAACAAATATCGCAATAACATGACATGTCATATTAATTATATTACTACATAATAAGTATTCTTCGTATTGCGCATCAACCAGAGAAATCTTGTAAAACTTGAGACATCAAATAATATAAAACATTAGAAAGGTAAATATGAAATCTTAACACGCGTAAAATATGTATTAAGACCCGATCACCAACTGTGATAAGCAAATAATTTTATTTCGATAATGTTTGAGGAAGTTGTTAAAGTCCATAAAATGGTTAATTTGGATAATATCGACAACGAGATTTAAAACAAAAAAATATCTTCTAAGGAAGTAAGTGAAGAAGACAGAGAAGAATATAATTACAGACCAGCTAGAAAAACAGATCAGTGTACATATCTAAAAGGAACTAAAGGAAATGAAACTTGATAGAGAGAAGTCGAAGAAGAGAAAGGAAATCGCTACAACGACAAGTGGCTAGCATTTAAATTAGACAGTAACGGCGATAAACGACATTGACAAGTACATTTAATGTATAAATGGGCAACCATTTAAAATTGGTACAAGTACCTAAGTGTCATCGCAAAAACGTATAATTATCAAACAAATGGCAAAGATGATGCAGATGATTTTACTGAAAATAGACTTAAGTTTACAAATTTTTTGCAGGACTGCTAGTACTGCTACTGATGCAGATACCTGATGATCGAAGGTATTCTCAGCCTACAATAAATTTAACTTTTTTACAAAAATAGCATTAAGTGGTTTTATGCCTACCTACTCTAATAGAGTTTGTTTTATTACAACCAACCTAGATATGACGAGTAATGAATGATTTTCTAAATTCATATGCAAATTAAGCTCTTCTATAGCCACTATAATCGACTGACTAATGATTCATCACGTACTTCTGAATGACTGGGTACCGTATACAATTATTTTCACTAGGTACCTATGATGATATTGCGTACAAGTTTTAATAAAGGATTCTGTAGAATTGCGATTATTTAAGAAATTTTACACAAATCTGCGAGTGTTCTGCTTTCTTTCTTATTTTTATAATTATCCAAAGTTCAACGATTACCAAAAACTTTTTTCTCTAAGCGTTTTCTTTCTTTACATTCAAACACTAGAAGGACTTCAACATCTCAGTTGTTTGCGTCTATAATTTTAATTTCTATACCTCTGTATTCTTATTTAGACATATTAGGTACTTTTTTATTACTGTTATTAATGATTAATACTAGGTAATAAATAGAGCGTCAAAAATAAAAATAATATAGTCATCTTCAGAAATTAATTTCTTAAAGATAATGCGTTGTTTATCTACAGCATGTTCACAAATCTTAGAACATATTTTGTTTCAGATTTTAAACAACTAATTTTAATACATCATTGTATTTCCGAAGAAGAAGCGTTGTATAAATAAACAGAAAACAGTCATTGTGAAACTTTGTATGTGTCATATGAAAAATATCAATATGTTTAGAAAACTATTTAGACAACTATTCTGACACATTGCTTCATACAGATGTGATACCTGCCTGCGCTCATGCGTTGCGTTGATGAGAGGTCAATCTTTTTCTGCTCTGAATATTTAAATTATATTGAAATGAAAAATCCAAAATCATCGCTAGAATGTTATTAAAATGATGACACATCTAAATGAGCCTATTATTTTTAGGTTAGGTTGGTAAGTACATTTTAAATTCTGCTATGAAACCAACTGTCATCACATTAAATATACTTTTTTATAATTAATTAGGTACTATTCATGACACCAAGAAAGTATTTTAATTTTTATCTAACATCGACAAATAGGTACATATTTTTTTACAAATACATAATATTTCAATTATAAATATCTACTGTAACACAAAGTACACAAAGTATTAAAATAGTTAAAGCGTACAAAATTACTTATCTAAGTATAGCTTACAAATAATCAAGTTTGTTGTGTACAAACATTTTTATGCCTAGCCTCGGCCGCATTGCAACAACAAAGGCAATCATCATCAAACAATAAAATAATTACAAGTTAAAGTATAAAATACAGGTACATAATTCATATTTATTTATAATTCTTTTTATGTCTATCGGTTACTATATTAATAATTAATTGGAACAGACAAAACTTTTATTTTGATAATGGCTGAATCGTTGCAATCGGTTATATCTGCAGTTAAGTTTATTTTCATAAACACGTACACCTACCCGCAATTTCAATTTTTATTTATGCAAAAGCAATTTATATTAAAAGACGATTATATTTACTGCTATGTTTATATAAATATAAAAGGTGCATGGTTGTCATAACAACAGGCTGCAGTCAGTAACATAACAACACATTAAGTGACGTCACTTGACTCACAACCTAACAACTAACTTACTAACAACATCCCTACATAACAGTCAAACATATGCATCAACTAAAATACTTAAGAAGCGCATCAACCTGTAGCTGAAGAAATTCTAACTGGAGAGAAGCATCTACCAGACACGTCTTACTTTACGTGGCGTTACACATGCAGTTAAAGTTATCGATGTTGTGTATATCGAACTGTCGGATACGTAAGATTGAGGTGTTGCATCCCAGGGGTTTTGTTATAGTGTAAGTAAGAGACAAGCGGAATAAATACTCACCACAGGACTGTCGTCGCCAAGGTCCGAATCACGGTCGGCGTCGGCCATGGCGTACGCCGGCACCGGCTCACGGTTCTTCACCCGAATCTTGGCGGCTTCACAGGTGCACGGTGCAAGGAATAGGCCACAGGGGCACGTGGTAGGACACACACGTCTCACATACAACGGTACGGCAGGGTCGCGCGCGGGCCGGCGGCGGCGGACGATTCGAGCGGACGAGCGACGCGTGAGC
This sequence comes from Euclidia mi, assembly GCA_944739405.2. NCBI lineage: Eukaryota > Metazoa > Arthropoda > Insecta > Lepidoptera > Erebidae > Euclidia > Euclidia mi. Next base: position 27,513,332 of record OX123197.2, read on the forward strand.
TCGCACGGAATGGTATGCCGGAGTACTCAACCGGTCGCCCCTCTTTCCGAGGCCCCGCCTTAAGGCGTCCGCGTCACGGCGAATCAAACCTCGCGATATCAAACTGATATTTGTGGCCGCACGCTCCGCCCGCTTATATCTCCACTTATATTGTTTTTATTCAAGCTATAAAATAATCGCCTGGCATTGATCGCTCATTGTGATTAATAGCGATAGTGAAACGCGATATTAATGCGCATTAATCGCAGTTTCGTTTGCGCACTTTAATGAGCCTGTTAGTGTTAGTTTTGTAGATATATGCCCGCTGTGATTGATGGATCAAATGAATGGGGTCGAATGTTTAATGAACAATTCATTCGTCCACTGATCGTTTTTATTTAATTGGTTCGTAGATTAATGTTTAATAGGCTGTATTTAAATAATAGTTGTTATTAATACGGAAAGGGTATCATCGACACAATCTAACCTAATAGGTATATTAATGCTCTATCGCGTTGATGTCTTTATTTAGATAAATATGAATTAGGTACGCCGCGACCCATACGAATCATGCGATGTAGGTATATTTTAACATTTTCATAATTATGTTTTATTTATTAATAAATTAATGATATCGTTTACATTTTGATGTACTATACCTATTTCAATACAAAAATATTATAATATACCTAAATCATAATTGGATGAAATCAAAATGAATTAATATTAGCAGAGCAAAATAATGTGTAATTTCTGAACATTGATAGTGACAAGATGATTATCCTTGTGAAAATATAGTAATAATGTAAGTGTAATATACTACAGCTTAGATTTATATTTAATAGTAGGTACTTACCTGAACGTAGGTTACGTATGCTGGAGTAATCGGATTTAATGTTTATGTAGTAACTTTCCATCAATAGATGCAATAATAATTAATAGGTGTAGGCATGTCTCATAATTTATAACTGTAGTATATAATGTAGGTATATATTACTAGCTCTTGCCCTCATTTTCATAATGCTAGATTTCAACCAACCTAACTTTCAGCTCCTATTTTGCTCTCTTGCTGCAGGAGAACAATATCAAAATCCACTGTTAAAATTACATGTTACCAGCTTCAGTAGTTAAGCCTCTGAGATCTTTGATGAATTTATCAGTGAGGACAGGTCATTTTATATAGATATCTACTAGAGAATACCTACTCGCAGCCACTCACGCACATTTTATTTTAATTTAACCGTTTTTGCCTGATCCCGAGGGAATTTTGGGAAATCCCTTCTCAAGTCCCAAAAACATAGATACATGCAAAATTTCAGCTTCATGCACTTATTAGTTTTGGCTCTGCGTTATCTGTTAGTCAATAACGCAAGATTTTTACACCTACAGATGAAATATAGATATCTTAGATATACCTACCCCACTACTTATCCTTAGCAACACATTTACTTACTAAATATGCATCTCAGTACCATTTAGTAGAGCTTCTAACTGACGTCATCGGCCAACGTGGTAATTATAAAAAAACAGGTACCCTTATAGTCTTTCATTATTGTCCTTGTTATCTCCGACCCTTTCTTCAATGACGCTAGAAGACCCGCACAAGCCACATGTTTCGACTTGTCGCCTATTTCTACACAAATGTACCTATTCCATGTTTTATGGAATTCAAATATTCGATTGCATCCAGGTACTTTTTAGTTTGGCTTGTACCTATGGACCGAGAGCTTGCATCGTCTTGTAATTAAACGTTGATGAATACTTTCATCAGTCCCAAAAAAAAAATAAGGGTGTAGTACTCTACACCCTTATTTTTTTTTTGGGACTGTCTGACTCTTACTGACTAAAAACCAACCCGTGTTCCTCATGTACCCGTGTGTCGGAGGGTCGAGTATTACCGAAGCATTCCTCGCTACCCCCCGACGACGGGAAAAGTACTACACCCTAGAACAATGCACACACCAAACTAAGCAGAGCTTGTATTATGGAAACTAGACAACCAATAGGCATAGGTACTTAAGCATACTTTTTAAATACATACTTGACCTACATGTCTGATCATCATCATCATCATCCACAGCCTGACTTTGTCCACTGCTGATCAAAGGCCTCTCTTTGTTGATGCCATGTCCCTCTATCTTGTGCTAATCTAGCCCAGGCTCGGCCCGCGATCGCAACAATATCGTCAGCCCATCTTGCCAAGGGCCGGCCGACACTTCTTTTCCCTATCCGTGGCCACCATTCCGTTACCTACATGTCTAATCTTATACAAATAGAAAAAGCTGAAGAGTTTATTTGTTTATTTGGTTGAACGCGCTAATCTCAGGAACTACTGGTCCGAATTGAAAAATTCTTTCAGTGTTAGATAGTCTATTTATCGAGAAAGGCTATAGACTATATAACATAACGCTATGATCCACGGGAGCGGAGCAGTAGCCTTAAATAACGCGGGTGTAACCGCGGGCTTATCTAGTTTTAGATAAAATACATCCAGGCACAGAACAAATCATTATACTCATCACACAAAAATCTGCACTTAGAGGGAACCAAACCCACGATCTGTTAAGCCGTTTAACAGTTATTACCAGTGGTTAGGGCACTAGACTAACAGGCTAGCCTTGTGATGTATCTAATTCCCTGTTTATTCTGCTTTATAAAAGTAAATTAATAGTTTAAAAACACTAGAAAAACACACTTTTATAAATGCACGTAAAAACAAAAAATAAATCATGGATTCAAGTTGTCTCTATTTCTGGGCTGAAGTGTAAACTATGTGCTTTTAATTATATTTGATTGTAAAAGCGTAGAGCGCTGGAACAGGAAGGCGTTCTTGTTTAACTTATTCAAAAATCAAGTGAACAGATGTTAAGGGAAGCAGGTTACACAGATTGGCGCTCTTACTGGAGTTGCAGCACGCTGCACGAGTAGTAAGTGGCTCTACATTAAACAGTCTATTCAAAGTACCAGTTTGTCGAACTCAGACAAAACATGCGCCATCAGCGAGGAAGACGACATTCACCGACTTTTTTAACCTCTTCTTTCAGGAAATTAAGTACATAAGGGTAAAGCGTCAACAGTGGCAAAATGTAGAGTTTTTGTTCGTGGACGAGATATCTTTGGTACCCTTTGGTAACCCTTTGGCGGCATAAATGCTGTGCTCTTGTGCGACCTCATGCAGCTTCCGCCAGGACGGTAGTATTAGTATTTGTTAACAATATAATATATAATATTCTAACACATACAATAAAGTCTTTCCTGTTCCAGCGCTCCACGCTTTTACAATCAAATATTATAATTAAAAGCACATATTTTACACTTCAGTCCAGAAATAGAGACAACTTGAACGATCCATAACATATTTTTTGTTTTTATGTGCATATAAAAACGTGTTGTTCTAGTGTTTTTATACTATTATTTTTTTATTTTATACATTTTGGTCTTTGATAGCGAAATATTTTTAACATTAGTACATTTATCTTAAGTAAGCGAATGAGCCCGTATCCTCTCCATCCCCGCTAGTGCGTCTGTATTGCATGGTGTTTTATCTGTCAGTTTAGAATAATATAGCTATTCAATCTGGAGACCATTAAGTGATTTTACTCTACTTAGGACCACATACGCCTGTCAAGCCGCAAAAGTATGGGACCCTAAGTACACCACTGCGTGGTCTACAATATATTGTTTGTTATAACCTTGAAACCTGATCGTGTTCAAAGTCCATTACGTGGCCTTTCTCACAAGTCCAAACACGACTATGATACGATATTCCATCATATAATGCCAGGGCTTATCTTCCGGCTTCATCATCAGACCTTGAAGTCTGTAATGAACTTTGACCTGATCGTGGTCAAAGTTCATTACAGACTTTTCTAAGAAATCCAAAACAGCTATGATACGATTTTCCATCATGAAGTTCCAGTTCATATCATCCGGCTCCATCATCAGATCAGTTCGACAGTACCATATTATTGTATTGTCATCAGAACTACATACAGCTGCCAATTTTCATTACGCTACGACCCTTGGAAGATGGTTAAATTAGTTACCTTAGATTCCATTACATGTAACTACATACACGACGACCTAATAAAAGCGTGTTAATACAATAAGAAATCATGCTTTCATAATTAATAACAAGAAATCGTATGTCTATAAGGGAAAACATTTTTATTAGGTACATTATACAACTTACATGTATATGGAATAAACAATATGTGTACATAATAATACGGTATACAGAATAACACAAGTGCAATACCCAATATCATTTCGTAACATACTTTTAAGACTAGTAGAGTTAGGTGAATAAATTCTCCAAGTGTAAATTCATGAAGTAATGTCTAAATGTTTGACCGCAAAGTTATCAAATGCTTATTAACAGGTAAACACAACTCATGCAGATTCTTAAGCTCTATACCTTTTTAGCAACTGTTTAGGACAATAGAGTTAGTGGATAGAGCCGTTATAATACTGTGGAGCAGGTAAGCAAAATTTTGAGTGTACTACTGGCTATTTATGTTGTCATGAAAAATACTTCAAATTGCTTCTAGAAACTTTGATTGTTATTTTTTTTTATAGACTCACGCCTGTATCCCCGATGGGGTAGGCAGAGGTGTAATATTACACCCACATTTCACCATGAATTTTTAGGTTCCACGTAATAGGGGGCGAGCCTATTGCCGCACCGGGCACATTACCAGACTCCGTGCTGCTACTGAGAATTTCCTTACGAAAAAACCCAATAACACTTTGCCCGACCCGAGAATCGAACCCGAGACCTCCCAATCCCACGCGCACATTTATGCCGCGAGACCAACGTGGCAGTCTTGATTGTTAATATTGTCTAGATAGCGTAGCCAGCGTTTTCTATTGTCCAAACTCTAGGCTAGAGCTAGGTAGTGTCACTCTCTCCGAAAACCGACGTACCTACTTTAAAGGCTTTGTCAAACAGAACGCGCAATTGTAAATGTACTATGTGGGTATTACGCTGTCAAACAGAGCGCCGGCGCAACGCTCTGTCGCCGCGCTAGGACGTTCTGACGCTGGGCGTTGTATTTTTTTACAGATTTTGTTTTAGCGTCGGCCTGAAATGTTGAATAATGGCTGAAAATACGACTGAAAATTGTAATAAAGTAAGTAATAAAGGCAAAACTGTGGGAACAAATCGGGAATACTCTTTGGGTGAACGGTTGGTACGTCGCGCTAAGGAGCGTGTGTGACATCAAAGAGCGTGACGCTAAAACGCGACGCTATTGACGCTTAAACGCGGCGCTACTTAGCGCGTTCTGTTTGGCAAAGCCTTTAGTAGCAGAATGCTCACTTTTGCCTTTCAATCAGTTAGTGACAGTTTTAGAGAACCTAGCTGACTCTTTTCTTTTCTGTACAGAAAAGTATAAAAGAATAACAGGGGAAGGGAGAGTTCTAGTATTCTCTCTTCGAGAAGACGATGAAAGCTTCGTCCTCTCCTTACTTAGGATTAGCAACGCGCGAGTGTTATGTCGTTCGCTCTAAATGCTCCGGTTAGCCGCTTACCGTCATGTGAGATGCAGTTTGTTAGCCGCACTAATTTTATACATCATCGTTGGTATTGTACATAAACCGTTCTTCCGTATCGAACCTATAGATAACTATGATAAGAGTGAGTACTGCGAATTGGCAGACTCCCTATGTCTTTCGAGAACACTATGGAGAACGTTGCAAAGATATATGTTATTTTCATTCAATTTGAATATCGCTCCTGTTACTTAAAAAAAAGTGCTTGTTCCAAAGTGTTCGCAATAGAGTCCACTTACCTTGCTGTTATAGGTACTTATTACTAAATTTCGCTTAAGTCTGTAGATTCATTACTAGAATGGGGAACTACAAAAAAATAATGGAACGCCATCCGGAATAAAGGCTTTTATTAAACTCTATGTTTAATTCCTTCCCCCATTCCCATTAATCGGTTAACGTCACCCATGGAGCGCACCATAGCAATGGGAAAAGAAATAGGGGAGAAGCGGAAAGAGAAATGAGGAAAACGGGATAGGGACTCCAAGACTTTCACTCACCGAACGAAACGCAAGAGTATAAATACCGATACTGTACGTCGATATACTGTGAGAGGGTAGTACTACGTTAGTACTATCTATTCTGTGGTAGTACTTCCCCGGTTGAGTCATGCTTAAAGCAACAAGGCTCTAGGTATACGACCTTATTATAATGTTACTTTTACAGAATAACATTTTTGGAAATAAACGATATGATCCAAGTTTCATGAAATTTCTGTTTATTAACACATTATACTGCCTTACCCTTCTCATGGTGAGAAGAGGCCCGTGCCCAGTAGTGGGACAGTATAAAGAGCTGATGATGACTGGTACTGTATATCCATATTCTGTAAGAGGGTAGTACTTCCCCGGTTGAGTCATGCTTAAAGTAGCAAGGCTCTATACTACCTTATAATGTTACTTTTACAGACACATTTTTGGAAATAAACGATACAATTTTTCTAAATTTTTGTTTATTAACAAACTATAACATAGATTAACTGTAGGGTAAGTATTTAGCGCAGTGTTACTCCCCTTGAAGGTTTACAAAAATTATAGAGCAGTTATAGAGTTTTCCTATACCAAGGCACGTCTAATGAAGAAGAATTTTTAATTGTAGATACTTTTTTTTAATGCGTCTCTACTCTATGTATCAATTTCAACACAACTATCTGAAGATCACCCAAAGTGTTTTTCCGTGTCGGGATCGAACCCACAACCGTTTAAACCACTACGCTATCCGTGTAGCCAAGAATATTAGTGTCAAGCATTTAAAATGTTACTTTCGTCTTGAGATGCACTCGGGTAAATAAATAGGTGTTATGATATTAGCTGATGTTTGCACCTCGCACTGACAGCGTAGTGGTTCTCAACAACAATTCATTATTTTACTCAACCATCCGTACCATTAGACACCGGTAGGGTAAAAAGCCAGCAGAAAAAAGACTGTTTTATTTAAAAAAATGCTACCTGTATAGCAAATTACTCAGAAATATTATAGGTACTTTATGCAACAGTAATTAACAATGTTCTTTTTATGTGGATATACTATCCACATAAAAAGAACATTGTTAATTACTGTTCGCAAAGTACTCTATAAATGTCTATGTATAGAGTACCTACTTCGCGAGCACCAGGCCCGTATGTTACTCGATGCTATGATTGGGATTAAACCGGATATCGAATCTAAAATGAAATTCGTTCGAAAAATGACTTTAGATCATACAAAGTATAAAGTAGTCCTAAAATAAAAGTGTATTAATTGTAAAATCGTTCAGTAAATCAGCCACCTAGTATAAAGGTGATCATTGTGACCATGCATCATCATACGTCCTTTCGCAGTGCAGAATGATATGGTGTGATGTATTCTCTTTTTCAAAGATGAAAAACTAAAATTGTCCCAGTAAAATTTCATTTTCTAAGACCAAGGTAAAACCGAGGATTATAATGCAGCTCAATTTCAGTGGAATGGATCGATCGCAGCTCTGTGAAGATGCTCGTAACATTGATTGGTCATCCTTGTTTTCATCAGATGATGTAGACACTAAAGTCCAAATTTTTACGACTAAAATAATTCAGCTTTATGACAAACACGCACCAATCCGTGCCATACGGCTGAAACACCTACCGGCACCTTGGCTTACTGATGAAATAAAAAAAATAATGTCCAAAAGGGCTGCAGCCTAGACAAGGTATAAGCTACAACCAACTGCGTTTAATTTGGATAAATATGTTAGTGTAAGAAATCTCTGCAATAAGGTGTGTAGGAAAGCACAACGCCAACATATCCATAATTCTGTCCAAAACGAAGACCCAGCTAAAGTCTGGAAATTTCTTAAAAGTCTGGGAGTGGGAAAGTCACGAATTGACGTGACATCCAAAGACATCAATATTAATTCACTCAATGTTCATTTCACTACTTCGTCCAATTTTGATGGGACTACTAAAACTAATACTTTACTAGATCTTTCAAGTATTCCAACTCCCAAATATTCATCTTTTGTTTTCGAGCAATTTACCGGTTGTAATGTTAAAAAGAGCATAATCTCAATCTCGTCCAATGCTGTTGGTAGTGATTGTATCAGTCGAAACATGATCCTTCCTATCCTCGATGAAATCCTTTCTGTCCTCTGTCATATATTAAATTACTCAATTACAAGCGGAATCTTTCCTTCAGCATGGAAGGATGCGCAAATAATTCCTCACCCTAAAAAGCCAAAACCCTGTTCCTTCTCTGATTACCGTCCTATATCCATACTACCCTTCCTTTCCAAAGTCCTAGAGCGTCTTATTCATAAACAACTATGCACATTCCTTTCTAAAAATGCTCTTCTAAATCCCTACCAATCCGGCTTTCGTCCTGGACATAGTACTACCACGGCATTGGTACATATCACTGATGAGATACGACTGGGTATGGATAGTGGAAAGCTCACGCTACTTTCCTTACTCGACTTTAGCAACGCTTTCAATACCGTGGATTTCCACATCCTACTTGGCATAGGTACTTCGCTCTATTAACATATTTCCAACGGTGATTGACTGGTTTCATAGTTATCTGTTCGGTCGCCGACAACGTATACGCGTTGAGGAAACGTACTCTTCATGGTGTAATACAACTGCCGGCGTACCACAGGGTGGCGTTCTATCTCCGTTACTTTTCGCAATTTTTATAAATTCAATATCCCATAAGTTAATTTCGTCCTACCACCTTTACGCAGATGATTTACAAATTTACGCCCAGGCACCTCTAGAATCAGTAGCAGATGCGTTTGCTTCTATAAATACTGACTTAAAGCAAATTTGTGATTGGAGCAAAAAGTATGGCCTCAAGGTTAATCCTTTAAAAACGCAGATTGTTCTCATTGGCAGTCCCAGGATGATCTCGAAGGCCAATTGGTTAATGTTGCCTGAGATTAAATTCGACGGCAATACTCTAAAATGTACCGACCATGTAAAGAATCTGGGCATTTATCTGGATAGCACTTTAACTTGGGGACATCAAATTCAGGAGACCAGTCGTAAGTTGTTTGCGTCAGCGGGGTCGTTACGTAGGCTTCGGAATTTTCTTCCAACAGCCACTAAAATTGCGCTTGCTCAATCTTTACTCCTCCCAGTACTCGATTATGCCGATGTCAGCTATCTTGATCTCACTGAACAGCAACTTGACAAACTTGAGCGTCTCCAAAACTTTTGTATCAGATTCATATTTGGTCTTCGCAAATATGATCATGTATCAGAATTTCGTAACAAACTCAAGTGGCTCCCTATTCGTTTTCGCAGGAATACTCATATTCTTACATTGTATAATGTTTTATTCGATCCTAACACTCCCTTGTATCTCAAAGAACGTTTTAAGTTCCTCCATGACACACATGCAAGGTTTCTAAGGTCGTCAGAGAATCTGAGGCTGCAAATGCCAACGCATGCAACAAATTATTATAGTAAATCCTTTGCTGTCCAGGCAGTGCGCTTGAGGAATGCGTTGCCTCTTGAAATTAGGCAAGCAAAGCCAATAGGCATATTTAAAAAGGCATTAAAACAGCATTTCCTATCTAGTAGCTAGTCAGTGTCAATAGCGTATTGTGACTATAATATCTATAATGTGTTATGTGCGTATGTATTTATGTATGTATGTTTGTATGTATGGATGTATGTATGTATATATGTATGTATGTATGTATGCATGTATGTATGTATGTACCTGTGCATGTATGTATATTATATGTTTCTGTATTTAAGTAATATATGTATGTTTACCTTTACTTAGCAAGGAACTTTATTACTACACCATTTTATAATTCTATTTCCCTTATTTATTTCTTTCCATCCAAAGGTTGCCTGGAAGAAATCGCTTTTAGCGATAAGGCCGCCCATTGTGCATTTTATTTGTAAACTTCTTCTTGTTCTCTTTTAACTCTGTAATGTGACCTGTGGTGTACAATAAAGAATTATCTATCTATCTATCTCAAAAAGCGCGCTTATAAAATACAAGATGGAAACAAACGAAAAAAATAAAGACCAAGACATAGATACAATAATTTAAACAATTTAATAAATTTTACTTCACACCAACTTGACTACATACAAGCGGAGGTGGATTCGTCCATAACTACTCTTTATATTGTGTGTTGCACATACGTTTACATGACGAGTACAACAGTAATACGTGAAAGTAGATAGTTTATACTTTCATTATTTCATTGTTTTCGTCAAACACAAAAATACCTGTTCGTTTTCCTCAATGGTATTTCCCAATTTGACTCGGTTCATTATAATACATAGAATTACGTAGGCATTCATTTATTTATTCAACAAAGGCGGATTTAATGTCTAACTAAGGTATTTTCTTTCAGTCAAACTTTGGGTGATGCAGAAATGATCATGGCAGCTTTGTTCCAAAGATATAGTGAAACAACAAAGGATATCATCATCAGCATCATCATCAGGTTGCCGTTGGTCATTACTGGATATCTACCTCTCTACGTCACTGAGCTCGCTTTTTGGCGCCCAGTGTCCAGTCGTTGCTAGCACCTTTGGGTAGGTATATGGTAGCCTCACCTTGCAGGAGAACGTTCTACGCTGCGTATGCCAATTAAAATAAATATTACAATAGAATACGCAATATAGAAGTTATTTACGAATATGATATCTAATGGCGCTGATACACTTGAGCATTCACCTGTAATGAGGGTGCTTGTACAGGGTGCATGTAGCTGGAGCAAGTAAAGGTGCGGGTTATACGCGTGAGTAATATGCGCAAGCTACTTGATCAAGTTACTCGATTGTACTTGTACGTGGTGCAAATAACTGGAGCAAGTAAAGACGCGGGCTTCTTGCGCAAGCTGTGTGTACAAGTTATTTGTTCGTGGTCAAGAGCTAGGTACCTGTGCATGCTATTCGCGCGGTAGCTTTATGACTTGAATCGCGTCAAAATATCTCGACGAACGAAAATTCTTTTATAGTCATACGTTAAAAATGTAATTTTAACAAGTAACATGCGCGAGTGACCCGCGCGCGCCGCAGAGCACGCGAATTACTTGCGCGGGTGACTCGCACTGGTACATGCTCGAGTCGCTGGACCCGCACATCTTTTTAAACGATATTTTTACGGTGCATATAACCCGCGCAAGTGCCTCAACATGCTCAAGCTACATGCGCCGTGTAGAAGCACCCTCAGCATTCGTGCGAATGTTACAAAACAGAAAAACAAACGAGTGTGTTTAAGCGAGCATTATTACGAACATTCTGGCGAGCCTTAGGCCCTTCTCTCACGAAGCTATTCAAATGCTACGGGACTGAGATGCAAACCATGATCGTCTACTGGTATGCTACCCGTTTCCGCACACGGTGCTACGCTAATGAGACTATTTTTTATCATTTGAAGAACAACATTTGTACGACGATGTCTAGTGACTCTAGCGATGAAGACAATTTTCTTTTGTATGTATATTACAATAATAAACGAAAATATAAAAGAAGATTCTGGGTGCATCCGTACATCGAAAAAAATATCAATGTAATAAATAAATATAATGTATAAAATAAATTTTCAATTAGCATTCGTCGCTACAGGAGAACTGCATAAGAATGATGACGAGTCGTCATTTTTATAGACTGTCAATAGAATCATATTATTATTTGAATCTAAATCTGAGAAATTATCTTGCCAACTATCTAATAACCCACATGCTTCGCTTCCTTGGCAATATAATTATTGTGTATAACATAACTTCACGCCTTTATTCCCGAAGGGGTAGGCAGAGGTGTATTACACACCCACACTTCGCCAGTTATGTTTAGGTACCAATGTAATAGGGGGCGAGCCTATTGCCATATTGTGTATAAATTTAATGTATACCTATAAATGACCTGTTATATATTTTTTTCGAAATTTCAATCCACGCCTTTTCTATAACATCTTTTCTTACGTACTCTGGAAGCTTATAATTATACAAACATGGATAATTTTCTATCTCCTGCACAAAAATAATATTAAAAGCTTGTTCCGCCGCCATTTTGTAATGCGACGCATAAACGACTCGGGTAGCGTGCGACCAGCAAGACGGTAGCGTGCAACTGATATCAAACGCGTCGTCGAAGCGTCTCGTCGTGTGCGAAATTAGCTGAATATGTATGGCGGCTACTCACTAGCGACGCGTAGGATACGGGTACAAAACACAAATCGTTTGAGAGTCGCTTCGTGAGAGAAGGGCCTTAGAGTATAGAAAATAGGTTAAACCCAATATATTAACTTCACTTTAACTTATGATTTTTATCTTATGTAAGAGAAGGATAAATATACAAATGACGTTTAGAATCTTCGTAGTTTGTCACTAGTCAAGTTAACACTTCAAAAAAAAAAGCGCGAGAAACTTCGAGTTGAACGGTGGCAATTTTTCTTGTTAAAAAATTTAAATTTAATTTTTTGTACATTTGTGGATCAGTTTAGTATCTTTGTGTAAATATTATTTGTATTTAGTGTATTTATAGTAGTTTAAGTGTAAATTTTGCAGTTTAGGTAAGTTTTTTGGAAATTATTATGAATAAGCCGCCTGACCTGGCGGATCCGGGGGAAATAGCTCCCCCGGCTGTAAGTTTTGTAACTGTTCCTTCGATTTTATCCAATGAGTCTGGCATGGATACAGATAATTCTGTTGCACAACGAAACGGTCGCAAAAGAAATAGGATTAACATTTGCAAAACTTGTAATAAGAAAAAACGGAAGCACGCTCAGGCTGTTGACGGCAAAACCGGTTGTCGCTGTGCTGACAGTGAAAATAGTGACACTGCTACTAGTGCAAGTAACGAAACGTTTTTATCGGTTGATAATAATAATATTGTTACAAATAAACCTATGACAACAACTAATAGTCCAGGTCCCCAGGGTTTTACCTCTGGCATGTCCAGAATCCAATACGAGCCTACTGATATCGCTCCATTTGTTGTCCACGTTCAAAAAGAAACGAAGACACCTGATGATGGCACTACTCTCCATCCAGTCGCATTTGGGCGGTTCCTTAAAAGAAATACAATTCGCAACATAGTCGATGGGTCTATTAAAAAAATAGGGCGAAACAGAATTTCGATGGCATTCTCAGACTATCGGGAAGCCAATTCATTTATTAGTAATAGCCTAATACTGACAGAAAACAATTTAAAAGCATTCATACCAAGTTTTCAAATAACAAGAATGTGTCTTGTGCGCGGCGTTCCATCTGATTGGTCACCTGAAGAAATAATTGAAAATGCTTCAGTGCCAAATGAGTGTGGTAAAATATTAAAAGTTAGAAGAATAAATTATAAAACTATTGTAGATGGTTCACCTGTATGGAAACCAACACAGAGTATTGTGATTACACTGGATGGTCAGATCTTGCCCCCTCGAATTTTTATTTGTTACAATTCATTGCCGACAGAGCTCTATGTATATCCTACTATCCAATGTTACAATTGTTGTCGCTTTGGTCATACTAAAGTTCAATGTCGATCGAAATCAAAATGTTTTAAGTGTGGTCAGGATCATACTGGCGATTCATGTGACGTTGAAGATGAGTTTATTTACTGTTGTAATTGTACAGGTTATCATTTTGCAACTTCTAAATCATGCCCTGAATTTCTACGCCAAAAACAAATTAAAATTACCTTGGCAGAAAAAAGCATTTCCTATGGTGAAGCTGCTAAATTGGTCCCTCCTGTGTCTAAATCTTATGCTGAAGTTACAAATACTCGTGCCGCTAGCTCTAATTTCTTTAAAACACATTCTCAATCAGCACATTCATCACATATTGATATCTCACCACATGCTAGTTCTCATAAAAAAACTGTAACTGTTAACCGTCGACTTGCACCGCAACCAGGTAAAGGCTATGACCGAGAAGCTCACCAAAACATTATCAATGAGTATAGCATTCCAACTTCTCAGAATGGCAGCGCCTTAAACAAAAAACCGAAAGATCCTTCTATTATGTCAACATCAGAAGTAATCGCAATCCTCATTCAGACATTAAATAAATCTAACATAAAATTACCGCCCGACGTTGCCCCACTAGTTAATATGTACCTGTCTTCAAAAGCTGTTAATAATGGCAGTTCAAATTCAAAACGTTCTACAGTGGAACTGTAGAAGCGCTGTATCAAAAAAAAGTGAAATTATTCACTTAATAAATAAATACCACGCTTGCTTATTTGCACTCTCGGAAACCTGGTTAAAACCAGGTTCATTTTTTAAAATACACGGCTTTTCTTGCCTACGAGATGATAGGTCTGATGGCTATGGCGGTGCTGCCCTACTCATTAGAAATTCCATCTCTTATGGTCATATTTCCCTTCCTGTATATAATGATTTTTCTGTAGTAGCAGCACAAATAAATAATATTTGTATTGTTTCTATATACATTCCTTCTCCTTCTTCTTCTGCCCTTCAACAACTTACCAATCTTATATCCCTCCTTCCTCGCCCCTTCTTGATCTTGGGCGATTTTAACTGCCATCATACTTCTTGGGGTTGTAGTTATTCTTCTCACTGTGGTGACACACTATTAGATATATTTGACTCTCATAATATCTGCATAATAAATTCAGGTTCTCTGACTCGGCGTTCTGGTCCAAATGAAAATGTTAGTGCAATAGATCTGTCAGTTTGCACTCCAAATTTGGCTTCATTATTAACATGGCGTACCCTGTTGTTGACTTATGGAAGTGACCACTTCCCCATTCATATCACTTTTCCTGTTAAAAATGTTCGCAGCTCTCCTAATTTACTGAGAAAACCGCGTATAAAGTATAAACTGACTAATGACAAATTATGGGATAAATTCAGGTTTGCAGTTCAACAAAACCTTTCTAATTTACAGAGTGATATTTCTGATAATGTCTTTGATTGTAATAATGTGTTTGTTAATGCAATCATACAAGCTGCAGATGAAACATTCCCATTAAAGAAATCAGCTAATCGTTTCATTCCTTCCCCTCCTTGGTGGGATGAAGAATGTACCCAAATAATAAAAGAGAGGAAAACAGCTGAGAAACGGTATAACAATAATATGACAGAGGTTAATTTTAAATTTGTGTGTGATGCAATAGCTAAAACACGTAAATTACTGAAAGACAAAAAAATTCAAGGTTGGAGAAATTTCTGCCTTTCCATATCTCCCCATATCAAACCTTCTATAGTTTGGCAAAACATAAGAAAATTTAGAAATGGTACTTCTGATTCACATGTTCCTGGCATACCTCTTAATATCAGCAACTCATTCTTAAATAGTCTAGCGCCTCCATCAGTTCCACAATTAGAACTCGTCCATAACAATATTCCTTCTGTCTCCCATGGGAAAAATTTTCTTAATTCCCCATTCACAATGGAAGAGTTACAGGGTGTTTTATCCACAGTAAAAGATTCAGCACCAGGTGAAGATGGCATCCCCTATTCGTTTTTAACCAACCTGAGTCAATCATCGCTACAGTATTATTTAGACCTAATAAATAATGTAATGTTTTTAGGTAGTATTCCTCCATCTTGGAAATCTCAAACCATCATACCTATACTAAAACCTGGCAAATTACCAACTGAATCAACTTCTTATCGCCCTATAGCCTTATCACCAGTCATAACAAAAATAGCTGAGAATTTAGTTAAAACTCGTCTTGAATGGCTAATTGAAAACCGTAATATTTTACCTGAATCACAATTTGGATTCAGGAAAGGCAGAAGTACACTGGATAGTGTGGCTACAATTATAACAGATATAAGAATTGCGTTTACTAAAAATGAATCTGTTCTAGCTTTATTTTTGGATTTAGAATCGGCGTACGACAGTGTACTTTTGAATGTCCTTAAAGAAAAATTAGATAAGCTTTCAATCCCTGAAATACTCTCTTGTTTTATTATAAATCTTCTTTCTGATAGGAAAATTCAATTAGACCAAACCTATCCAGCAAACGACCAGAGTAGAATTTTATGGAAAGGTCTTCCTCAGGGATCAGTTCTCAGCCCTTTATTATTCAACTTATATACATTTGATTTAGAAAATTCCCTTCAAAATTCATCTTCTATACTGCAATACGCTGATGATATCGTTCTTTATACCGTGGGAAAATCACCAAGTTCACTCTGTAAAAATTTATCAAATTCTTTAGATTATTTAAAAGACTGGATGTATAGAAATGGCCTTCACATATCACCAATTAAGAGTTCTTTGGTTTTCTTTTCACGTCAACGAATCCAACCTCCAATAGCTATTGATTTTGAAAATAATAAAATACCTGTTAAAAATCAGGTAAAATTTTTGGGTGTTATTTTGGACTCGAAACTTACAGGTGTTCCTCATTGTGATTATACCGTAAGTAAATGTGAGAAACTTCTAAATTTAATGAGATGTCTCTCGGGTGTTTGGTGGGGTGCTCATCCGTTTTCCTTGAAGCTTCTTTATAATGCTCTGATAAGAAGTATTCTAGATTATGGAATTTTCATATTGGAGCCTTGTGGTATGGCTGGTCTTAAGAAATTGGATTCTATCCAATCAAGGGCATTGAGAATAATTACAGGAGCAATGAAATCCAGCCCTATAAACGCATTGCAAGTTGAATGTAATGAACCTCCGCTTAGTTTAAGACGCCAATTTTTAGCCGATCGGCAATTTTTTCGAGCTCTGCAATTTTCGAATAGCCTTTTAATTGATAAACTGCAAATTCTTGTCGATACCATAGATTCTTCAAATTACTGGACTCACAAATCGCTCCCTTGCTTACTTAAAAGTTACATCAATTTCAAATCGTTTACTGCCCCTACACACCGATCTCGGAAGCTTGACTTATTTAATTGTAAATATGAAGCTTTGGTCTATAAACCGAATGTAAAATACATTATAGACATTGACAAAAAAAATGCTGACACCTATTTTAATTCCATCGTGGAAGAAAATTGGCCTAAATCGCATCATATTTTCACTGATTCGTCTAAAAAAAACATTGATGATTATGTGGGTGTAGGAATTTATCATGCTCAATTCAACATTGTTCAGAAAGTTAAATGCCCTCCAGAGACAACAGTATTTACCGGCGAATGCCTTGGCATTCTTAAAGCTGTAGAATACATTCTACTTCTAAAACTTAAAAATAGTTTAATTTTAACAGACTCTATGAGCGCCTTACGAGCAATACTGAAATATCCATTTAAGTCAAAACCGCTATTTCCTCTTATTGCAGATATTAGACGAAAACTATACGAATGTGTTGCGAAAGATATTTCTATAACTCTTGTCTGGATTCCGAGCCATTGTGGTATTAGTGGCAACGAAAAAGCTGATAAGCTTGCAAATGAGGCTGTATTGTGTGGGGACAAATTTCCTTTTAAGAATTATATACAGGACTTGACTGTTCTTCCCAGACGTTACCTAGCTAATTCCTGGAACCAACTTTGGTCAGAAAGCAGCAAATTTAAAGGCAAACACTACTTTAGTATACAGCCGGAAATTCGCTGTAAGCCCTGGTTCTCTGTTATAAAGCTTGGCAAAATTGCAACAACAATTTTAATAAGAATACGTTTAGGACATACTACTTGTCCAGCCCATCTTGCACGTTTTCATATAATAGATAGCCCACAATGTGAATGTGGTAATGATTCTGGAGATTTGGACCATATATTCTTTTCTTGTCCTAAATATGATCGTACTTCCTTTTTAAATAGCTTAATTTCATTACGCGTCCCTTTCCCGTCCTCTATTAAATGTCTTATATTTGCTTGTATCCCTTCCATTTATAGTATACTTTCTGATTATATTTATAGTAACAATATTCAAGTGTAAATAAGTATGTGAAAATAAGTCTTTCTTTGTAGACATAGATTGATTTCCTTCCTACTGATATTTATATTTGTACTTAATTTGTTATTATTATCCTACTTTTCTGATCCTATTCCCAAATTCCGATTTATAAATTTATACGGTAAAAGTTTCCCTACCTTAACCACAAAATAAAAACTAATACGACCCTGAAATATATAAAGCCCCATTACTTACAACGTCTATACCAAATATACTTGAAACTGGCGAATGCACAAAGTGCGAGCCAAATACTCTCGACTGGAACGGGAGAGAAGAAAAAAAAAAAAAAAAAAAAAAAAAGTTAACACTTTCGCTGCGGCAGCATTGGATCTAAACTTTCTGCTAGTGCTGTACGAGACAAATATTGACCGTATCTATACATCCTGCTATGCGTTACGCCATCTATTTTGCTTTACCGGTACCTGACTTTTAAAGTCCTTACAGACTTGTAAACTCCTTATATCAATAGGTTTTTAACCAATCGATAGGCTATATCCTCCTGTATACCCAGCTCTATGAGATTTCGAAAGATACAGACATTTTTCAAAATTAGTCGTTTACGGCACTACATACCTACATGCCATATAGCATAGAAGTGAAAAAATTATAGGGATGGGGTTTACTTCTAAAATGACTATCGATATTTTAAATATAGACGCAACATTAAAATTTAACAGAATATAACACACATAACATAACGTAACTTCACGCCTTTCATTCCCGAATGGGTAGGCAGAGGTGTATCCCCCCCCCCGTGGGATCTCCACCTTGTCGTGGTGGGGGGGCTCAGTAACCGTTGGTATAGGGTACAACACCCACGGTGAAGCTAAGTGGGATGCCGGCAGGAGACGCTCCACGTGAGCTTGCGTGAGGCCTGCGTAGGATGCGTCCCAAGGTGCGGGTACGGGGGACAGTTCTGTCTGTCCCTCGCAGTCGGGTGCGGTCGCGGGAGGAGAGGCGTGTCGGTGTTGCGTTGCCGCACGCCCTATCTCCCGCGACCAAATGGGGGCGCACCATCGTTGCGTCGCGGTGGGGCCGCAGAGGAAGAGGATATGCTGTGTTGCGTTGCCGTCCTCCCTATCCTCTGCGGCCGCTGGGTGTTTTGGTGGTGGAGCCCAACACCTTCATCTGCCGCCAAAGGGGTTTCGTTCGGGGCCCACCTAACCATCTGGCGGGCCAATACCCGTCGGGGGGTAGCGAGGAATGCTTCGGTGAAACCCCGACACATGGGTACATGAGGAGCATTTGGTTTTTAGTCAGAAGGAGTCTGACAGTCCCCTTCGCCCTTCCCCCCCAGGGCGGAGGGACTCCATGAGGATCTTCCAACCCGGCACCAAAAAAAAAATGCAGAGGTGTATAGGTACACACCCACATTTCGTCAGTTATGTTTAGGTCCCAATGTAATAGGGGGCGAGCCTATTGCCATCTACCGGGCACATTATTAAGCGAGCGATAAATAATTAACATTTTTAATACACACATAACTTCGAAAAGTCAGAGGTGTGAGGATCAAACCCGAGACCATCGTCTCGGCAGTCCGTTACGTACACCACTAGGCTATCACCACTTTAACAGAATATAGATCAACATAATATTTTAATTAGTCAACATTTTATTTAATCTTACAAGTATCGCCAAGTATATTTATAATCATATGTTAATATAAAATAAAATATAATAAAAAGCAGTCACATCTACCAGTAACTAGTTAGTACAAATATAGATAGGTAAATTATAAAAATATGATCAGGTTTTTTTAATTTTGTTTCATATTAGGAATAAAAATACTCACCTTACTGTGCGTTACGGTAACTACTTTGCCGTATATTATTAGTGTACAATATTATTATATTAAAAGCAATTATATTGAAAAGATCACTGTCTCTTTCCTACACGTACGGGAACATAGTTAAATCTCCCCCGCACCGCGCGTAAAACAAGGACACCGAGCTGTCGCACTAGCTCAATGTCCAATACGGCAAAATACTGAAGCGAATGTGTTAAAAGACTCGTGATGGGTTTACTCAGAATGAATATCGATAAAATATCGATAATGTTTACAATATATCCTTTGATTTGCTTTACTCAGAATTAATTTAGAATGTTGATAGATCCTCGATATCGATAAATAAAGAACAATGGCCACTTCCCATACATTGAATGACCTGATAATGAATTATTGCGTATATAGATAAAATGTACGAAAACAAGTAGCTCTATGATCAAGAAATTATACTGTAAAGAAAGTTTTTCTTATAAAGGTCTAGGAATTGCATATACACCGAAATTAGTTCGTATTAATTTGACAGTTTCTTCCATGTCCAATCACCATCACCAATGTCACCGGCGGCGTCGTTACGTCGCTCTCTCGTGGATTAAAGTTGTGTTTTGTTGGTGTCTATATTCAAATACGATAATAATTAGAAATGTCGTCAAAAAGTGCGGAAATTACTATTCTGGAGTTAAACCAGTCCGTGATCTTGCTCCAGAACAAAGTGTCTGCGCTGGAAAAGCTGATTTTGGAACAGAATAAACTCATTAAAAAGTTCATCGATAAGGAATCAGTAAAAATTGATGAACCTCATAAAATTACAAGTGGAGGTATTTCGCCGATGGAATCGAACGCGCGTCCAATCCGTGAAGCTCGTGTTCGGGCCGCCTCGGCTATCACCGCGATCGCCCGGCAAAATAAACCGAAGCACGTACCGGTAGCAGTCCCTTCTACGAGTTTGACCCCTACTACGGAGAGTGTGTTACCGCCGCAACAGTCTGCCAGCGATAACGACTCAGCTATCGAGTCGCGCGTGAGTTCCAACGTAGTGATGGAGAACGACTGGACCGAAGTTCGTCGCCGCCCGCGCCGTCCTGCTAAACGCGCAAGCGAGAACGTGACCCGTGGTACGGCCTCGCCGACCCCCACTTCGCTGTCGGCTGCGGAACGAAAGGCATACCTACATATATATTATTTAAAAGTGGGTACGACAGTTGATCAGGTGCTACAACATTTGAATAACATTTGTCCCGATGTAAATTGTACAGCCGAAGCGTTGAAAGCGCGCGGAGATTATGCATCATTTAAGTTATGTGTTCCAGCGAAGTATGTGGAAAAGTATATGTCTGCAGATAAGTGGCCCGAGGATATTTACGTGAAGCCGTGGCGGAATGGATTTCGTAAGCAAAACACGCAAACCACCCAAGCCTAAGAATTACACGATATTTTATCAAAATGTTAGAGGCCTACGCTCGAAACTTGAAACATTTAAGCTATCGGTTCTAAGTGATTGTGCTCATATATACGCCCTAACAGAGACCTTTTTAGTGAGTGGTATACACGACGGGGAAGTATTTCCGCCCGGGTATACTGTTATACGTCGTGATCGTACAAACGATGTTGGGTGGGGAGGAGTATTGTTGGCAGTGCAATCCCAATATCCCGTAAAACAGGTTTTAGACATAGATGGTTATAATCGTGATTTAGAATTGGTAGCAGCTATTATCACTTTAAAAAATAAGCATATATTAGTATGTGTGGTGTACATTCCACCTAATTCCAATGATGAATTTTATGTAAATACATTAAGCACAATAGAAAACATTATAGAAAAGTATAGTAAGTTGGATGTGGTCGTTTTGGGAGATTTTAATCTTAGTTCGTCTAGTCAAAATGTCCATTTACATTACGCTTATCTTCTTTCTTTTTGTAAATTGAGTCAACATAATGGTGTTGTGAATAGTCACGGTAATATGTTAGATCTGGTGCTGAGTACTCTAAGCGACAAGCATGTATGTGTCGAAGGCGACGTTGAGCCGGTGGTGCCGGCTGACGCGCATCACCCCCCGCTCGGTGTTCGGCTGAGTGTTGAGCGGCCGACGGCTGCGCGGGCTCGGCCGCCGCCACCTTGTCACGCGTCACCACAACAACAACACCCGCATATGTGGAACTTTAAAAAAGCTGACTTTTTCGGTTTATACGACAACCTTGCGTCGACATCATGGTCGGATGTGCTAATGTGTACAAGCGTAAATGACGCTTTAGATACTTTTTATACACAAATTGAAACATGTTTGAATGCCAATGTTCCTATTAAACGGCAAGTAAGTAGCTATAATAAGTATGTGTATCCTACGTGGTATACTCCAGAAATAATTGTAAGTATTAAAAATAAGTATTACCATTTAAAAAAGTTCAAAGAATTACAATTACAGTATAATAAGGAAATGTATCGTTTTTATAGGCAACGAACAAAAGAACTTTTAAAATCAACCTATGCCAAGTTTATAGATCGGACTGAGGCGGGTATAAGTAAGGATCCCAAGAGTTTTTGGCATTATGTAAAGGCGCAGCGTTCTTCGCAGCAATCAGGTGCAGAATTCGAGTACAATGGGAGTAAAGTCTCCGGTTTAGATGCCGTGAATGCTTTCGCGGAGTATTTTAAATCTGCATTTTTAACAGTACCACCGACACAATTTGGCCATGTTGAAAGTACCGTTGGTAGTAATAACCTACACTCTTCGCACATTAGCCTTGATAGCATTACCAAGACAGATATATCGCGGGCAGTGAAACGCTTAAAGGCTCAATCTTCTATTGGGCCAGATGGCATACCTGCCTATATTATCAAAGATTGCGTTGGTGTGTTAGAGGAGCCCCTCTTGCATATTTTTAATTTGGCGGTAAGTACTGCTGTCTATCCTGCCGCATGGAAAGTGTCTAGAGTTACACCTGTACCCAAGGACGGCTCCAGGTCTCAGATCACAAACTACAGGCCTATTGCCGTGCTCTCAGCATTCGGCAAGATGTTTGAATATATTCTAAATCATCACATTACTAGACAGGTTAAACAGCAAATGAGCGAGTGTCAGCATGGGTTTAGAGCTGGTAAATCTACAGCCACCAATTTAATTAACTTTGTCGATTATTGTGTGACGAAAATGGACAAGAGTAGACAAGTGGACACGGTCTATTTCGACTTTAAAAAAGCATTTGACCGTGTCCAAATTAACGTGCTGTTGCAGAAATTTGCTGATATGGGTTTCACTCATAATCTCTTGAACCTTTTCTCCAGTTATTTTGCCAACCGTACGCAATATGTCCAGTTAGATAACTTGCAGTCTGACCCATATGACACTCGCTCCGGTGTAAACCAGGGAAGTGTTTTGGGTCCGACTTTCTTTTTAATTATGATCAACGACTTGCCGAGTGTCGTCAGTGCGGCGAGGTGTCTCATGTTTGCTGATGATCTGAAGCTGTTCTTGGGCATAGATTGCCTAGACGACTGCGAAGCCCTTCAACGGGACATCAACAGCGTTGTAGCTTGGGGAGCACGCAATCACTTAGAATTTAACGCCTCAAAATGCAAAACAATAACGTTTACTCGTGTTCGCTCTCCGTACATCTACACTTACGACATATCAAGTGTCCCGGTTGAACGAGTCACTCAAATACGAGACTTAGGCTTGATTCTAGACTCAAGTCTTACTTTTAATACACACATCACAGCAATGTGTAAGAGGAGCTTTAAATCTCTAGGCTTTGTAATGAGACAAGCGTCTCCGTTTCGGCGCAGGAGCGCTATTGTCGTGTTGTACTTCTCCTTTGTTCGGAGTACTTTGGAATATAACTCCGTCATCTGGGACCCTCACGAAGACAAGTATCGCATGATGATAGAGCGAGTGCAGCGGAAATTCTGCCGGTTTCTGTATAAAAAGCTTTATGGGTACTATCCTTATCTATACCCGTCTCTGTTTGTGTCTGGCATGGTAGGTCTTGACACGCTGGCATTACGATGCAAGTGTGCCCTTATGTTGCATTATTATATGTTATTAAATCATAAAATTGACGATTCGGTAACACTCTCACACTGTTCATTATCAGTGCCGAACCAGTACACTCGGCTGCGCTCGCGCCGCTTGCTTGCCGCACCACAAGTGCGAACATGTACGGCGCAATACGCACCCACATGCCATGCAATTTCACTGCTCAATTCTTTTATTGCTCAGTATCCTGATTTGGACATATTTTTTACGAACCAAACCACGTTTTTGAAAATGGCTGCATTCTTTTTGTCATGTACCTAATTACATTTAGAATAGCATATTAATAAGACACTGTATGTACCTACTTTAGATTTTACTGTAGAAAATTGTATTCTAATGGCTCACTGCACGCGTTGGGCAACTGTAAGTGCAGTGAGCAGTTGTAAATATAAATAAATAAATAAATAAATAAAAAACGTTTCGTTGCCTCCTTATCCAATGTTTTTAACGGCAGAAATGCATTTATATTTATATTTTATATCTTTTAACACAAAAAGTTACATTCATTTATGATCAGCTTTTAACAACTTGATTCAATTTATATATAAAATTAAGTTTTCTAGAGGTTTTGACAAAACCAGTCGATATAAATTTGGTATAAGTGAAATGGAACGTAGCTAAACAAGTAACTAGTATTTGTATACTCTTTGCAAGTAACTATTATCGGGCACAGATAATATAACAATGCAGCGAATAAAAAATATTTTGTTAGCGATGCGTTCACAATATCTAGAACATCTTTATAACCCAAAACTTTTCTTTTTACCTAGACTTCTATAAAATATAATTGTTAGTGAAATCATTACACTATAAAATTACTTTAATTTTAAAATAAGTTTTATCTCTATACATGTTTGGGTCAAAAATGGCCATTCTTCTTTGAACTAGAACATACATTTGTGTGATTTATTAAACCTGTCCAAATTAAGATCTGCATTTTATTATTTAAAAACGTCATTAGGTTATGTATCTTACTCTTATTCTAGAAAAAATCATAAGCCAAACTGAAGTAAATATATTGGGTAAAACTGCTGATGTAGAGCGGTTGCTATATTTTTTCAATATTCCAAGGATTAGAGTGATCGCTAGAATGATCGTGAAAACGTTCGTAACAATGTTCGGCTCTGTTCGTTGTTCGGTTTGACAAAAGAAAAAGCGGCGAATGCTCGCGCCATTATAGAAATCGATTTGTCGCATCTATTAAATTTCACTACATATGCGTCCCATTATTACATTATTAGCTACCATTGCCTCAGGCTTAAGGGGTAGACAACTTTGGGCATAGCTTGAATATAGGGACCCTTTTCTGTGGATTCGATCCCCACACGGGAAAACTCTGTTTAATCATGAATTGTTGTTTCAAAGTAGGTACAACTCAAATCACATAATTTTTTTATTAAAATGTCTACATGTTTAGAAACACGTCAATGGATATAAGGCAAAAAATTATATATTAGTAATAAAACATGGACCTAGATAATATCAGACATGTCAGGGCATAAAACAAGACCTGTTCAACAAATTATGCCTTCAGCAATAGTAGGGGGCAATAACCTTTGAGCAATAGATTGTTTATAATAGTTGATACAAGACGTATTCCTATATAGTGCTGAAATTCTTCACAGATTAATGTTAGAACCATCTATTTACTTTAAACACTTCCAGAAAAGACACCTTGGTGTCCGCGAGTAATATGAATCCTGCCCTGCTGACAGCACACTTTAGTCTTATAGAATCCTTATGCTTAGAAATAGGTACGTAGAACCCCATGACTGCACGGGAGTGTTGATGATCTATTTCTCGTGTAAGTGTAAACTCAATGGAAGTGTAGAATCACTAGGTAATTAAATTTTAATTTGCATTTTTTTCATAAGCATCACGTTGTGACCTAAGTGATTAAATTATTTTAATACCAGAGGAAAATCCTTCCTATCACCTGCCGTGCAGTGGGTTCGAACATATGATCCGTAGGAATCTACTTCTGACTTTTCAGTTTATTTGTTACATATTAATTAATTGAAGGGCTAGTGCAGCGTGGAGTCTTCGACACTGCAAATGTTTCGATATAGTGACTTGGATTCGCATAGAAATAGTTGCTAAAGGTGTACTGAGACTAAGTAGTTCGTAAAATTGTAAAACATGTCGCCTAGTCCAGCGTTTCCCATTTGCTGGGTCGCGAACCGGTACCGGGCCGTCAAATTGAACTACCGGGTCGCAACATTCCCGCCTTGTTTTAAAAATAATACCTACTATCGATCGACGTATAGTTTAGTGACTAAATAGGCGATACCAATAGTTATTTGTGCAACAAGAGAGCAAAGTAGTTTTTTGTTTCGAGTGCTGATTTTGAGTCCCGAGCAAGCGAAGGATAATTAGATTAGATTAGAATTAGATATTAATTTTAATTAATGTTCTCATATGTGAGTAGAGCTAGGTATGTTCCAGTGGTAGGGTCTCTGATGTTCATACAAAATTAGTCCAAACTCGGTATGCTTAGCTCTACTCACATATGAGTACCAGCAAGAGTGATCGAATAACCCTGGAAGGTTACTTCATAAGTTCCAGTGGTAGGGTCTCTTACGTACAAATAAAATGAGCCCAAACTCGGCATGCCTAGCTCTACTCACATATAAGAACCAGCAATAGTCATCGAATAACCCTGGAAGGTTACTTCATAAGTTGCAGTGGTTGGGTCTCTTATGTACAAACAAAATGAGCCCAAACTCGGCATGCCTAGCTCTACTCACATATAAGAACCAGCAATAGTCATCGAATAACCCTGGAAGGTTACTTTATAAATTGCAATGGTTGCGTCTCGTATGTACAAACAAAATGAGCCCAAACTCGGCATGCCTAGCTCTACTGACATATGAGTACCAGTAAGAGTCATCGAATAACCCTGGAAGGTTACTTCATAAGTTGCAGTGGTTGGGTCTCGTATGTACAAACAAAATGAGCCCAAACTCGGCATGCCTAGCTCTACTCACACATGAGTACCAGCAAGAGTCATCTAATAACCCTGGAAGGTTACTTCATAAGTTTCAGTGGTAGGGTCTCTCATGTACGGTCGCGGTCTAAAAATGTTTACCACTTTTCAAATTACATTCTTTGTCACGCTGAGTTCAGCAAGGTCTAAAATGCTGTATCTGAGTACTTATTACCTTTCAATCATTGGTAAGGCATCGATTCAAACAAAAAGAGTTTGTATATTTTTAGGTCGATGAAATAATTTGACATAGTGACAAAATTGCATTTATTTTGCTGTAAAAGTTCTGTATTTTAATATTATTATAAAATTATAATAAAATGGTACTATCTAAACAAAAGCTCACTTATGTGATCAGCATGCGCTTTAATGTGACTAGCATACCATCCACTATCATTATAGCTCACAATCTGACCGCGCCCTGATTTTCTTAGTTGCATCCCAAGGCTGCGCTTCGGAGCCGAGGGCCTGCTAGTCAAATCTCGGTAGACCAGTAATCTGGTCTACCGAGATTTGACTGAATATCAGTTTTAACACGGAGCGACTGCCATCTAACATCATTCTAAGGTTAGACCAATAGTCAGTAGGTTTATTTGAGGGCACTGACTTCCCACTAATGACTGCCACAGATCATGACAGCCGGGACTGCTTAACGAGCTTTCTGATGCACGGGGGTGAAACACCGCCAACTTCGGGCTAATTATTAAGAATTTCTTGACAGAAATTCCTAATAATTTGTCACTAAGAAATTCTTAACAGAAAACCTTAGCAACATTTTCCGAGCCGGACCTGCGAATCGAACCCGAGACCTCATGATCAGCTGTCGTATGCACTACCGCTAGACCAACGAGGCAGTCTTACGCTAGACGATATAAATATTGTATTTTTTTCAAAAAGGTTTTATATTCAGGATGTCGTATTTTCGCCATCCCTTTCATTATAATCTGTCAATGTAAAAGTCATTTGATAAACTTATTAATAACAAATACCAAAATCGTAAACAGCAAGTTTAAAATTACATTATTTGAAGACTACAAATATTTTAGTTTCAGTGTAAATATCACGCTTGTAATAAAATGAACGTATATTATAAATGTGGAATAATAAATCGTTATTGACACCAGTTGCTACGCAACGCATGTTATCATAGATTGCTTGCCTAGTACAATATCGTCGTCCTTGTGTCATTGATGTGTTCATGCAATTATAAACCTTAAGGTGGTAAACACTTTCAGACCGCGACTGTACAAACAAAATGAGCCCAAACTCGGCATGCCTAGCTCTACTCACATATGAGTACCAGCAAGTGTCATTGAATAACCCTGGAAGGTTACTTCATAAGTTCCAGTGGTAGGGTCTCTTATGTACAAACAAAATGAGCCCAAACTCGGCATGCCTAGCTCTACTCACACATGAGTACTAGCAAGAGTCATTGAATAACCCTGGAATGTTACTTCATAAGTTCCAGTGGTAGGGTCTCTTATGTACAAACAAAATGAGCCCAAACTCGGCATGCCTAGCTTTACTTCCATATGAGTACCAGCAAGAGTCATCGAATAACCCTGGAAGGTTACTTCGTAAGTTCCATTGGTAGGGTCACTTATGTACAAACAAAATGAGCCCAAACTCAGCATGCCTAGCTCGACTCACATATGAGAACCAGCAAGAGTCATTGAATAACCCTGAAAGGTTACTTCATAAGTTGCAGTGGTTGGGTCTCTTATGTACAAACAAAATGAGCCCAAACTCGGCATGCCTAGCTCTACTCACATATAAGAATCAGCAATAGTCATCGAATAACCCTGGAAGGTTACTTCATAAGTTGCAGTGGTTGCGTCTCGTATGTACAAACAAAATGAGCCCAAACTCGGCATGCCTAGCTCTAGTCACATATGAGTACCAGCAAGAGTCATCGAATAACCCTGGAAGGTTACTTCATAAGTTCCAGTGGTAGGGTTACTTATGTACAAACAAAATGAACCCAAACTCGGCATGCCTAGCTCTACTGACATATGAGTACCAGTAAGAGTCATCGAATAACCCTGGAAGGTTACTTCATAAGTTGCAGTGGTTGGGTCTCGTATGTACAAACAAAATGAGCCCAAACTCGGCATGCCTAGCTCTACTCACACATGAGTACCAGCAAAAGTGATCTAATAACCCTGGAAGGTTACTTCATAAGTTTCAGTGGTAGGGTCTCTCATGTACAAACAAAATGAGCCCAAACTCGGCATGCCTAGCTCTACTCACATATGAGTACCAGCAAGTGTCATTGAATAACCCTGGAAGGTTACTTCATAAGTTCCAGTGGTAGGGTCTCTTATGTACAAACAAAATGAGCCCAAACTCGGCATGCCTAGCTCTACTCACACATGAGTACTAGCAAGAGTCATTGAATAACCTGGAAGGTTACTTCATAAGTTCCAGTGGTAGGGTCTCTTATGTACAAACAAAATGAGCCCAAACTTGGCATGCCTAGCTCTACTCACATATGAGTACCAGTAAGAGTCATCGAATAACCCTGGAAGGTTACTTCATAAGTTCCAGTGGTAGGGTCTCTTATGTACAAACAAAATGAGCCCAAACTCGGCATGCCTAGCTCTACTGACATATGAGTACCAGTAAGAGTCATTGAATAACCCTGGAAGGTTACTTCATAAGTTCCAGTGGTAGGGTCTCTTATGTACAAACAAAATGAGCCCAAACTCGGCATGCCTAGCTCTACTCACATATGAGTACCAGCAAGAGTCATCGAATAACCCTGGAAGGTTACTTCATAAGTTCCAGTGGTAGGGTCTCTTATGTACAAACAAAGTGAGCCCAAACTCGGCATGCCTAGCTCTACTCACATAAGAGTACCAGTAAGACTCATCGAATAACCTTGGAAGGTTACTTCACTAGTACCAGTGGTAGGGTCTCACTAAAACAAATAAAATGAGCCCCAACCTGGCATAACTAGGTCTACTCTTTTATGAGTTCCAGTCGCAACACTTGAATGGGATGGTATACCATCAGTCCTCATAATCTTACCATATTTCAACGCAAGAAACAAAATAATATCTAAATACCGAAATATATCCTGAATCAACATAATGGAAAAAATAAAGTAATAATGTCCATTTAGGTATATAAAAATAAGAAACTTATTTGTACGTAATTCGCACAGCCAGGCCTATAACACATAGATACATATCACAAAAAATTCTAAGTCTCAAAGTTATTTAGTTGAACTACATTTCCGCAAGTTACCGTACGTAGTACGTACTGTTGCCGCCGTGTCGCTGTAGTGACGCGATTTTGTACCTACTAATTTTGTAAACGCGTCCTTAAAGTGAAACCTACACGTTGTTATGTAATGTTTCTGTATTAATGACAGCATAGGTGGAATAATCTGAAAGTTCTAGGAACTAGCCACTAACATTTAAAATTAAAAATAGAACTCTTCGGAACGTAAAAAGTTTTAATTTACGAGATTTTCATCAGCTTTTCGTGTGAAATAACGTAGAATTTGCGTGTCGCTATCATAATAATGAATTAAACTCGTTAAAATTTTCACTCAATTATTTTTTTATGGTTTCACCCGAAAGTTGCCAGAGACATTTGGTGATGAAGCTCCTTGCAGCAGATCTAACAGGCGAATTCGTGGTTTGGAAATTTTTTACGAGATCATCTCCATGACGATGAACGTGAAGGCTGCCGTCCTGTGAGGCTGTGACTGCGGTTATATAAATCAGCATTGAAACCGTACGTAAGTAATTATATGTCTAATCGAAGTCGACAAAAAAATTACATGACAGGAAATTCGTACTCTTGTGTATCTACAATGAAATGAGCCATCATCATCACCTTCATCCACAGCTCGACTGTGTCCACTGCTGACTGCCATAGTCATATCTTTGTTCTTGCCATTCTCATGAAATGAGCCGAATATTTTGCATTTGGCTCACCAAGTGCTAAAAATTATAAACGGTTATCTCAGGGTTCAGAAGCTTTGCATTCAGAAGAAAACCAGAAACAACTACGTGTCGAATGGTGCTATGAGTGGAGTACCACAGTCATCGGCTGTCTACATTATCACGACAGATGACGAAACCTGGCTGTATTGCTTTCAACCCAAAAGAAATAGCTAGTCGGCAAAATGGGTAGTTCCTTTTGAAGATTTGTGGAATAAGGTTAAGAAAACTCCAAGCATTAGTAAAAAATCGGTTGTTTCTCCTACCGGAAAAGCAGGATATTACAATATTATGTCGCTTGAAGATCACAGGACTGTAACTGAATTGCAGATTGGTACGTCAACTGGGACGTCTTTTTCTGAAGTTGGCGAAAGACGTCCCAAAGCAAGCTTTAGCCGAATGTGAGCATGATAACGCATGCTCACATTTCGCTAAGGTAACGACAGCATATTAAAAGATTTCAAAATTAGAACTGATGACGCAGCCGCCATATATCCCGGACCTCGCACCTTGCGACTTCTTTTTGTCTCCAAAACTCAAAGGCAAACTTTTAAGCGCACATTTACGAAGGCCTGAGTCGGCGGTGATTGTGTTCGATGATGGTCTAACTGCTTTTCACAAAGGTTTCAACGAATGCAAAAATGTATTAATTTAGATGGCATAATTATACTTAAAAAATTAAAGGCATCCTAAGTTTTAATTTCTAGTCTTATTTTTTAGAATCCAGTAATTTCAGTAGGTATACCCTGTATCTATAATGTGGAATACTTTAAAATATAATGACAGTCTATGTTTAAAAACACTACTAAAAATCTACAGAGATAAAGATTTGCCACAACATTAAAATCGTCTTTATAATAGGTACGTGGATGGAGGTGTTCTCATGAGTCTATTCATGTAAGTATGTATTAGCAGTTATTAGCTTAATTGAGTTGTATGTCATGTGGCTTGTTTGTTATGAAACTTAATTAACTCTGCCTGTAATCCTTCAATAAATATACTCTTATTGAAGAGGATAATTGACACGATATGACTGTGTAGGTAATACACTCCATAGGCAATATTGCCTATCAAATTACATACATACATAACGTCACGCCTTTTATCCCCGAAGGGGTAGGCAGAGGTGTATTTCTACACCCACTTTTCGCCAGATATACCTTAGTCCCACGTAATAAGGGACGAGCCTATTGCCGTACCGGGCACATTTCCAGACTCCGTGCTGCTACTGGGAATTTCGTGACAGAAAAACCCAATAACACTGCCCGACACAGGAATCGAACCCAGGACCTCCCGATCCCACGCGCACATTTATGCCGCGAGACCAACGAGGCAGTCGTATAGGGTTTGATGTCGAGTTTTCCGTCTCTACGCAAAGATGGTATTTGCATCGTGTTATCCCTTAGTCGCCTCTTACGACACCCACGGGAAGATAGGGGGTGGTGACACTTGTATTCTATGCCGTCAACCACACGGCAATCAACCACTATCAAATTAAAATTTTCTTAAAGGACTTTGACTTGTAACTAATGACTTATAAACACAATTTTGGCTAAAACTATATTTCCACGTCACAAATCTTAATATTACTTGCTAATTTAATAACAGTCTGATATAGATAAAATTACAATAATAACAACTCTATCGCTAGAAAAAGCAATAATGACTAGACTCTTGCATAAGGTATAAACACCTATTTGTATACTTAAGTAACTTCGATAAAATTTTATCACACTTTGATAAATTTGTTAAGTTTCAATAACTTTTACTTCAAGTTGAAAAAGTATTTTCAATATAACCATATCTACAACAAAAAGATATAACAAATCCATCCCGTTTTGTATTTTTTTTATTATACTCAGTTTTGATGTGCATACTGCATATTAATTACTTCCTTTAAATACCTACGCGTACTTTATGATCTCTATGCATCTTTCTATTAGTTAAAGATTGATTAAAGAGAACAACAAAACAGTACGTTTATTTCGCGCTTATTGGATACAATACAATACAAAACGACGGCACGCTTCCTTATAAGAACGAACACACCTACTTTTAATTCTACAGAACACGTTGAGAATAATTGCGAAGGTGCTTTCGTTTTCTTGTAGTCGGGAGCAAACAATACAAACAGTTGGATCTGAAGCTCTACTACGGGTTTGCGCAGATCATGATACATCTTGACTTGATCAGCTATCAGCACACTGATTGGCTTGACCCAAGTTCTTCAATGTCCTGTCGCTGGGGCCGACCAATCAGAACGAAGGATATCGATGGCTCGAGATGAGTTGTATGATGGCTAAGCCCGTGGTAGACTCCCTGTTATGTAGTGTAGGTATAGTACAGACAGCAACAATTAATACAGCCAGCAGATCAATCGCTTGTCGAACAGTGCAAGCGGTTAAATTTGGTCCAAGTAACGAGAGCTTTCAGTGACTCGTCGTTAAAGTTAAAGTTGAACGTAATGAAAATACTAGTCAGAATCTTATCCGCTTGTATGTCACCATTTACTATATTGTGTTCAGAAGCATGTGTCTTTATTTCCTTGCAGCACTCCCTTCAAATTTTTATAGTTTTAAAATACGGTTACTGCACTTTTTATATTTACCCTTTGTAGAACCCGAGAGTGACAAACCCTCGAACCTGCTACTTATCCATTCCAGAGGTCGACCTGACAGTAGCGTACTAGCGTTATCCCTACAGAAATTAATCTGCTAAAATTAATAGTAGTTAGAGATCCGTAGAACGTCACCGAGATTTGTGCCCGAACTACGTGCTACGTCTACGTCGTACGTGTATCCTGGTCCCAGCTGTGGGTTCCAGGTCCACTTTGAGGCTCCAGGCTACGCTACACTCTACTCTACGCTACCCTAGTTCTACTGTTCCGCTTCTCTTCACTTCACCTGCACCGTCTTCGACGACACATCTGCACGAGTATGACCGACCAACAACACGACACTGGCCTGAACACTAAGGGCTGTAGTCTCCCAAGCTGTTCCCTCCGGTAGTGTGCAGGGCAGGCTGCTCCAAGGGCTGCGCGTAGAGGGGCAGATCCTCGCAGACCGTTGGCTTCAGCTGGCAGGTGTCCGCGCTGTCGTGTCACTAACCACAGTTTGAAGCAATGCAAGTGCGAGCGATTTGCAATTTGCTTCAAGTTGCTATGATATAAAATAGTTTTCATCCAATAACCAGATCGGTGAAGGTCGCTCTTCTACGGATCTTAGACTGTAGGGTTATCCCAGTTGAATACAAGACTTTTCGCCTTAGAGCTCGGAGTGAGCTTACTAGCCTAACCAAATGTTTACAGCATATTAGCTTTCCATAGAGTCACTGGTCTCTCATCTCTGCAACCCAAAGTGATAGCAACAATCAATTGTTTAGATCAGAATCAGTTTTATACAGGAGTACCTACTGACTCCGCACGACTACTGTCAAAGATCTTCATGACAGCCGGGACCGACAGCTTACTAATGTGCTATCCTGATTTTTTATATAACGTTGTAAGTTAAAATAAGCCAAATGATTAAAATATTTAACTAGTTTTATCATTACCATGTTTATAGTTTGTCCCACTGCTGAGCACAAGCCTCCTGTCACTTTGATAAGCTTGATGCCATAGTCCACCACGCAGGACAAAAGCCAGATTGGCAGACTTATGGAGAACTCTTAAACATGCGGGTTACTTCACGATGTGTTTCTTCACCGTTTAATAAGCTACAATTTGAGACGCCCTAAGGTGTGCGTTGTGGGTTTAAATTCGAAACCCTGCATACTAGTGTCACAGTATAAAGACATACCTACTAGTGTGCTTATCTCGCCACTAGGCTATCGCTGCCCCTAAGAAGTTTTATGGATAATAATGGATTAAACCCAAACCAAACCCGGGTATTGCGTGGTATTCTGGAGTATTACTGCAGTTTCATCAAACTCCGGTCAGTAAGCTACTGACCGGAGTGATTGTATGAAAAAAATATCAGATATCCATACATACGAATACATACATCGACTCTCACAAACTTTCGTTTTAGTAACCACGTACCTATTTCAAACACGAAAGTTTGTGAATATAAATTAATATATTCTACTACTTAGTAGAATATATTTTAAGCTCTTTTAAAAAATATATCTTCTTCAGAAGACCTCTTCAGCTCGCTACTCAGACCACAGTCAGTGTAATCGCTCCGGGCTGATTGATGAACCCTCGTCCCCCGCACCTCACCAGCCCGAGCAACTCCCCCGCCGTTTAGCCCGGGTGATCCATGACTACGAGATCTATTACCCAGACTACATTACCACAATGCGAGTACACCTCGTTTTATTTTACATCGCTGCTATCGAGCTTAATTGTTCGTTTAATTTTGCTAATATACAAAAGATGTTTATACGCAAATCTTGGACGTAATGAACCTAGTTTGAACTTTGATATGAATTCATAAGTTGATGCAACTTATTCTTTTTAGTGTATGTTTGTTCAACCCTGCTATCGGAATTTTCAGACCGGATGAGGGCCTCCGACATGATTCTTGTCCTGAAACTAAAACCAGGACTGCTAATTTTACTTACCCTCTAAGTCTGAAGCACGGTAGCGCTCTGATGTAAATGCCACACACGGTTACCCATCTAAGTGCTTAACTTTGCTAACCTATATTATGAACGACAAGCCAAGGAACGCTATGAACTTACTAAAGAGTAAAACTCATTAAAGGATTTAAATGCAAAATGAAATAAGGAAGTCAAAGCACACGATGGAAAGTCGAATAAAATTTAACACAATGGAAAAAATTAGAGCAGTGATGCTCAAGATTTGCGACACTGGAAATCGTAGGAGAAGACCTTATTCGGTTGGCAAATTTAGAGCCTTTTGGAAAATAAAAGCTTTTTAATATATGCAAATTGCTAGGTTCTGAATACAATACTTTATTACTATTGTTAAGCGTCTTAATTGTTCGCCATAAATCATCGGCACCTAAAACATGGTGCAGTGTATTGAAGTAAAAGAAGAGCAGTTTCTTATTTTCAAAGGCATCTTAAGTTCTAGGTATGTTCAACATTGAATACCTTTTCACTAACAAGAAAATATAATAATGACTTTAGTTTTTCCCACTACGAATAAAATGGTGGTGATAAGTGAGGGCTATATCGTAATATTGCCGACTTATCTGATTTAGGCGATAATGAAACAAAGCAAAGTTGGTGTCTACATAAACGTTCTTTTAAAACATACGTTTGCCGAGCATGTTTGATGATTGAACACATTATATTGGAAGAATTTGACTTAGTATTCGGTCGTCTAAAACAAAAACAACATTCAAATATATTCAACAAAATTAAATTAAGAACCCTACCAAGTTCTTAAGTCCGCACCACAGTGCTGGTTATATTGCCACAAGCATAATTAAAAATTTACCGAAAGGAAAATTGAATATTACTCAAGAGTTACTTTGAATCCTGTACTATACTATATACCGATAAGCTTCTGTAGGGATTCTGAAGATAATTCTGATCGCGTTGCTACATAAAATATATTTTCTGAGAGATTTGGCGCTATCATCAAAACCTCTAATCAAGGAGAAAAAGGGTGTCCCTAAAAACAGTTTATTTAAAAGTAAATATGATGGGCCCAACTAACCCGTCTAGCCAGCGTGGTACAGTGCATCGCATCCTCTAATTTACTTATATTAAAACTAGCCAGCCAGTGACGTAACTGGATAACAGCTTATTCCCAAAAAAACTGCTTCTTCTCTGCTCTTTGATCCTTGATTGATAAAATTGTACGAAGTCTTTTAATTTTCCAAGATGTTTCAAACATCACAAAGAGCCTGGAATTATTTTACGACTTCATGAAGATCTACGACAAACTGTTTGCAACAAAAA
This sequence comes from Euclidia mi, assembly GCA_944739405.2. NCBI lineage: Eukaryota > Metazoa > Arthropoda > Insecta > Lepidoptera > Erebidae > Euclidia > Euclidia mi. The sequence continues at coordinate 27,549,792 of OX123197.2, forward strand.
ACATAGATGGCGTTAGGTATGCAATGATCTATCAATTAATGATCTAACAACTGTTACTGAATTTTCACAGATGGCGCTAACAGAAGCTAAAGTAGCAGCGGAAAAAGAAAATACTGAAAATAAAATTAGTAAAAAAATGTCATAAGCAATTTAAAATTGTTATTTATTAATTTCGGCCAAGCATGTTTGTCTTTTTGTTTCATTGAACCAAATATGATATATATAGATAACATACCAACTTCAAAAAAGGAGGTTATTAACCAAATGACTGCACGGTTGTCGAAGCGGTCGCATCGCCGCACGGTACTGAGCCGCGTGTCGTGTGTTCGATTCCCACACAAGACAACACTTAGTGTGATCTACAAATCGTTGTCTTCAGTCTGGGTGTTCTTTGTATCCGTTAATTGTACCTATGTTTGTAAAGTCCTTTATTCAAAGAAATATCATGTACTCTGTGTTGTTAGAATTTAAAAATATTTGAATATCATATTTAGGTTTCTCAGCCCGTCAGCATTTGATTTGTAAGAGTATGATGTATGTTTGTCAAAACTAAAAGTCGAGATTGTCCTATCCTTTTTCACCTTTTTATTTATATCATACCCCTTCGGGGATACAGGCGTGAGTCTATAATTTTTTTTTACATCAGATAGGTATTTTCCATTTTGGACACAGTTCAAGTTTAATCAATATTTTTGCAATTTCTGAAATAACAACCAGGCATGCAGTGATGGTCGAGTGGAGATACTAACGAACTGCCATGAGAGTATCAGGTTTAAATCCGCGGCGCGCACCACTGACTTATCGAAATTATGAGCGTATTAAATTGTTCATTTTCGTTTACCCCGTGCCTCTGAGAGCTCGTATAGCCTTCGTTCCAGTCATCAATAAGATGTTTAACAGTCGATATGGGGAGTCAGTAGATACACAGTACTTGAATAAACTGACTAGTCTAAACCATGGGCTATCCGTTTGGGTAGCGTAGGTCAGACGGCAGTCGCTCTAAAGCTAATGTTCTGTCAAATCTGGGGGGCGATTCAGAATCGTTCGATATCTCATTTGACATTCGATTCCGTTAATTGTCAAACGGGCTACTTCATTTTTTGTCAAAACTATCGGATTTCCTATCAATTTTATGCATTCAGTATGAAGTAAATTAATAAATAAACCGAATTCAATGAATATTTGTTCAATATATCTCTGATATGCGGCTAAAAGACGAGGACAATAATTTGACATATCGTACTGTTATATCCCTTAATACTACGTATAGAAAGCCTAGTCAGCAATTTCACTGCATCGCGTATTTTCCATTATATTCTAGAAGCTCTTAATCAGCATTTATTCATTTCTTTACTTCAATTATATTATTATGAGCCAGTGGGGCCTGGGACGCGACAGTGAACGGTTGAGAAACCTAAATATAGGCATTCAGTATAGTGTAGTGTGTGTGTCAAGGTAATAAAAGGACTCTAAATTAATTTGTGAGTTTTTTTTAAAAAGACGAACGGGGTCGGCCTCCTAACAATTTGGTGTCAGAAGTGGGATGTGTCAAACAGAAAGCCTTCATACGGCATTGACACATCTATTTTATGTGCCAAAATAGAAAGCCTTCATACGGCATTGTCACATAAAATTTTGTATTTTGGGAGCCCCGTCTAGTCGCCGGTCGACAATAAGCCTTAGCCTCGAGGCTAAGCCTGCGCCATAAAGAAAAGTTCGTGAACCTTGGACGACGATAAGCCTCGACCTCGAAGTGCGAGCCCGCTCCAGCACACCACCACCAGATCAAGAAGCCTCCGCCGTCGCGTCATCACATTAAGCTGGGTTAAAATACAGCTTCAGTAGCTGTAACCCGCACCAGGTACCACTCACCCATCTACATCTTTACTATCTCATTTCTAATACCATTTCTGTTTTGCTATTTCCATATTTCCACTTCGTTTTCAACACGACAACGTGGTTCCACGGAAAGATCCCGAGCATCAAAGCTGTCCTTGATCCAGCGCGTCACGTCGCCGCTACTGCGCATCAACTCACATTACACCGAGTCGCCGAGTTCCAGGAATGACAGCGTCGTTTTACATCGCGTCGCTTACTTTGTGAGTCTTTGTTATAAACTGTAATTATTACTACTTATTTAATTCAATTTTGTGTGCCAATTTCGTGTGCCTATTTTTAACGTTATATGTGATTTTCGAATTCTATTTGTCTACTATTTTATTACTTTTGTAACTACATGTCTGTAAAATCGGAAAAAGTCGATATGTCTGACAAAATAACATTAACCTTTCTTACAAAATTTATTAAGCCGTACAATGGTGACAAAGAGTCACTACCAGCTTTTCTCACAAATTGTGATAACGCTATTTCTTTAGCTAGTGAGGACCAAAAGTCTATTTTGTGTAAATTCATAATTTCTCAACTTGAGGGAAAAGCCCAAGTTGCATGTACTTTGAAAACGTTTAACGAGTGGTCCGATTTAAAATCATTTTTAAGGAAAACTTTTGGGGAAAAGAAACATTCCACACATTTGCTAGTCGATCTACAGAACTGCAAACAAAGTACATCTGAAGATGTCACTAAGTACTCCCTCCGTGTAGAACATATTCTCACTAGAATTTTAGCAGACGTCCAGTACAATTGCAGGGACGCCAAAGAGCTTCCAGGCAGGTTAGCCGCTATGGAAGATCTCGCACTCAATACATTTATGTTAGGTTTGAATCCTTCAATTTCAAATATTGTCAGATGTCGGAACCCGTCATCCCTCAATGAAGCTGTGCAACACGCTACTGAGGAAGAGAAATTATTTAATCTGCAGTCTCATTCTTTAAAATATAAATCCAAACACGATTTCCAAAATAATTCTAGTAAATCTGATAATCATAAATTTTCGTCTAACTCTAATTCGAATTCAAATAATTTTTATAAAAAGTCTAACTTTAATTCTCAACAAAATAAGAATTTTAAACAATATTCTAATCCTAAAACAAATGTTATTACTTGTAATTATTGTAAAAATGTAGGCCACTCTATAGATCAATGTCGTAAACGACAGTATAACGCGCAGCGTCAAAATCAGTCTAATTCTAAATCAACTTCCAATAATATGCCCGTGCACACCTTATCTCAAGGTGATGACGTAGTTAATAACCAATTACCTTTAAACTAACTAAGATTTCGGATGCGTGCCTGCCGAAATCGATAAATCATAACGGCACAAACTCTTATACTATTTCTTATCCTAAATCGAATGATAATACTTATACTAATTCTTATCCTAAATCTTATGCCAATTCTAATCTTAAGTCTTATAATAATTCGTATACTAATTCTTATGCTAAATCTTATACTAAACCTTACGCGAATTATTCTACTAAATCAATTACTATTTCTACATCTCAGCCGCCCAAAAGGGAACTGAGTCACACTAATTCTTTTACATCTCAGCCGCCCAATGAGGGACTGAGTCATGCTAACTCTTTTACATCTCAGCCGCCCAAAGAGGGACTGAGTCATTCTAGTTCTTTTACATCTCAGCCGCCCAAAGAGGGACTGAGTCATTCTAGTTCTTTTACATCTCAGCCGCCCAAAGAGGGACTGAGTCATTCTAGTTCCATAACTAAAACTTATTCTAATTCTAAATCTATGAGTGAACCCATCTTCGAGATGAGCTCATTATCAAATAAAATATCGTTACCTTATACGAAATTATTTACGAAAGGCTCTAGTAATTATCTTAATTTTCTTATCGATACAGGTGCAAGTATCAGCATTATTAAACAGTCTAGTTTGCGAAATATGCCTGAGCTTACCTCTGACACTATTAAAATAAGAGGTATAAATGATACTAATTCCTATTGCGAAACTTTAGGAGGAGTTTATTTAACATTTATTTTATCCAATACTTCTTTTCAACATAAATTTCACGTCATAAATGATAATGTTAACTTAAAAAATTATGATGGTATATTAGGTACAGACTTTCTCCATCTTTATGAGGCGAATATAGATTATAATTCCAAAACGTTAACCTTTAATGGCCATGAATTACCAATTTTTCTACATCAACCTACTTATATGATACCGGCACGCTCCGAGGCCGTTATCGAATGCGCCGTATCCAATTACTCTCCCGAGCTTTATCTAAACGATGAAGCCTTAGTACTAGATCATACCTTAAAGGAAGGTGTTTATGTCGCAAATTGCATGGTATCTATTAAACCGAATAGAAAGGTCAATGTTACTATATTAAATACTACTGACCTAGACCTTGAGGTCAAAGATTATGTCGTAGAGTTGTCACCGATTGATTATGGTGAAAACCTAGAGTATAATTCTTCTTATAATATTAATTCTATGTCTTATTCTAAATCTGATCGGGCAAATCAAGTATTAAATTCTATTCGCTGTTCACATTTAAATGAAGAAGAGAGGAAAGCTCTTCTTAATTGTTGTTCAGAGTATACAGATATATTTTATCTCGAAGGCGAACCATTATCCTTTACTTCTGCCATAGAACATTCAATTGATACGGGTAACGCAGCCCCTATTCACGTGAAATCGTATCGCTTCCCTGTCGCAAAATGTCACAAGGAAGAAATCGATACTCAAATTCGAAAGATGCTAAATCAAAATATTATACGTCCTTCAATTTCACCTTGGAGTGCCCCAGTATGGGTAGTTCCCAAAAAGTTAGATGCATCCGGCAAAAAGAAGTGGCGAATTGTAATAGATTATCGCCGCCTTAACGATGTCACTGTCTCAGAAAGTTATCCGCTGCCTCTCATAACTGATATCCTCGACCAACTAGGTCATTCTAAATATTTTACTACGCTTGACCTTGCAAGTTCCTTCCATCAATTGAGAATGTCCGAAAAGGACGCACCAAAAACAGGTTTCACTGTTAGTTCTAATTCTACTATGTCCGGCCACTACGAATTCACTAGGATGCCCTTCGGGTTGAAAAATGGCCCTATTACCTTCCAACGACTTATGAACACCGTATTATCAGGGTTACAAGGTCTACATTGCTATGTTTACATGGACGATTGTATTATCTATAGCTCATCCTTACAAAATCATATAGAAAAATTAGAACTAGTTTTTGACAGACTACGTAAATACAACCTAAAACTCCAACCTGATAAATGCGAGTTCCTACGTCGCGAAGTGAGTTACCTTGGTCACATCATCACCGATAAAGGTCTTTCTCCGAATCCCGAAAAGGTCAAGGCCGTGTCTCAATTCCCAGTTCCTAAAAACCCTAAGGAGGTCAAATCTTTTCTAGGCCTTATAGGCTACTATCGCCGTTTCATTAACAATTTTTCAAAACTTACCAAACCTCTTACGTCCTTATTAAAGAAAGATGTCACTTTCCACTGGTCCCCGGAACAACAAACTGCCTTCGAAATTCTTAAAGAAAAACTAACTACTGCACCGATTCTCCAGTATCCAGATTTTTCGCAACCATTTATTGTTACTACCGACGCCAGTAATTATGCCGTCGGAGCTGTCCTCTCGCAAGGACCTATAGGGAAAGACAAACCGATAGCGTTTGCCTCTCGTACTCTGAATCGTGCTGAAGGAAACTATTCGACAACCGAAAAGGAGTTGTTAGCTATTTTGTTTGCCGTTAAAACGTTTCGCCCTTACCTATACGGTAATAAATTTAAAATCGTTACGGATCATAGACCTCTCGTATGGCTATTTAACGTCAAAGACCCAGGCAGTAGATTAATTCGTTGGCGCCTCAAACTTGAGGAGTATGATTATGAAATCGTCTATAAACAAGGTCGTCTCAATTCTAACGCCGATGCCTTATCCCGGTGTCCCGTTAATGTTATAGATATTAATAGTTTGAATAACCTAACTTATGAAAAATATTTTAAACTCCAGTTCACTAATCGCCTTCCAATTTCTAATACTATTATTCAAGAATATTCCCAAAGTTTACATTTAACTAAATTAAATACCATTGTTCTCCCTGTTTCTTTAGATTTCGACAATTCTATACCCCACTGTGAAGAAATTTTAACACAGTTAGAAAATTCTGAAACGTTGTTAAATTCTGAACGTGAACCTTTCACAATTCAAATGTTTGTCGAAAAGAACAAAACTTTCTATTTCTTATATACTAAAGTTCATCACTATGAAGAGACTAAATTTAAAGATATTTATAACCTACTTCTAAAGCTTAGAGATAAAATCATAACAGAAAATTCAAATGTTACTGATTTAGCAATATCAGACTTCTCTGACCCTTTTTCTAAGCTACCTTATACTAAAATCTATAATATGATTTCCTATATCTTTAGTAACACCAATATTAAAATCCACATTTACAAAAATCAGTTAATATATCCAACTCCAGCCGAAGTGCCAAAAATATTAAAAGAAAACCATGATTCTCCAATTGCTGGTCACCCAGGTTCTAACCGAATGTACAAGAGAATAAAATCATCCTATTATTGGAAAGGTATGCGCTCAGATATTACTGACTATGTAAAGAAATGTCAGCTATGTCAAATTAATAAACCTTTAAGAATGTCAAATAAAGCTCCAATGGAAATCACTTCCACCAGTACAAGGCCATTTGAACGACTTGCACTGGATGTTGTTGGTCCCCTTCCCGAAGCAGGTTTTCAAAATTTTAAATACATATTAACCCTACAAGATGACCTTACCAAATTCTCTAGCGCTTATCCCATGGTTACAGCAACCAGTGAAGAAATTGCACGGAATATTGTACACTTTATGTCTCTTTTTGGTTTTCCTAAAACTATTTTAACTGATCTTGGTACTTGTTTCACTTCGGATTTATTTAAACAGCTTACAGAGATACCTACTAAAAATTAAAAATCTTTTCACTACTCCGTATCATCCACAGACAAATGGAGCTCTGGAACGCTCTCATGCCACTTTAAAAGAGTATCTCAAATCTTTTGTTAACGAAAATCAAAACGACTGGCACTGTTACCTATTTACTACAATTTTAGCTTACAATACTACGCCTCATTCTAGTACAAATTTCACGCCTTATGAGTTGTTATACGGTTATAAACCAGTAATCCCTTCTTCACTTTATGAAACTCATACTAATACAACATATCATGAATATATTCGGGCTTTACAATATCGTATGCGTTTCAGTCGCGAAAAAGCGATACAAAATATAATAAATAAAAAAGAAAGGTCAAAACAATATTATGACAGCAGTTCGCGTCAAATATCCTATAAAGTTGGTGACTTAGTTTATTTAAAACATCACCATCGTTTAAGAAAGGCTCTGTCTCCTATATGGAAAGGCCCATATAAAATCGTTCAAGTTCATGGTAATCGAAATGTCACTTTGCAAGTAGGTCGCAAACGAGTTAAATATCATGTTAACGAAATTAAACCAGCATCTTCTTAATTCTTCTATTTTCTCATTTCCAGAATATTATGCTGCGGAAGGCATTGCCAAGCAGACTCCAATATAATTCCTATTTCTCATAGTCCTGGTTTATATTTTGAACCTCAGACTAATATACATTTTTATAATGACTATTGGAAAGTCATTACACATATTGATTTAATAACTCTAGATCCATATCTTAACAAAATCGAAACTCTATTGCAAAATACCTTAAATCTATGCGTAAAATCTCAATCCAAATATCTATCCGAATGTAAAGACTTTTCTAGCCCGATCGAAATCTTAATACAATCTAGTTATGTCAAACTCGAATCCCTGTCTCATATTATAAGTAATCAATCTAAACATAAAGTTAAAAGATCTTTAGAATTCGGTGGCGAAATCCTTAAATTCTTTTTCGGCACATTAGACGCCGACGATGCTCGCAAGTATGATGCAGCAATTGAATCTTGTCGCAAAAACGACAAGGAATTATTTCATTTGTTTCGAGATAATATACATATAATTAAATCAACTATAAATAACTTTAATTCTACCATTTCTAAACTTAATCAAAATGAAGTAAAATTAAATCAACAAATGAATGCTATGAATCAAATATTTTCTTAATTTACCAAAACTGATAACATTCTTCTTTATATCTCTAAGATAAATAATCTTTTTAGTGTTATTGAAAGTTCCTTATTGTCCATCTCTAATTTACTAGATACTACTCTTAATGCTATTTTATTTTCTAAGCTAAATGTTCTGCACCCTAGCGTTATAAGTCCAATGAATCTTTTCAAAGAATTGTCAGAACATAGCAATCAAATAAGTAAACAATTGGAATTTCCAGTTCCATTAGATATAAATAATATTAATTCAATTATAGATGTATCGCAACTTAGCTGTTACTACTATAATAATAAGATTGTTTTTGTGTTACAAATTCCATTAATATCGTTAGATAATTTTACTGTTCATAAAGTGATTCCCTTACCGACTCCTCACGAGTCAAACTCTCATATTCAAACATTTGCTTTGATTCAACCTTCTAATAATTATATAGCATTAAGTGATGATAGAATGCATTATGCCATGTTAAATGACCTTAACAGTTGTAAAACTATTTATAGTAATTATTCTATTTGTGAGTTAACTTCTATATTTTCGTGTTTGAATAATGCAAACTGTGAATCTAAGTTACTGACTGAAGTAACCTTAACCTTACCTAGAGAATGTACCTCTAGATTGTTATATGGTCAAATAGATATTTGGCAAAAACTTAAAAATAATAGGTGGATATTTGTACAGTCAGATGTAACCAAATTAACAATTAAATGTCAGGACGATATTAACGATTACTCTATTGTTGGCACAGGAATTGTAAAATTAACAACGGATTGTATAGGTTATTCGAAAACCATCCAGTTGTTGCCTAGTAACGTTTATTCCTTTTCTGTTAAATCTCCTATTGATATACACTTCGACATAACAAATGACGATTGTTGCAAGAAGGATATATTTAATGAAAGTTTGCCTCACTTAACGCCTCTTTCTTTATCTAAAATCAATTTGGAATCGTTAAAGTATCAGACTCATCAATTAAATAATTTAGAAAACGAATTAAATAAATTGCAAAATGAATCTCATTTCATTAAATATAGCCACTACTATTCCACATTTACTATTATTCTTATTGTGTCTCTATTTTTATACTTAGCTTATAAGATGTATAAATGTTATACAAATCATTCTAGTTCTGGATGTTGTATACAAATCTTCAATCAATGTAATACAAAGAAATCTGTCCAGCATAATTCAAAACTTTCTAGTTCTTTTGAAATGACAGACCTATCAGCATCAGAAGATGACAAATCTATAAAATCATTACCGAATGTCACTACCAATTATAAACCTTATGGTTCTTTGCATAAAGTTCAATTTAATTCTACAAGAAATATTAAAAACTTTTAGAAAATGTCTATGTACTAAATGATATATACAAACTATTTACATTTTTACATTTGCTAAATATTTACTATTTCATTTGTTTACAATTTACTACTAATTAAAATGAATTTACTTTACTATGATATTTCTAATCAATTATTACTTACTATGTCGGTTTTAATTTTAATTATACTTTCTAATTGAATTGTTCAAATATTATAATCAATTTCAAATTCTATATTCTAGAATAATAATGTTGAACTTTATAATTAATTTTACTATTTTCTATGTCGTAATTAGATTTAAATCCGATATCCTAGAATAACAATATTTAATTGTATAAAATTATTTTACTATTTCTTTTGTAAAGGTTTCTCAATCTCATCTCTGACTCCACTTATCTTAATTTAGATAATGCTCCGTCAAAAGGGGGGAGCTGTTATATCCCTTAATACTACGTATAGAAAGCCTAGTCAGCAATTTCACTGCATCGCGTATTTTCCATTATATTCTAGAAGCTCTTAATCAGCATTTATTCATTTCTTTACTTCAATTATATTATTATGAGCCAGTGGGGCCTGGGACGCGACAGTGAACGGTTGAGAAACCTAAATATAGGCATTCAGTATAGTGTAGTGTGTGTGTCAAGGTAATAAAAGGACTCTAAATTAATTTGTGAGTTTTTTTTAAAAAGACGAACGGGGTCGGCCTCCTAACAGTACGATTACTTGTCGTGACATTCTGAATCGGCCTGCTTGTTAGACTAGTAAGCGGACCCCGGCAAAGAGCTCAGATATTTACATAGAGGCGCATTTCATATGGGCGCTTTGAAGACAAACTTTCCGTGACTCAAATTTCCGCTTGGCGGCGTGGCAGTCGCGCTGTGACAGCTCTCTCTACGAGAGCAAGAGAGAAGAAATTTCCTCCAGTGTATCTTAACTACGAGAACAAGAGAGACGGAGAACGACGCCAGCGCCTCCAACGGCGCTAACTACGAACTAAACTGGAGACAATCGCCACTTGGAATCGGCACATGAAATCCTTAAGAAGAGCGCTTCTATGTAAATCTGTATTCATTACCCCGGGCTCCAAGACGAAATGTCTTGCTTGTAACTGGTATACCACTGGAAAGATGATCATGGGTATCAAAGTAGGAGACAATCATTATAATAAGTAGTATGGCAAATTAAAATGTTAAGTGATTTGAAATGTAGTTATGAATAGAGCTTACACTTTTGATAAAATATAATCAAATTCAGTCAAAGCACATTCAGCCAAATCAAAGCTCACCATGCATGTCCCTTCCTGCCTCCTACCAAAATTAATTCAAAATTAATTTTACTAGCTTATGATTTGGCCGTGTTTAGTTAGATTATTCAACAACGATGGTACTTACCTATCTCATCATCTGCCAATATTTTTTATGGGTGACATACCGCACCATTAATAACACACATAGATATGAGTACACCTAATAACGTAACAAACACAACAACAAGTTACAATCGTCAACAAACAATTTAACTTGTAAAACATCGGCATTCCACGCTTCTCCCCAACCCTCGCAACACAATGATAAATTAACAATATTATTGAACTGCAAGACTCAACGGCAAAATTAAATTAGTCAAACCCGGCTGTTATTGGTCCACGACTATTTGCCACGCTGAATTATAGAAAGTTTGTCAGCACTCTTGACATTTTTACACTTGACTCACACCGCACATTCTGTTTTACATTAACTAGTGAAGGAATTATTGTTCATTATTTGTAGTTCAGTGTGGTAGGTAAGTCTTGTTGCTCTTTGTGGCCCGCTGCGTTTGCTAAGCATTAATGTATGCTCGCGGTTTGCACCGAGCTCCGCCGAGCTTAAGTGTTTCTTAGTAATGCGTTCTGTCATTTATAAACATAAGAGTAAATAGTCCCCTGCCACACCTGGCCTTATTGGTAGGCAGACAATTTCGACAGAACATACTTTATGGTCACGAACGGATTTTGAAATCGTAAAATCATTATGGGAGTCTATTGTTGCATTATTCTCATCGTGTCAACGAAGATGGTGTAAAATAAATACAGTTAGGTTCTAGGTAATTTCATTACCATACGACAACACTCGAGCACTATTAGGTACACATCGCGAATACAAATAAATATGGTTTTCACACAAATTCATTACTCAAGTAAAACAAACATAAATTCTATCGTTTATTTATAATTATACAATAAACAATGATATCGCATTCCTCTTTTTATACAAATATAAAAAACCTAATTCGTTCATTTCGAATGAGAAGCTCGTTATTGGCCAACAACGGCGCTTAAAAATAAATGCTATTCATGATTCGATCGTTGAACATCGATTTGTCGATGCCTCGTTAATGATTGGGGATAATAATGAGAAATAGGTGACGAATGAAAATTTAGGGGGAGGTGACGATAGGTACGTTTTGTTCGCGAGGCTGCGACTGCTGTGGCTGTTCCTGCTTGGGGGGTTCAGCTTGTTTAGCGGGGCCAGTTTTGGTGATGGGGACGATGCGCTCGCCGGAGTTGGGTGGGGGGCGCCTGGGCGCTGTGATTGTGAGAACGCCGTCGGAGGAGAGAGTGCTGACGAGATCGGAGATGTCGTAGCCTGTGGGGAGGATGTACCGGCGCGTGAACTGCCTCGAGATGAAGCCGTGCTCGTCCTGTTTCTCCTCGTGCTTGCCTTCAACTACAACGCTGTTTTGCGATGCCTTCACAGTGATTTCCTCAGGAGTAAACTGTTGGACATCCAGGATGACCTGGAACATAGAAATAAAATAGATCAAGGCCTGATGTAAGTCAGACGGTCAACAACATTAACGTAATGAACAAATTACGAGTACAGATGTGTAGCAAATTCAATTAGGCTCAAGCTTAAGTCATACTCAGGCCACTCGTGAACCGTCACTAAGAACAGTGTACCGAATTATATCCCTATTTCAGTGCCGAACTCAGGATTTAGGATTAGGGGGAGCTTATTTTGATTTTGGGAGAAATCTTGATCTTCGCGACTGTAGTTTTTATCAAGAGAACCACTGAAAATACTAATAATAAGCGGACTCAGATGCTTTTTAGAGGTAATTTGAGTCCCTTAGCGTGACCTAGGTACCTCGCTTGTACTCACACCTGCTCCAGCTAAATATCAGACTCAAAACTAAATATCAATAACAAAAAGCATTTGCAATATTTACCTCAAATTTTTCCTTGGTCAAATTAATAGTGGAGGCGGACTCTTGCCTCTGGAGGTTGGTCCTCCAGGGCCTGAAGTAGGAGTTTCTGAAGAGGGAGGTGGAGGGCAGTGTGGAGAGGGAAGACAAGAGCTCGTCCCTCTTCAGGCCCATACCGAAGTGCTGGTCGAGGAGGCGAGAGGGCCTGGTGTCCCACTCATCCCACCAGTCGCGGAACATCATTGGTACTATCGACATCTGTAAAAAGAGATATTTGAAATGATTTGATTTCTCACAAACTTTCCTTTTTATTATTGTCAAAGGTTGTAGGATTTTATATATTCATCATCAGCCCCTTACAGTCCACTGCTGGACAGACCTCTCCTTTGAAAGGAGGATTTCGCCTACTATACCACGCTGGCCAAACGGGTTGGTATAGGGTTTGTATCAAGTTTTCCTTCTCTTACAGTGGTGTTCTCTGCATAATATGCTCCTTCTGTCGGCTCTTACGACATCCATGGAATGATAGGGGATGGTGACATTGCGTATTCTTAATCCTTCACCACACGGATTTCATATATTATGTAAAGTTTTATTCCCAGGGAAAGAGTCAATGCTTATAAAACTAAAACAAAAACAAATCGTCAATAATTCTCATTTTGTAATGTTATTATATTACGTACTCGTATGCCGATGATTGAATAGATAAGCTATTGATGTTGGCTATAAACGATATAATAACTGTACAACAAAGTGGTAATCAAATCAATCTCGCTTAAACAAATCGATTCATAATAAAATAACTGCAATTTAGCACCAATACGAATCTGTTTATCGAACTATGAGACCTCGAAACCATTATTGAAGCCGGCAAGTCATAAAGTATACCGATCGCTTTTAGCAAACCATAGAGTTGTCGATACTCAAACTGTGGAGGCGATCGTAAAAGTTCGTATCTCTGGCCTGAAATAAATCAACAACAACGTCTTCTATTCAACAACTCGAGATAAACAGGAGATATTTTCATGGCGCGTTATTTTGAGCGGTTACGTCTTGTTACATCCATCGAATGCGGTTTTATTGACGCCAAATGCGTATAAGAATCTATCTATTCCTGATTATATTTCAGTAAACTGCGAAAATATCTGAAGTTTGAGGAAAATCGGTCGCTTTTGATTTCACGTTACAAGGTCTATGAAGGTGCTATATTTAAAATGCATGATAATACTTATTAGATTTGGCAAAAGCGCTGAATATTTAAAGGAGGAGAAAATAAAATTGATATTTCTCTTGTTCATTGAACGAGTTCACAGAGGCCACCTACTCAGTATTATTTGAAGTGGTTGTAATACTGAAATAATGTTTTTACACAGATTTATTAATTACGCGTCCATTGCATTAGGTTCGCCTGTAAGGATAGTTTGTTGTGTGATCAATGATCATAAATAAATAAATAAATATTGTCTGTAACTATAAGCATACATGTAGCATAATTATGTGGCTCTTATACCTAATAGACAGACAGTCTCTATTCTATCTAGTATTCTAATACCTAATAGACAGAATTATCAACGCCACTTAACTAATACAATGCCTTGCATTACAATAGCCGATCCTAATTTCATATTATGTCATTTGTCTCAAGGTTTTTAGAAGGACATATTAAATAGAAATAAACATCTTAAATCTCAATAGTAGTCAGATTGAAAATATTCAGGAAAATTTTCTTATAAAATCTCACTACTTACTAAATATTATAAAAGAGTTCGCGTGTCTATACCGGCAATACCAACAAGTGAAAAGCTCACTTCTTATTTACAAGTTTCGCATTTCGAACTTGCAGTCCTAAAACCACAAGTAGGTCATCTATGAAATGCAATCATTGCATGTTCCGCCATAAACCATTACCGAACGATATAAATAAACTTTAAATTATGAGTACCTATCAAACTGTAGGTCTACAATTCTTTTTTAAATTAACGCTACTTAAATAAATAAATTATATCCTCTATACGAAGTATCTAATATAAACATTGTTGGTAATGATGTTGCTGAATAAATATTATTACTATTTTAACTATCTGTAAGTTTGCAAATTGAAAATCTACAGCGATTGTTTACATACGTGCAGATTGGGCAGTATTTTCTGGAAAGATTCCATATGACTCACCTGCAAACGGTTTTAGAACTGATGCAACGCTGAACTAAATATCTCTGTTATGAAAGTTATGGGACATATCGTTTTGTAATATGTTAAATTTAGACGAAGTGCTAATGTTGATAGTAGGTTACGTTATTTTAGAATGTTGAACTAGCATAGTCAAATGAAATGTAGCGAAGCTACTGCGAAAAAAATTTAGAAGATTCTGAAAGGTGTTAGTCCAGGTCAATTTCTTGGTGCACCAAATGCACCAGAAATTTACCTGGACCGACCGGCAACTAGAATGGCCTACTAAAATAAAGTGTAGGTAAGTACATTGAGAGGCAGTGATACTAATTAGATTTTAATTCGACTGCAAATCGAACACGATATGACCACGACATTAACGTTATCATAGGAAATCTTTAGCTGCATAGCTAGATTAGTAATATTAAGACTAGACAAAGCAGTTGCTTTTCAAAAAAAAAATAGCAGTATAGAGTTAGGTACACGAAAATATTTAGGAATGTAAGGTCCCACCTAAATAGAAGAAATTCAGAATTGATAAAACTAAGAGCTAGCTGACTTTAGTTTAAATAAACAACAACGCAATGAAAGCTCCAAGTATATGCTTTAGTTGCCTATGGGTACCACGAATATAAAAAACAACATAACCGCTCCATAAAACCCACGATCCGTTCACAAATTCTTCAACAATAATATATTTAGTAGCCAAACTAATAAAAAAACTATTTAGGCAATACCAATATCGAAAAGTCTTAAGACTCTTATTTGACAGAATACAGTTTGATTTTTAGAAATTCCGCAAAGCTAAAAGGATTATCGTAAATATAAGAACTATTTACTATGATTAAAACACAATAATATCGAGAAAAATAAAACAATCACCTTAGTGTTGTTTGTTCGTTGCCGGCGCTCGCCGCTTCGCTCGCAAGACTACAGCGCCACTCGCTGAAATGTGATTTAAATAGAATTTTCAGCTGCCCACACATGCTGATTCATTAATACACCTTGAACTTGAAACGTGTGTGTTAAATCATTCATTACACCGCCAGTTATATGAGAAAGATGGATCATTAGGATGAATTGCCTTACACGGTGTTGAATAATTACGGTAAGCTTGGAAAAGCCGGATGACACAAGTGAATCATAATGAAATGACAATTTCTTATACTTTTCAGCTAATTTAATGAGTTGTAGATATTATAGGGGAATATTTTTGGGATATGTATGACACGAAATGAATGCTGACTATGGCTGAAAGTGCCATCAAATTACCAAAAAAGACGTTAATATAATAAGAGGACAAACTGACGCCGATTTACACGAGAAAAAAGAGAATACACTTTAACTACTTTTTAATATGTACATAGCATAAGTTTTAAGCTCTCTACTAGAGCTTTTGTCTTCTTAGCCCTGACACTTGCGTTCAAACATCATTATTAAATAAACACACATACCAAATAGATGTGCCAAACGATCAAATAGTCGTGATTACTTGTGATCATCATAAATATACCTTTTAATTAGATATATATTAACATTTTACTAAAATCAATAACTAATAATATATTTTCGACGTTTTACTATTTACTCGACTGTGTTATAGATTAGAAATACATATCTTATTATTTATTACCAATCATTTGTGGTATATAGTGATGAATTAAAATGTAGAGCTCAGGCGTCAATAAGTACAATTACCTACCTAACGCTTTGGAGAGTGTCAAAACAAGCAAAGCGACGAAAACAAAGCGTGTAATTTTACACGCTACTCCAAAGCAAAAGTACCTACCAATATGATCCTCAATCATTGCATCATTCATTAGACCTTTCGATTTTATGGAATCCGCGTCTGCTGATTTCTATGAATTTCGAAATTAGATCCACTTCAAAAGATTAATCATAATCAAAAGAAAATAAGCATATCAGAAACCAGATTGATTCTTCCAATAAATTAATATTATTTTAGGGGCGCTGCTGCCATCGAAACATCGATTATTGAAACACTTTTTCTTATATTTGGACCCCAGCTTCGATATCAGATTGATTTATCAGTCTGGTGTCGAATCCGGATTAAGACAGCATTTTGGAAACGGCTATTAGCCACTCCATTTAGATGGACCACAAGATGGACGGTCCGGACGGTGACGGATTAAAAGATAGTTCAAAATGGCGCTATGCCGTTTCCTTCCGCTGGTGTCGTAAGACGCGACTGAGGAACATACACGAAGCAAGTAGTATCTTTGCGAATAGACTGCAAACTCGATATCAAACCAACTCGTCTGGCTAGCGTCTGGTTATAGTAAGGCAAATCTTCCTATCGACTCACAACTACTGTGAAGCATATTAGGAGAGGCTAAGTTTAGCAGTAGACTGCAAAAGGCTGCAAAGAATTAGCCACTTCTAGAACTCTAGGTACAAGTCTACAAATCTATAAAAGCTGCAAACCCAATAGCCTTTTATATCTTTCAATAAAACGCATTCTCGAAAATATCAATGCATTTCATGGAAAACTACACGCTATAAAACCAAAATAATCAAAAATCATGGTCACCAATATTTTGATGAGACCGCAAATATTTGTCACTTTATTTATCCGAAGCGAATCCGTGGGTGACTTTCGAGAACATATCCACTAAATCGTAGGAGAGGTGACTGTTAAGATCATTTGTACCATTTCACATGTATTGTACTGTATTTAACGACGTGTCACCTCCAAATAAATAGCTAGTACGTCACAAATGATGAAAATAAAAATCTAATTTCGTCCGATGACATTTTTATCTGAACACTCCTACAGCTTTGTGATTGTAAATGTTAATAATAGATAGAATATATTGCCAACACTTTGTACATGTTTATTCATCTTAAAGGAATGTTTTGTATTTGTACTGAATAGTTTCCCGGCACGAATAAAATTCCTTAAGATAGTTAATAATAATTAATTGATGAACGATAATTGCCGATTAACGCCGATGTTGATTTAATGGTTAAACACAGGCTGACGTATATTAAGCTATCTGTTCTGGTTGATTATTTGGGTAAACGGGATTAAAACTGACTTTCATTGCTCTATGTAGTCTGCGCAGTGATTTTCTAAAATAATAATTTGCTGATCATGAATGCAGCATAGTCTACTCTTATTGATCGCCATAATTTATTTATTGACGTGACAACGTCTTATAAATTGGTTTGCCGGGTGACACTTCAAGAAACTGCGTTACGCTCCGCTCACGTTATGCGCTCACAATGAGAGCGAGTGAGAGGCACGCGTCCCGCCTAGGAGCGAGAGAGACAGACATAAAAAGTGAAAGGCACGCGTCTTTCATCCTTCTTCCTACTATACGAATGAATATTCACATTAAAATTATTTTACCACTCAAAGTCGTTGTCACGTAAAACTTTCGCCCGTATACCGACTTTACAGGCAACCAATTTTTTTGTTTTATTTCTTCATACACAATACACATATGTAGTACATAAGGTGGACTTAATGCCGTAAGGCATTATCTACCAGTCGGACCTTTTGGTGGTGCAGAGACAAGTAAGGTGACACAAGACAACTTCTAGATACATTATGCAAGACTCAAATCCAGTTTCACCACCTCTAGATAGGCGTTCCAGAAAAACTTAGTATTAAAACAAAAGTGGAGAGAATTTGAAAAAATAAAAAAAAACACGCATGACCACTATTCAATTTCGTCTAAGTAGGAGTATATAGGTTGATGAACGTTGTTAATGTATCACATTTGGGGAAAAATTTGTGTTTTTTTTTATAGTAATAGGCGGCAAACGAGCGGACGGATCACCTGATGGTAAGCAATTACCGCCGCCCATGGACACAAGCAACACCACAGGAGTCACAAGTGCGTTGCCGCCCCATGGGGTTGGGAAAAGGGATAGGATGAGGAGTGGGATGAGGGAGAAGGAAAGGGTATAGGGCCTCCGGCACTCTCACTCACCGAACGAAACGCAACAGTTTAGGTACTGTTACCAGGGCCGGCCTTAGCCATCCAGGCGCCCCGGGCGAGTTACTCATTTGGCGCCCCCTCGACCAGTTACCTGGGGGGGGGCCCCACTCAACCTCCAAATTTTAAAATACATACATAGACTCACGCCTGTTTCCCCAAAGGGGTAGGCAGAGGCATATTAAACGCCCACTTTTCGCCAGTGTTTTGATCCCACGTAATAGGTGGCATAGGTGGCGAGCCTATTGCCGCTTTTCGGGATATTTTGTTTGCCAGAGCCTCGTCCGTTGATCGGCAGGTGCACCACTTGCAGGTGAGGTTGGCTTGGGACCCTACGTTCTTGGTTGGAACCCTATGCACCCTACTTGGTGGGAACCCTATGCACCCAAACCCAATTTTGAAATAAGAGAGTGAAAAATCGAGATGGAAAACAAATATTTTTTTGGTGGCGAAAAAGTAGTGTTGGTTACTTTAAGATAACGCTAGTTATAATAGATTTTAAAGTTTTGCGATTTGTATACATCATACAATATTATTTAGCGGGTACTGCGGTGAACCTGGCAGCGCTGCAGCGACTCAAGAAGAGTCCACGTTTCATGGGATCAAAGACTTCTCGTAGTCTACATAGGCCAGACAAGACGGCTATTCCGTATTCCCCGGGAGCCTTTACTTACCTGACTGAAATGCAGAAGAGAGTGATTTCGTCGACTTCTTATCTTAAATTTTCTAATCTTATGTTAATAGGCGAGTAAGTGGGCTCTAGGGTCACTGGTGTCTATCTGTTATAGACGTCGGTGCATGCGAGGCATACAGGTATTCGCAAAAATTTACTTTTCAGCATGTGTCTCTGGGACAGTTGTTATTGTATCGCCATTCGATGTAGTCTGGTGGCTTTGTCAGGTGACTCTTTCCCAGTAATTTAGCGAAGACGTACGATCTCGGAATTTGCGCAATCGCCTCCTATATGAGACGAGCGGTCCAGCTTTGCCCGGCTGTGGTCTTTTTACAGAGTCATTGAGGGTTTCACAAGGCTACCTCTGGTGTTTCCCGTAGAAGTCGCATCAGTCCCAGAGTGTTATTTGAAAGTTTAGATATCCCAAAAGTTGACGTACAGCACAGACTATGTCAAGTCCACATCTATATTTACCGGGATGTCTCGTGTAGAGGATCGATTTTCCGATTCCAGTTGGAGGCAACATATCCCACAGTAAGTTGCTCTTTATGCAAATGATCTACTGTTTTAAGTTACATAACAAACAAGGGGTAGAAGTTCCCCTGACAACAGTAAAGTGAGTGTTGGTGGTGTAATGTATGACATTTCACCATTGAGGTAACATTCGACACATTGTCGTATACGGCCTTTTTCTTAATCTGTGCTAATCTACTTCGGTATATACATATAATACCTGCATAGCCAGCCTTAGAAAATATATCTCGACTGGTTTCAGTTCAAGGTACGCTATACATAACATTTGGCTATTATATTCTAGGGAACTTAACAATTTTTTTTCTAAACTGATTGTTTTTAAAATAATTCTGTAAACAGATAAGAACCAGTGGCGTTTGCGGCGCCCCTGGAAATCGGCGCCCCGGGAGACCGCCCCGGTTGGCCCCCCCTAAAGCCGCTACTGTCTGTTACTTTACGTCGATTTTCTGTGACAGGGTAGTACTTCCCCGGCCGAGCCGGCCCATTCATGCTGAAATCAGCAAGGCTCTACTACCTGTAAGTAGGCATTGTGTGAGTAGGTATTAGAGTAAATCTGTCAGAATCTGTCCAGCCCGTTTGTCTGCCAAGCCAGCAATCTAACCTAGCGCGTGCCTTCAATAATAGGTAATTAAGAACCTCTACCAATAATGTAAGTGGTACCAGCGCAAATTTATAGAAAAGGATTAGTGGTTGACCTAGGATTTTGTTTTGGCAGCGTTCTATGTAGGGTATGTAGCTAAAGAGTGTTGTAATGGGAGCAATCAGATACCTTTTGAGGAGGCTTCAACTACCCGCCTCTGATAGATCCGATCATAATAATGCGTTTATTCCCAAAATAATTACAAACGTTATACAGATGTTCCACTGGTCCCAAACTGGGCTAGGCCTGTATCTTGGGTACCATGACAATATCACTATAGTTAACAAATAATAATGCACAATATTCAATTAAGTTTTAATCATTACAATTTTTTTAATTAAATTTGAAAATTATAAAACATTGAAATTAATCAATTAAATTTTATATGTCAATTTATAATACCAAATTTAGAATATGATAAACAAAATACAGAAAAGGTATTGAAAATTATTCATTTTAATTTTGCATGTCAAATAAAAGAAAAATATTAAATAAAGACAGAATTGAAGTTGATCACTGGAATTAATTGTGTTACATACCTATTTGTTTAAATTGCGATTGAGTGTAGTGTAAAAAGGTATTTGTGTGTGTGTGTGTGTGTTTGTGTGTGCGTAATATGCCAATGTTAAGCTCAAGTTAGAATTTTCAATAGGTTTTCAGTGCTTTCATAGATTAACTTGCATTGTCGTCTCGTTTGCGTATAGAAATTGAGTTTAGCTTTCAATTTATTGTAAAGAATAAGCGCCTGGTGAAAGAATGTCTAGGCTGTAGATCTCGAGGAACAACATCAGAACCACACCTACGACGAGAAAGGTCATCGCAATTAAAATAAGTTAGAGAGTGTTGCTTGAGGATACAGTTTATAATATATACAGTTGCCTGACTGTCAATAGCTCCTAGGACTGGTAAAGAGGGTGTGTGGGAAAGTATATAGGACGGAACGCGCTTACTTTAAGGATTGCCCTTTGTGCAATTTCGAGAGACAATAGATGTATTTTCGGTGCACCACCCCAATATGAGATACAGTATATTAACAAAGATTGGTATAACGCCAAGTAAACCTTCATAATTATCTCAATGCTCCCAACATGACGAAGGTTTTTAAATATGTCGATAAGTTTTCTCAATCTGGTTTGCATTATCTTTATATGACTGTGGAAATTTAATGTTGCATTAATTAGGATACCAAGGTACTTCACTTCATGTTTTCTAGACAGGGCTGGACAGTTACACAAGGCAGTGAAAGTTGACTCGACCTGGCAGTCTGAGTGATATACCACGCCTAATTCTATTGGGATTTCATTGACAGTCCGCATGCAGAATGGCATATACATAGTTTTGTTATAATTTAATGTAAGCAAATTTTGTTTAAGCCAGTATGTTAAGATATTAAGCCCTTCTTGTGCTAAGGTAAAAGTATATTTCTACGTATAGGATGAAAAAACCAGTGCAGTGTCGTCTGCGTAGGAAAATATAGTACCCTGTTCCAAACTAAGGTCGCAAAGGTCAGGTATACTAAAAATAACGTGGGGCCGAGTATTGAGCACTGGGAGACACCAAAAGACCGAAATAAGTCGGTACTGGTATAAGATTGCATTTTCAGACACTGTTTTCGGTCACGGAGGTAATCCTTGAGCAATTTGAGCTGCAACCCCCTGATTCCCAAACGTTCTGGTTTATTTATAAGAAGAAGCACAGATACCGTGTCAAAAGCCTTGGCTAGATCCAGAAAATCCTTCCTCCTTCTTCCCCTTGTTAACATAACAACATAGTCAGTCAAGCCATGTACCGCATCCTCCGTCAATTTACCAGCACGAAAACCGAATTGGCGCCGAGATAGTAAACCATTCGTTTCCAAATACTTAACAAGTCTACGGTTAATAATTCGCTCTAGTAATTTTGATATAGCAGGTAATATCGATTACAAGCTATTTGCACACCATATACTTGGCGTGCCTGGTAGCCTCAATTTTATTTATTCATGCTGACAACTGAGAAGCGTTACGGATCGCCAGGTCTTTAGACTGCGCTAATATTTCACAAGATGTAATAAGACCACAGTCGTTCAACGCACCAGTCATGCGTAGGGAGCGGTGGCGAGAGGCGAGGTAGTCATTTGCCTCTGCGCTGAGTGTGGTCATGTCGTGGGTTCAATTCCCACATAATCAAAACCTTGTGCGATCCTAAACCGTTTGTCCTCAGTCTAAATGTTCTTGTATTTGATGTCTAAAGCTGTACCTGTCTTCTATAAAAAAAATATGCATGTGAGTATCATCTTCAATAATCTGCATATTATGTTTCGCATGTTTCGTCGAGATAATAAAATAGAAATTGTGAGACAAGTTTTATAGCAGGTCTACGACGCCGACGTAGCGCCTAAGTCCCAGATCTTGACTTTTTCTTATCGTGGCAAAAACTGATGGCTTAAAAAAATATGTAGAAGAAATTGCGGTCCATTTAGTTTGGCCGGCGAATAATTCCAACTTGCAGGTCCCTATCGCCTCCTCTAGAGCCTCTGCGCTCTAATCACGTGCCTATTTATGCTTAAAACGAGAGTATGTACCTACGGCATCCATTGATTACAGAATAGCTAGAATGGCCCTGCGTAATATAGCCAAATTTTACGTCATTAGGTATGATGAATTCTCTTTATATTTTTGTAATACAATCTGAACATCACTTTGTTCTTTAACTAGAGGCTAAAAGTAACTTTGATCGAAAATCGTATGATTACCGTGCAGTTAATAAGTATAAACTACTAAGCAACGATTGCATAGTGAAGGACAAACAGACCGCTATGCAGAGGGTTTTCGGTTCAAACCCATCGAAAATCGTATGTTTACCGTGCAGTTAATAAGTATAAACTACTAAGCAACGATTGCATAGTGAAGGACAAACAGACCGCTATGCAGAGGGTTTTCGGTTCAAACCCATCGAAAATCGTATGTTTACCGTGCAGTTAATAAGTATAAACTACTAAGCAACGATTGCATAGTGAAGGACAAACAGACCGCTATGCAGAGGGTTTTCGGTTCAAACCCATCAAAAATCGTATGATTACCGTGCAGTTAATAAGTATAAACTACTAAGCAACGATTGCATAGTGAAGGACAAACAGACCACTATGCAGAGGGTTTTCGGTTCAAACCCATCGAAAATCGTATGATTACCGTGCAGTTAATAACTATCAACTACTAAGCAACGATTGCATAGTGAAGGACAAACAGACCGCTATGCAGAGGGATTTCGGTTCAAACCCATCGAAAATCGTATGATTACCGTGCAGTTAATAATTATAAACTACTAAGCAACGATTGCATAGTGAAGGACAAACAGACCGCTATGCAGAGGGATTTCGGTTCAAACCCATCGAAAATCGTATGATTACCGTGCAGTTAATAAGTATAAACTACTAAGCAACGATTGCATAGTGAAGGACAAACAGACCGCATGCAGAGGGTTTTCGGTTCAAACCCATCGAAAATCGGATGATTACCGTGCAGTTAATAAGTATAAACTACTAAGCAACGATTGCATAGTGAAGGACAAACAGACTGCTATGCAGAGGGTATTCGGTTCAAACCCATCACTGACGTTTCAAAGTTATGTGCGTATTATATTTTTAACTATGTAAATGGGCCCGCGGTTTTACCCGCGCTATTAATATCTCCGATCCCGTGGCTCAAAGCTTGATGTTATATAGCCTATAACCTTCCTTAATAAATGAGCTATCTTAACCTGAAATATTTTTTTAGTTCGGGCCCAGTGGTTCCTGAGATTAGCGTGTTCAAGCAAACAAACAAACTCTTCAGCTTTATGTATTAGTATTAGATGATGGCAACACTGGCAGAACGGTAAAATAAATATTTTTTACGCATCTTTTCAATTAAGTTCTCGAAGTAATCTGAAGTCAACTCACACTTGGCAAACGTGGTGGGTCAACTCATGACCAAGGCTTAGCCCTTTTCATAGTGAGAAAAGGCCCGTGCCCAACAGTGCGACAATTTATTCACAGAACTGCTGATGAATACAAAGTTATAAATACACATATAGAATACTAGCGATCCGCCCCGGATTCGCACGGGTGCAATGCTTATTAGGCACGCTGCTCCGCGGCCCCGCTGCAACCGCTATGTCCCAGCATTGTAAACCTGTGATATCTTCAAAAATATTAATTTAAATTAAATAAATGATATTAACAGCCATATTGCTCTCTATTACATGCACAATGTATTTATAAGGTACTTAATCGGGTAAGGATTAATGTTGTATGGCTTAAAATCGCTTCGTAAATAAGCAATTATTTATCGTGGAAATAATTTATTTTATTTTTTATAGACTCACGCCTGTAACTCCGAAGGGGTAGGCAGAGGTGTTATATTATATATGTTACACCCATATTTCGCCATGACTTTTTAGGTCCCACGTAATAGAAGGCGAACTTATTGCCGTTACCGAGCACATCACCAGACTTCCTGCTGATACTGAGAATTCTGAAAAACTAAGTAACGCTTTTGCTCGACCCGGGAATCGAACCTGAGACCTCCGATCAGCAGTCGCATACGCTATCCACTGGACCACGGAGGCACGGAGACCAGTCGTAAAAAGTAAAGGATAAAAAATGGTTATTGTGGGTTATCCCAATTACGAGATAGACGTATATCATCGCGGATTTTTTTATAGACCTTTTTCTGGTGTACAATACTTTAGTAGATTATGTTGTACGTATATATCATCGCGGACTTCGTAGGGTTCAGGCATCGTTTGCAATGTAAGCGCAAAAATGTGTTTAATTACGACATCACATTAGAAACCTCTATTTATATCAATGTTATTATGTTTCTCTAGGTATATTATGCATTCCTATACTTATGTATTATAATTATAATATATAGAAACCTTCCTCTTTAATCACTCTATCTACTTATTAAAAAACCCGCATTAGAATCGGTTGTGTAGTTCTAAGGATACATAGGGACAGGAGGACAGAAGACAGACTTTGTTTTATACTATGTATGTATGTAGTGATGATGAGTAGTGATGATACTGATGATGATATACATATACGTCTGTACTACAGCTACACCAAAGCATGGCGCAAACGAATAATTAACAATTTATTACTTTGTACATGACTTCGAAAAGTGTGCGCTATCGGGTTTTAAGGCACAGGGCTTTGAACCCGATACCCTGCGTAGCAATCTGTTGGTAGGTACCTATTTCCACTAAGCTATCGCTGTACCAGTACCAAGACTTTAATTTAGGTATTAATAGCAAACTACCAAGAAACACACAAACATCACGGATCTGAATAGTTTTATTGTCTATTACTATAGGGTGCATAGGGTTCCCACCAAGAACTTAGGGTCCCAAGCCAACCTCACCTGCAAATGGTGCACCTGCCGATCAACAGACGAGGCTCTGGCAAACAAAATATCCCGATAAGCGGCAATAGGCTCGCCACCTATTACGTGGGATCAAAACACTAGCGAAAAGTGGGCGTTTAATATGCCTCTGCCTACCTCTTCGGGGAAACAGGCGTGAGTCTATGTATGTACTATTTAAATCGCCCCTTAACTGTCTCTCTCTCTCTCTCTCTCTCTCTCCTCCGTTAACTCGTCCCATTTAATGAGATGCTATGATAGGATGCATTTAAATGACTGAACCTAGTAAATTGAACACTCCCATGACAATGCGTTTGGTAATTAAAGATAATGAATACTGAGCAACCGAAATACCTTGTAACTTTATTTTAATTGAGTTTTTAATCCGATTAAAAACTATTACTCGATTTACTCAGTACGGCAACATCACTAACTAAATGTCACTAAAAAAAATTAACAACATAACCTCAAAATGTCGCCCTAAGTCGCAGCTGATACAATACAATAACAATATTATCTAAATATTGCTATTAAATAAACGAGTAAAATTTTATCCTTACTGTTAATAAACTTACTATTATCTTGAGACATAATTTGAATATTTTAAGTGCACGTAGTAATACATTCTCTTCCTGACGCGATCTTATCGTGACGGCTCGGCTTCGACTATGATAAGAGGTGAAGGCATAGATACACGTTTACAATATAATGAATGAAATAAACCTCATCCTCGTTTCACAATGCGATTTCCTACAGCTGTTGAACAAGTACGCGTGATGTGAGCTACTACAGAAGCGAAAGTGTGTGTACGCATCGTAAAAAACGTCGGCTACCGGTAAATCGCGTAGTGTAGTGTTTGTGGGGACTTTTAAGTGATTGGAAGTCGATAAAGGCCGATCACCATGCTGGCTTTTATACAGCATCGATGGACCGGCCTCGGCCTCCTTGTTATGGGCCTTGGAGCCCTTATACTGTTCCTTTATGGATTCTTCCCATTGAAGTATCACTCAGGAAAATTGGCGGATATTGATGATCTTCCAAATTTCATTGATGGTGTCAGGTATGATAATTATTGTTTACTTTTCAAGTATACCTATGATAATCTGTTACAGATAAAATTATTGTTGCTGATATTAATAACAAAAAATCAGTATAATACTCATTACTTACAATAACAAAAGATATCCTTTCACTTATTGAAGAAAATAAACAATAATAAGGAAAACATTCTTATTAGAAATAATTAATTAAATTATTGCTGTAACTGACAGTGTATATCCACATTTCCAGTATTGATGGCCAACAAGTATACAACTCTGGTGAGAACACTGTAGTACTGATGGTGATAGATGGCCTCCGCTATGACTTTGTGACTGAAGAGTACATGCCTTTCACTGGGCAGCTGCTGAAGAACAAGTCTGCATGTATCTATGTCTCTGTGGCCGAACCACCAACGGTCACCATGCCAAGGATTAAGGTAAATTATAATCACTATTGCTTAAAAATCTTATGCTAATTCACAAACACTAGAAAATTAAAGATTTTATATGTTTGTTTAAAATATTGAAAATGATAAGTATTAACTAACTGTCAGTCACAATCTGAGTGTGCATAAGTAATTTTTAAGATATCGGTTCACTTTAGTGAATCTTTCTTATAAAAATTTGCAACATAGACAACTAACTATGCATTATGTAAATTATTGTAAATGATAAGTCCATTAAGATAAAATTTTGTTTGAAGATTTTAAGGCATTTTAATAGAATCAGTATCATTTTTATATCCAAGTCTTCATTAGTAGTCTTTGGTAGTAAAAATTAACATAGTGTATGAATACATAAGCACTATTTGCTTTAAAAACCAATAAAACTCAACAGCCATGCAAAAAATTTACTTTGTGTTATCCATCACAATACCAAAGAAAATACTATTGTTTTACATAACAGTTTATAGTATAGCAACATTATATAACTAAGAAATGTATTCCATAAAACTTTTTAAATATATTTTGTTATGTACAGTCACCGGAGCGTAAGAAGGAAAAGGCACAATGGAGGCGCACTATAAACTTCTGGCGGGATATATTTGCAAGTGTCACATTTTGTATACTACACATTAATTAGAATTAGTTGTAATTTGGTGTGCTTTGTGCTTGGTGATATGGAACAAAGAAAAAACAACCATTGTCTTTGTTTATTTGTTTTTTATCTTGACATTGACTGCTTACATTATGTTTTAGTAGGATTAAAAGGTAGACAAATAGTTTTTTCTTTGGTCTTGTGTTTGTGACATACTATGCTTATGCTTTGGTGCTTTAAATGTTTTTTAAATCTGCTAATTTGCAAAAACCACATGCATATTACCTATTGCAACTTGCAAATTGAGAAGAAGTTATGAGGATTGACATGATAAGGATCATTCCAGTTACTTCAGAATATGATGGGTGGTCACCAGGCAATACTGCTGCGCTCCTTATCTCTTATCATTTTAAATAATTTATTTATATTTTCTTTGCTATAATCACCCAGATAAAGCTCTGGGTAAAGCCAGGTTGTTCATGTATTTGTTGATTGCAGTGTTGCATTTACCATATAATCTATACATTTACTTATTCCCTTCTCTAATTTCTGTATGAATCTTTGGAATATGCCGGTTGTAACCAAAATATTGTTCACAACTTTATACATACACACCATAGTCCAGTCATTATAGTAAGTTCACCTCGGAATTCGAGATACCCAGTTGTAAGTCTGTAAATACTTGTATATTGACACCCTAAAAGTTGTCTCAAAACCTACATATGGTAGGGTGTACGCAACTATTAAATTTCAAGGTCAAAGGTCACAAAAATCGGATTTTTGCGCTTCTTTTGTAAATATCTCATGTCCTATGGGTTTTTTGCTATTTGTATTTATGATCAATATTGTAGAATACAAAATTCTCTATAAATTTTGTTTAAAAAAACTTTTTATACGGTGAACCGTTTTCGAGATAGAGGGCGGAGAGCGCGCGGTCACAGCATCACTTCAGGTCAACCGGTGCCTCCGGTCGAAAACGCGCCATATTTATGAACTATCGATAAATCAATGATTATAAATTTTTATTAACTATTATATTATGTTTTATCATTTTCTTTGGAGAGGAAATGAGATATTTACAAAAAAGCGCAAGAAATCGATTTTTGTGACCTTTGACCTTGAAATTTAAAAGTTGCGTACACCCTACCATATGTAGGTTTTGAGACAACTTTTAGGGTGTCAAAATACAAGTATTTACAGACTTACAGCTGGGTATCTCGAATTCCGAGATTCTTACCTAATTTAAGCTTAAATGACTGGACTACCATACAACCAAACAATAAAATATCATTGGTGTCAATTAGTGATGTTACGCAAGCAATTACTCATATTACGTTCGTGTTCCTGCAGTGCCGAGTCACTGCACATTGTAATATCGGACCAGCCATGCACATCGCCTTAGGAAGATGGAGCAATAATCACCGATATCTGGCTACGATTGCTAATTTCCGTAGAGGCCTATCCTGCCCAAATAGATATGCCTATATTATTGAGCGTGAGAACCTTGGTTTATATTGGATTACCTAAATTTGTAAAACAAGTATCGACACAGGATCATAGGCATAGACATTACCGAAATGGTGTAGTTTCAAGATGTCGAAGGGCTTAAAGTGCTTCGGAGGACTCTGTTCTTGTCTCAGACCATGAATCGTCATGCCATGTCGGCTTTCGGGCAGTCTTTAAACACCAATACCAGAGTTTTCCACACACACTCACAAAAAGAAGTCTAAATAAATCATAATAACAAACTTCTTTTTTTTTTCTTTTTAGGGTTCCGTAGTCCACAAGGAACCCTTATAATTTCGTCATGTCCGTCCGTCTGTCCGTCCGCAGCCTAGCTCAAAGACGCCTGTTGCTAGAAAGCTGATATTTGACATGAATATAGACATAAGATATTGCAACAAAACTGTAGAATAAAATTTAGGAAAATATTTTTTTAAGGGTATCTCCCCTACATATATAGTGGGGTTGAATTTTTTTTTTGGTTGCGTACCCCATCATGTGGGGTATCATTGGATAGGTTTTAAAAAAATATTATTAGTTTGCTCAAATCATTTTTCGATCAAGTGACTGGTTTGTCAAATATCAAGCTTTGAAGCGAAAAAAATTGTTAGACTCAAGTGTCCCCCGCCCTCTGCCGGCTAAACTATTAATTTGGAAGAGGTGAAAAAATTCACAAATGTAGTACATATAACGAATTTAAAAGGAAAACTATCACGGCTGAGTAGATATCACTAGTTTACGAGTAATCGTCGGTTAACTTAGGTTCTTATAAATAGTGTTAGTAAAATTATTTTTTCAGCAAAATAAACAGTCGGATTTGTTGTACATTAATACCCTTTCCAGCAAGTCATTATGGGCAACTACGGAACCCTACATTGCGCGTGGCCCAACACGCACTTGGCCGGTTTTTTTTTGGTATCGGGTTGGAAAATCCTCATGGTGTCCCTCCGCCCTGGGGGAAGGCCGAAACTGTCAGACTCTTACTGACTAAAAACCAACCCGTGTTCCTCATGTACCCATGTGTCGGAGGGTCGGGTATCACCGAAGCATTCCTCGGAACCCCCCGAAGGGTATTGGCCCACCAGATAGTCAGGCGAGCCCCGAACAACTTGGCAACCCCTTGGCGGCGGATGAAGGTGTTGGGCTCCGCCGCCAAAACACCTAGCGGCCGCAGAGGATAGGGAGGACGGCAACGCAACACCGCATCTCCTCTTCCTCTGCGGCCCCACGGCGACGCAACGATGGTGCGCCCCCATTGGGTCGCGGGCGATAGGGCGCGCGGCAACGCAACACCGACAAGCCTCTCCTCCCGCGACCGCACCTGACTGCGAGGAACAGAACTGTCCCCCGCACCCGCACCTTGGTACGCATCCTACGCAGGCCTCGCCCAAGCCCACGTGGAGCGTCCCCTCCCGGGATCCCACTTAGCTTCACCGTGTGTACCTGAAACCCACGGCTACTGAGGCCCCTCACCACGACAAGGTGGAGATCCCACGGGGGGGATAAGTAACAAACTTGAAAATAAGAATTTATTTTTGTCATGCTTTTGAAATTCTAACCCTAAAAGTGCCTAAAACCTCTAAAAAAGATTTCTAATAGAAATCTTTTTTATTCGCAAGCCTGCTTTTAATTGTCTTGTTCATTAAAAAGTAAACAAGTTTTAATTATTATGCCATCGCATAATTAACTTTGCTAATAAAACAATAAAATTTGTTCTTCCCCGTTATATCATTTCAATCACGCGGGCCAATGAATTCCGTAACGCACGGTTAATTCTTAATTCATTTTTCATAAGACAAATTTGTATTGAAGGAAATGTATTACTAGTGCAAGAACAAAATGTTTAGATTTTAATTATTTCCACTGTCCCTGCTTGTTTTATTTATATCTATTTTTGTGAAACTGTTGCTCGCTTGCATGTATTTTGCTTGCTTATGAGTTTCGCTATAGGTATTATGCTATAAACGTGTAACGTAAAAAGGGACCTTCCTGGTGTCCACTGTTACGTTATCCCTACTTAGGGTGTGTTCAAATGAGAAACGTGGTTAAATGTTACAATAAAAATTGATTTAATTCTCAATTAAATTTAGACATCATTTAGCAAGCGTTACATTAATGAAAAAAATTACTATTTATATGATATTAAAAAGATTTACACAGGGTCGCGTGATTCGGCGATGGGTGAGGTTTTTGTTGAGATTCCTGCTGCCGGTTCGTCCAGGAGAGTTGGTTACTTAACTCGGTGCCGGTTCGCCAGATATAAGGGCCGAACGCAGCCAGCGCTTCAATATTTATAGTCCGTTGCAGGGCGCGGGCGGCGGGGTCGACCGGGCCGAGTGATGCGTCAAGGATTGACGTCACAAACGTAATTCGAGTTATCATAGTTTTGTGCGTCAAATTCTGTACTTATTTGTTCTACGTAAAATAAAGTGTGCATATCAATATCGAATAAATAATAAAATACGAATATCTTGTCTATACTTAAAGCTTTTTATTCCGACTGAGCATAAAGTTCGAGACGAACGAAAAAAGCAATGTGTTATGTATTAACAATATAATTCGCGTTTTCCTTATTCAACTTACCTGTGCATTTATTGGTTTGGCTGTTCTTTATATGTCGAAGAGGAACAGTAAAAGGCTAAAGTCATTACTTCGATATTGTAGTTCAGTCTCTAATGAGCACTACCGAGGTGCTGTCTTCGATATTACTAAACACTTGAAGTTTACTGAAATTCTCGCGAATATTACTAATATACCTTAAAACGGCAATCAATTGTATAAAGAAAATAGTATTTTTTCTGTTACTAACTAACCAGGGTAGGACTGAGCCCTTAGGGCCCGTGTGGCTCTCTACAAGTCTTAGGGCCTTAAGTCGCAAGAGCTAGGCCTTGTTTGCACGGGCCCTTCAACACTTGCGAGATAGACACGGAGGGCACACATATGACAAACGCCACCGCGATTATAAGGCCAATCCGACACTGAAACTAATTAAATCTTAATTGATAGAAATTGGGCTAATATAGTAACGAACAGCTACTAAAACTGCACTGCGCGATAACTTCACATTTAGGTACCACTCTATAGAAAGAGACAAAGCTAATAATTGGGTATGCTGCCTCATACTGTAGAAATGTGAATATTATGCATGCTAGCATTCCATAAAGCTTAAAATCACCATATTACTTATAAAGGTATCTCTTTTGCAAGGTTTTGGGTCATGATTGCTTGGCACACAAATTGTCTCTGTCTATAATCCTAGTAGCCACATATTTTACAAATATGCGACCCAGTTAAACTCATATTCACCATGTATAGATTATCTATCTCTCGATCTGGGTCGTATAGGTTATAACCCAACGAATACATTCGTCGCTCCACAGGCCATGATGACTGGAAGTGTTTCAACATTCGCTGATGTTGCGCTAAACTTTGGCGCGCCGGCCGTCCGCGGTGACAGCGTGCTACGCGTCGCCAAGGCTAGAGGGCGCAAGTCTGTCATGTACGGTGACGACACGTGGCTGAGATTGTTCCCGGGCATGTGGGCCGAGTATGACGGCACTACGTCCTTCTTCGTCACTGATTATACTGAGGTAATACTTCCTTTGACTTATATTGAATGTGTAGTTTAAGCTAATATCAGCAAGGATGCAGCAAGACTGTTCCCGGGTATGTGGCAACTTTAGGAAGAGCACAGGTAAACGAAAACAGGTGGCTTAGCACGCGTTTATCTCGATTCGATCGGCATTCAGCGCATTGACTAGCTCGCTTTGAGATCAGATCTTTTCCAATCTGGACTCAATTTATGAGTCAATAGTATGCGAACGCTAATCGAATCGCTTTAGCGGACCCTGGGCTCCGAAGCGACGGCCTTCTATCGCTACGGGGACGTCGCTGAGATGAAGCAACATCATCAAGTCCGTCAGAAAGGCCAAAAACAACTGACTGATGCTTTTTCCGCCAGCTCCGCCAAAAGGTTGCTCCGCCAAAGGGTTTAGAGCCGTAAGCTAAAACAGAGAGCTTCAAAATACACCCACTGAGCTATGATTTGAAAGTCATTTTTTACTAGTAGCATCTTTAAAATATCATTATCATAATTTATCGCTCGGCACTTTATGGGTATTTAATAAATACCTACTCAAAGATAAAATTGATAAAGTGCAAGTGTGTCATAGTTTGTACGATAAATTATTGCAAACTTCATACAATTTTACTAAAACGAGTCTTATTAAATTAAATAAATATCGCGATATTAATTTAATTTAAGGTATAAATACCTAAATCAAAGTTATCGATATATCCGTTGTGTAGATCGCCGTGTAAAGTATTGATATCCACTTGGCTTAAAACACTAGACTACAGTGAAACTGAAAATCTGCTCATAGTAAGTGCCTAATATTCCAAAACACAACACACACACGCACACGTACACTCACACGCAAACGCACAAGCACACGTACACACACACACACGCACACACTCACACACTCTCACACACACACACAAACACACCCACACGCGCGTACATACATGTACCCACACATTCACACACACGCACACATACACACACATAACCGAAAATAGAGGGGGCCTGGTGACCTGTAACACAGGTATTCTTATACCTATCTCAGGCACCAGTCTCTCACAAATGCAGCACCGTCATTGTTAGTATGTAATATTAGTGTTTAAGTTAACCATTTGTGAAGAGAAAATAAATTTAAAAAATATTAAAATTATTATTATTACCTATGTTTTACCGACGTTTAACGTTTAACACGATGCAAATACCATCTTTGCGTAGAGACGGAAAACTCGACATCAAACCCTCTACGACTGCCTCGTTGGTCTCGCGGCATAAATGTGCGCGTGGGATCGGGAGGTCCCGGGTTCGATTCCTGGGTCGGGCAGTGGTATTGGGTTTTTCTGTCACGAAATTCTCAGTAGCAGCACGGAGTCTGGAAATGTGCCCAGTACGGCAATAGGCTCGCCCCTTATTACGTGGGACTAAAGTATATCTGGCGAAAAGTGGGTGTAGAAATACACCTCTGCCTACCCCTTCGGGGATAAAAGGCGTGATGATATGTATGTATGTTTTACCGACGTTTCGGCCGTCTTACAACAGCCTTGGTCGCGGCAGGACTGATGTCATCTCAGCATCGTCCTCGTGAAGCTCGGGTTTCGGCAGCTACCCTCACTTGTTTTTTATTTTTATTTTTATCCGAACTGTCGGTATGTTGACACACAACACTTATGACGTCTACACACTGATGAGCTGTGTTACTGCAGCGGGGTTTACATTTGTTGATTACCGGATTCCAAGTTGCAGACAGTCTGTATCCATCCTCCCGGTTGAAATTTTTATGCTTTTTGATTTCAACCGCTTCACGTTAGTACGTGAAGCGGTACTCCAGGATAGTTCCTGGAGTAATAGTGACGATCGGTCGATAACGACGACGCTGAGATGACATCAGTCCTGCCGCGACCAAGGCTGTTGTAAGACGACCGAAACGTCGGTAAAACATAGGTATATTATACCTTAAATTAATTAAATATCGCAAATTAGACCCGTTTTAGTAAAATTGTATGATGTATACAAATCGCGAAAGTTTAAAATCGATTATTGCAAACAGGTTAAAATATGTTAAACCTTATGCTTCTTTTTAGGTACAATAATTACGCGATTTACACCCGTTACATAAATATATGTATGAGAACTATAGGTACAATTCGCGAATGGGTAAAAATATTTACAACACGTAATTCATAAGTTAACGAGGTAGATTAATTCGTACAGGATATTTTTCTATTATCAAAATATTCTACGCAAATTACTTTCATAATAATTACCAACCGCGATATCAAACAAACATGTATATTATATTTTACAGGTAGATAACAACGTAACGCGACATCTAGACACCGTGCTAACTCCAGATGACAAGAAGAAGCCGACTTTCGACTTCCTAGTGCTGCACTACTTGGGTCTCGACCATATTGGACACTTGGAAGGCGCAAGGAGTCCCAAGATCAAGCCTAAGCTAGTTGAGATGGATGACGTCGTCAAAAAGATCTACACTGCTATGCAGCAATGGGTATGTGGATTATAAGTTGATGACACGAATGAGGAATTAAATGTCAGCTAGTTATCAATGCATGTCGACGTATTAGCTATGTCAGATTCTAGATTATTAATATTATTGCTTGTAAATAAGATAGGACTATCATCCGCAAACAATGTTATAAATTGCTTTGTCACATTTGACAAATCGTTGATGTATACTGAAAAACAATAGGAGTCCCAAAACACTTCCTTGTGGCACACCATAATGAATGGATTTTTGGTTAGACGCAAAAACTGTTTCTGTCCGTGTTTTAGGGCATATTTTTCGTACATGGGTAACTTGTGATCGATTAGTCAAATACTATTTTAATAGACCATGAGCATTTCCTCTAATGCCGTAATTGTAGAGCTTCGTTAAAAAATAATACTGTGGTCTACTCGGTCAAAGGCCTTTGATCTTTTTAACAGTACAATTATTGTTATATAAGATTCTTGCAGAAAGTAGAGCTTGACTTTTCTATTAGTCCCCACGTGCAATTAATCCGTATATCTATAGTTAATAAATATTTTTATAGTACTTACTTTTACTTTTGATTTTATTCAAGTGGCTATAATACAATAACATACGTAGGATCGCAACGGCGTGCTGCTGGTGTGCGGGGACCACGGCATGCGGGACGCGGGTGGGCACGGCGGCGCCACGCCCAGTGAAGTGCTCGTGCCGCTGTTCCTCGCCGCCACGCAACACTTCACCTGCCCGCACCCGTATGTACTAGATACTAGATACTTGTTATGTTACGATCTAAAGGTAGAAGTTTCTATATGTATATGAGGAATATAATTTCGAGACTCCACTAAATAAATGTATGATTGTGTACAGAGTGGGCCCAGGCCCAACAGTCGCGCAGGTGGACGTGGCGCCATCTATCGCGTGGCTGCTGGGAGCGCCCCCGCCCGGCGACAGTACGGGCCGCATACTGCCGGCGCTGCTGCCGCAAGATGAGCGGCAACACCTCTACCTGCTGCACGTCATCGCTCAACATAACACTAAGCAGTCGCTGCCTACTGACACAGGTAACTGAGTTATCAAAAATAGGCCCAGATAGCCTGTAAAGCAAGTGAAAGCGCCATCTATTGCTTGGCTACTGAATAAAATGGCGAATGAACGTTTGTTTAAAAAATCTATATATATAAAATTCTCGTGTCACGGTGTTAATTAAAATACTCCTCCGAAACGGCAGGACCGATTTGTATGAAATTTTGCATGTATATTTGGTATTTGCTCAAAAAAAAAAAAAATATTCTTAGGGTATATTTTTAATTTTAATTTTTTTTATTATGTGGCTTTAAAAAATACATACATACATACATAGACTCACGCCTGTTTCCCCGAAGGGGTAGGCAGAGGCATATTAAACGCCCACCTTTCGCCAGTGTTTTGACCCCACGTAATAGGTGGCGAGCCTATTGCCGCTTATCGGGATATTTTGTTTGCCAGAGCCTCGTCCGTTGATCGGCAGGTGCACCACTTGCAGGTGAGGTTGGCTTGGGACCCTAAGTTCTTGGTGGGAACCCTATGCACAATACATACAGCTATTAATTTTCAGCCTTTTAGCATCAACCTCTATTTTTTAGTAGCCATATTGGTAATTTATTCATATCACTAGATCAATTCTGTTGTCCACGCCACGCGCATACCGGTGTCAAAAAAATCGTTTCTCTTACAATACTTACAATACTCCTCCGAAACGGCTGGACCGAGTTGTATGAAATTTTAAACGTACTTATATTCTTTAGGTCTGAGAATCGGCCGCAATTTAGTTTTTAAACCCCTACGTAATAAGGACGGGCCAACCCAAACATATATTTTTCAAGTTTTACTTCTTTAGGCGCGTTATGAAAATATGATGAGAGTCACATTTTATCGTAAAATGTGCGCGCATATGTGACACAAAATTCTCACGGGAGAAGTTTTTCTACATTCACGGTAGTGGACGAGATATTTTTAATAAAATGAATATGGTTATCATCTTTGGGGTTTTCATGCATTCTGATCACGAAAATAACATCTATTTGGGAATCCAAGATGGCGGACGGGACATTTGTAATAAAATTAACATGGGTATCATTTTCGCGGTTTTCATGGATTCTGGTCACGAAAATGACATCTATTTGGGAATCCAAGATGGCGGATGGGACATTTTTAATAAAATTAATATGGGTATAATTTTCGGGGTTGTCATGCATTCATTTCTGATAACCAAAATGACATTTATTTGGGGATCCAACATGGCGGACGGGACATTTTTAGTAAAATTCATATCTTTAACATCATAATATAATTGGTTCAATTTTATCATTTGGCATCGTTTTACTGTGTTTTGAAGTTATTCTTCTTTAAGCGCGTTATGTAAAAAAATATGAGAGTGCAAAGTTACGATGCGCATATGTACTGTATGTTTCTACATTCACAACACGTGTTTTAGTTTCGTACAAATTCTAATTATAAATGTGCTGATAAATTATATGCAGTAGTGATTTAAACTGAATATTTTGATTAATATTATTTATTATTCGTAAATTTTAGTGAATAAATTGTGCTTATATAGTTTTTCAAGTGCTCCAGTATAATTGAGGTTAACTATCCATATGGATTATTTATTGATATGAATTAAAATAATGTTATTTAATATAATTAATACTAAGTATTATTAAATTATTACTGTTAAATATTTATTATTGGTTATTTACTATCTAAGTACAAAATAAAGAAATAAATTCAATAAAACATACATACATACATACATAGACTCACGCCTGTTTCCCGGAGGGGTAGGCAGAGACTACGGAACGCCATTTGCAACGATCCTGACATACCTCTCTTGCTTCATTCACTCCCATCAAGTTTCTCATGCATGCTCTTCTGTTTAGGGTACTTCTGACCTGTCCTTTTTTTAGGATGTCTCCAATCTGGTCAGAGAACGTCCGCCTAGGTCTTCCCCTTCGTCCTGTCCCATTCACACTTGCCTTATATATCTTCTTTGTCAGTCTTTCGTCATCCAGCCTCTCCACGTGCCCAAACCATCTTAACATGCCTTTCTCGATGCTTGTCACTACATCTTCTTTTACCCCACACCACTCTCGTATCATTTACTCTGTCGGTCAAAGACACACCACACATACTTCTCAGCGCTCTCATTTCTACAGCATTTATTCTACTTTCAAGTCTCTTCTGCCATACCCAACTTTCACTACCATACATAAGGGTAGGCACTAACACTCCTCTATGCACAGCCAAACGCGCCTTTTTGGACACGTTTTGACTGTTCATAAACGCCTTTTGACTGTTCAAAATTCAATAAAAAATTGTGATAAAAATTTAAAACCAACATCAAATTATAATATTAATTTTTAATATTTATTATTTAGTATGAAATTGAATAAATAATAAATAATTATAAAATATATAAACAAATAGAATGAAATAAAAAAAAGTGAATATTTTTAATGATGCCAAAGAAGTGTAACTTCTAACGCGCGTACATAAAAACACGCATTTAAATTTATTTATTTTTTCGACATTTCTCTTTCGTTATGATATGGCATTGAAAATACAAACAACTCTTAATTTTCAACCTTTTAACACCGACTCATATTTTTAATAGCCATCTTAGTAAGTTAATCATGTCACTAGATCAGTCATACGCGCCAGACGCATACTGCGGTCAAAAAATCGTTTCACAGCGTTTAGGGAAACAATTCAGCAATTTCCCCGTGTTAGTGATACAATAGTCCGCCGAAACCGTTGTACCGATTAGTATGAAATTTTATATTTATTTGGTAGAACTGCAAATCGGTCGTAAACTATTTTTCAATTCTCATTTCAAGTCATAAGGATGGTCAAACCCAAACACTTTTTTTTGTTTTTTCGGCATATTTTTTTATTTCCATTTCTTTATGATGTGGCATTAAAATACAAAGAGCC
This sequence comes from Euclidia mi, assembly GCA_944739405.2. Classification (NCBI taxonomy): domain Eukaryota; kingdom Metazoa; phylum Arthropoda; class Insecta; order Lepidoptera; family Erebidae; genus Euclidia; species Euclidia mi. Next base: position 27,589,313 of record OX123197.2, read on the forward strand.
CTTAATTTACCCCTCTTTAAAAAAATCGTTTCACAGTGTTAGCCACAATACTTCTTTGAAACGGTTGGACCGATTTGCATGAAATTTTATATGAGTATTGATCGTAATCTATTTTTCAAACCCCTAAGTCATAAGGGTGGTCCAACCTAAATATATACTTACTTTTTATTTTTTTGGTCAATTTCTTAAGCCCTGAGCCCCTGATGGATCGATAGAAACGGAACGAAAAAAAAACGGAATGAGAAAAGATACGGAGTTCGCCGGGTCAGCTAGTAACAATATAATATTGCCGTGCCTTTCATATCAACTTTGTTTATAAATGAATAGTCATCCAAATAAAAAATAGACCAAAAAGACCAACAAGAATAAAAATCTGCTTCAATAATCCTCTCATATAAATACACATCTAAAACTTCATTAAAACCATCTAAATTTTCACAGAATTCTACAAACAATTCAAACGCGCGGAGAAGCAGTTCGCTCATTTCTTAGCAACGGGGCAACAGAGCGCCGCTAAGATCGCCAAAGAGTTCTACACGGAGTCCTTGGAGAAAATGGCGGAACACCTCAGTGAAACTAGCGCCAATTTCGATCTTTTCGCCATGGGACTTGCGATTGTGCTGTTGTATATGGTAATTATGTTATACAGTATTTGGTACTCTTGAATGCCATAATACCAGAAACAACAGAAAATCTATTGTGTCAGGAAACCTAAGGAAAAAAACTTACAGAAGAGACTAAAGTTGGCGGTAATACTTTTATCGTCAACGGATCAGGAAATTCCCAACTTTTGGCATAAATAAATATGATTTAGCAATTTTATCATACTATATAATATAATAAATTTGCTAAGAACACTGATACGATGGAGAGTTTGCGTAAAACCAAAACGAAAAAGTAAAAAGCTCAAAAAGTTTAATGCGCCCAACGTGGGGCTCGAACCCACGACCCTGAGATTAAGAGTCTCATGCTCTACCGACTGAGCTAGCCGGGCATGTCTGTATTAGTCGAAATAATACATCATTTTCAAAAAAATATAAGTGACAAGCAGGCAACGACAACCCAGCCTACTAGACGGCAACCGTAAAGCGAACACTTTCTGACAACGCGCTAGACTTATACCATAGAGCATAGATATTTATTTATAGAGATGTATTTCTTATTGGCGCTGACAAACTTTCTGTGACCAGTGTGACCCGTATAGCCGCTTGGCGGCGTGGCAGTCGCGCTGTGACAGCTGAGTCTACGAGTGCAAGAGAGACGAAAGTTTCTCCTGTGTCACTTAACTACGAGAGCAAGAAAGACGGAGAACGACGCCAGCGCCATCAACGGCGCCAACTACGTACTACACTGACAACCGTCAATACGCCAACTTTAATCGGCACACGACATCCTTAAGAAATAAGCTTCTATTATGTAAAAATTTGTATTCATTGCTCATACGTCTTACATAAGACCAATCCCAACACTTGTTATGAATTATGACGTACCGCAAATTTGAACCGGCCAATTAGAATGCATTTTTGTAGCCCCCTTCGCCCCGCATACCTCACCGTTTTGACAGAATTGTTTGTTTGTAGAAATGAAAATATTAGGTGTCTAGTAGGTTGGGTTGTCGTTGCAAGTAGGTCATGTAATGTTTATTCGTTTTATCTATTCTGTATTAAATTTCATGGATCCCTTAGGGTCGGTACATATCTGACAGAAAATGCGTCGCGTATTATCGGTCGCATAACGCCAAAACAGACAAATATATGATAAAACATTCAACCTTTCACAGCTAACCGATGAAGCGTTAGTGCGTCGAGAGTACGGCGTCTTTTCCGTTTCCGTATCATTTTTAGTTATGAAACATTTCACAACGTAATGAGTTCATCAAAAGATTCTACGGACATATGTAACACAAATAGCTATTATTCCGATGAGATTTATTTTAAAATTTTATATCGTACAATACAACCGCTCTGTAGATGCTGAACGCAGAAACTGACTAGACGCGTATTGTGGCAGGTATAATTTGACGTAATAGACGCGACCGATGATACGATCGGCGCATCTTCCGTCAGGTGTGAACCGATCCTTACGTAAATATTCCTAACCTTCAAACAGTAAGAAGAATGAAGAAGAATTTTTATGGAACATTTTAATCAAATTGAATAAAATTTTTGCAGTTACGGCTTCAACATCTTTTGATTAATAAAATTGTCGTGTATTTCATCCGCAGATCGCAACATCACTTCTATGCGTGACTCTATACGCCTTACAACCGGAGAGCCAGCGAAAAGAAAGCACAGTGACCCGACACCCAGTCACTCCATTCTACGGCACAATAATAGCCTTCGGGTTCATCCTTCTTATCATCAGCCTCGTACTAATCCTGGCTTGCTTCATAACCGAGACTAAAAGCCAAGTATGCTCATTCCACGGCGAATGGGGAATACTCATAGCATTCCTACCATTTCCTTTCGCGCTCACATATTTCATAATACAAACAGGCGTTGAGAAAATCAAAGACTTAAGCACTTTAAACGACCTAAACGCAATAGACTATCTCTTAATCGGTGGAACGATTTTCCATAGTTTTTCCTTCTTCGGCACAAGTTTTATCGAAGAGGAACACATGACGTGGTATTTCTTTTGGAATACGTTGATGTTTTTCGTGTTAGTGAGAACGCTAGTCATAGTTATAATGTATTTGAGTAAGAAGTGGTCGGGGGCGACTGAGGTGCAGGAAAAGCCGGAATTGGCGCAAAAGATGACGGCTGTTGGAGTAGGGATTGTGCCTAAGTGGGTGCTGCTTATCGCTTTACATAGGTGAGATATAATTTATGGCTTTCTATTTTACTTCTTGTCATTTTATTAAAGATCAAAAGTCTTACTTTTTTCTCTTTTCATTAAAATGTGCTATAATGATGTTTTTCCATACCCCGTGCATTTGTTGTCAATATCACCCATGTATTTTTATCTGAATATCTTGTAAGATATTTTAATGGCACTTATATTTTATTTAATGAATAAATGTTGCTTTCAGGTATCTAAGAACAATGAATCAGACGGGTGACCGATGGTTATTCCTCCCCGACACCGCCGACTGGTTAAACGCTCCAGAAAACGCTTTCTACCTGCAAGTTCATTTAGTTATAGGTAAATAAATCAGTAATAATTATATAAACTTTATATAACTATAAAATAAAACCGACATACATAGCTCTCGGAATAGTCGAGCTGAAGTTGCAGAAGGCACATTGAAGAACCTATGGCCGTTAGGCTAGCAAGATTCTGGTGTGTCTATCTAGTATCTCGTTGCGATCTAGCGGAGGCCTATGTCCAGCAGTGAACGTTTCTAGATCATGATGAACTAAAATCCTTCAGAAAGCATAATGTCTCGTAGTCAATTAACTTAAGACTTGTTTTAAATATATTTTATTTTCTTTCAGGATCAATAGGCACACTTGCAGTATGTCTATACAACTTGCGCTACATGAACAACATTCTACACATACACACCATATTCACGATAGCCGCCGCAGCTTGCATATTCTGCTTCAGAATCGCTACGAAAGCTCTGGACTCCCCATTCGAAGACATCAAGGAATGGGACAACGTCAAAATAGTGAACGTCTTCTGGGCGATATTAGTCGTACAATTTATATTCGAGATTCTCTCCTACATAGGAGCATTCAAAAGCTGCGGGTTCCAACCCTTAGAAAACAACACTCCATCTTCAAAGAAGTTTGTATACAACAAGCCAAAAGCGAAAACCGAAGACCATTTCTATGACCCCGTAATGGATGAGCCATGGAACGTTGAAGAGGTTAAGTTAAATTTGGCGAGATCGGCTTCGCATCTTATGTTGAATAATATGATGTTGATAATTATAATGCTGATGAGGCCACATAATGTGATAATGGTGCCAAGTATTTATGTTACCTGTGTGCTGACGTCCAAGTGTATGGATCATAAGCTACTGGACTCCAAGTCTGGGAAAAGGACGGAAGTTGTCGATATACTAAGTCGGACTTTGGTGCATATGTGGATTGGGATACTGTTTTTCTTCTATCAGGTGGGTAATCTTAACTAAAATATTCTGTTTGAAGGTTGATTTTCCTTTGAAACAATATTCTGTCAGTTCTAATGGCAACCTTAGCATTATGTCACGGAATATTTAGTCAAAACCGAAGGCCTAGACAATGAACACAGATTTACATAAAACGGCAGACCTTAAGAATATCGTGTGCCGATTAGATAGTGGGTCTGCCCCTAGTTAAATTCGTAGTTGGCGGCGCTGGCATCGTTCTCCGTCTTTCTTGCTCTCGTAGTTATAATAACTTGGGGAACGTTCGTCTCTCTTGCTCTCGTAGTTTTGATACACTAGGGGAACAGTCGTCTCTCTTGCTATCGTAGTTATGATACACTTGGGGAACGATCGTCTCTCTTGCTCTCGTAGTTATAATACACGGGGGGAACGTTCGTCTCTCTTGCTCTTGTAGTTATGATACACTGGGGGAAAGTTCTCCCCTCTTGCTCTCGTAGTTATGATACACTGGGGTAAAGTTCTCTTCTCTTACTCTCGTAGTTATGTTACACTAGGGGAGAGTTCTCCTTTTTTGCTCTCGTAGTTAAGATACTCTAGGGGAAAGTTCTCCGCTCTTGCTCTCGTAGTTATGATAGACTGGGGGTAAGTTCTCCTCTCTTGCTCTCATACTTATGATACACTGAGGCAGTTCTCTCCTCTTGCTCTTGTAGTTATGATACACGGGGGGTAAAGTTCTTCCCTCTTGCTCTCGCAGTTATGATACACTAGGAGAGAATTCTCCTTTCTTGCTCTCGTAGTTAAGATACACTAGGGGAAAGTTCTCCGCTCTTGCTCTCGTAGTTATGATAGACTGGGGTTAAGTTCTCCTCTCTTGCTCTCATACTCATGATACACTGAGGCAGTTCTCTTCTCCTGCTCTTGTAGTTATGATACACTGGGGGAAAGTTCTCCCCTCTTGCTCTCGTAGTTATGATACACTGGTGGAACGTTCGTCTCTCTTGCTCTCGTAGTTATGATACACTGGGGGAAAGTTCTTCTCTCTTGCTCTCGTAGTTATGATACACTGGGGTAAAGTTCTCTTCCCTTACTCTCGTAGTTATGATACACTAGGGGGAGAGTTCTCCTTTCTTGCTCTCGTAGTTAAGATACACTAGGGGAAAGTTCTCCGCTCTTGCTCTCGTAGTTATGATAGACTGGGGGTAAGTTCTCTTCTCTTGCTCTCATACTTATGATACACTGAGGCAGTTCTCTTCTCTAGCTCTTGTAGTTATGATACACTGGGGGAAAGTTCTCCCCTCTTGCTCTCGTAGTTATGATGCACTAGGGGAGAGTTCTCCTTTCTTGCTCTCGTAGTTAAGATACACTAGGGGAAAGTTCTCCGCTCTTGCTCTCGTAGTTATGATAGACTGGGGTTAAGTTCTCCTCTCTTGCTCTCATACTCATGATAATAATAAAAAATAAAAAAATAATAAAAAAAAAAATTTATTAATTCTCGTACATCACAAAAATATACATACAGTTCTTAAAAAGTAATTTAGGTAAAATAATGAGGTGCCTGTACTAGGGTAAACCTGTGCCACAGGCATTAAAGGCACTTACAGTAAGTGATTTTGATCTGAGTTATGAAGTCATCACAATATTTATCATAAACATATTAAACGTAATGTTACTAAATAAAAAATATACCTACTTAGAATTATTTTAAAACTAATATGAAACCTATAATTATTTGACCACAGTCAGCAGTTCTTCGGTTTGATCATATTTCAATGTTTGTAAATACTGATAGACGCATTGTTTCGATCTTACATAACTTAGGTCATAAATAGATGTTTCTTTGTTTATTTTGTTATAAAGATAGGGACCCAGAAATGTGAAAAATCTATGAGTAAAGACAAACCTCGATTCAGAGCTTGAACTACAGACAATATCTTTCCGTCTCTTGGTGTTAGTAAGGTTGGCGATGTACGTAAGCGCAGTGTGTTGTTTTAGTACAGTGTACAATATAAACAGTTGACGAACCGTTAGTTATGATACACTGGGGTAAAGTTCTCTTCCCTTACTCTCGTAGTTATGATACACTAGGGGGAGAGTTCTCCTTTCTTGCTCTCGTAGTTAAGATACACTAGGGGAAAGTTTTCCGCTCTTGCTCTCGTAGTTATGATAGACTGGGGGTAAGTTCTCTTCTCTTGCTCTCATACTTATGATACACTGAGGCAGTTCTCTTCTCTAGCTCTTGTAGTTATGTTACACTGGGGGAAAGTTCTCCCCTCTTGCTCTCGTAGTTATGATACACTAGGGGAGAGTTCTCCTTTCTTGCTCTCGTAGTTATGATACACTAAGGGAAAGTTCTCCGCTCTTGCTCTCGTAGTTATGATAGACTGGGGCAAAGTTCTCTTCTCTTGCTCTCGTAGTTATGATACACTGGGGGAAAGTTCTCCTTTCTTGCTCTCGTAGTTATGACACACTGGGGGAAAGTTCCCCGCACTTACTCTCGTAGTTATGATACACTGGGGGAACGTTCGTCTCTCTTGCTCTCGTAGTTATGATACACTGAGGAAAAGTTCTCTTCTCTTGCTCTCGTAGTTATGATACACTGGGGGAAAGTTCTCCGCACTTGCTCTCGTAGTTATGATACACTGGGGCAAAGTTCTCCGCACTTGCTCTCGTAGTTATGATACACTGGGGAAAGTTCTCTTCTCTTGCTGTCGTAGTTATGATACACTGGGGTAACGTTCTCCTCTCTTGCTCTCGACGTTATGATACACTGAGAGAACGTTCGTTTGTCTTGCTCTGGTAGTTAAGATACACTGGGAGATTGACTGCCACGCTGCAAAGCGGCAATTTGGGTTGCAGAAAGTTAGTCTTCAAAGCGCCCACAGAAAATATGCTTATATGTAAATAATCTGTATTCATTGGCCTAGACCAGTGGCATTTGCTTCTCATTTGTACTTACGCTAACGCTTAGTTGCCTTGCTAACATGAGCAATTTGTTCATCGTTGACCACGTGACATATCGAAAGCCTAAGATAGTTTCATACGTTATTACATTTAGCGAATAGCGATATCGCTAAGCGAATGCCTATTGGCTACAGGGCCTGGAAGACCACTTCTTTTGCTGACCGTACCAGTACGTAGTGACCAAAAATTTTAATTCGTTTTCAGGGTAACTCAAACTCGCTAGCGTCGGTGGACCTGGGCTCGGGCTACGTGGGTCTGCGCGAGTACTGTCCGGTGCGGGTGGCGGCGCGCATGGGGCTGCACGCGTACGCGGGGCCCGCGCTCGCCGGCGCCGCACTCTTCTGTACCATCGCTGCTAGCGCCACTACTTGGCAACAGTTAGTATATACTGTCTCTAGCTACTAGTCGGTGGACCTGGGCTCGGGCTACGTGGGTCTGCGCGAGTACTGTCCGGTGCGGGTGGCGGCGCGCATGGGGCTGCACGCGTACGCGGGGCCCGCGCTCGCCGGCGCCGCACTCTTCTGTACCATCGCTGCTAGCGCCACTACTTGGCAACAGTTAGTATATACTGTCTCTAGCTACTAGTCGGTGGACCTGGGCTCGGGCTACGTGGGTCTGCGCGAGTACTGTCCGGTGCGGGTGGCGGCGCGCATGGGGCTGCACGCGTACGCGGGGCCCGCGCTCGCCGGCGCCGCACTCTTCTGTACCATCGCTGCTAGCGCCACTACTTGGCAACAGTTAGTATATACTGTCTCTAGCTACTAGTCGGTGGACCTGGGCTCGGGCTACGTGGCTCTGCGCGAGTACTGTCCGGTGCGGGTGGCGGCGCGCATGGGGCTGCACGCGTACGCGGGGCCCGCGCTCGCCGGCGCCGCACTCTTCTGTACCATCGCTGCTAGCGCCACTACTTGGCAACAGTTAGTATATACTGTCTCTAGCTACTAGTCGGTGGACCTGGGCTCGGGCTACGTGGCTCTGCGCGAGTACTGTCCGGTGCGGGTGGCGGCGCGCATGGGGCTGCACGCGTACGCGGGGCCCGCGCTCGCCGGCGCCGCACTCTTCTGTACCATCGCTGCTAGCGCCACTACTTGGCAACAGTTAGTATATACTGTCTCTAGCTACTAGTCGGTGGACCTGGGCTCGGGCTACGTGGGTCTGCGCGAGTACTGTCCGGTGCGGGTGGCGGCGCGCATGGGGCTGCACGCGTACGCGGGGCCCGCGCTCGCCGGCGCCGCACTCTTCTGTACCATCGCTGCTAGCGCCACTACTTGGCAACAGTTAGTATATACTGTCTCTAGCTACTAGTCGGTGGACCTGGGCTCGGGCTACGTGGGTCTGCGCGAGTACTGTCCGGTGCGGGTGGCGGCGCGCATGGGGCTGCACGCGTACGCGGGGCCCGCGCTCGCCGGCGCCGCACTCTTCTGTACCATCGCTGCTAGCGCCACTACTTGGCAACAGTTAGTATATACTGTCTCTAGCTACTAGTCGGTGGACCTGGGCTCGGGCTACGTGGGTCTGCGCGAGTACTGTCCGGTGCGGGTGGCGGCGCGCATGGGGCTGCACGCGTACGCGGGGCCCGCGCTCGCCGGCGCCGCACTCTTCTGTACCATCGCTGCTAGCGCCACTACTTGGCAACAGTTAGTATATACTGTCTCTAGCTACTAGTCGGTGGACCTGGGCTCGGGCTACGTGGCTCTGCGCGAGTACTGTCCGGTGCGGGTGGCGGCGCGCATGGGGCTGCACGCGTACGCGGGGCCCGCGCTCGCCGGCGCCGCACTCTTCTGTACCATCGCTGCTAGCGCCACTACTTGGCAACAGTTAGTATATACTGTCTCTAGCTACTAGTCGGTGGACCTGGGCTCGGGCTACGTGGGTCTGCGCGAGTACTGTCCGGTGCGGGTGGCGGCGCGCATGGGGCTGCACGCGTACGCGGGGCCCGCGCTCGCCGGCGCCGCACTCTTCTGTACCATCGCTGCTAGCGCCACTACTTGGCAACAGTTAGTATATACTGTCTCTAGCTACTAGTCGGTGGACCTGGGCTCGGGCTACGTGGCTCTGCGCGAGTACTGTCCGGTGCGGGTGGCGGCGCGCATGGGGCTGCACGCGTACGCGGGGCCCGCGCTCGCCGGCGCCGCACTCTTCTGTACCATCGCTGCTAGCGCCACTACTTGGCAACAGTTAGTATATACTGTCTCTAGCTACTAGTCGGTGGACCTGGGCTCGGGCTACGTGGGTCTGCGCGAGTACTGTCCGGTGCGGGTGGCGGCGCGCATGGGGCTGCACGCGTACGCGGGGCCCGCGCTCGCCGGCGCCGCACTCTTCTGTACCATCGCTGCTAGCGCCACTACTTGGCAACAGTTAGTATATACTGTCTCTAGCTACTAGTCGGTGGACCTGGGCTCGGGCTACGTGGCTCTGCGCGAGTACTGTCCGGTGCGGGTGGCGGCGCGCATGGGGCTGCACGCGTACGCGGGGCCCGCGCTCGCCGGCGCCGCACTCTTCTGTACCATCGCTGCTAGCGCCACTACTTGGCAACAGTTAGTATATACTGTCTCTAGCTACTAGTCGGTGGACCTGGGCTCGGGCTACGTGGCTCTGCGCGAGTACTGTCCGGTGCGGGTGGCGGCGCGCATGGGGCTGCACGCGTACGCGGGGCCCGCGCTCGCCGGCGCCGCACTCTTCTGTACCATCGCTGCTAGCGCCACTACTTGGCAACAGTTAGTATATACTGTCTCTAGCTACTAGTCGGTGGACCTGGGCTCGGGCTACGTGGCTCTGCGCGAGTACTGTCCGGTGCGGGTGGCGGCGCGCATGGGGCTGCACGCGTACGCGGGGCCCGCGCTCGCCGGCGCCGCACTCTTCTGTACCATCGCTGCTAGCGCCACTACTTGGCAACAGTTAGTATATACTGTCTCTAGCTACTAGTCGGTGGACCTGGGCTCGGGCTACGTGGGTCTGCGCGAGTACTGTCCGGTGCGGGTGGCGGCGCGCATGGGGCTGCACGCGTACGCGGGGCCCGCGCTCGCCGGCGCCGCACTCTTCTGTACCATCGCTGCTAGCGCCACTACTTGGCAACAGTTAGTATATACTGTCTCTAGCTACTAGTCGGTGGACCTGGGCTCGGGCTACGTGGCTCTGCGCGAGTACTGTCCGGTGCGGGTGGCGGCGCGCATGGGGCTGCACGCGTACGCGGGGCCCGCGCTCGCCGGCGCCGCACTCTTCTGTACCATCGCTGCTAGCGCCACTACTTGGCAACAGTTAGTATATACTGTCTCTAGCTACTAGTCGGTGGACCTGGGCTCGGGCTACGTGGGTCTGCGCGAGTACTGTCCGGTGCGGGTGGCGGCGCGCATGGGGCTGCACGCGTACGCGGGGCCCGCGCTCGCCGGCGCCGCACTCTTCTGTACCATCGCTGCTAGCGCCACTACTTGGCAACAGTTAGTATATACTGTCTCTAGCTACTAGTCGGTGGACCTGGGCTCGGGCTACGTGGCTCTGCGCGAGTACTGTCCGGTGCGGGTGGCGGCGCGCATGGGGCTGCACGCGTACGCGGGGCCCGCGCTCGCCGGCGCCGCACTCTTCTGTACCATCGCTGCTAGCGCCACTACTTGGCAACAGTTAGTATATACTGTCTCTAGCTACTAGTCGGTGGACCTGGGCTCGGGCTACGTGGGTCTGCGCGAGTACTGTCCGGTGCGGGTGGCGGCGCGCATGGGGCTGCACGCGTACGCGGGGCCCGCGCTCGCCGGCGCCGCACTCTTCTGTACCATCGCTGCTAGCGCCACTACTTGGCAACAGTTAGTATATACTGTCTCTAGCTACTAGTCGGTGGACCTGGGCTCGGGCTACGTGGCTCTGCGCGAGTACTGTCCGGTGCGGGTGGCGGCGCGCATGGGGCTGCACGCGTACGCGGGGCCCGCGCTCGCCGGCGCCGCACTCTTCTGTACCATCGCTGCTAGCGCCACTACTTGGCAACAGTTAGTATATACTGTCTCTAGCTACTAGTCGGTGGACCTGGGCTCGGGCTACGTGGGTCTGCGCGAGTACTGTCCGGTGCGGGTGGCGGCGCGCATGGGGCTGCACGCGTACGCGGGGCCCGCGCTCGCCGGCGCCGCACTCTTCTGTACCATCGCTGCTAGCGCCACTACTTGGCAACAGTTAGTATATACTGTCTCTAGCTACTAGTCGGTGGACCTGGGCTCGGGCTACGTGGCTCTGCGCGAGTACTGTCCGGTGCGGGTGGCGGCGCGCATGGGGCTGCACGCGTACGCGGGGCCCGCGCTCGCCGGCGCCGCACTCTTCTGTACCATCGCTGCTAGCGCCACTACTTGGCAACAGTTAGTATATACTGTCTCTAGCTACTAGTCGGTGGACCTGGGCTCGGGCTACGTGGGTCTGCGCGAGTACTGTCCGGTGCGGGTGGCGGCGCGCATGGGGCTGCACGCGTACGCGGGGCCCGCGCTCGCCGGCGCCGCACTCTTCTGTACCATCGCTGCTAGCGCCACTACTTGGCAACAGTTAGTATATACTGTCTCTAGCTACTAGTCGGTGGACCTGGGCTCGGGCTACGTGGGTCTGCGCGAGTACTGTCCGGTGCGGGTGGCGGCGCGCATGGGGCTGCACGCGTACGCGGGGCCCGCGCTCGCCGGCGCCGCACTCTTCTGTACCATCGCTGCTAGCGCCACTACTTGGCAACAGTTAGTATATACTGTCTCTAGCTACTAGTCGGTGGACCTGGGCTCGGGCTACGTGGGTCTGCGCGAGTACTGTCCGGTGCGGGTGGCGGCGCGCATGGGGCTGCACGCGTACGCGGGGCCCGCGCTCGCCGGCGCCGCACTCTTCTGTACCATCGCTGCTAGCGCCACTACTTGGCAACAGTTAGTATATACTGTCTCTAGCTACTAGTCGGTGGACCTGGGCTCGGGCTACGTGGCTCTGCGCGAGTACTGTCCGGTGCGGGTGGCGGCGCGCATGGGGCTGCACGCGTACGCGGGGCCCGCGCTCGCCGGCGCCGCACTCTTCTGTACCATCGCTGCTAGCGCCACTACTTGGCAACAGTTAGTATATACTGTCTCTAGCTACTAGTCGGTGGACCTGGGCTCGGGCTACGTGGGTCTGCGCGAGTACTGTCCGGTGCGGGTGGCGGCGCGCATGGGGCTGCACGCGTACGCGGGGCCCGCGCTCGCCGGCGCCGCACTCTTCTGTACCATCGCTGCTAGCGCCACTACTTGGCAACAGTTAGTATATACTGTCTCTAGCTACTAGTCGGTGGACCTGGGCTCGGGCTACGTGGCTCTGCGCGAGTACTGTCCGGTGCGGGTGGCGGCGCGCATGGGGCTGCACGCGTACGCGGGGCCCGCGCTCGCCGGCGCCGCACTCTTCTGTACCATCGCTGCTAGCGCCACTACTTGGCAACAGTTAGTATATACTGTCTCTAGCTACTAGTCGGTGGACCTGGGCTCGGGCTACGTGGCTCTGCGCGAGTACTGTCCGGTGCGGGTGGCGGCGCGCATGGGGCTGCACGCGTACGCGGGGCCCGCGCTCGCCGGCGCCGCACTCTTCTGTACCATCGCTGCTAGCGCCACTACTTGGCAACAGTTAGTATATACTGTCTCTAGCTACTAGTCGGTGGACCTGGGCTCGGGCTACGTGGCTCTGCGCGAGTACTGTCCGGTGCGGGTGGCGGCGCGCATGGGGCTGCACGCGTACGCGGGGCCCGCGCTCGCCGGCGCCGCACTCTTCTGTACCATCGCTGCTAGCGCCACTACTTGGCAACAGTTAGTATATACTGTCTCTAGCTACTAGTCGGTGGACCTGGGCTCGGGCTACGTGGCTCTGCGCGAGTACTGTCCGGTGCGGGTGGCGGCGCGCATGGGGCTGCACGCGTACGCGGGGCCCGCGCTCGCCGGCGCCGCACTCTTCTGTACCATCGCTGCTAGCGCCACTACTTGGCAACAGTTAGTATATACTGTCTCTAGCTACTAGTCGGTGGACCTGGGCTCGGGCTACGTGGCTCTGCGCGAGTACTGTCCGGTGCGGGTGGCGGCGCGCATGGGGCTGCACGCGTACGCGGGGCCCGCGCTCGCCGGCGCCGCACTCTTCTGTACCATCGCTGCTAGCGCCACTACTTGGCAACAGTTAGTATATACTGTCTCTAGCTACTAGTCGGTGGACCTGGGCTCGGGCTACGTGGCTCTGCGCGAGTACTGTCCGGTGCGGGTGGCGGCGCGCATGGGGCTGCACGCGTACGCGGGGCCCGCGCTCGCCGGCGCCGCACTCTTCTGTACCATCGCTGCTAGCGCCACTACTTGGCAACAGTTAGTATATACTGTCTCTAGCTACTAGTCGGTGGACCTGGGCTCGGGCTACGTGGCTCTGCGCGAGTACTGTCCGGTGCGGGTGGCGGCGCGCATGGGGCTGCACGCGTACGCGGGGCCCGCGCTCGCCGGCGCCGCACTCTTCTGTACCATCGCTGCTAGCGCCACTACTTGGCAACAGTTAGTATATACTGTCTCTAGCTACTAGTCGGTGGACCTGGGCTCGGGCTACGTGGGTCTGCGCGAGTACTGTCCGGTGCGGGTGGCGGCGCGCATGGGGCTGCACGCGTACGCGGGGCCCGCGCTCGCCGGCGCCGCACTCTTCTGTACCATCGCTGCTAGCGCCACTACTTGGCAACAGTTAGTATATACTGTCTCTAGCTACTAGTCGGTGGACCTGGGCTCGGGCTACGTGGCTCTGCGCGAGTACTGTCCGGTGCGGGTGGCGGCGCGCATGGGGCTGCACGCGTACGCGGGGCCCGCGCTCGCCGGCGCCGCACTCTTCTGTACCATCGCTGCTAGCGCCACTACTTGGCAACAGTTAGTATATACTGTCTCTAGCTACTAGTCGGTGGACCTGGGCTCGGGCTACGTGGCTCTGCGCGAGTACTGTCCGGTGCGGGTGGCGGCGCGCATGGGGCTGCACGCGTACGCGGGGCCCGCGCTCGCCGGCGCCGCACTCTTCTGTACCATCGCTGCTAGCGCCACTACTTGGCAACAGTTAGTATATACTGTCTCTAGCTACTAGTCGGTGGACCTGGGCTCGGGCTACGTGGGTCTGCGCGAGTACTGTCCGGTGCGGGTGGCGGCGCGCATGGGGCTGCACGCGTACGCGGGGCCCGCGCTCGCCGGCGCCGCACTCTTCTGTACCATCGCTGCTAGCGCCACTACTTGGCAACAGTTAGTATATACTGTCTCTAGCTACTAGTCGGTGGACCTGGGCTCGGGCTACGTGGGTCTGCGCGAGTACTGTCCGGTGCGGGTGGCGGCGCGCATGGGGCTGCACGCGTACGCGGGGCCCGCGCTCGCCGGCGCCGCACTCTTCTGTACCATCGCTGCTAGCGCCACTACTTGGCAACAGTTAGTATATACTGTCTCTAGCTACTAGTCGGTGGACCTGGGCTCGGGCTACGTGGCTCTGCGCGAGTACTGTCCGGTGCGGGTGGCGGCGCGCATGGGGCTGCACGCGTACGCGGGGCCCGCGCTCGCCGGCGCCGCACTCTTCTGTACCATCGCTGCTAGCGCCACTACTTGGCAACAGTTAGTATATACTGTCTCTAGCTACTAGTCGGTGGACCTGGGCTCGGGCTACGTGGCTCTGCGCGAGTACTGTCCGGTGCGGGTGGCGGCGCGCATGGGGCTGCACGCGTACGCGGGGCCCGCGCTCGCCGGCGCCGCACTCTTCTGTACCATCGCTGCTAGCGCCACTACTTGGCAACAGTTAGTATATACTGTCTCTAGCTACTAGTCGGTGGACCTGGGCTCGGGCTACGTGGGTCTGCGCGAGTACTGTCCGGTGCGGGTGGCGGCGCGCATGGGGCTGCACGCGTACGCGGGGCCCGCGCTCGCCGGCGCCGCACTCTTCTGTACCATCGCTGCTAGCGCCACTACTTGGCAACAGTTAGTATATACTGTCTCTAGCTACTAGTCGGTGGACCTGGGCTCGGGCTACGTGGCTCTGCGCGAGTACTGTCCGGTGCGGGTGGCGGCGCGCATGGGGCTGCACGCGTACGCGGGGCCCGCGCTCGCCGGCGCCGCACTCTTCTGTACCATCGCTGCTAGCGCCACTACTTGGCAACAGTTAGTATATACTGTCTCTAGCTACTAGTCGGTGGACCTGGGCTCGGGCTACGTGGGTCTGCGCGAGTACTGTCCGGTGCGGGTGGCGGCGCGCATGGGGCTGCACGCGTACGCGGGGCCCGCGCTCGCCGGCGCCGCACTCTTCTGTACCATCGCTGCTAGCGCCACTACTTGGCAACAGTTAGTATATACTGTCTCTAGCTACTAGTCGGTGGACCTGGGCTCGGGCTACGTGGGTCTGCGCGAGTACTGTCCGGTGCGGGTGGCGGCGCGCATGGGGCTGCACGCGTACGCGGGGCCCGCGCTCGCCGGCGCCGCACTCTTCTGTACCATCGCTGCTAGCGCCACTACTTGGCAACAGTTAGTATATACTGTCTCTAGCTACTAGTCGGTGGACCTGGGCTCGGGCTACGTGGGTCTGCGCGAGTACTGTCCGGTGCGGGTGGCGGCGCGCATGGGGCTGCACGCGTACGCGGGGCCCGCGCTCGCCGGCGCCGCACTCTTCTGTACCATCGCTGCTAGCGCCACTACTTGGCAACAGTTAGTATATACTGTCTCTAGCTACTAGTCGGTGGACCTGGGCTCGGGCTACGTGGGTCTGCGCGAGTACTGTCCGGTGCGGGTGGCGGCGCGCATGGGGCTGCACGCGTACGCGGGGCCCGCGCTCGCCGGCGCCGCACTCTTCTGTACCATCGCTGCTAGCGCCACTACTTGGCAACAGTTAGTATATACTGTCTCTAGCTACTAGTCGGTGGACCTGGGCTCGGGCTACGTGGCTCTGCGCGAGTACTGTCCGGTGCGGGTGGCGGCGCGCATGGGGCTGCACGCGTACGCGGGGCCCGCGCTCGCCGGCGCCGCACTCTTCTGTACCATCGCTGCTAGCGCCACTACTTGGCAACAGTTAGTATATACTGTCTCTAGCTACTAGTCGGTGGACCTGGGCTCGGGCTACGTGGCTCTGCGCGAGTACTGTCCGGTGCGGGTGGCGGCGCGCATGGGGCTGCACGCGTACGCGGGGCCCGCGCTCGCCGGCGCCGCACTCTTCTGTACCATCGCTGCTAGCGCCACTACTTGGCAACAGTTAGTATATACTGTCTCTAGCTACTAGTCGGTGGACCTGGGCTCGGGCTACGTGGGTCTGCGCGAGTACTGTCCGGTGCGGGTGGCGGCGCGCATGGGGCTGCACGCGTACGCGGGGCCCGCGCTCGCCGGCGCCGCACTCTTCTGTACCATCGCTGCTAGCGCCACTACTTGGCAACAGTTAGTATATACTGTCTCTAGCTACTAGTCGGTGGACCTGGGCTCGGGCTACGTGGGTCTGCGCGAGTACTGTCCGGTGCGGGTGGCGGCGCGCATGGGGCTGCACGCGTACGCGGGGCCCGCGCTCGCCGGCGCCGCACTCTTCTGTACCATCGCTGCTAGCGCCACTACTTGGCAACAGTTAGTATATACTGTCTCTAGCTACTAGTCGGTGGACCTGGGCTCGGGCTACGTGGCTCTGCGCGAGTACTGTCCGGTGCGGGTGGCGGCGCGCATGGGGCTGCACGCGTACGCGGGGCCCGCGCTCGCCGGCGCCGCACTCTTCTGTACCATCGCTGCTAGCGCCACTACTTGGCAACAGTTAGTATATACTGTCTCTAGCTACTAGTCGGTGGACCTGGGCTCGGGCTACGTGGCTCTGCGCGAGTACTGTCCGGTGCGGGTGGCGGC
Source organism: Euclidia mi (assembly GCA_944739405.2). Taxonomy (NCBI): domain Eukaryota; kingdom Metazoa; phylum Arthropoda; class Insecta; order Lepidoptera; family Erebidae; genus Euclidia; species Euclidia mi. The sequence goes on from OX123197.2 coordinate 27,606,137, forward strand.
GCGCATGGGGCTGCACGCGTACGCGGGGCCCGCGCTCGCCGGCGCCGCACTCTTCTGTACCATCGCTGCTAGCGCCACTACTTGGCAACAGTTAGTATATACTGTCTCTAGCTACTAGTCGGTGGACCTGGGCTCGGGCTACGTGGCTCTGCGCGAGTACTGTCCGGTGCGGGTGGCGGCGCGCATGGGGCTGCACGCGTACGCGGGGCCCGCGCTCGCCGGCGCCGCACTCTTCTGTACCATCGCTGCTAGCGCCACTACTTGGCAACAGTTAGTATATACTGTCTCTAGCTACTAGTCGGTGGACCTGGGCTCGGGCTACGTGGCTCTGCGCGAGTACTGTCCGGTGCGGGTGGCGGCGCGCATGGGGCTGCACGCGTACGCGGGGCCCGCGCTCGCCGGCGCCGCACTCTTCTGTACCATCGCTGCTAGCGCCACTACTTGGCAACAGTTAGTATATACTGTCTCTAGCTACTAGTCGGTGGACCTGGGCTCGGGCTACGTGGCTCTGCGCGAGTACTGTCCGGTGCGGGTGGCGGCGCGCATGGGGCTGCACGCGTACGCGGGGCCCGCGCTCGCCGGCGCCGCACTCTTCTGTACCATCGCTGCTAGCGCCACTACTTGGCAACAGTTAGTATATACTGTCTCTAGCTACTAGTCGGTTGACCTGGGCTCGGGCTACGTGGCTCTGCGCGAGTACTGTCCGGTGCGGGTGGCGGCGCGCATGGGGCTGCACGCGTACGCGGGGCCCGCGCTCGCCGGCGCCGCACTCTTCTGTACCATCGCTGCTAGCGCCACTACTTGGCAACAGTTAGTATATACTGTCTCTAGCTACTCGTCGGTGGACCTGGGCTCGGGCTACGTGGGTCTGCGCGAGTACTGTCCGGTGCGGGTGGCGGCGCGCATGGGGCTGCACGCGTACGCGGGGCCCGCGCTCGCCGGCGCCGCACTCTTCTGTACCATCGCTGCTAGCGCCACTACTTGGCAACAGTTAGTATATACTGTCTCTAGCTACTAGTCGGTGGACCTGGGCTCGGGCTACGTGGGTCTGCGCGAGTACTGTCCGGTGCGGGTGGCGGCGCGCATGGGGCTGCACGCGTACGCGGGGCCCGCGCTCGCCGGCGCCGCACTCTTCTGTACCATCGCTGCTAGCGCCACTACTTGGCAACAGTTAGTATATACTGTCTCTAGCTACTAGTCGGTGGACCTGGGCTCGGGCTACGTGGGTCTGCGCGAGTACTGTCCGGTGCGGGTGGCGGCGCGCATGGGGCTGCACGCGTACGCGGGGCCCGCGCTCGCCGGCGCCGCACTCTTCTGTACCATCGCTGCTAGCGCCACTACTTGGCAACAGTTAGTATATACTGTCTCTAGCTACTAGTCGGTGGACCTGGGCTCGGGCTACGTGGGTCTGCGCGAGTACTGTCCGGTGCGGGTGGCGGCGCGCATGGGGCTGCACGCGTACGCGGGGCCCGCGCTCGCCGGCGCCGCACTCTTCTGTACCATCGCTGCTAGCGCCACTACTTGGCAACAGTTAGTATATACTGTCTCTAGCTACTAGTCGGTGGACCTGGGCTCGGGCTACGTGGCTCTGCGCGAGTACTGTCCGGTGCGGGTGGCGGCGCGCATGGGGCTGCACGCGTACGCGGGGCCCGCGCTCGCCGGCGCCGCACTCTTCTGTACCATCGCTGCTAGCGCCACTACTTGGCAACAGTTAGTATATACTGTCTCTAGCTACTAGTCGGTGGACCTGGGCTCGGGCTACGTGGGTCTGCGCGAGTACTGTCCGGTGCGGGTGGCGGCGCGCATGGGGCTGCACGCGTACGCGGGGCCCGCGCTCGCCGGCGCCGCACTCTTCTGTACCATCGCTGCTAGCGCCACTACTTGGCAACAGTTAGTATATACTGTCTCTAGCTACTAGTCGGTGGACCTGGGCTCGGGCTACGTGGCTCTGCGCGAGTACTGTCCGGTGCGGGTGGCGGCGCGCATGGGGCTGCACGCGTACGCGGGGCCCGCGCTCGCCGGCGCCGCACTCTTCTGTACCATCGCTGCTAGCGCCACTACTTGGCAACAGTTAGTATATACTGTCTCTAGCTACTAGTCGGTGGACCTGGGCTCGGGCTACGTGGCTCTGCGCGAGTACTGTCCGGTGCGGGTGGCGGCGCGCATGGGGCTGCACGCGTACGCGGGGCCCGCGCTCGCCGGCGCCGCACTCTTCTGTACCATCGCTGCTAGCGCCACTACTTGGCAACAGTTAGTATATACTGTCTCTAGCTACTAGTCGGTGGACCTGGGCTCGGGCTACGTGGCTCTGCGCGAGTACTGTCCGGTGCGGGTGGCGGCGCGCATGGGGCTGCACGCGTACGCGGGGCCCGCGCTCGCCGGCGCCGCACTCTTCTGTACCATCGCTGCTAGCGCCACTACTTGGCAACAGTTAGTATATACTGTCTCTAGCTACTAGTCGGTGGACCTGGGCTCGGGCTACGTGGGTCTGCGCGAGTACTGTCCGGTGCGGGTGGCGGCGCGCATGGGGCTGCACGCGTACGCGGGGCCCGCGCTCGCCGGCGCCGCACTCTTCTGTACCATCGCTGCTAGCGCCACTACTTGGCAACAGTTAGTATATACTGTCTCTAGCTACTAGTCGGTGGACCTGGGCTCGGGCTACGTGGGTCTGCGCGAGTACTGTCCGGTGCGGGTGGCGGCGCGCATGGGGCTGCACGCGTACGCGGGGCCCGCGCTCGCCGGCGCCGCACTCTTCTGTACCATCGCTGCTAGCGCCACTACTTGGCAACAGTTAGTATATACTGTCTCTAGCTACTAGTCGGTGGACCTGGGCTCGGGCTACGTGGGTCTGCGCGAGTACTGTCCGGTGCGGGTGGCGGCGCGCATGGGGCTGCACGCGTACGCGGGGCCCGCGCTCGCCGGCGCCGCACTCTTCTGTACCATCGCTGCTAGCGCCACTACTTGGCAACAGTTAGTATATACTGTCTCTAGCTACTAGTCGGTGGACCTGGGCTCGGGCTACGTGGGTCTGCGCGAGTACTGTCCGGTGCGGGTGGCGGCGCGCATGGGGCTGCACGCGTACGCGGGGCCCGCGCTCGCCGGCGCCGCACTCTTCTGTACCATCGCTGCTAGCGCCACTACTTGGCAACAGTTAGTATATACTGTCTCTAGCTACTAGTCGGTGGACCTGGGCTCGGGCTACGTGGGTCTGCGCGAGTACTGTCCGGTGCGGGTGGCGGCGCGCATGGGGCTGCACGCGTACGCGGGGCCCGCGCTCGCCGGCGCCGCACTCTTCTGTACCATCGCTGCTAGCGCCACTACTTGGCAACAGTTAGTATATACTGTCTCTAGCTACTAGTCGGTGGACCTGGGCTCGGGCTACGTGGGTCTGCGCGAGTACTGTCCGGTGCGGGTGGCGGCGCGCATGGGGCTGCACGCGTACGCGGGGCCCGCGCTCGCCGGCGCCGCACTCTTCTGTACCATCGCTGCTAGCGCCACTACTTGGCAACAGTTAGTATATACTGTCTCTAGCTACTAGTCGGTGGACCTGGGCTCGGGCTACGTGGCTCTGCGCGAGTACTGTCCGGTGCGGGTGGCGGCGCGCATGGGGCTGCACGCGTACGCGGGGCCCGCGCTCGCCGGCGCCGCACTCTTCTGTACCATCGCTGCTAGCGCCACTACTTGGCAACAGTTAGTATATACTGTCTCTAGCTACTAGTCGGTGGACCTGGGCTCGGGCTACGTGGCTCTGCGCGAGTACTGTCCGGTGCGGGTGGCGGCGCGCATGGGGCTGCACGCGTACGCGGGGCCCGCGCTCGCCGGCGCCGCACTCTTCTGTACCATCGCTGCTAGCGCCACTACTTGGCAACAGTTAGTATATACTGTCTCTAGCTACTAGTCGGTGGACCTGGGCTCGGGCTACGTGGCTCTGCGCGAGTACTGTCCGGTGCGGGTGGCGGCGCGCATGGGGCTGCACGCGTACGCGGGGCCCGCGCTCGCCGGCGCCGCACTCTTCTGTACCATCGCTGCTAGCGCCACTACTTGGCAACAGTTAGTATATACTGTCTCTAGCTACTAGTCGGTGGACCTGGGCTCGGGCTACGTGGGTCTGCGCGAGTACTGTCCGGTGCGGGTGGCGGCGCGCATGGGGCTGCACGCGTACGCGGGGCCCGCGCTCGCCGGCGCCGCACTCTTCTGTACCATCGCTGCTAGCGCCACTACTTGGCAACAGTTAGTATATACTGTCTCTAGCTACTAGTCGGTGGACCTGGGCTCGGGCTACGTGGGTCTGCGCGAGTACTGTCCGGTGCGGGTGGCGGCGCGCATGGGGCTGCACGCGTACGCGGGGCCCGCGCTCGCCGGCGCCGCACTCTTCTGTACCATCGCTGCTAGCGCCACTACTTGGCAACAGTTAGTATATACTGTCTCTAGCTACTAGTCGGTGGACCTGGGCTCGGGCTACGTGGCTCTGCGCGAGTACTGTCCGGTGCGGGTGGCGGCGCGCATGGGGCTGCACGCGTACGCGGGGCCCGCGCTCGCCGGCGCCGCACTCTTCTGTACCATCGCTGCTAGCGCCACTACTTGGCAACAGTTAGTATATACTGTCTCTAGCTACTAGTCGGTGGACCTGGGCTCGGGCTACGTGGGTCTGCGCGAGTACTGTCCGGTGCGGGTGGCGGCGCGCATGGGGCTGCACGCGTACGCGGGGCCCGCGCTCGCCGGCGCCGCACTCTTCTGTACCATCGCTGCTAGCGCCACTACTTGGCAACAGTTAGTATATACTGTCTCTAGCTACTAGTCGGTGGACCTGGGCTCGGGCTACGTGGGTCTGCGCGAGTACTGTCCGGTGCGGGTGGCGGCGCGCATGGGGCTGCACGCGTACGCGGGGCCCGCGCTCGCCGGCGCCGCACTCTTCTGTACCATCGCTGCTAGCGCCACTACTTGGCAACAGTTAGTATATACTGTCTCTAGCTACTAGTCGGTGGACCTGGGCTCGGGCTACGTGGCTCTGCGCGAGTACTGTCCGGTGCGGGTGGCGGCGCGCATGGGGCTGCACGCGTACGCGGGGCCCGCGCTCGCCGGCGCCGCACTCTTCTGTACCATCGCTGCTAGCGCCACTACTTGGCAACAGTTAGTATATACTGTCTCTAGCTACTAGTCGGTGGACCTGGGCTCGGGCTACGTGGCTCTGCGCAAGTACTGTCCGGTGCGGGTGGCGTTTCATGAATTTGCCGTTTTTTGTAGCTTGTTACACGTAAGTAATTATGTAGACAAGACATTAAAAGAGAACCAAGTATGTCAATGATAGAGTACAAACATGATAGGTATTCTATTACTGACTTGATTTTTTTAATCTTAAGCAATAAATAATATGCTAAAAGTAGCTAAACTCCCCTAAAATATTTAAAAAAATATCACAAATTAGTATTACAGACCACTAACTAGTGCATTGAATTCAAATATCTAGGCATGGAGATTTTAACTTGTCTAGAATGAAACCGTCAGAATGAACTTAAAGAAAATCCATTAAAATTTATGGTAAAATAACATTCTTGGTTACCTTCGTCAGAAGACGCTATTTATTTTTATTAGGTGTAAAGAATCTTCTGTGCGACTAATAGTTTGCCATCTGCAATTCTGCGAGATGCCAGCCGCAGGACAAGCGCTGCGACACCATTTAACTTGCATTTAACTTTAAACTAACCTCTTCTTGACATCCAAAAAATATTTTTTATCCGCTAAGCCCAAGAATGTAACATTTCAATGGATTTACGCAAAATGTTGACGTTCCAGGGGTCTGACATGTTCCATTACCACAAAACTCACTTGACAGCGCATATATTGATAAAAATCCGATCAGTCGAGATATTACTTTGCTATAACACATATCGATGAATCTGTATTCATTGGTACTGTTGTGCTTATTGGATTTGACATTATTTGTGTTTGACAGAACTGTCGCTAAGTTACTTAGTAGAAATTCTTTGTTTACAAAAAGTCTTATGTTCTCGTGGCACGGACTATAGATAAGGCATTTATAAGCGCCCAAATAAATATCAGCCATCGGTTGGCTCATAAGCTCTCTCGCCCTGTCAGTCTATATCGTTTTTACTACGATGACCTCAGATGACACTAGATACAGCACGCCCTACATTACGATTGAAGCCAAAAACAGCAGCAAACCGCTTGCGGGGGCAATCCATTTGCTGTAAATACACTAGCCAGGCACACAAACTCAGTACACAAGTAAACAAACAATAAGTTCACCAAAAATATGTCGTCGTGTGTAGTTCAACTGTGCAAAAACAATTCCAAAGTGAAAATAATACTGAAAGCTCTCTCCCTATGCGACCACAACCGTTGCAAGCCGGTAGAAACGTAGGAGAATAACAGAGGTATTTATGACTTTAAATAAGTAAATTATCGGGACTAAAACCCGCTAAATAATATTGTATGATGTATACAAATCGCGAAAGTTTAAAATCGATTAATACTGAAAGAATATCGTTTCACAAGTAAGTATTTAGATAACAGCACTTTTGTATTATATGTTATGTAATTGTAAAATATTTTGAGGTTATTGCCGCTAAGACCATAAACAAAACCAAAGTAACGACTGGAGAATGTTGCCAGTAATTAATTTACTACATTGGTAGGCAGGCTCTTTAAATATAAGATTTAGAACAGTATTATTTGTTTATTTAACTCGCTTTATTTTAATTTGTTCAAATCATAGTCCACATTGTCCACTTGTTATCTTTGCAAAATGATTTAAACTTACTCGGACCTGATACATGCATAACACAGCCGCTATAGTTTTATTATTAGTTGTACCAATTGTTCACTCATTTATTTATTTTTATTAAAGGTTATGTTACCAATACTGGTGCATAATATAAGATTACTGTAAAAGTTAAGCGATTTCAATTAGTGTCATCAGTTTTTTACAGTTCCTTCTGACACGTTTATATCCGAAACTAAGAGAATAACTAAATTACTGTATTTATATTTAGATATACCTATCTTTGATTCTATTATTTTTCACAACCCATTTGGTTCATACGACTTTTATTTAAACAATACAATATTTGATATTTCATATGGATATTTCAAATGAAAACATACGTTGGCTAGTAATAATAAAAACATTTAGTTCTAGCACATTCCGTTTAAATGTAATATAACTAACGTCCATTTTCAATATTCGATCCTTACAGGGATTTTGAGATTCGAGATTCGTGTTTGACATATTTTAGTAATAATAAAAACATTTAGTTCTAGCACATTCCGTTTAAATGTAATATAACTAACGTCCATTTTCAATATTCGATCCTTACAGGGATTTTGAGATTCGAGATTCGTGTTTGACATATTTTGTATGGAGCTTATGTCAAAAACGAATCTAAAATCTACAGATCTTTCTATATATAATTATATAAACTAGTAAAATATTGTTAACGATAGTGTGTTTTATCCCGCCTATTGCGCTACTGGCGTAAACTTACTCGCGAAACATTTAATGTCGCATTGGTTGACCATGTTCTGCATAGTAAATTTATGTGTATAATGTGAGCATGTTACACGCTTTTCTAATGACGATTTTTATTTGATTTAGAGTGATAACCACACATACATGAAAATGGTACCAACTATGTTAACGATAGTGTATAAAACTTAATTGTTTTTTAATACATTTTAACATCAAAATGTATAAAATAAACATATTTTTTAATAAAATTCTGCTTTTGTTATTTTTATTGCATTCTCTATGATAATTTTCTACAATTTAGACCTTTTATAAATGATGTGTGGCAACACTTTTCACTAACACATGTAAATAACATGGCTTCAAGTGCTTGTTCAGGATGACGTATCTCGTAATTATACTTCATCTGAGACGATAACAGTGCAATGCTCTATCTAGACAGGACTTATAATCAAAGCTAGTTAGGTACAAACCTTTACTTACTTAATTTTTTGTGTATGTGTGTGCGACCATCTCTGGTGAAGTATAGTGCTTTTTTAAGTCGATATTCACGCACATATACGGCGAGGCACCGAACCGAGCTTCCCACGGTACCTACATAATGTTTCATTATTATTATATTGAGAATCTTTTATTTCCAGGTACTTACAACAAATATGGCGGGCGACCAACATCCTCGCTCTACACAGAATATACGCCGTAGTTGTATATTGTATAATAGCGACGGTATTCCGACACCATCTGTTCGTCTGGACCGTGTTTTCTCCAAAACTACTCTACGACTTCGTAGCAACGGTGTTCGGTATTCAAGCACTTGCAACTATCGCACAAATAGAAGTGCTAGCCCATGCGACCAACTGGCTAGCTAGAACATTCACATACCGATCAAAACTATGATATAAGGGCTACATATTGAACTTGCGCAAGTCGAAGACGCGAAAATCAAAATCCCGCATATTGAAATCGCGAAGTTTGAAAATACCGAAGATTAAAATTGAGCGGACCGAGTGTCCTTTGGCGACCTCTGACGAATGCCAGCAACTAATTGTACATAGTACTGAATTATAAATAAGCAAGGCATAAGCTCCATATACATATGTTAAATATGTATCTCTTCAATCTCCTAACCCATAGATAGATTGGATATTGAACCCGGCGGTAAACCTGGTCTTCCTGAACATTGTCTGGCCCCGGAACGCTTTACAAAGCAGTTAATTTTTATGGCACGCCATATTTACATATAATTCAAAGAAACAGCATACATATATTAGCATGGAATCTTTGACACGGAACGTTCTGAATGCTGTCGCTGTCGCCGCTAAACCTTATATGTATGCCTAGAGGCCGCTACTATATTTTCCTTTTACTTATACCCGATTAAGGCTTGTAAACGCGACATAGAAATCAAACATAATTCTTAATTCTTTCGGGTTTCACTGACTTGCATATGAAGGATTTTGTATTTATTCGCTTGGGGCAAATTTTCAATAGTCCGATAAAAATTATCACAGTTTACAAAATAAGGGTCAGCGCACACCGAACTCCAAAATCTCGCGCATGGTCAAGCAAACTTTTGATTGCTCGACCATGAGCAAGCTCCGTTTAAAATGCTCTGGGTTGCCAGGCGGGAGTGTATGATCAACTTTTCTTCGTCCATGATTTCCAACTGACGCTGGCCGCGCCATAAGTAGTAAACGCACGTCCACACAGTCTTCTCGCTGTGGCACACTGAGCGAGAGAGACACGCGGTGGCGCCGGCGCGCGGTGGCGGCTCGAGCACGCTCGCGTATGTAGAACGCATACTCAAACATTTACTTGCAAGCTCGAGCATCAAGTTTGGACGTGTATTCGATTTTGAAATGAATGGAATTGTCTAAGATTTATTTTTCAATGATTTCACAAAATGCTCTGCTCTGCTCTTGGTGTGCCCTGAACCTAAGAATACAATAATTGCTGATTGATACTTATACTTTCAGTAGTAACTTATATATCTGACTATTGAAAAAGCCGTTCTAAATTACATTTTAGGTGTACGATATATTCGTAGTATTAATTAAAATAAAATTGTTGATGGAAGTACACGCAATTATTACATAATGTATGCTCTTTTGTAAATATATGTATTCTTATGATATAAATTATAAATGATGACTTTTTGTTATCCGAAGTCTGTAATCTAGTAAAAAAGGAGATACAGCAAGCACTGTGGGTGAAACTAAAAAAGAAATACCTCAAATAGATACATGCGTTTGTACCTCAGATCAAGTAATATAAGTTATATAAGGTAGCTGACTTACTGTTTATAAAAGTGAAACCACTTTTATTTCTGTAGGTAAGTGAATGTAATATTGACGCACCGTGTTGACACCTCACTAGAGGTCTAGTCATTGGCAGTCCAGTGACCAGGATCGGTTTCGAGAGAATTGATCCTGTTGAGGTCAGGCTTGACGAATAAAACACAAAGCGTAATTCGTGAAGAGAGCACCCTGATGCTTTTCGAAGTCCTGAACCCCACAGACCCCTGCTTCACGATAGTGTGTTCTGTATCTACCTACTTCTTTTACTACATTTGCGACCAAAGTATTGAATGAGGCCATCCGCTTAGTTGTGACACGGTAATAATATCTAACAGTATTGTAACTCCATACAAACGCACGAAACTCGAGTTATACCTACGCGCCGCGAGCAGAGTACCCATTAGACTGGGCGGACTGTACCTACAGTACCCGCAGCCGCTATCGTGCCGCAGCTCGCATGCGGCGCGTCTGGTAGGTATATAACTCACGAAGACGGCCGAGTTACAATACTGTTAGATTATATTACCGTGGTTGTGATATATGCTGGTAGTACTGTGCGCTTGAAGTATAACAATGCCTGTACATTGACTTTAGTGATGTTAAAGTCACGGGCAGATCCCTCGCCTGTTCCGATAAAATGTTACTAATAAATTATTGTGTTTATTGTACTTACAATTACATTCATGTACCACCATTCTCCGTTCCTTTCCACCTTCTTTAGAAATAAAAATTAGATATAGGCGATGACCACGTACCCTGATCTCGTCGACTTTTTGGGTAACGGTTCAATAAATCTATGTAATCTATATATAATTATAAAATGTACAGAAGTAGTAATAATATATTTATTGTAGTAGATGCTTGTTTCAGACATAATTAGGTCTTTACCTTGAAATTGCCGTTTTTCATGAAATAAATTAAGCGTATTGTTTTTCTATATTTTTTACTTCTATTAATCAAAGTAATCACCCATGCAATCAATGCATCTTTGCCAACCCATTAGTAGCTTATTGATGCCCTTCTTGAAGAAATCAGCTGATGGGAGGCAACAAATTCTCCAAAGGCATTTTGTACTGCCTCTCGGGTATTGAAATTTTTCCGGCCAAGAAGTTATACAAATTCTGGAAAAAGCAGAAGTCTGTAGGCGCAGGGTCTGGTGATTACGGCGGATGACGGAGAACTTTCAACCCCAGCTCCTGTAACTTAGAGACCGTCTGCTGTGCAGTATGAGGTCGCGCTGTTCGTGCAGGAGCAGTGGAGCCGAAGGATTGACCAAAGCTGGTTGGAGACGTGCGAGCTTCTCCATTTGTGTTTAGTTCTTCACAGTACATATCTGCAGTAATGCTCGTCCTGTTTGGTAAGAAGCTGTGATGAATTACACCGGGGTTAGACCACCGAACAGTGACCATCACTTTTCTAGGGATAAGTTTTCGTTTAGGGCATTGCATTGTTTCGAAGCTGAACGACGACTTTTTAAAGTATCCATGATGACGAAAAATGTTCGAATTCGATGAAAACGGTAACACTAACTAAAACAAATGACGATTTAAGAAAAAAATATTCCATGTTTTTTTTAATAAAATTAATTTTGAATTAGAAATATCAGCCGAAAAAGTTTTGATTTTAAATGGCCAGTATGGCAGAACGGCAATTACATAGTTAAAGACCTATTATTAAAACGTTTATACTTGACATAAATAAGCGCTGTGCGGATAACCATGTGGGATACAGTAGTCTTCCTTTAATTTTATATTTGTTGCTGAGTAACCTGAATGCTAAATAAGTATAAAATTATTATGTTGCCATAATAACATCACAAATTCCACCTTTCGCTTAATGTCAAACAGAAACGGGGCAGCGATATGTATAGTATTTATTTTAATGCTTAATATTGTAAAGTACTTTTTTCTATGTGTGTTGAAATAAATGTTGTATGATAAACAAAGCGCACAGTTGCGAGTTTCAAAAAATTGTATGAAAGAATTTCCTTGACATTAAGGTTTGGATTAAATTTATGTGGAACTGTGACAATATTGACCAAAATTATAATTTAATTCCATGACATTCCATGATTATAGCATTTTATTTTTCTTATTGATGTCAGTCAGCAAATATTGTTTGGACACATTCTTAAATTTTAAAACATGATCAATAAGCACGCTTTTTCTACGCTCCCAATGCAATTTGAAAATATAATTAACTGGAAAGAAAAAAATAAGAATGTAGAATGTTGCTTAGCTGCTTTGCTAATTAAATGTGCTCAGACTTTCGATGCCAACTGTACATATAAATGGAAACATTGTCAACTTCCAATCATTTTTATATAATTAGTAATGTATAAAGTCGGTACTAACTTAAATTTAGAAATAATAACACAATATTTAATAAAATTTCTTTATTAGTGTAATTGTATACTGGAACCAGCATTTTTTTTTAGTTTTTTTATTCGATAATCTATAGGCGCCATTTAGACACCTTACCAAACCAATGTCCTAAATATATCTAATTTTACATTTATTTGTGTGCATTTTTATTGAACCGTCGAAATATCTAAGTTTATATGTACGTATTTTTTTAGAAAAATAATCACTGTTTTATTTCGTCTGCTGCCTCACCACTGGGAGGCTATATCTAGAAGATAAACTAATACAAGGACACAGTCGGATTTATCTAATGAATAGCTACCAGAGAATGAGCGAGTGGCGAAACAGCGTGTGACACATACATTATATTGATGTATATGTACATAAATGCGGCAGAAAGACCATAGTGTAGAGTATGAGGCCTCGCAAACTAATTGCACTAACAAGTTGGAATGATTTATAAATTTACCCGAACCTTCCTCATCCTTGAAAATATACAATCAAAAAATATTTATCAATTTGTTCATAATTGCAGAGCTCTTGTTGGTATATATAACGATATCTACATATATGATACATTTTGGCACTAACTATAAACAGATAAATTTTTCACACATATACATGTTATATACATATAATTTAGACATAAATGCACATAAAGTAACTGGAGACATAAGCCGATGGTTAAAATAACGAAAATACAACTAACTAACCTATCCCTTCTGATATAGGTACAAATATTGTCTAATTACGAATAGTGGAATCCCAGTTATGTTAATAGTCATTTTATACTAGTTTTGACGCAGTTTTATCACAAGAAGTAATCAAAATAATGCACGAAGACTTGTAGAACATTTAGTGTAATAAAACACTGTCCAAGATGCGTACTTTTGATACAATAAACCTGCTATGACGTACAGAAAATATAAATCGTAATTTGTATAAATATAAAAAAATATTGAGATTGCGCTGTGGCAATTCAGAGACACTTTTATAAAGTAAATATTTACAGCAGTAATATTAACTATACATATGATCTGTCCATCGATACGAACGATAAAGATCGATAGATGTCGAAAGCCTATGACTCCCTTGATCAGCGAAGATATGACGTGGCCTTAAGTATAGTGTGCACCATTCCCCTCCAATTACCATTGGAATCTCCACAACCTGAAAAACAACAAACAAAATAATAAACTTTGTAGTCGAATTTGAGCACGAATGGCCAAATCAATCAGAGAAGAAGAGACTTTATTAAGACTACTATCAAATAATGATTATAGTAAGTAGCAAAATTCTCGGCTTTCTGAGATATAAGACATGTCAATCTCATCTTGATTCCATCTGCGTTTGGCACACTGATTGTCTAGCCACGAGTCTAACAATACAGCAAGACAAACCGAATGGCGATCAAATCAAGGCGAGCTGTGTAACGCGTAGTAGATTTGTTTTTTAAGGGAGAATGTTGGTGACAAAAATAGGTAACATTTCGTTTGACCTCTTTTCTTTTAGTTAACAGAGGTATCGGTGAGTTTCCGCGCCATTGTTCCCATCAAACTAGAAGTACAAAATTATGTGTAAGGATCACTGTTACTGCTAGTGATAATAAGCACAAAATTTACTAAATCGCTAAGGAGAAAAATATTTTATGATGCTTATTCTCTTTTCTTAGTGACCGACTCACCACCCAGCAGTAAGACCCTATTACATTACTTAAAAGACAAAATCATACAAATTATGTTCTATGCTTTACTGCATCTGGATGATAACATTTATTCTGCTGTAATAAAACTGTGCCTCAGTACTACATACATAACAAACTAGAGTGAATCAAACTAACTCTTTGGATATTTATTTAAGTAAAATTACTTAAACTAACATATGCAGGTGCATATTTGACTAACAATTTATCTATTCGGGACTATAAATCGTATTTAAAAGATAACAATGATAACCTAAATTCATTATTCTCTAGTAGATACTTATCTTCTTTCTCTTAGCGTTATCCCAGTTTCAATCTGGGGTCCGCTTTCTAGTCTAACCGGATTTGACTGAATATTAGCTTTTCCACGGAGCGACTGCCTGTCTGACCTCCGTAACCCGAAGGGATAGCGATATTCCATGGTTTAGACTAGTGTCAGTTTTATTTAGAAGGTACTGACGCCCTGTAACGATTGTCAAAGATCTTCATGACAACCGGGACCGACGGCTTAACGTGCTCTCCGAGGCACGGGACAAGCGATAATTAACAATTCAATACGCACATAACTCCGAAAAGTCATTGGTGCGCGCCGTGGATTCGAACCCGATACCCTCTGCATGGCAGTCTGTTGGTATACCCACTCGGCTATCGCCGCCACCTCTAGTAGATACTTATGATTGGAGTATATTAGTATAAGTAAATTTAAACTAGGCGTATATACAGAGTGTAAAGGGACCCCTAACGAAAACTGAAACCCCATACTGTACTAATCATTACGAAAATATTTTACTTCGGCATCATATCTGGGAAATTACTGGTTCAGGAGATATTGAGGCTCTAAGTTTCTATACAACTTTTGTAATTAGGCATAAAATCGATGCATTTACCGCGCCAACCTATTCTAAGGATGTCCTATGCACCCATGGATAAGTAGGTATTTCGAAAATTGCACGCGCGCACTTTTTATTGCGGTTTAAAAATGTGTCTATTTAAAAAAAAAAACTAAGTTTTATTTTTGCTTAGTACAACTTGGTATGTTGTCCAAAACGAGTAGACTTCGACTTGGTGATGGGTCTTGTGACACCCTGTATATATAGCAGGGAGCTGGGGCGGGCCGTGCCCATTCTAGTATGGTCTAGTTAAAAATTCTAGGCTGACCACCTAAGAAACTTCACACTATTATTTTATAAAGACCAAGGCCAGCCCTGGCAAATAGCAATGAATACGCCAACGCATACTAACTTGTGTTGCATAAGCGAAGTGTCGTAGGTCAATGCGCCTGTATCTTGTACCGGTACACGAGCACGCTGGCCACGCCGACCAGCAGACTGAGCAGCAGGGAACCCCACATCAACATCTAGAAATACAACATACATTATTCTACAACTTGAAAACGAATGTTATTATTTGACATACGAAGGATTACTTTGCAACACAGAAAATATGAATGATCATATAACAATTAATATTGTGTACTATTTTTTAATGCCTAGCGCGTTTGTCTGCCGCAACGATAGTCAGATGCAATGCAAAACAGCTGACGCTTATGTTCTGCTGACTACATAATTTTATTTTTTTCGAATAACTAGAGGACGCCAGCAGCTACACCTGCATTTTTTTTAATATACCCGTTTTGGCAGTTCCCGTGGGAATTTCGGGAAATCCCTTCTTAGTGTACCACTACGGTCCCCATGGAATAAACATGCCAAATTTCAGCTTCCTGCGCCCAATAGTTTCGGCTGTAGCGTTTCTGTCCGTCAGTAAGTAACTATTAATATATTAAGATTACAATTTTCCATAATCTAAATGAGATTAACCATCGAATAGTACTGAAAATTGATTTTCACAATGAATAAACACAAATAATCGTTCATCGCCACCCGTCATAACGAAATCGTACACAATCCTTTTTTATGCAATGTTTTTTTATTTGTCCAACTAGGATTAACACCAAAAGCGCAAATAAAGATATATTTTATTAAAATCACTTCTAAGGGCCGGAACATATCTGACGGAAGATCCGTCGCGTTTTATCGGTCGCGTAACGCCAATACATACAAATGTATAGAAAAACGTTCAACCATTCACACCTGACCGATAATCCGTTAGTACGTCGAGCGTACTAACGGATTATCCGTCGACGTCGCGCGCACCACGCACCACGTGAATTTTGACCTTTGAGTAAGGAATATAAATGGAGAGGGCAAATAGTAGGTACATATAGAAAAATTACATTATTCACATAATATATTATTATATTTTATATTTGTATAGACTCACGGCTGTATCCCCGGAGGGGTAGGCAGAGGTGTAATATTACACCCACATTTCAGAAACCGACATAAAGCCACCAAACATAGTGTTGTTTCGTTTTGTCTTAGGGATATCTCTGTCAAAAAAAGAGATAGCCATAGTTTACTGAATAAATTGATCATGACGATATTTTATTAGAAATGTCATTCGTGCTACTATCGCTATATTTTTCGCCAAGGTTTGTGGTACATCTGCTGTGAAATCGTTATCTATCGAACACAATAATTTTGTTTTTGTGCATAAATATGTCTAAAAATCCGATATTGGCTCTCAGAGAATATTTTGTTACATGTTTCATACAAGAGTCGTCTTTCGCTTTGCCATGTTCGCCCACATTTGCATTATGGAATAAACTAATCTGGCAAAAGATTTAAACTAACAAAGGTAACTCACTACAAAAATGTATTATTCTCCTCTAACCGGCTCCATATCGATATTGATTACATTCTGGAGAACAATTTGCATTGCATTTGGGCAAAGCCATTTTATTTGCCCAACGTTTCGTAGGTGTGCACGCTAATTTCGTAGGTGTGCACGCTAAATTCGTAGGTATTGGACATACCATATCCATGTCATTCCTAGATCGGTGATTTTAAGATCGTAAGATTCCAGGGCCGCCAGACCTTACTTATTTTTTCAGAAACGAAATGTGTAGAATAATGTAGTGTTAGTACTATGTGCTATGAGTGTACGCATATTTGCTAGCTTGGATCGAGGGCTAATTTTTGGGTATGAGGTGCTTAAGGTCCACGGGAACAATTTCCATACATACCTATAGAGAAAACATTTTGTGTCTTGCTCTGCAACTGTAGTCTGTAACCCCTTCTATATCATTTGTATAAGTTTTGTGAAAAACCGTAACCAAATCGTATTATCGTCTTTTATTTTTGAACCTCCATACCTAAATAGGATATATATTCGAATAACGCTTGTTGGCTACTATAAAAAATCTTCAAAGTCCGACATATTTTTAATAGTCAAACTCGAATTGCAATAAAAATAACCACAGAACTTTAGTGACTACATAACATCAGGGAACACGAAAAATGATTAGGTAAAAGAATATGACAGTAAAATATTGAGCTGCCCTGAGTACGGCCCTGCACGAACAAACTTATATGTGTGCATAATAGCCACGCTTTCAGCGAATGTGTGCAGATACGCTCGACGCATTTTCCGTCAGATGTGTACCGATTCATTTGACGGAATAGACGCGACCGAAGATACATTCGACGCATCTTCGGTCAGGTATGTTCCGCCCCTAAGCCACAATTCTTAGCACCAGTTCATGAATAATTAGTCAGCACTACATTCGGTAAATAATAGCAGCGATAGCCTAGTGGAGAGACCGACAGACTGCTACGCAGAGGATCCGGGTTCGAATCCACAGCGCGCACCGATGTCTTTTCGGAGTTATGTGCGTATTAAATTGTTAATTATCGCTTGTTAAACGGTGAACGAAAACATCTTGAGGAAACCTGCATGTCTGAGAATTCTCCATAATGTTCTCGAAAGACATGTGAAGTCTGCCAACCCGCACTTGGCCAGCGTGGTGGACTATGGCCTTACCCTTCTCATAATGGGAGAGGATACCCTTCTCATCAAGAGGCCCGTGCCCAGCAGTGGGACAGTATAAGGGCTGATGATAACATACATACATACATACATATCGTCACGCCTTTTATCCCCGAAGGGGTAGGCAGAGGTGAATTTCTACACCCACTTTTCGCCAGATATACTTTAGTCCCACGAAATAAGGGGCGAGCCTATTGCCGTACCGGGCACATTTCCAGACTCCGTGCTGCTACTGAGAATTTCGTGACAGAAAAACCCAATAACACTGCCCGACCCAGGAATCGAACCCGGGACCTCCCGATCCCACGCGCACATTTATGCCGCGAGACCAACGAGGCAGTCGGATAGGGTTTGATGTCGATTTTTCCGTCTCTACGCAAAGATGGTATTTGCATCGTGTTATCCCTTAGTCGCCTCTTACGACACCCACGGGAAGATAGGGAGTGGTGACACTTGTATTCTATGCCGTCAACCACACGGCAAATTAGATGATAACATTCGGTAATTTAAGTAGACATTTACTTCGTGGCATCATTATACAAATATAGACACAATTCTATAACCCCATGTTTGATCTTCAGTTTAGAATCGCGTGTCACTAATCGATGGGCAGTGTGTGACTTTATCTGTTATCCTTTATTCACACCTCGGTGAGATGTTTTCACAATAATTTAAAGTTTTGTTGCGATATAAGTTCAGTTTATTTTTATATTAATACTACAATGTTTCTAGGAAACATTTAGCAGCACCTATTTTTGTTGTTTATTTATTAGCGAGGTATGTGTTCAAATTTATTCAGCAGAGTAAATTACCCGGTAGAAGCATACTAATGAAATGAAATGAAGGTAGGTAGGTACATTATTTCTGGAACCTGGTGGCGTTACATGGAGGGCAAATAAGGCGCTGCGTCAGCTAATGTTGCAGTATAACTACAACGCTGGTATTCTCGCAGGCCGAGTAAATAAAATAATACACCTAAATATAAAATACTACATGCTTCTTTAAAGATGACTCTCATCAGTAATAAATCCAGTGTCGCGGGGGGACTTCACAAACATCCAACCAACGGACACAATGAATACGCAGACTTGAAAAAACAATTTAAGACACACAGAACGTTGTCCCGATTGGGAATCGAACCCAATTGACGCAGAGTCAAGCGACGAGGTGACCGCTTAAACCACTACGAGAGTAAGATGGTGGATAAGGTATACTTGCGTATACTTGGATGGAATTGTATTATGTCTATGTAAGCTTTAACCTTATCCTTTTCGTCTTTTAAATGCCAAGTTCGCAGTGGAGACTCATAAGCGACTTACCAAGGGGCGATGAATGACATACGAATATGTGGCTGTATAAGGGCCTGGTCACGAGATCGGTCTAAGCGGCGAGTGGTGCGGCAGGGGCGATGTACATGGCGCGTTCACTCTGAGGCTGCCGCGCACCGCCTCACAGTAAACGCGCCATGTACATCGAAAACGCACGCCGCTGCCGCACGCCGCTGTAGGCCGTGACCGGGCCGTAAGGGTACTGACCTTAGCTCTGGAGGGTTTCTTGTCGGCGAGGAGGCTTTAAGCGCGGCGGGGTTGCCGCGCACGCGCCTGGCTAGCTTCCTCTCTAGTGGCTCGTAGTTCACATCTCTGCAGCTCCTGTTTGGCACCGCGGGTCGTGGAGGCTCATAAGTGACGTACCAGGCGACTAATGACGCATCAAAATGAGGTTGTTTGAAGGAAACTGACCTTAGCTCTGGAAGGTTTCTTGTCAGGCGATGGTTTAGGCGCGGCGGGGTTGCCGAGCATGCGCTTGGCTAGCTTCCTCTCCGTAGAGCGGTCCCTGGTGGCGCGCAGCTCGCACCGTTGCAGCTCATGCTTGGCCCCGGGGTCGTGGGGCGCAGCCGCGGCCGCCGCGCGCGCCGCCTCCAGCGCCTCGGGGTTGCGCCCCATGGCGGACAGGATGCGCGACTTGCGGTATAGAGCTTTGGCGTTCTTGGGCTGGCAGCTTAGCACGCGGGTTACTGCCTGTCAATGTATTGAATGGAAAAAGTGAGTCATTGTATGCGGTACAGCGTTTTTAAACAAGTGTTGATCGCGGTAACCCGGGCATTGCGAAGTCGCTAGAGACAGTTTTAAAGCATTTTTAGATTATTTTTTTTTTATTGAAAATATTTTAAGTTTCACGTTCTTTATTTGATATTTTGCTAAATAAGCTTGTTCTCTCGTTCTCTTTTAGATGGAATTGTCGTCTGGGGTGGTAGGTAATAATGCTTTTTCCAACATGACCATTTCTGCCAACTCACCTTACTATACACTGCTTCTTTTCATCTTGGAGGAAGAAGAGTGTTAGAGAAACTTCTAGTAAACAGTGATAAGGTACACTGCTTCTTTTCATCTTGGAGGAAGGAGAGTGTTAGAGAAACTTCTAGTAAACAGTGATACCGTCTGATTAATAGCGAGACTTGGCTTGCCAAAATAGGTCTACGCGGCAACGTTTGCATAGGACTCCACTTGGACCGGTCACCGCGTATGGCATGTACCTACACCACAGCCTACGGTGCTCCGAAGGGCACGTAAAAGTTAAACCTGTCGGTCCCAGTTCCTTTTTCAGGACATGAATCGTTGGGCCATGTCGGTCGCCGCCGGGCCGTTTGGAAACTACGACACCAGAACAGGCCACCCACTCACACGAAAACAAAAAAAGATTTCCATTACCTGCAGCGCCGCTTCATAAGCGCCAGCCTTGAGTTGCGCAGCAGCCATGTTGTTATGCACCCTAAGCCTCTCCTCTAGCAACGCTTGCAGCGCGTCAGAAGTGGGCGGTATATCCCCTGTCGGTGTGGGCTCGGTGATGCCCCCTTCTGACTCGTCGAGAACGTCTAGCGCACGACGGTACAGTTGCACAGCGAGGATAGGCTCCCCTCGACCGTACCACCAGTTACCGCGGGCACGCCGCCGCACACTGATAAAGAAATACTTCAAATTACTTTTTTACTTTCGATACTGGCGATTGGAGAGTCACATGAGTGAAATTATCTTATACGTTTATTACTTTATGACAGTTCTTACGGGGAGTCAGTACCCTCAAATAAACTGGTAGTGGTCTAAACCATCGAATGTCGCAATCCAAGAAGATTGGGACATTCGATGGTTTTCTTGGATTTCTTGGATTGCGGAGGTGACGGCGGCATACGCTCTATAGAAAAGCTGATATTCTGTCAATATATGGTAAGTTTACTAGTAAGCGAACTATTGGGAGCCCATGGGCTTTAAGTCAAAGTCTTGAACAACCGGGATCACGTAAGGATGATGATGATGATTTTACTTTTTACTTTCAGAAAGCCATATAGGTGATTTGAAAGAGTGACGCGAATTTAGTCCAGATTTTCTCAACAGCCTACTCCGAACCCGCATGTAATTGTAGAACTTGTTTTACGTACATCACTATACCTATGTGTTATTATATACATATACGATGTTATTTATACTAAACAATAAAAAAATGGCCTCTAAAGATAAGTATTATGACGTTATATTTATCTTCAAAAACAAAAGTGCACTTATTTATCAACACGATAAGTTATCTATCTCAAAATCAAAGGCCTTCCATTTGCATATTGACAATGTGAGATACCAATCATCGTACTTAATTGTTCTAACACTGAATTGTTTGTTCTGCAACGAACTCTACGATAATCAAATATACTAATACAAACAACTGATTTAAGATGACGATATCAGAAACTGCGACTCTTGTTTAATTTTTTTTTATGTTAATAGGCGGCAAACGAGCAGACGGATTGCCTGATGGTAAGCAATTACCGCCGCCCATGGACACAAGCAACACCACAGGAGTCACAAGTGCGTTGCCGCCCCTTGGGGTTGGGAAAAGGGACAGGATGAGGGAGAAGGAATAGGGGATAGGGCGTCCGACACTCTCACTAACCGAACGAAACGCAACAGTTTAGGTACTGTTACTTTACGTCGATTTTCTGTGAGAGGGTAATACTTCCCCGGTCGAGCCGGCCCATTCACGCTGAAGTCAGCAATGCTCTACTACCTTGAAGATAATGTAGGCCTTGTCAAGGATTGTACCTCCTAGAATAAAAGCCAGCTTTGCCACCCCTCCGAAAACATTCGCTAAAACATAATATTACTTAGTTAATAACACCAAACAAATTGTTGTGATTCTATTATTTTAATTTATCTGGCTCGCTACTGTTTGAAATTGGCTGATTTCTGTTAGCTTCGCTGTATTCACTGCTCTATACAATAGTGTACAATGGCCAAACTTGACGCTAGTACACCATAAAGGCGAAAATGTCTTAGCAAGACATGGTCCCGTCTAGTTCCCTAGTCAAACGTATTATGGGGGAGAGTGGTTTTGTATTAGTGTACGTGTGCCTCGACTCTATGAGCATGCCAAAGGAAACTTTTTTAAACTGATTGACCACGAACTTGTCTGATTGTACCTCAATGACAATAATTACATAAGAGAATGTGTGTCCTTAGGATCTTTGGGCTTGTGAACTGCGGCATTTAGTGGGCCTGTTTGGGGGGTCATTCTCCTATAAAGCAATCAGAACGACGAAACGGTTCCTACAGACTTAGCAATGCCCTATTTGCCAACGTTACACAACAAAACTTAATAACCAGGTACCTAGCATAAGCCTCATCAACTATAAAAGCCTTACATCATAGTTAGCTACGTCTATTTATATCAAGTAGCCGATAAGAAGTTCCGCTTTATATTTTTTATAATATAGTGTTGTAGTTTTTATCAGATTCCCATGAACAATGCTGTACTATAATAGTAGACTTAGTAGCAAATGACGATTCGTATTGTTCTTTATTGTGCAAACCTATGGAAATATAGTAATAAAATGTGTTTAAAATATGAATAAAAAAAGTTTATTATCATAATATTGCCCATTTACAACGCAAAAATTCTTCCGAATGGATGCAATTTTTTTTTCTTTTTGTATAACATAGAAATTGCTCAAAATGTCAATAAAATAATAAAATGTTGGTAAAACAATTGGGAGATATGTTATTTCAGGCTGCTCCGAACATTTTGCCAGAGCTTTGACCAATGCAGAAAATACCCAATACATGACAAATAAGGCAACTATGTAACTGCAACAAATAATTCATATTCCGATATTGTTGTCAGGAAGAGTATTATTACACAAAAGCACCTTATTACTTATTATGATTAGATTAACTTGCGTCATTCGCTATACTATGACAAAAGCGACAACAATATCTTAAATCTCTATCTTTGTTACATAGGGTAAGAAATTTTATAAATTTTCTGTATTATTATCTTTATATTGTCAGTTTTAGAGTTTGAATTGCGGCACTCTGTGGGATCGTGTTTGGGGCAGGCGGAGGAGGGTGGGGCACTCACCAAAAGACGATCGAGGCCATCTTTACTAAAACCACCGCGGTGTCCTTGACGTTTGGTAGCGGCAGGGTCACGGTAACCGCGGTTAGCATCCTTTACCGCGACCCCACCGAGATATTATTAAGTATAGTGTGTTCGTTACTAAAGTAAAGTTCGTTCCCAACTCCTCTACATAATATACAATTAATTAATGAAGTTCCCGGGCGTCCTGACTGTTTCTATAAATGCGATAAACTTGATTTACGGAACGGATTTAGTACGGTTTATCCAATAGATAGTTTGATTCCTCGGGAAGGATTAGGTGTATAATTTACGCGAATGAAGCCGTGGGCGATATCTAGTTGATGTATAATCGTAATCACGATCGACTCCGCGGCGTGCTGACGCGTTCCCTATCTCTTTCTCGCTCTAATAAATGACGTTCTAAGTGACAGAAAAGGATAGAAGCATAGGAAAATGCGATCCGGTGCTGATAGGTGAAACTCAACCATAAGAGCGTGTCATGTGAATTTACGACGTTTTAGGAAGAAATGCAGTTAAACACACCTTAAATTAGGAATGCAAGGTCGCCGACTGTTAGGTAACCTACAGCCTACGGCGGAGCTCTAAAAGGCATTAATGGCATTTCCATGGCCAGAACGGACATAAGCAGTATAAACCGGTATTTATTTAAACTCATTTAGATATTTTGTTAATAAAGTCCGTCTTTAAGAATTCATTTACTTTGTAATGCCAATGAAGCATTATGCATCCTACTACATAATGATTATGTATTAAAGGCGTGTCGGTTGTGAGGATGGATGGACGAATACGTTTGTTACTCTTTCACGTAAAATTACTGAATGGATTTAAATTAAACTTTGCAGTGATATAGATTATATAATGTCGCATCATATTAGCACATAAGCTGCCTTTTGCCCCAATAACCGACAACCACGCAGGCGAAATCACAGGCAGGATCTAGTATTTAAGTAGTGAATTCTTCAATTGTTGATATCATCATTTTACCACTACATTCGAGCACATGCATAGATCTCTAAAGAGAGTGCTTAAGGACACAGTAGTAACCAACCTATTTTTTGTATTTTTATTGCCGTATATTTACAATTCGCGGGATTAATCGAGTGTTCGCTATTACCTACAGTATGTCGTGTTTCAAACCCGATTCTTAAATCAAAGAAATAGAAAAAGTATCGGGTATACTTCTTATACAGTGACCCCAATATTGGCTAATCACAATAAAGCGCGTATTTGTCAGCGTCTAAATTTAATATGTCAAGGTATCCATATCTAAGTCAAACAGTAAGTTTCATGTAAATATATTCAAGGGTACACACACATACTGCTACGAAACGTTTGCATTTTTATAAATTAAAGTTATCTTCACTGGACCAGTATGCATGCCTAATCCTTCTCATAATAGTAATAAGCCCGTGCCCGCCAATCACATTAAAATCGTTAAAAAGATTATTATTTTTTGTCTTACTGACAGATTACACACAAGGCTGATATTATTATATGTCGTTAGTGAATATACATATGTACTTATTTTCCGTGTCTCATGTTACATGTCACAATCCAAAACACAGAACCCGTATCATTTAGTGTGGCTAAGTTTGATATGACTTGATATGGCGTTCATGTGTGTGACGTAGCAATGACCGTATTGGTCATTGACCTACAAGGGTCAAAACGCATATAAGCAAACTTTCTGGTAAAATACTCAAAATACTGCCAGTGTCTTTCTAGATTAGAACTAACTATAATGACTAGCTTTAAAATTATCATTGAAAAGGTATTAAAAATAAATTATTATCATTTTTTACAAAGATAACTCATAAAGGTTAACAACCTGAACGAGGTGCGAAATCTTAATACTTGACCTGAACGAGGTGCGAAATCTTAATACTTTTTAAAACAAATGCGAGTCCGACTCGCACATAAAATAAAAAAATATAAATAATGTTGTTCTAACCATTGTTATGGGCCATTGTATTTTTTATATAGATACCTCTTATATCCTCCCTCCATATTATAGCAAAAAAATATTATTTAAGTTTTGTTATACAAAAGGTTCTGACGCAAGATTGTGCGACGTATGCAGAACTCACACAATCACTTTCGTTAACATGGTTTTACTAAAAGTTTATTAAACTTTTCAAAACAGTGGCATATTATAAATAAGTAAAATTGCCACTATCGACTAATTCTCCGCTAATAGAAATATTTTTTTAATAAATACATGAACAAAATAGATTACTATTGTAATTATGGCATTTCGTTAATTTCTTGTGAGTTATGAATAATACAACGTGTAACGGAAATAACGCACATCCTCAGACACCCCAATTAGAATAACTTGTTACAATCATAATGCATGGATAGAAATATTTTTTTTTATTTGCGTAAATATTGTTTTTTGAAGAAAGTATAAACTCGATTAAAAGTGAAAAGCGTGGTCACTATAAATCTGCGCACGCACACAAACACACGAAACGGTTGCTATGGTAAACAAACGACAGCGATCTGATAGGAACGAAATACGATACGATATAAACAAATTGTTTCAAATTCAGTCTTCATACCACACTCTGATAGAGTGGGGTTTACATAAATGATGTTTGAATAATTTGTCAGCTACTGTTGATATTTCCAAAGATACGACTATTTCTTTCCATCACACTTTTAGGCTTTGGAGTGGACAGTCGACTTTGTATAAAATTATTTATTGTTTGCTAATAACATGCATGATCTACTGTTTCATAACATCGTAAATTACTATTGTGACTATCTTAACTTTATCATACTTAGTAAGCATTATTGATAGATAAAGTAAAAGAATATCAATGAGAGAAAAAGCAAGAACGGCGTGTTTAAAGTTGTGAATTAATAGTTACATTAATAGAAAAATCAAATAACTTACAGGATAAAATCACATTCTTTTAGTCCACTTAACACTTCACTGTTTACTCACACATCACATCTTTTCACTGTTTCTAAAGCAGTTAATATCTTAACCCTAGAATACTAATCATCGCCTGAGAGGCCGCGTTCGGTTGATTTTTTAATAATATTTTTAAATTACGTCTATGTATCGCGGCGTGCGTTCGTGCCAATATAGTGCACCCCGCGACACGGTTGAGAGTGGTCATGGGTTCAGCGGGGAATACTCAGGTATCGAGTTATTGACCTCACGTTCGCCTGGGAGGCGATCATTAGTATTAACGGTAAGTTTTTTACAAATGTAGTTTTTTTAGTTTTTTGTAATTATCTCTTTATTTTTTTGTAACAATCAGTTTTATTTAACTGAGAATTGTTCATTTTATTTAATATATGAATCTCGACGAGAACCACATAACCAACTATTTGGAAAACGAAGATTCGGACAGTGAAACTGAAGATTACGTTGAAGATTAAGACGACAGACGACAGTGTGGCTGATCCTACTCTCTTAGTGCGTGCCAGCTTGAAGATGATCTCCAAAATATTGCTGGAACATCTCAAATACAAGCAAGCACAAGCATCGAGTTAGAAGCTGCTCTACAAACCCAGTATTGATCTCCAAACTCCTGTAGTTATGATAGAAAAATATAGGCTGATTTTAATTTACTCTCAAGGCAAATATCTTATAATTAGAATGGTATTTTTATTTTTATGTGATATAACACTTTAACAATACTTAATTTAGATAATAAATTAGAAGCTATATGTGTATTTTTATTTTTTATTATTATTTTACAAAAGTCTGTTCAAACAAGGGTAATGTTAGATTTAAGGTTGATTTTAAGACTGAAATTATAATTTTAAGCAAAATGTGCTATTAAATTTAAAGAAACAAGGTTTTTATTCATTATTTGTTACATTTAATACAAATTTTAATATAATAATCTGTCTAAAATCTTGTATCATTTATGAAGTAGCCTCCCAAGCGATCATTAGTATTAAGCAGTAAAAAAATAAGATTAGTACTCTAGGGTTAATTAACTCCTCGGCACTTGTTGCCTCCTCACAATAAACTAGTGATTTAATATTTCCCCACAGTGAAAAAAGGGGGCGACAAGTTAACATCAAGATGATGCATAACGTTCCACACCGGCGCCGTCCAGTTGATAATTACACATTTTGTAAATAAACAAGTAAACTATTTAAAATATTTTTTCGCAAGTCTCGCAGACAGATTACCGATGGATGACTAGATACTTGTCATAACTTGTCTAAGCCAAGGAGCAATTGTCTAAAGGCCCATCCACACGGCACAATTTTACCACTGATCAAATTTTCAATCAAATTGGCTTTGCCCGTCTACACGACACAATCAAATCACTGATTTTCATTCCGTCTACCCGATTCGTTAAAATCTGGTGGTACCGCCCAAACGATGAACTTGAGTTGGACGACTGGCGTCTACACGTCACGATTTCATCAAGTGATTTAGTCAAGTTGGACGTAAAATCGTGTCGTGTGGATAGGCCTTAAGAGCATCACCAGCGCTTGTCATTGTCATTGGCCAGCGCGGGCGAACATTACGTCTCGCTCTTGCCTGGTGATTATTACGTAAGCGAAAGATAGATGATAGATATTTTGGTAAATTGTTTGTTAATTGTCTTTTGCCGCTACTGTGTTGTATTAATGTGTGCGTTCGTGTGACTCAACGTGGAACCATTAAACAAATGCATTTTAAAAGAAGGCGTTCTGCTTTGACTTAAGGTTTATTTTCGTATATTTCAACTTTTTAAACAAATGAGTGACTATAATTTACGTTATTTTTATTATATTAGAACAAAAAAAAAATATTAAAAATTATAGAAATGGATTCAGTAGCCGATTCTGAACAAACTACTTTCAGGAAGTGCGTTTAATATGTTACATGTTGTATATTCTGACACACCAGTGCGTGTTATTTACGTTCGTTCATAACCGAAACAAGTTATTCAGTACGATATTTTTTTTGCACCGAACACTGGTTAGTTATCTACTGTTCTATGATGCGATGTTATAGCATAGAGCATAGATCTGTATTCATTGGTTATAGTACTTGGAACTTACGTTAGATCGATGTAACGTAAATTCAATAATCGGTACTCCGACCGTCGCTCCTTCGAATGCTGTTTCTAACTCTCGGAAAATACACTTCGCGTCGTGAATGTTAGCCGGCCTTAAGTTAGTCACACACATAAGTTTGCACAATCCCATTAAAGTATTCCCTGCTTCCCGACCCCCCTTATCAAAAACTTAAGCCTGTTACCAAGTCTAACGTCGTAAATTTCGCAGCCGCCGCAGCCGCTAGTGACTAACGCCAGTCCGTCCAACTTAAAATGCGCGATACAATTCGCGCATGTTAACACAGAATATCGCTCTATAGAAAACTAAAAAAAAAGTGTTCGAAGTAATAATAGTCTTCTATTTTAAGGAACCCGAGAAATACAACATAGTTTAGTATGTGGAGCCAATGCAAACTTACCCAATCTGCATTCTTTCTGCAATCGGCAAGGTATCGTGTTCAGGCTCTTCATCCCAATCATGCAGTTCAACTCTTGCATCTAGCCAAGTATCTGCGTCTATAACTGGTCCATCATATTTCGGACTGTCGAGTTCTCCAATCAAGCCCAAACTCTCGCCAGACTTCAAGCCAGTCTCACCGTAACCAAATCGTGGACCCATTTGTAAGAGACATTCTTCGCCTTTGTACATCAATGTTACTGCTAAGTCCAAGCCTTGTAGAATCTAAAAGTAATGCAACTGTATTAATACCTTCTTTGTTTGTTTTGAAAACAAGACGGTGATTAAGAAGCATTGTGTTCTTTTTATCGTGTGATGAACTCTGGTATTGGCATTTTTAGACTGTTTGAAGACCTCCAATATGGCCTTAAGATTCTTATGTATAAGTAAAAAAACCGATGGCTTAACGTGCGCCATCTAAAACACGATAACGCTTTGACGTGAATGACCCACCCAAGTTCTGTTACGAACGGCAAGTCAAGCAACACTATGAGCGCATAAATGTACTGCTGGAACTCTAACAACATGGGTTTCATACCTACTCATAGAACAATATCTCTTTTTTATCTGTACACATTGATCCTCTATATTTGGCAACGAATTTTAATGCGGTTGTGGGCTGGTGTATTCCATGTCGGAATGTCAAGGCAACAAAAAAATATTTCACTTTTCCTTTTAAATAGTTATTGGACCCATTATATAAATATTAGTTAGCATACAATCAAGAAAGTGTGAAAGTATTTGTTTAGTAGTTTCTTACAGACGGCTTACACATATGATAGAAACCATTGCAAGTCCTATGCGTAGTTGTTTTATTATAAAATTACTGCATAATACATGAATAACAAATTTGCTAAACAATAACACAACTAGAAGTAAACAACAATGGCATAGCAATATTATCTGTCTTATGTTTTCTTAGATTACTGCCAACGGTAAAGTTTTCGTATATTCTATCACTGATAGACTGATGTTAGATAAGATATGACATTACTATTATAATGGAACATTGACTTTGTTCAATAGCTGATTACTTTAATTGTGCAATCACACTTTATTAAATAAACACAAATATGAACCAGCTGCACTGATACAGAATTATTTGCTCTCTGTTTTGAAGTTCTAACAATAAGGTATATCAATTACATAATGGTATTAAGGCTATATTATATGGAATATATGTATTTAATCTATAGAAATCGTAGCACTTCATTTGATATAAATATGGTGATACTGGTATAAGAACTATTATATTATTGAACACCCATATATCACAAATAATTAATTTGATTGTATACAAAACAATTCAATTTCAGTGTCTAATATGTATGTAAACATCATACAATAATATTTGTTACTCCAAAATAATTATTGGAAACTATCCAAGCACTGAAACAAAACAGTGTGATAAAATGTACTCACTTCATTGTCTCCCAAGTATATTTTGACTTGATCCCGTTTCTCCACAACATGATCTGTATCTTTAATTTTGACCTCATAACTAATTCTGCAAATTTCACTTCTGTGTGGTCTCAGACCCTTTGATTCATCACCATTCTTAATAATCTGTGAACAACATTCATAACATTATAATGATATTTCATATAAAAAGCTACATTTATAATGTGGTTACTCATGCCAAATTTAAGAAATGCTCTCTTTGTTTCGGTTTTTGCTAATAAAGTAACATGTCAATAGAATCATAAAGTACCTATGGACACTACTGCTGGTTTGATGACCTTGAAGTTTTTCAGACCTTGCTCAAAAGTAGCCAGGATTAACATAGCAAGAAAATAAATAAGCTAATAACCGTATTTAAAATCACAGCAAAGGTATAAATGCCGGCAAACTTCTTAAACACTACCATAGACCAATATGCATGCGCAGGAGACATTTTAGTATGTAAAATTGCTACTGCGCAGCTCTTTTGGTCTATGGTAGTGCTCAAGAAGTTTGCCAGCATTTATACCTTTGCTGTGATTTTAAATACGGTTACATATCATACTATGCAGCATGTGTCACAGTGTGGAGAGTAAAACTGACCGCACACCAGCATTTACTAACTGTCTATCAGATATAAAAAAATATTGCATGTTTGTGGTTTAAACAATAATATTCACATATAAAAAATGTGTAAATAATTCTAGATTTAGAATAAAACATTAAAAAGGCAATTCTTTGTTGGATACTTAATAATAAAATTAGAATATTAATTTAGTGTATTTAGATGAGAATATTCATGAGGTCTTGACAACAAGTGTCATGAATAAATAAATATAATATACAACATTCAGAGAAAAATAACAGGAGCTACTTCAAGGCTATTAAATTTGAAAATTAACTTTATGAAAGAGGAGTTTGCTAGCAAGTAGAATATATCTTTGATTGCAGATTGTCAACTCACCTTTTTAAGTAGCGCACCTGACCCGAGAACATCTTGCCATTCCTCAGGTTTTGTTTCGTCTGTCTTCTCCTTGGAAGCAGCAGCTTCAGCAAGTTTAGCCTCCTCAATCTCATGAGCCGCTGCAGCCGCAAGATCCTCGAAGGAACTGCTCTCCGACTTGTCCGCCAAAGTTCCTTCTCCTTCGCTCATCTACAAACATGCGCTCGTGATTTGTGATCGTCGTAATACGTAATAATGTTTATCATTTCCATACACATTCATTTATAAACTTTCTATATCTAACAATCATCGAAATAGTTAACAAATACTTCTAAGCAACTTACCTTAAACAAATAACTGTAATTTTAATAATACTTTTGAAATAATAAAATAATAGTGATTATGACAATTCAACTTTTCGGATTTGACTTTTTTGTGAAATTGTGAATGAAATTGATTGAATGAATGACAATTGTTATTGCAGTAAAGAGTAAACGGCAACCGTTCAAAACATTGACCTATGTACCTACTAAACTCGTTGGTTAAAACATAAATACCTACATAAATATAAATCTGTAAAAAAATGAATGTAAAATTATTCATAAAATATAATTTTACACATTATTCAGCTGTACACAATCAACCATGATTTCTTTGATGATTTCCATGCCCCTGTCTCAGATCTGAGGCCCCTGTGCTCAGATCCCCGTTTCTAAACTTCTGAAAATCGACAAA
The DNA here is from genome assembly GCA_944739405.2 of Euclidia mi. Classification (NCBI taxonomy): domain Eukaryota; kingdom Metazoa; phylum Arthropoda; class Insecta; order Lepidoptera; family Erebidae; genus Euclidia; species Euclidia mi. Next base: position 27,637,890 of record OX123197.2, read on the forward strand.
TTTTGTAAAGATCGTTATAATCTCAAAAGTGGAACGATTTTTGGTGTTGTATAATATATTGTATTGTATACACATTATATTACACACTGAAAAGGGATTTCCACAATAGTTTTTTTTTTTTAACTGTGCAGATTACGTCACAAGATTACGCAGATGAAGTATTTTTATAACTGCTGAGATTGAAGTAAAAACTGAAACTATCTCTCTAAAAGCACTTTGATCGTCTGGGATTTCCGTCAGTCCGTCAGTCGATCTGTCAAATATCAATATTGTCAAAAAGTGTTCCAAGTGGGATAAACAATCGATTTTAGCTACTGTTTTATTCTTTAATTATAAATCATGCAGAAGTACGAAAAATTAGAAAAAATTGGGGAGGGTACGTACGGAACAGTTTTCAAAGCTAAGAATAAAGAGACTCATGAAATTGTGGCACTTAAGCGTGTAAGGTTAGACGATGATGATGAAGGAGTCCCATCCTCCGCTTTACGTGAAATATGCCTGTTAAAAGAACTAAAGCACAAGAATATTGTTCGTTTATATGATGTTTTGCATAGCGAAAAGAAACTGACCCTTGTGTTTGAACATTGTGATCAAGATTTAAAGAAATATTTCGACAGCTTAAATGGTGAGATAGATTTGGATGTTGTTAAGTCTTTCATGTATCAACTACTCCGAGGGCTTGCGTTCTGTCACAGTCACAACGTGCTGCATCGGGATTTGAAGCCTCAAAACTTGTTGATTAATAAGAATGGTGAGCTGAAATTAGCTGATTTTGGTTTAGCTAGGGCATTTGGTATTCCCGTGAAATGTTACTCGGCGGAAGTGGTTACATTGTGGTACCGGCCACCAGACGTACTGTTTGGCGCGAAACTGTATACAACTAGCATTGATATGTGGTCAGCAGGGTGTATATTTGCTGAATTAGCAAACTCTGGAAGACCTCTCTTCCCTGGATCTGATGTTGATGATCAATTAAAGAGGATCTTCAAGCTGCTTGGTAAGTTAATCTACGCTATTAAGGATTTATTTAGTATTAATTTGATCTATACTCATGTTATCTGTTAACAATTAAAATGAATTAATTTTAGATACTTTCATTTATATGCACCTCAACTATAGTGCAAAATATAAATAATAAAACAGACTACATTCTAACAAGGTTTACTGAGTATCATTCAGCAATGTCCTGTCTCATGATATTTTCAGTCTTCCTAATAAGATTTAACTAAGCATTTCAATACTGCTATTTATCTTATTACAGGCACTCCTAATGAGGACACATGGCCAGGGGTAACTCAGCTGCCTGACTACAAGCCACTGCCTGTTTACCAGCCAAGTCTTGGCCTTGCACAAGTAGTCCCACGTCTTCCAGCACGAGGAAGAGACCTGCTTGCCCGCTTGCTGACCTGTAACCCTGCTTTACGAATGCCTGCTGATGATGCAATGGCACATGCTTACTTCCACGATTTGAATCCTTCTGTGAAGAATGACAGATGTTAACAATCAATCCAACCATACCGCTGCACCTCGGAACTGTTGGTTAGTGAAAAGAACAATGATGAGGTGCAGGAGTGTTGTGATGAACAGACTTAATTAGATTTAAGTGTAATACAACCTTGTTATAGTGGAATAAGTGACATTTAACATTTGTCTTCAGTGTTGTTGTGTTTTTAGTTGTGTTATTGTTTTTTTAACTGGTAATGAATTTGTAGCACCTGTGACCAAAGTTTGAGGTTACATGTACTGGTTGTCCAGATCATGATCTTTTTGACCAGTGATATAGATTTTCAGGCAGAAATCATGTGTAGAATGAGCTGTAGCATTACCATATTCGCAAATAGATTTACATGGAACATAACCAATACTGATAAAGTATGTGTATTGTACTTCTACTTGTGATTCTGTGTAATGTTGTAAAATTAATCTTTGCACCACTTATTTACAACATCAATACTCAATTGATGGAGTGTCAAAAAGGATTTGTAGTATCTACATAATTACTAAATGAATTTAACATGATTATTTATTCAGGTTTAACTTATTATATTAAATTATTGATTAAGACTGGCCCTTATAAATAATAGAAATAAGTGTGATCCGATAAATTTGTAGAATTCAATGATATGTAATTATGTACTTATATGTATAATAATTTTTGCATACTGTCATTCATGATCTCATCATTTTATTTATTTTGTTGATTACTTGTAAAAAGAGATTTTATTTGATATCATTATCATAGTATTTTGTCATGGAAAAGAATTTCTACTTATCTAAATTGCCATTTGTCTTTCATCTCATATATTACGTAAGCTTATTGATTTTATTACGTAAAGATTGCCTCTGGTAATGCTTCATACTTTTACCATTTTATGTACCAATTTAGAATACAATAGTTACATGAGCAGACATTTGTTCTCCCTATTCAGTACCATATTATGAGTGTAAGCATTTTTTTCTTCCATTAATCTTAACACTTGTAAATAGGTGCAGTTTATGTACCATATTTAGTTAAATACATTCTATATTATCAATTGGGTACGTCCACACAGAGCGCGCAGCGTCACGCGCCAATTCCTCGCGAGATTGCGCGCTCTGTGTGGACGTGCCTAATTCGGTAGCTCGGCCGCGGCTGTACAGGCGCTTTCCTCGACCGAGCCACGTCTACATAGACCGAGCAGCCTCGCGAAGCATTTTCCACGCGAGGCTGCTCGGTCTGTGTGGACCCGCCTATCAAATAATTGATAACTTACATTTATATTGCGCAATTAGCCATTACTCATTGGATTAAAGACCAGTTTTATGGACTGGTTTTATTACAATGGTTACGTACCCTTACGTTTACCTACGAAATAAAATATCAGACCATGTATAACAAAATTCGTAAAACTAGTTTTATTATAATGAAGGACAATTCATTCATAAACAATATTACAAGCAAATACTGGTGTAAATGTTAAACTTTGTATTAACAGTAATAATAAAAGATTTGTAAATGAGATATTTTTTATACATTTTCGGCTGCCTCCCTCAACTCTGCACTTATGATGTCGCTAACGCATTCGCTAGTTTTACCACTGATCCGCGTGCTAGATGTCATTGAAGATGATTTAAATGATGAAGAACTTTCTTCAATCGTCATTTTAGACATGGCTCTCGCACCACTGTCTGATATACCTTTCATCTCGCATATTTCGGATGTGCTTTTCAAGCTGCTCATTTCTGTTGGCACTCTCATGCTCGCCATATCGGAAGATTTTTTCATACCACACGTCTCTGCGGCACTTTTCATGCTACTCGTTTCGGTGGCGCTTTTCATGCCACACGTTTCGGAGGCACTTTTCATCCCACATGTTTCGGAGGCACTCGTCATTCCACACGGTTCGGAGGCAATTTTCATACCACACATTTCGGAGGCACTTTTCGTACCACTTTTCTCAGAAGTACTTGTAGTACATCTCTCGGAAGTAGATGCTAGACTACTTTCACCTAATTGTTCCGTTAGCGCAGTTAAACCCAAAATTGATTTTTCGATCGACTCCTCAATTTTGCTTGTTGTGCCACCAATATCAAGAGGATCACTTCTTTCCGAAGTACGCATAATATCAATGGTCTCTTTGGTTGTCGCTTTCGGAACACACGATCCATTAGTCTCCGACGTTGACTCCTTGAAAAGTTCCGGTTTCAGTAAACGACTGTGTTCTTCCTTCGTCATCATCATTTGACTTTTGTTTTTGCTTGTATAGTCCTCGGTGTCTTTAATATTTATGTTTTCTTTTTGCGTTCTTTGTGACATCTCCGACATCATTTTTGTTTCAATCTGAGTCCTACGTGGATACGTCCCACACATCTTGATTGGTACAATCTTTTCGTTCTCTTTAGATGACCTCCTCTCAGCAATGATATTTAATATGCCATCGGAGGACAATGTCGACGTAACATTCTCCGACGGACAATGACTTGGTAAAGGATAGCGTCTTCTAAATTGCCTTGTGATGAAACCATGCGTGTCCGGCCTTTCCTCGTGTTTTCCTTCTACTATAATTTCATTGTCAGTCACTTTAACGTTTATCTCGTTTGGACGAAAATGTTGAACATCCAAAGTGATTTTGTAGTTACCCTTCTCATTTTCTACAGTAGATGCATATTCTTTAGAAACGTTTTGGTTGTATAATTTCCAGGGTCGACAAACATTCGAATGCATGTCGTAGAACGGATACATAAAATCGTGCGGGTCCGATAGCCAACGAGCCGGGCACATCCTTGGGAAGTCCATCTTTAAGAGACGCGGTAACCGTAGTAAATTACAGTTCGACTGAACTAATTATGAGTGTGCCAAATGCTTTTATAGCCCAGCACTTCCTATACAAAACAAATTAAAGGTTGTCACTTGGTATTGCATTTTTCCCAATAAATTTTATAAGATACCTACCGACAATAATATAGCTGATGGGGTCTTTTTATATACCTAAATGTTTGTGCCTTTGTAGCCATCTGATTTGCTTTACAACTCCTTTGCTATTTCTAGGCATTACTTTAGCAATGCAACAAGCACTTGGAGTGGATTAAAAACTGGCTATGGAAGACATTATGTAAGACTTCTACCACTTTATCATGAAACATGGACTAAATATGGTTAACAAAACAAAAATGGTTAACCAACAAAAACAGAGAGCAGAGAGAAACCCTACTGGCAGGCCATAGGCCTCTCCCAAGGTTCTCCCCTCCCACTCAAACCGATCTTGAGCCGCCTGCATCCAATCGCTTCCCGCGATATTAATCTTAACAACTACTTAAGTACTTACTGCGTTAAAATAAATAGCCAACTCCTTTGATAAATGGTCTTTGTGTTGTTACAAGACCTGCGTTTTCTATACCTACCAACCATGTTGTTGACCCATGATACGGTCTTGCATTTTGCTAAAAATACCCTCGAAAACGCAGAAGCTCTTTGACGTCATTTACTACTGATCCCTCACTGACTTAAACCGGTACTGAATATGGACCATTAGGTACAATTTGTTACAAACTGTGTAGCATCAAACAGGCAAAAAACGAAATCTTTAAGAAAGTTCAACCCTACGCAAATAAATATCGGCACTAATCATTGATGGACGCTCGAACTTTCTACCTGTATAAATAGCATGACATTCAAATGTGGAGCCTCGGTTCCGATCGGCTTATAAAATTAGAATGATGATCGAATTACTATGACACAATTAGTACACGTTATTTGTTCATTTTGTTCTTATTATAATCCCACTTTCATTGGCTTGATATGTCATTGTATGTTTGTAAACAATTCTAGGAACTGGATTTTGAATCATATCTTTTATGTTGACGATGCAGTCCATGGAATACTGAGGTGAGCGTTGCAAATAGTCGTCGTTGCTACAATTTTATTGTCTTGATGATTCTGTGGTATGATAGGCAACTGCAGCTCACGAGGTATTTGGTTCGATTCCGGACTCGATTATAGGTTGTACTGCTATCTATGTTGCAGACGCAGTAAAAAGATATCAATAGCAGTGGCGGCTCGTTCAAAGGAGCGCTGGAGCAGTGAACTCCCAAAATTAAAAAATATACATAAGTATACAACTCATATAAACTTTTTCTATAAACATGCTCAATATTTTAATACACACCCATTCTCTTTTCTATAATGCATATCTACAAATAAGTATTTGACTACTAAACTGTTTATCATAATTTTGTCAGCACTCTTGAAACATACATAGGTATTTTTGTTCAGTGGAGCGCTCATAACAGCGCTCTTCGTTGACGAAAGCTTAGTACAACGCTTAATACTGAAATGTAATGAGTGCGAAAGAGAGAGCGTTCTATGCGCTGGGCGCGTGAGACAAAAGATTGGTATGATACCGCATTTACACATTCGCGCGAATAACGAGGCGAATGACGAGGCGAATAACGAACACGCATGTGTAAACACTACATTCGTTATTCGCCTCGTGATTCGCGTGTTCGCGTTGAGAGCGGTTTTTTGGACACGAATCAAAGGGCACGAATGGCGAACACGAACTTACTGTTTACACATTCGTCTGCATTCAGTTGACAGCTAGCGCCCGACCCAACCGGACGTTTGTCAAAATGGAGTGGAGTGAAGCGCGAATTATAGAATTCCTTGAACTATTTCAAAAAGAAGAGCTCATTTGGAACCCAAAACATCAGAAAGATAAACGATGCATGCTTGGAACCGTATGTCTGCTAGTATGGGGTTGCCATTAAGCACATTAAATATAAAAAAATCATACTTTGGCTAAAACAAAATTGATTATCAACAAACATAGTAAAAGATATGACTGCCTCGTTGGTCTCGCTGCATAAATGTGCGCGTGGGATTGGGAGGTCTCGGGTTCGATTCCCGGGTCTGGCAAAGTGTTATTGGGTTTATCCGTTAGGAAATTCTCAGTGGCAGCACGGAGTCTGGTAATGTGCCCGGTACGGCAATAGGCTCGCCCCCTATTACGTGGGACCTAAAAATTCATGGCGAAATGTGGGTGTAATATTACACCTCTGCCTACCCCTTCGGGGATACAGGCGTGAGTCTATGAATAAAAAAAATGAATTATTTATATATGTAATTCTAAAAGTAATTTAATAATTTACATGCTCAAAAAAGAAAATCGTCACAGACGATTTTACTTTTTTACGCAGGATATCTAAATAATTATATAATTCCATTAAATGTAGCGCGCACGCTGCGATTATTTTCACGTCCTCCATGTTCGTGTGCGAATTTCAAATGATTCACTCCACGAATGTGTGAACAGTAGTTCGCGACAGCATTCGTATACGAATGTTTCGACGAATATTCGTGGAGTGACGAGGCGAATGACGAACACGCATGTGTAAATGCGGTATGAGAAATAAGGCAAGCAAATACCATAGATGTGTGCTTTTCTCAAAGGCAAATACGGAGCGGCGCTCCTGGCTAGCTTGACGAGGTGCGCATGCGCGAATATATTACCCGACTAAATAATATGACCATTTGTCACGAAGAAAAATTAAAACGTATGCGCCGTTTTTTTTTAATAGTGTTTTGCCGGTATCATTTGAATGTAAACAAAAGCAAAACATTTCTCTGCAAGTGCGTTGGTAATTAGAAAAGGATTGGTGTTTAAAATATTGTTAATTGTATGTGTGATTGTGTGTAGGTATATGTTTAAGAAATACAGTTAAATTGTGTAACTAATATGGAATATAACAGCGTAAACTTTATAAAAGGATGGATGAAAGAAGAAATACGAAATGAGTGTATTGTGCAAGAATTAATAGAAATGTCGGTACGCCCTAGGCGGACGTACGCCGATCAAATAGGTGACGTACTAAAACAGGGCCAAATTAAAAGTACCCATAACCGACGCGCATGCATCATGAGGTTAATGAATATCGAGGAAGCGAAAGAGGTACCTATGTTTGAACCGAAGCATGTGGCGTTCCATAGTCTCTGCCTACCCCAATGGGAGACAGGCGTGACAATATAAACTGTGAAAAAATTTTTGAAAACGACCAATAGGATAAAACGCTTTGGTTATGTGGTTGCGAAAATGTGAAGGAAGTAAGAAGCGGTTTTGTTTAGTGGCGTGTATTTTGTTTAGTGGCGCCGGAGTTGATACTGCGTGGACGGTTCAGGTAGGTAGGTATCGATGATTTAGCACATCTTACTATTAATTGTAAAAGCATTCACAAAATAAATTGTAAGCTGTTTCATCTTCTTTTTTAGTGAACACCCAATATAATCTTTCACGAGCCGCCTCTGATCAATAGCTTAGTGATACCAACAGGCTGCCATGCAGAGGGTATTGGGTTCAAACATGGTTCAAACCCGCGACCACGGTGCGCACCACTTGACTGACTGTTAGGTGCATTAATTATAGCTTGCCCCTCGCTTCGGAGAGCACGCTAGGCTGACGGTCTCAGCTGCTGTAAAGATATTTGATAGTCTTTTCGGGGAGACAGTACCTACCTATCCTTGAATACACTACACACATACACCTACACTACACTAACGCTGGTCTTAGACTTGGAATATAGCTATGCCTTTGGATTGCGGAAGTCAGATGGCAGCCGCTCTGTGAAAAAGCTATAAACTGCCAATCTCGTAAGACTAGTAAACGGAGCTAGGCAAAATCTTGGATGGAACAGCGATAACGCTAGAACGATGATGAATGTTGAAGTGTAGAGTTAGACAGTTTACAGTGTTACATCCCGTACCTACAGCATACATTAAGGGCGCTTGATACGACCCGAATCAACATAAAGGCGGCAAGAATGTTCTCGGATCTACGAACGATCAAAGAAAAATATTGTTCTTGATCAGCGCCGATGGTAGTAGCCAATGAACTCATATTAACATAGAAACCCATTTCCTATGGACGCTCTGAAGACAAACTTTGTGCGACCCAAATAGCCGCGAGGCAGTCGGTCCCCCCATGTATCTTAACTTCGAGAGCAATAGAGACGGACGTTCCCTCAGTGTAACTTAACTACGAGAGCAAGACATACGGAGAAAGACGCCAGTGCCGCCAACTACGAACTAAACTGGGGGCAGGGGCAGACCCCACTTGGAATCGGCACACGAAACCCCTGAATTCTTTGCCTTAGATAAAGACTTCAAAGAGCGCTTCGTGCGTGCTTCGTTATTCGTCAAAGTCCAAAGCGACCGAAAATTTGTTTTCCGTCATATGAGACTGACAAATAGTTACCTACCTACGAGTCTGAGTGAGTCAAACCCACGACACTCGGTACAGTGTCAAACGAGGCGACCTTTAAGCCACTACACCATTCGTACAACCTTAGGCCGGGTACCTATAAACGCAATCAGAATCTCAACTGTAATGATACTAATGATAGGTATATAAAAATGTTAATTATCGCTCGCTTAATAATGTGGTAGATGGCAATAGGGTCGCCTCCTATTACATTGGGACCTAAACATAACTGGCGAAACGTGGGTGTGTAATACACCTCTGCCTACCCCTTCGGGGATAAAAGGCGTAAAGTTATGTTATGTTTATCCTTCCCCAAATTTGGTGGCTATAATCTGCTTGCTCAGATAATTTTATCTTACAAAAAGTTTTTAAACACAGGTGTGACTGTAAAGGCCGGCGCCGACTGACGGCACAGCGTGGCAAGGCATGTTTCGGTAGCCCGAAGGACGCTTTGGCATGCTGCGTCATACCGAGGCGTCCAATTGACTGGAATTTAGTATCAATAGCACTTCTTGCTGAAGATGAAGAACGACAAATACAAACTGATAGGTTGAAGAGAAAACAATTCTGGATGCATTATTTATGGAGAACAGGATTTACTAACGATGAATTCAGGAACTTATTTACCTACTGATTACGTCGTGGCACACTGCAGGACGCCGTGGCATACAGCGGCGTCCCGAAGTATGCCGCGACGTGCCACGGCATCCCACAGTATGCCACGGCGGGCCGTGGTACGATTGTATCGAAATTAAAATCCTTTGCCATGCCGTTTTGCGAGCTTTTGCCATGCCGCGACGTCAGTGCGCGCCGGCCTCATATGAGATTGAATAGTTTAGTCAGAAATAAGAAACAAACTTTGATAAAAATACAAATTTTAATTCTATATCACATTTCCATACATTTTTAGTAGGTACCTTAACTTATGAAGCAACTTTAAAGATAGACAAAGCACACAATTCTTTTTAGATACATATTTTGATCACTGCATCTACATAATGCAACTAGTAACTATGCTGGGTTTTCAGGACCTGTATCTACGGGTGATCAATATGATGTAAGAACTGTACAGCTCCTTATATGATTCGAAAATAAATATTATTACAGTTCAATTACAACAACTGTGGCTTGTTTCAGAAAAAGTTACAAGTCCTGGGTCCTCGAGACATGAAACATCCCAGAACCCAAACCTTATCAATGCTATTTGTCTTATCAGGGCTGGGATTTGATAGTGTTCAAGAGACATTGGCTACAGTACAAGCTTATCAAAAACAGAATTTAACTGACTACTGATAGAAACAGTACACTTTGTGCTGTGGTCATAAGTTTTAAATTAATGAACTTCTAAACTAACTATAATTATATCAAATCATTTCCATTTCAGCTCTTTTTCTTTTACGATGGTTGGCCACCATGTTAGCTGTTGTCAGTACACTTTCTCCTCTTTGTAACCATGTTGCGAGTGCTCTCTCACTGGCAGCGGCATCTGCAGCCTGGAGTCTCTCACTCACTGTTAATGGTTGGATAGCACCAACAGAGTCTGTAGCTACACTTGCTGATAATAGCATTCTGAACCTCTGTCTGAATGTCTGAAACAGAATTAGAATTGAGCTTGTAAACAAAAATGTAACCTCAATCTAAGAGTTTGTCTCCCAACAGCTGAAACAGTTTTAATAAAGGAAATTATCATAAGTTACTCCATTAAACTAATATTTTATTAGGAGACTACTCTTACCTACTATACTGTCTTTATCCTCACACAGCACAGTGCAAATAAACAAATGATAAGCAAGCAATAATTAACAATATACACTTAACTCTAAAAGTACATACATAGACTCACACCTGTTTCCCGGAGGGGTAGGCAGAGACTACGGAACGCCATTTGCAACGATCCTGACATACCTCACTTGCTTCACTCACTCCCATGAAATTTGCCAAAATTGTGCCCCCCCCCCCCCTTCCTACGCCACTGCAGATAATCATATTCATCACACAAAGTTCTTTACTTACACTGGTTAGAGTAGATGCAACTTCTCCCTTTATATCATGTTTAGCTACATAACAACCAAGTTCATAGAAATATTGGTTTAGTTTGTGCATATCTACAGTACAGGCATCTGCATTGAGAATTTCTCTGTATGAATCCTTGTAAATTTTAGGCAACTCTACTGTAACAAGTGGTGGTCTTCTAGAATAAAGTGACTCTGCCAACCATAGAGGTATTTCCACACTTGTGCCGGCTTTAAGGTCATCCTCAGCAGCTGATGGATCAAGGAACCCTGGAAATAAAGAACATTCTAAATACAAACTATAACTTGATATATGACAGATAATGTGGATGTTAGTTGCTGTCAAACCATCACAAACTAGGCTGTAATAAGAGCAGATGCTAGATTGATTCGCCACTACGATCGCCAATCCGCCTGTCAATGGTGCTAATTAAGGCAAAACGCCGTAAGAAAATCTTGAGGCCGATATTTAGCAGTTCGTTCGTTTAAGTTCGTTTTTATCTTTATTAGCATTTAAAAGCAGTTTACACATACATTGACAATGCTCATGCAGTGAAAGTCTTTGGGCTGTTGATGGTAGAAAAAGCAGTGTATGACACCAACTTCGCGTGATAAGGCAAACATTTACGCTGTGAAATGTTAGCTTGTGATTGACATTTGAACTTCTTGAAACTTGTGTTACTTACCCATTTTAGGCAAGTCATGTAAAAATTTACAAGGTATCCTCTCATTCGTTACCAATATATCAGTTATAGACAAATAACTACTATTTTCCATTATAACTTTTAACGAATTTAAACACTTTACGAGAATTATATCTTTTATATTTTAGTCTGTATTCATTGCTTTTGGCGCCCCGGCCCCCCGAAAACTTCACTTCACATTTTCAAATGACATTAGTGTCATTGATGACTGACGTTAATGACAGTTAAATTATTGTTGACACTCAATAAAGCCATGTGTATATTAGATGCAGATGTAGAAGTTCTCACAAAAGCTACGATGATTGTAATAATTAATATTATAAGTATCTCAGCTAGTGGCTTTTGCTCTTGTTTGTGTTTAGCAGATTAAATTTTAGTTCTATCAGCATGATTATTATTTTGAAATGCATGCAATATTATTGTGCACAAGTGTGAGCGCAAACAGAAGTGCACTCCTTATTGCCCATAGTCCAATGGAACGGCATATCCAATAGTTCCGAGCCTGACACAACCGGAAACTGGAGACGAATTACGTGCAAGACTAACGGATTATCGTATTTCTCCGAGACACAAGGGTGTAACACCGCCAACTCCCTGACTCCTAATTTCTATTGGAAAATTCTGTAGAAAAGCCTAATATCACTTTTTGTTCGACCTGGTAATCGAACCCGAGACATGATCTTCCCTCGCATATTGCATAACAACGATCTTCACATTTTTGTATTTAATCTAAAATAAATTGGCTGAAAATCAAAATTAACTTTTAAATTGGGCTACATTTATCATAACATTTACACAACGACAACCTAGCCTGTAGCTAGTATAGACGGCAGACCTAAAACACTTTCTGACAACACGTTACGTCTTACATAAGACCAATCCCAATACTAGCTTTGAATTATGTCGTACCGCTTTGAACCGGCCAATTAGAATGCATTTTTGTAGCCCCCCTTGCCTCGCATACCTCACCGCTTTGACAGAATTGTTTGTTTGTAAAAATGATAACATTATGTGTATAGTAGGCTGGGTTGTCGTTGCATTTACAACAGACACCAGTAATCATTTTATTTGCACAACATCGCGATCGTGAACACATATCCTAAAAGCGGTCCAGACGTGGTATTCTTTCAATTTTAAGCATTGAAATCACAATGTTACCATTTTATAAACGGACTAAACGGTGCTTATTTGAGAAAGGGAAAAAATCCTGTAAATCGTTATTTGGGACTAATAATAAAAATTGCAATCGTTTATTACACATAAAATAAGATCAGATTAATATTGTAGCTACCTATTACGTCGTCTATAAATTAATTAAAAGAAATAAAAAATAGATTTTCTAGCCTAGCAATACCCTACTATCATCTTTCGTGAACGCTTGCTTGGCTGGCTGAATGTTTATCGCAGTTTATCGGTTCGATTGGTAAAATTCGCCGAAAATACTTATATACGTTAGCTTGTGATTATTCTAATGTTATTTCCCAAAATACGCTCCTACTAAGATCTTGGTAATGAAAAGGGAATAAAATTGTTGCTTTCTGACAATTTGATAATGCGCTGACTCCGAAAAATACATACCTACAATAGCACAGGGGCACGACGGCGACGCAGCGACGCAACAAAACGTGAACAAAAATAACAGTTTTTACAACAAAATGACGGGGTAAGTCTAAACAATACAACTACTATCATAAATTGCTTATTTTGTTTATGTTCTTATTTATGTTAACGCTTCTTTGTATCGTACTAACGTCCACCTGCAATATACCTAATTACCTACATCTTTAATTTCTTTGTCTTTACAATGATGGTTTATAGGAAATCGTATAGTATTAGGGAGATGAAAACCATAGTGGAGTATTTAACAGAGAACAAACTGTATAGTGAAATCAGGGGTAGAAAAATGTGGATGGATTTTGCTAACTCTAAGGTAAGAACTTTTTTGATAGGTATATTTTAACAAAAATTGTTGACCATGTAAAAATGGAGGAATAATTTATATATTATCAGTGTAAACAAGAAAGTGTTGGTCAGGGCAGCTTTATTGCTTGTTTTTTAATTTATTTACTGTACTTATTCTCTGTGTAAATAATTTGATTATTTGTAGCTCACTACTAGAACTTGGCAGAGTTTAAAGGAAACTTTTTTGAAGCGCATATTACCTGATATTCACAACCCATATTACAAACTTAACATGGAACAAATTAACAGCTTCCGGGCTGGGTTAGTATAACCAACTTTAATACTTGCACATAATAATCACTCTGAATTATTACAATAATATATTCCATCATTATTTGGTGAGTATGATTAAAATATATATATACTTTATGTTGTAACCTTTTTTTTCAGATATGATGTTGGTGACAGAAATAAGAATACACTAGAGATCCACACAGTGAGTGATGACTCTAATTCAAATGGTAGGACCAACTATTGAATGTTTGACATTGTTTTAGAATAATTATTGAGAAATTTTAATCATATTATATTGTTCTTAGGTCCCACTCAGAATGTTACAGCTCAGTCAAACAATGGCAATGGTATCAAAGAGGAGAAAACTGCAGGTGAGAATATAAAACCTTCAAAGATACCTTCACGAAATAGATCTTCTGCTGACACAGTCATTGTCGAAACTTGCTATGAGACTGCTGAAGATATTCAGAAAGATTTGGAGTCTCCAACAAGGGATAATGAAAATAGAGGAACAAAGTCTCTCAGAGATTGCATCACTTATTCAGAACCTCTGACTCCAATGCTCCAGGAAGTTCTGGATGACTTTCAGTCTGAACCAGAGAATGACCCTGATGTATCTGAAATGGAAGCAGTTCAAAGTGAACCAACAGAAACTTCAGAAAATGTTCAGCAAGAAATTTCAGAAAACACTGAAAATGATCAATCCAACAAGGATGCCAATGTCAATCCAGGGAAAGATACTGAATTAGTTTCAAGTAAAGTATCAGAAGAGATAGTTGATGGAAAAAAGTCAAATAATGAGGAAGCAGGCCAGGAAGTCCAAGATGCTGATACAGATAAAGATGTGGATGTTTTATATTTAGATGACTCTCCAGCAGAAGATAATGTAGAATTGAACAATGTGGAGAATGATACCCATAAAGAAACAAATAATGATGTAAATAAAACAGATGAAATGACTGCTACTAAACATCCTGAAAATACAGAAATAGTAGAAGTACATGATTCATCTGAAAACCCTGGCCCTATAGCAAATTCTGGTGCTATACCTAACTCCAATAGTACCACAGATACCACTCTGCCAAATAACCCAGAAGCATTGAAGAAAAGAATCTCAGATGAAAATCAAGCTGACAAACCGGCTACACCAGAAAAGAAAATTGGAAATAAACTTTCTAGGAAACGATCTAATTCTGAACACATTATGAAAGCTACAGAAAGTAAGAAAACAAAATTGGAGAAAAACAAAAAGAAAGCTCTATCAGAAACAGAAGGGAGAAAGGAAGATGATACTGCAGTTAATATTAAATCTAAAGATGTAGAGCCTAAAGGAGAAACAAAAAAGGAAGAAAGTATATCCAACAATAAGGAAGAAACAAATAGTAACAAAATAGCCCCCAACCTATCCAGCATTCTTGAAAAACCATCAACAAGTTTAGCTGATGATGTGAACCAAATACTATTGACATCAGATACTGATCAGGGTGAAAATGTGAATGAATCTTCTGAGATCCAAAACCCCTGTTTACAGAATTTAAGTTTGTTTGAGGAACAATTAAATAAAGAAAAGTATAAAATATCTGAATCTAGTGATGCAGAGCAAAAAAATAAAAATGACGTAGTTGCAGAGAAAAATAAGAAAAATGAATTAAAAGAAGAACAGAACCAGGACAAGGAAAATGAAGTAGTAAAATTACAGGAACAGGAGAAGGAGAAAGAAGTAGTGCAGTTACAGTCTCATACAGAATCTGATACTGAGGAGCTCCCTCCTCCAAAGAAAAAACATCGCGCTGCTGTGGCAACTACTAAGAAGGACAGAGCTTTAGCAAATGTTTTTGGATTTGCCAGTGGTAAGTTGTGCGAAGGCCATATGCATTGGGGCTTAATCTAAAAGGTTGAAGTTGGCCTATATTTATTTATGTAAGTAGGATGCATTGCATGGACTATCAATAAGACAGAATGAAATCAAATACTTGATTGGGTATGCTTATAATCATTATGGGTTGTTATTCAAATGCATGCTAACATTTTAAACCAGAAGAAAAATTATTGAGTCTGGTATATAAAAGTATAGCATGCAATGCTTGTTAAGCACATAGGAATGCCTTTAAAAAAGACAGGTAATAGAATAATTTACTTTGATTACAGGCCTTTCTCAGTCAAAACGCCAAAAACAACTGAGTCGTCGAAGAAGGACAATATCACAGAACAATATTTCACAGTAAGTATATCTTTATTAGTATTTATATATTTTTATTAGTATGTGCTTGCCTTTACAACTTCCTTTTGTGCCACTTCATTTCTGAAGTTCAGCAGTCAGCTCCTTTTTGCTGTTAAGAGCGCATTTCAACAACTGTGTGAATGTTTTACATAAGATCATGTATTTCTTTTTACTTTGTTGCGTAGAACAGATAAGGCATTATTGTTACGGAAAGAACACTTAATCTTCATTAGCCTTCATAGAGATCATAGTCTTGACATGACTGTAATAGATCGATAAAGTAAAGCAACTCTTACGCAGCTCAGCACTTGGATGGGTGACCGCTAGTTGTGGCATTTAAACCAGAGCGCTACCGAGCATCTGAGGTTTTACGTAAAGCCGTCGGTTCCAGGACTTAAATCGTTAGACCATAAGGTGGTCTTCAGGTGGTCTATAACTCTCACACCAGAGTTGGCCACACTGGAAAGATGTAAAACATTTTGAATGCTTGTAATTGTTTCAGCAATAATGGCGCATCCGGCTCGAGCGAGTGGACCTCGGAGTCCGACAGCGACATGTATGTACCACCGCCGCGCGGCAGGAAGAACAGGCACACAAGGAAATATTTGTTAGTAATCAATTTTGTATAATATTCTTTCATTCATGACTGACAAACAACACACAAGAGAGTACTAAGAAGCTGTAATTTGGCATGTATGTTCATTGGGGAGGGATATGCACTAACAGAGTATATTTTGGGAAATACGCAGGCAGCGTGGCGGGCGAAATACACTTTATATAAACTTTTACAAGATTCTTATAAAGTGTACTTCCTGCCTTTGTGCACATTTTTTGTTAAGTGCTATTTATATAATTTTCATTCTACAATGATCAATTTGTGTTTTTAGGAAACCACAATCTGGCAGAATATTCTCATTAGAAGAGGAAGGAGGTCTGTTTGTCATGTATGGAAAAAAAATATATCCATTAGTGAAAGACGGCAAACTAGTCAAAAACTATCTTCATTATTTACCTGAATGTAAGTTATTAACCCTTCATATTCTAAAAAATATTTTAATAATTTTGTTCTGGTAAAAATGCATTAGAAACACTTTTTAAGGCATGTTTAATTGTATCTTTTATCATATTCGTAGCTGATTCAGAGGACGAAAAGAGCTATTGGAAATCAAAATATGTTGAAGAGAAAAAGAAGGCAGAGGAATTGAAAAAGTAAGTATTTTATAATTCCCGTTTATCAGACTTTGCGTGATCCTCTTTTATTGCTGTAAGCATAGGTTTTCTTTATGTCCTTGATTTGTATGTTGGTAAATCTACCCATCCACCTAATGTTAATAAAATATTGGGTATATTCAGTAAGAGGCGACCAAGGCAAATACACTAAGCAAATAGCATCTTGCAGAAAAACGGAAAACTCGACATAAAACCCTATGCCAACCCGTTTGGCCAGCGTGGTATAGTAGGTAAGCTAAATCCTGCTTTTGCCTCACAACGCTATTGTAACGCAAATAAGGTGACAAGTAAGGAGAAGCCTTTGTCCAGCAGTGGACTAAAAAAGGGTTATGATGATGGACACGAGTTTCGCTATGTAGAGTTCCTGTATTCGCGACTCGTCGTGAGCATTTACCTAAATAATCGTAAAATTTCGTGGATTTTTCATTACTTTCATTGTCATCGTAAAGTTGCCTTTTTTAGACAATGAGCGATTTCAGTCTTTGAATATACCTATTTGTTTTTTAGGTTGTTGGAAAGAGCGAAAGAGGAGCCGCAAGCAGGCAATTCTGCTTCCACAAGTGCTCAGCTGAACCCATTAAGGTTTGTGTTAAGAGTACTTTATTGACATATTAATATACCTAATATGAAAGAATTTCAGTACCCAACTTCTTAGTGTGCGCTTGAACCTTTTAATATAAGAAAATATTGATTATTTATCTGAAGTGCCTGACAACAGTGACAACACATATCCTTTTCTAGTGTTGTTTGAAACTAATAAGCAATTTGTATTTTTAGAAACTCAACCAGCAATCAAAATCAAGCACAGGGGGTCCCAAGTAAGTGTTACATATATTTCTATTTATGTTGTATTATAAATACGTTTTATTTATGATTTATTTATGTTTTTAGCGAAAGAAATATGTTTAGCAGATGAAAAAGTGGTGAAATCAAGTGCTCCTGAGAGTATCAAGATTAAGTTTACAACTAAGAATGATCAAGTGAGTAAATATTCTCTATTGTTTTTGTATCATTCATGGCTGACTCATATAAGTTTATATAATCATCATCTGCCCTGTATATAAAATATCCCACTACTGGGAATGGACCTCTTCTCACTACAAGGAGGAGTCTGTCACGCTGGCCAAGTGCGGGTTGGTGGACAAGAAAGTTGTAACTTTTTCAGTAACACATTGCAAATCATTTAGCTCTTCTGATGCTCTTCTAATGATGATTTTTCAAAAGAACACAATCTCGTTATTATAAACTTCACAAATTTGCAGGAGATCCACCTGGAAGGCAACTGGCCGCAGATCCACAACGTGCTAGAGCACGTGGTGCACATATTCCAGAAGGAGCCGCAGCTGACGAGCGAGTACAAGCCCCCCCCGGCCCCCGCGGTGGAGCCGCCCAGCTCCAGCGGCTTATCCACGCCTGTCGTCATCACCGCCGTGCACGAGCCTAACTTAGATCCAGGTGCAGTATACACAACGTACTAGACCACGTGGAGCACATACACTATAGACTTATAGAGGAGAGGGTGTTGATGAACTGTGCCATTGAATGAAGAAAGAGATGAGGATGTTTGAGACCCAGCCTAACCCAAGCCATGCCACATAGAATGAAATTATTATCAAATTACGAAGTTATGATAAGTTCTACGCGCACTCAATTTAAACTTATTTAAAAACACCCCTTGTAACACATACGCCATCCTCGGGGGGCGAGTACGGCTCGCACTTGCCGGATTTTTTTATTTTCGTCAAATACCTAAACAGATTCTTTAATTCTTTTTGGCGTTACTAATGTATTTCTCGTGCCACTATTGTTTCTTGTTTCCATGTCTAAGGCCATAGCTGGGCATCGTTAATCAAATAATTAACTTCGTTAATCGCTAATCCGTTACTAAAAAAGTTAACTTCGTTAATCGTTAAAGCGCTACCTTTGGGACGATTTAACGCAAGGTAACGTTATTCGTTATCCGTTAACACATGGTAAAATTCTATTTTCATGAGAATTTTATAAGAACTGTTGGTTTAGGTTTTGGGAATTAACAGGTTAGGAACAAAAAAAAACGACGTGTATATACAGGCTGTCAGAAGACCTATCACCAAGCCGAAGTGTACTCGTTGTGGACATCATGCCACGTCATACTAACCAAAAATAATACCTGGAAAACAATTTTTTTGTAAGATTTCGCATTTTTTAAACCCCAATTAAAAGCGCGCGCGTGCAATGCTCGAAATACCTACTTATCCATGGGGTCATAGGGTATCTACAGAACATAATGGCGGGGTAAATGTATCGATTTTGTACCTAATTAAAAAAAATCTATACTAACTTTGAGCCTCAATATCTCCTGAACCACTAATTTCCCAGGTATGGTGCCGAAGTAAAACATGTTCGTAGTGATTAGTACAACATGGGATTTCAATTTTCGTTAAGGGTCTTTTTACACCCTGTATAGAGTGTGTAATTTAGTCATCCGGTATAGTGTAGGTATTGCCTTCATGAACATTAATATGTTGCAGTTCTCGTCTGAAAGCGATGCTTGTTTTGGCGTTAAAATATCTTTGCCCGTGGAAAAAAGACGTTCAACTGCAGAGCTGGAGGGTATATCAGTGTTATATTTAATAAACAGATTTATGAAGATCTGTTCCCCGAGAAATGCCGCATCGTCGAACGAGTCTTTTGATTTCATGTCTCTCGATCTGGATACAAATTTAACATAATCATTCAAGCGTGGCCACGGATTTTCGTCTGTAGTGGATCTGGAATAACTGCATGTTGTGGTTTTTATTTGCACAATACACTGTTTAATATACACACTGCACAGACGTAAACTATAACGGACTATAAAATCTAAGAACTACGCAGTATTTGTATTCTTTGTATACTTAACAAACAAAACACTCGTTACCTACTCTAAACGCCGAACGCTAAACGAACGAATTACATACATGTGTCATGAAACTCATGAATCAAATTTCTTCGCAGTATTCTTTTCTCAGTTACACGCGCCGGCAAAGCATATAGTTTCATCTCACTTGCGGCACGCGCCGTACCACACTTGTCGACCGACCCGAACAAACTTGTCAGAACACGTTTTGCACGGCGGCGCGGCACGGTGCGGTAAATAGTAGGTAACGGATTAACGGACTTGGAAAAAATTAACGGAAGTTAACAAGTCCGTTAACATTTTTTTAAGTTAACTTAAAAGTTAATCCGTTAGTGGAAATGTTAACTTCGTTAATTAACGTTTAACGGATTAACGAGTTAATGCCCAGCTATGTCTAAGGCGATATCTAACTCAAAAGTAAACAATAAGTGATAAGATAAATGATAATAAAAATTAACAAAGTGAAAACTCCTTTTCAGAAATCCGTGAAAAAGTAGCTAAAATAGAGAGTGAGATTTTCAAAGAGATCGAGGACAGAGATAAGGAGGAACAGCAGCCGTCGTCAAATGGACAAGTTAACAATGTCACTAAAAGGTAAATATACATACGCAATGCACGAATAAAAACTTGACTGCTCGGTTTAGTGGCTTAAGCGGCCGCTTTGCCGCTTGACAGTGCGCCGAGTGTTCTTGGTTCCACGAGACAACACTTTGTATGGTCCATAAATTGTTGATGTTTGAAAAGTGATGGGAGGGAACGAGGAGGAAAAGACCTACACTAGGCGGAGGACAAGGATACTCTAAATATTTACGATACATGGTGAAGCAAGTCAAATGTAATCAAAATGATAATGACAACAAAACTTTAATTCTAACGACCTTGCATTGTAAATAAACATTAAATACTACTGTTGTTTATTCAGGAAAGTGGGCAGACCAAGGAAATCATCGCAATCATCGGTAGCACAAAGTCCGGCGAAACGACAGAAAATAATGGAGCAGCAAGATTCTGAAGTGAATAGCACAAATACTAAAACTACTGGCGACAATGAAAACGTTGGCAATGAGGCCAACAAGAGGCAGAGTAGAACACGGTCAACATTGAATGGTAAGTCATTATTTATTACAGGTGCTACCAGATAAGCTTATTATTTTGCCAAATCTAGCAAGACGGAAAATATATAAAGAAACGGAAAATATAGAGTCGCAACTGGGATAACGCTAGGAGAGTGATTGAGTGAAGTGCTACTAGAAACGATTTATACGATTTTAAAGTACCAATATAAATGTAACAGTTTTTGCGCATCGATTCGTTAATTTTATGAAAATGCAGAGCTTATACATCTGAATAGCAATGATCCTGACCATGAAAACCGGTCCCGCACCTACATATTATCATAGAATCCTAGCATATAATTGTCTATATAAAAATATCATGTTTTTAAAAATAATTAAAACCAAGAACATTTTATATAACAGCATTTTTTTACACTTTATTGTGCAATTATTGTGTCAGTACACTCACACCATAAACAACATAAAGTAAAAAATAATTTATAAGCGCAAAAGCTACTAATGCTACGGCCACACTACCGTGATAATTATTGCCATAACTTCAGCAACGCCTAGGTGTAACCACGGTTTATGGCCATAATTTTACAATGCCAATCAATATGGCAAATGGCGGTAGGACAATAGCTCCGGCGCACTGTGAGAAGTAAGAAATTGCCTCATAAAAAAAATGCTCATTTTTTTTTAAAAAAAAAGCGCATCTGAGGCCGTGATACCGAGTATGTCAAAAAATCATAAATAATTCAAGGATTAATCCCCTAGAAGGGAATTAGGGCCAATTGTGCGATAGCAGAGTTATCGTATTTTTTTATGTTGTCTCCATACAAATTTTTAAAGAAAAACTCTCAAACTTCCGTTTACGTACCCATTTCATAAAGAGTATATTTTTAGGCATGTAATTAGATTCCTCCAGCATTCCATGTGAAAAAATGTCACTTCAAAAAAAAAATTTGAATGTCTATGAAACGCTGATTTCAGCCCACAGTGCGGCGGCGGACTTTTTTCGCACATCAAAGAACATTATCGCAGTAATTAATGCGTTTGTGGCCACACTACTGTTTGTCCAGTGTGCAACATGAGTTCGACGACGACTCATGTATCTACCGTTATGGAGTGGTCAAATGAAAAAAGCGCTCGAATTTTTGGAATTATTTATTATTGCTTTAGCTTTGTAAAAATATAAAAGATTCATGTAAAAATAATTGGCACTCATAAAATACCACACAGCTGCAGCTTCAACCTCCATCTTGAAAAATTATATTTTTACCGCCTAATTTATTGACATATCTGGGTAAACTCTAGTGTAACCACACGACTTCACGCAGTAATTTAAACCGTAATTAAATGATTTTATTATTGCGGTAACAGCCCGGTAGACGGTAAGGTAGTGTGGCCGTAGCATAAGAAGCATACGCTCGGTAAACCTCATTTATGGCAATTGCATCCAAAAACTACTCTATAGTAAACAACTGTAGTATTTTCTTGAATGATTTTATCATGACCTGACGTCATTTTCCACAGAATCTCCGAGCTCAAATGATACGAAAGTTATTCAGACTAGAAGATCTAAATTAAATACAAGCATCGACGATAAGGGTAACGAAGACGAAGAAGTCCGATACATGTTTCCGCCAAGAAACAAGAGGCAGAGTATAAAAACTGCCACAGAAAAAAATACAAGAGATAAACCTCAAAAAAGGTAATAAGTTAGTCAGTAAATTGAGTAGTGAAAACAGTTGTCTAAGATAGTTTCTTATTAAATGTGCGTCGATGTTAAGTTCTCTATAGGAATTGACTCGATCTCTCAACTATCAATAGTATATTTTAAATATTTTTTACATATTTTATTTTTACATAGTATATTATATTTTACACAATACTTTTATATCTTCATTGTGTAACTCAATGCTTTACTTTTGTTTAGAGGGGCGTACTAAATTATCGGTATTTGGAAGGGAGCAAATAATGGATCTTATTTTTATAAATTTGTATACATTTTAGGGCAAAAGGAGGATTTATGTCTGCGTATCTTTTTTATTGATAATGTCTGATCTTTTGCATTGTTTAAATTGCGAGCATAAAACCTCCTTTACCTAGGATATAATTTCAAAATCTAACCTACCCTCAGACCCTCTTTTGACTATCCTTATAATTATTATTATATACACTTTTAAATCGTAGCATTTGTAACGTAACTGTGCATTGTTTTGTCTCATTCAAAAGGGACTCAAAATTTATGTTTTAAAAAGTGCATGTATTTTCAGTTATCTCGCCATGATAGGATAAATCTTAAACTAAGCATTCTGTATAGAAATGCTCTGTATATAGTTTTATCATGAAATCTATTATTGCCGTACATATTATATTTTATCTTTATTATACATTAATTATCTTTTACTTTGACAGTCAATTATCTAATGCCGTATTTGATATATAGCTGTCAATTTTAACTTCTCTTAATTATACACACCTTCTTTATAACTAATATGGACTGTGTTGCAATTATCATAATCGTATTGATAAAGAAATAAATGTAATAGTATAAGTATTTATTACAAGCGGATAATCATAGTATTGACGATTTAAAAAAAATGTGGATCTGTAGGTATCATTGATGGCATGAAAGTATATTTTGGACAATAAGTGTATCAGAATTGTTTAGAAATAAGGTTTTAAAAGTACAAGTTGTGTACTTACAGTAAGTTGGTGGAGAAAAATGACCAGTGCGAAAATTACATAGAAATTTAAGCCGCCTATTCACTATAGAACAAGTTTGTCGGTGTGTGCTCAATATAACGACGTAGACCATGTTTTTGTGTGTAATCCATAAGCCATAAACTTTTTATTCTTTACATACCTAGTAGTTCTTTAGTGAATAGGCATTCTTTCCAAAATACCTACTCAAACATTTCAAGTAATTTGGTATTCAGTCAGCATTTGAATAATAGGTATAAACATAACTATAGTAACTAAGTGTTTTTTAAATATATTGTATTGAACTGAGATTTGTGTATTTTCGATGTGAAGTGGAACATTCATGTGTTTTACGTGAATGCTTTTAGTGGTTTCAATATGTATTTACTGGAGTAGTACTTCTCTGTCACATAATGGCGATGTAAAGTAATACATCCCTAGCAATACATTTTCATTCAGTGATGGCATCGGAAATATGATCTTCCTCAGTTTTCATTCCTTTTTTCTGCTTTCACCAGCTCCCTCTAAATTTTGAAAGCTCTAATTTAATAAAAGTGTATGCTTTTATGCTATGTATCTCTTTTATATTTTATTTTTACTCATAGAAGGTTCAATAAATCGTCAAAGAACATTTACGGTTATCAATTTCCATAATTATTTCCTGAGTTTGAGCAGATATTTTTCAAAGACAATGTATTTTTGTTATTATGTCTGACTAGCTAAAACTTATTTTAGGAATAAATTGATTCCATCTTGGTGATAAATTATGTAACTGATTCATGCAGCATTTATAGGAGTTAGTTTATGTATTTTTTACAAATGAATTGTGTTACGAGAATGGGAGCAGGTGGATGTATCTAAGATCAATAAACTTTTTAATTGTACATTGTGTATTATTTCGTTACATTCATAAGCTTTTTATTTTTTTCATTAAGTTTAATTTTAGTATTCAAACCGTGAGTGCTGTTTTAGTTGGTTTTTGCGACTTTTGTTTGTAAACCTGCTTCCATTGAATTCTAGCACAAGTATACTTTGCATGTTGCTTTATTTAATTTTAATTTGCACTTTACTACCACAAAATGTTTTTATTTTATTTTGCATAGTTTTCGCTTTGTTTTAACCGCATTTTTCGCTTTTCACCCTAACAGCACTACTAAAGTACCGAAAATATTCTCTTCGCCCGAAACAATTTGCCCAAATTCCGTGGAAAGTACCCTTGGTTACCCAGACTCGGACCCAAGTCCCATGAAAACTGGCCTTAGGAAAAAGAAACTTATGAATCTTTCCACAATTAGGTCTAGATCAAACAGTCATTCACGCCGCAGCTCCAGAAAAAATATTCAAAAGCTTCCATATCTATACTGCGATTATGCTACAGATTCTAGTGCTGACGGTCCTATTCAAACAATTGAGAGAGATAATTCTACTCTAAACACAGAAGTCTACAGGTCTGAATCCTATCAGCTATTGATGGCTCAGAAGAAAGCTTCGCTTAGACAGTTAGAACAAATCAACGAAGCAAGTCCAATTACTAATGAAGTGGACTTCATCCAACACTTGGATTCAACCAACAAAAATGAAGTATTTTCAGTTCAAATGACCACAAATTATGATAAAGATATTGGTAGTTCGAGTAACGTATCTTTGCCCGTATCTCCAGAGTTTTCAATTGTAGAAAATATGTCTGTTTCAAAAGAATCGTTACTTGCTTTTGAAGGACGCGTTGTTAAAGAAATTCCAAGTGATGAAACGAAAGAACCAGCGAGTTGCAGTCAGTTTTTTATGTCTAACATTGATGCATCCGTCCCACTGATGCAACAAGATTGTGGACTTGAAAGCTGTAATTTACTAAATGAGACTAATCCTGAGAATGTGAAGAGTACTGTTACAGAATCATTGCTCAGCAAAATTGAGACGTTTAACATTGAGGATCCAACAAACTTAACTGACACTCTAGATGTAAAATTGCGAGACCTACTCTTAGAAAGTGCTAAAAAAATGTCAATTGACAATCTAAAATATAAGGAAACCAATAATAATATGGATATAGATGTGGAAGTCAAAAGTAAAGTTAACAGTAAAAAGAGATGTTCTACACCACGTAAGCGTAAAAATTCGCAAAAGTCTAAAAAGATTCCAAATGTACAAACAGTTATCGAAGAAGAGCACACTGAATCTTACTCTAAGGGTGGCAGAAAGTCTTGCCCACCTGTAGTGCAATCCTCAGCACGCGAAAATAACATACTCGTCGATGATATAAATATAACAGCTTTAACTATTGATGAAAACGTGAAATCAAAAGCTAGAAAGAAAAAAGATATCATCAAAGTAAAAATATTGAGGCCTAAACCAAGGAAGTCTCACAATAACACTACCAAATTAGCAAAGAAAAGTATCACTTCTGTTTGTACTGATAGTGGAATCAACGATACAGAATCTGGTGTTTTTCATGCCGTAAACGAAAGCGTGGATCTCATTCACAACCACTCTGAAACATGCCTTCATGCAAATGAGTGTGTAGGAGATAGTGTAGAATTCGTAGAGAATTCCAAATCGGTGGTTACACTGGGTGATTCTACGCAATCCGACTACAATTTATGGGATAGTCAGTATGAATTCAACGACGCTGAAGATTATCCGCCTGACTTGTTCTGTAATAATGCTCAAGACGTGAGGAGCTTTTATCGTAAGTTTATTTTATTTATGCAATTTTAATTCTTTATTCGAAACATACCTACATAGGGTCCTTGAGGTATTCTGAGTTTAGCTTCTATAATGAAACAATAGCCGCTCGTGCGCCAGGCATTGCTTTAATTTCATCACTGTCGCGAGCGAATAGCCTGCACCTTGTTTTAAATTTAATGTACGAAATGGTCACGCCCTTCACAAGAGTTAGAATGGAGATGTTTTAATGTTTGTTGGATTATACCAAGAAGAACCAAGGTTTTGGGTTTCTGCCTTAAAAATCTATTAGCCATTAGTCCTTAAAAAGCCCGACACTGTGACCGCAACTAGGACATTTCCAAAATATTTCCCGGCAATAATATCCTAGCAGTAAGTACTCAAGTAATAAATTGACCTTTTAATTTATGTTTGATTACAGATAAACAAGTTGACGGTGAGAACACAAGTGAGACAGTGTACCACAGCCCTGTTTGCACTGAAATATCTAGCCTTATCACTGAAGATCTCTCTGATGACCTGCCAGTACCGGGCAATCTCAATAAGTGGTACTTATTGAGTGAAGAAGAAACTGTGAATACTAATAGTGCGACTAATCCTGCAACTGCCAGCTGTGGGGCGCAACTCACACAAATATTTCCTCTTACTTATGCCATCCCAGACTTGTCTACTATCACAGAAAGGTCGAGAGAAAATGATGAAGATAGTCGAAGGCCAACACTGGAATCCCTTACTGGCGACTGTTTTAATTCGCCGAGCATTTTAAATTGAATTTTTTAAATATTTATTATTTTGTCAGTTAGTTATTAATATATTTTGATTAATTAAGCTTGAAATAAATGTGATATAAAATAATATGTAATATAATATATTTGGGTCGAGATTAAAGCATTTATGATGTTTTAGTTTTCATACACCTTGCTATTTTATTATTCGCGTTATGAGATCTAGTAATAAAGAAAGTATTACAACTCACAACAAGCTACTTACCAATAACCGTGATGTATATGCACCTCAACGCAATTATAAATCATCACCTGACATTGATTATTTTTTTATTATTGGAAGGGCTCCTGGGTCCGGCAAGTGTTACTGCCGTTACTGGGTTTTTCCGAATACTCAGTGGCAGCCCGGAGTCTGGTGATGTGCCCGGTAACGGCAATAGGCTCGCCCCTATTACGCGGAACCTAAAAATTCATGGCGAAATGTGGATGTAATATTTACACCTCTGCCTACCCCTTCGGGGATACAGGCGTGAGACTATAAATAAATAAAATTAAAGGGTTGAAAAGAAACTTTCAGGGCGACGGCTCGCCTCGAACCCTACATCGGGAAGGTAGGGGCTAATGCTTCCATATTCCTTGATCTCACGCGGTGTGGGTCTTGGGCAGGGCCTACTAAAGGCCGGCGCGCACTGACGTCGCGGCATGGCAAAGGATTTTATTACTGATCAAGTCATTTTCATTCTTATTTCAATGAGTTTAGGATTCATATTACTTTGTTTCGATACAATCGTACCGCAACCCGCCGCGGCATGTCGCGGGACGCAGGGGCGCGTCGCGGCACGTCGCGGCATAGGTACATCGGGACGCCGCGGCATGCCACGGCGTCCCGCAGTGTGCCACGACGTAATCAGTAGGTAAATAAGTTCCTGAATTCACTTTTAGTAAATCTTGTTCTCATAAATAATGTATCCAGAATTGTTTTCTCTTCGAAATATCAGTTTGTATTTGTCGTTTTTCATCTTCAGCAAGAAGTGCTATTGATACTAAATTCCAGTCAATTGGACGCCTCGGTATGACGCGGCATGCCGCGGCACGTCGCGGCATGTCGCAGCGTCCCGAAGTATGCCGCGACGCGCCGCGGCATGCCGTGCCGTCAGTCGGCGCCGGCCATTAGGTCATGCATGACTGGGTCAAAAGGGCCGCGTCGTGACCCAGAAGTTTTGATAGAGACGCGAGTCGTTTCACGATGGAAACAATTCCATACATTTTCTAAATGCAGTCTCCATTGACCGTTACCACAGTATAAAGAGCATACAGTAGTTTGACGCCTTTGATCTCGAAGAAAAAGCCGACAACGTCTAGACAAGGGTAAGGAGGCTAGGGCTGCCACATGTAAACAATACCTACTTATTCAAATACCGTCTATTTATTATAGAAAAATAAAACAATTGCTACGTTACATGAATATTATACTGCAAATCACTTATTTATTATATTACAATAATTAACGATAAATAATTATTATAAAACAGTTAGCATTTTTTCGTGCGGTGACAGCTTTGCATACACAGTCAGCACCTATTTCATCCCACAGGTGTCGTTGGAGGCGGTTGAGAATATCCCCCCCGTGGGATCTCCACCTTGTCGTGGTGGGGGGGCTCAGTAACCGTGGATTGGTCACCCGCGGTGAAGCTAAGAGGGATCCAGGAGGGTACGCTCCGCGTGGGCTTGGAGGGGCCTGCGCAGGATGCGTCCAAAGGTGCGGGTGCGGGGGACAGTTCTGTCTGTCCCTCGCAGTCGCGGGAGGAGAGGCGTGTCGGTGTTGCGTTGCCGCGCGCCCCATCTCCCGCGACCAAATGGGGGCGCACCATTCGATGCGTCGCGGTGGGGCCGCAGAGGAAGAGGAGATGCGGTGTTGCGTTGCCGTCCTCCCTAACCTCTGCGGCCGCTGGGCGTTTTGGCGGCGGAGTCCAACACCTTAATCCGTCGCCAAGGGGGTTTTGTTCGGGGCCCGCCTGACCATCTGGCGGGCCAATACCCGTCGGAGGGTGGCGACGGGTGCTTTGGTGATGCCCCACCCTCCGACACACGGGTACATGGCGGAAGTCGAGGTGGTTTTTAGTGGAAACACCACATACTCCGGCTCTTATTTCCCCCAAGAGTCAGAGATCCGAAGGGATTTTCCACCGCGAAAAAAAAAAAAGTCGGTTGAGAATATGAAGCATTTTTCATTTGGTCTTTATCATACAAACCAATTTAAAATAAAGCGATTGACATGGCAGATTTATTTTCGTGCAAACTACGTCAAGGTAAAGCAATAGATACCACGGTCATTTACTGGATGGGTCTCCGGGCTATGAGGTTACGGAGAACATGTGTGGGGTTTATAAAAGGGGGCCAAAAATATGGTTATTTTTGAGCTAAGCCGCGCCGTTACCAAGATACATCGCACCTTTAAAGTAAAACCGTTACTAAACGAAATTATAAAATTTTACAGGAGAGCCAATATTAGAAAAAATCACCGTTTTTTGTCAATAAAATCTGAGTGTAGGGTTCTTTAAGACATTCAATGAGGTCTTATTATAGATCTTTGTCTACATTATGACACGTGATTTAGGAAAGTTATTATTTTTTATTTACAGTATTATTTATTTTGATTTATATTATTATAGTAACACTTTGCCATTAATAATTTGTTCATTATGGTATATTACTATGAAATTACAGTGCAAATGATGTTACTAAATAGAAAACGATTAAAATTTCATAAATACAATAATATTATTCAACATTTAAATTAAAAATCATAAAGTTGGCATTTGTTGTGGTGTTACGATATTAACAAATAAAAAAAGCATTCGAAATTAATATTATTTTGTTACAATTTAAAAAGAGAGATCCATGCAATCATTTGGCATAGTACCTTTTGCATGTATCTACGTATCTTACTATATTAACTACTTTTTTTTATTGGTAACTATTCCTAAGGATTATTTAATTTGAAAGCATTAAAACTAACTATAACAAGTGGCTATTTACACAAACATTAAAACAATAATTTATGTACTTAAATAACTAACAAATAAAAGGCAATACATCAAAAAAAGTAAAACCTAAATTTAAAGGGCGTCATGGAAATCCTCCACATCGCCATCAATTGGAAGCGTGCCCAAAATGCTGGCAGCATTGCCACGTTGTATGGCAATGCTGATCTTTTGTGCCAAATACAGGTCAGCCTTCTGGTCACGCGAGGCGTCAACCAGTCTCTTTGAGAGATCTCTAAAAAGAGATCGCGCACTTGGACCCCATGGTCCCAAAGTTTCAACTCCAAACGACTCAAATACATAATCCCCTACTAGATTTATGTATTTGCGCCTTTTGAGAGTCTCCGCTGAAGCAGCAGCAGCGCCCGCACAACCCGCTGTGCTAGGAAGATGAGATGGCGCAAGGGTGTCCACACATGTTGCGTCCCACACCGGGCCTACCCAGCTTCCATGGCAGTAAAGACATACCGTCTGGTCTCTTACCATCATCGCGTGCCAAGCCCTGAGGTTCAAGTTGTGCTGGAACGCCAGCGGTGACAAGAGCCCAGCGAAGTATGTCATTGAGGTTGGCGTGTCGTGAAGTACGACCTGCGCTCCTGCTGCATGACAGACCACTCTCTCAGCCTCTCCACAGTGACAGCGATGTTGAGAAACACATGGCGCATCTAAACGAAGGCAAGAAGCAATGCGGAAAGTTGTATCGTCCAACATGGTACCTATGTTGGACGATGGCAGTGCCCGAAGCCAAAGCCCCGACTCCCACTCTCCCACAGCCAGTAAACGAGCACGCTCTGCAGTATTGGACGACGTACTTAAGAGATTTTCTCGTATCACGCTGCAAAGCGGCCCGTTCCACTGCCTCTAGGAAGATGGGATTCGGGGTAACCCGGTGCTTGGACAAGCCATTCTCCAAGCATTCATGGCATCGGTCTTACACCAACACCTCAGAATCGGCCAGTGTGGGTGCTAAAATTTTCCTGGTCAATTCTTCAGTACTGTGGACCGAGGACAGGAATGCTGGTAAGCTTACGTCGGTAATTTTGCGAACGCCAAGGCCGCCCAGGCGTACAGGCAAGGACGCCTGTCAATTTGTGCGAGTGCAGATGGGTTTTTCGAAAAAGTGGAAGATCGAAGAGCGTGTGTAAATTTAGGGACAAAAAGACAATAAGTTCTGTTATCTTCTGGAGGACCCAAATTATTTTCTTCAACTAGTTGTACAGAAATACTATTTTGATGAGTTGGGCTAAATGATACACGCCTCGGTGGGGTTGCTGGTACATAATCAGGATCGCAATCTGCCTCATCAGGGGAAAAGTCCTTACCCGATTCAGACGCACTAGATGAAGATGATGAAGATGAACTTGTTGATGATGGACTTGAAGATGATGTTGAGCTAGTTGAAGAGGATCTTGCTCTACTGCTAGGACCTGGTACAGTAAGGTCTTCTTCTGGAGTTATTTCTGGAAAACCAGTTCCGCTCAAATATGGATTTGGTATTCCGTCATCAACTGGTTGAACATAACACTCGGCTTCCATAGTATGACTAACGGACTGAGGTAGTGCTTGTTCTTGCAATAAAGAAGTAGATCTACAAGTATCGACAGTTATCGGATTTGCATCGCGTGAAAAATTATAATCAAGGTCGTCCATGGATATTAGTTTGGAGTTTTCAATACTTACGGAATCTTTGCGAAAATGCGTGACCAACGTGGGTTCCGTAAATGGGCCATGACCTGAAGCAAGTGGTTTTATTATTATTATATTACTATAATTGACATTTTAACTTAAATAAATTTAGTTACTTTTAGTACAACTTTTATTTATATTAGTAGTAAAGTGATACTAAAAGAAATGTGTAACATTATTATTAACTGTTTCATAAACTATGAAGTAAATTTTAATATTGAATGGAATTTAAACAAAATGTAATATTTTACTGCTAACATTTTTATGCAAATGTACGTTGCGTAAAGAAATAAACTGTGACTAACATAAATGTCCCACTATTGTAATTAAGCATATGGTTTAATTTACTCTTTACTTATTGAAAACTGTAACTAAACAAATGGTTACTCTTTATAGATAAACGTTATTGGATTAAAACCTAAAAAAAATAAAGGCAAACTGTGACTATACAAACTGTAACATTATATCAATGAAATGTTATTATGAATTGCGTAATTTCTTAACACAAAAACTGTGTTTAAACAAATTGAAACACTTTTCTTATTATAACAAATTAACAACTTACCTTTTCTGTGACGTACAGCCGTGTTTATCCAAATAATAACACTGTTACTTTAAACTTCGGTCATCACTCTTCTACGAACATGTTCTTACTGGTATAGACACAATATTGTATTTCGTGAGCCGATCATGACTCGATTTAGTAACGCTTTAATTTACCGCAGATGGCGTAAAATACAATATTTTACAAAAATGACAAGTTTATGCTGCAGTTTACGTATATTTTAAATAGATGGCATTGATAACTCAATTTATGAAAATTTTCGTTTAGTAACGGTTTTACTTTAAAGGTGCGACATAATAATATGTGATAGGTACTTATCTAATACGAAAATACTAGGTACTTATTGCAAGAAATTAAAATCACACTTGAATCGAATATTTCCTTAAAACGCATATTTTCTTACGTCTGCCTTGTTGTTTACGCACAGTAATTACTACTTTATTTTGCGACTGGGCCAAACATGAGATATCGTAAAATGTCAGTAGATTAGTAGGTACGTGCATATTATTTTAAGTGGTTATAGGTAAATACATTTCAAAATAATTTAAATACTTAATTATAATTAATGAAATTTTATTTTTTGGTGTAAGTAAATTGATGAAATCGCAGATTTTTTAAATCCTTATTTCCTTCTTTAAATCTTTAAGCAGCATAAAGCATTGCAATGTCTCACAGTACAAGTCGTATGCAGCATCTAAATTAATATTCATAAGCAAATAAATAAGTAACGATCAAAAAACAAGCACGCGCCAGCCCCCAAAAATATGTACCTAGTTGGGAACTAAGCCGACATACGTAAGTAGGTACCGCTCTTCCCGCGTCTCACCTCTTGCCCCCCGCACGATTGACCCGTCTAGACGCGTTCGTCGAACGACTGTATGGATTATTTGACTGTGCCGTTACTATCCGTTATAGGGGGTTTACACGGGTGACAAGCCGCAAGATGTTTGCCGCGCGGCGTAAATCGACCGTCTACTGGCGGTTTGGGAACGGTTGCGGGGCGGAGCGGACGCGCAGCGAATGCGTCGCGAACACGCCGCGGCTGCGCAGTGAGGACGTCGCGGACGCGTGGCAAATTTATACATTACGTTTTCATCGCATGTTTGTAGCAAAATATCGACATACAATACATCCCGTAACAAAATGGATTCCGACGAGGAAACACTGCTGTTGGCTTTATTACTTCGAAGACGCCGGAGACGAAAACGAAAGCATCGACGAATTTGCGCGTCCGCAACGAATTCGTTGCGTGCCCGCTCCGCTTTGAGGACGTTATCAATCCGCTTGTATGATAAGGCCCTAAATGGCAATTCGGCTAGGTCGCAAGTGACTAAAGCCGCAAGCCCCAAAGTTGGGTAGCATCCGACTATGGCCGCGCGGCGATCAGCCCAGAGGCGTCTTTACCTATAGTGCAGGTGTGCGGCGCACACGGGCGCCGGGTCTAAGGGGGCGCCGAGCGTCGAGCGCCCTGACACCACTGCGCCCTAGCCGACGTCGGGCGCACGGTAGCAAAGCAAGGCTACTTACTCCTTTTCCTACTCTATTTTAATATACACAATAACTTTTGTTTCAACGTGAAATCAGTCTTAAAACAGATTATTAAAGATGAAATTGGCGTAATGTCGCATCGTTACGGCATCGGCACCTGTTTGTTTTGATTCGTTTCACACAACGCCGACAATCATTTCTAACTCGACTGTATTAGAATGCTATAAAGTTCAAATAGTGCAGAACAAACAACGGTAAGTTAAAGTGCTTTAATATGACCTACTAGTATACTTAGGTATATATTGAGGTCTTCGTCAACAACCCATCACGTCCCCACTAGTGGGACACAGACACAGGTCTCTTTCCGCATCGCGGAAAGGCTTAGGCCGTAGGTACCTACTCCACACACGGGTCCAAGTCCGGATTGGTGGATACGCATCTGGTTAGGTATCTCAGATGTGCAGGTTTCCTCACGATGTTTTCCTTCACCGAAAAGCAGTCGGTAGTTGTACCTACCTACTTAAATAGGTACTAGGTAGGTACCGCGACGTTGATTGATGTGTCATATCCATACTTATAATATAATTTATATATGCGAAAGTAACTGTCTTTCTGTCTGTCTGTGTGTTAAAAACTTTCACGGCTTAACCGCTGAACCGATTTGACTGAATTTTGGTATGGAGATAGGATAGCTTGAGTCCTAGACTAGAGGGCGCCAGGGTACTGGTTGCACCATAGAGATATACTGCGGAATTCAATATTCGAAATAAAGATAGATCTGTAGATTTTAGATTCGTTTTTGACGTAAGCTCCATACAAAATATGTCAAACACGAATCTAAAATCTACAGATCTATCTATAGTTCGAATATTAATTGTATTTTCACCACAGCAGCTCAAACATGCCGCTTTTGCTGCGAGACAACAGTGAACAAAACGCGATTTTGATTCGAGCGTGAGGCAAAGTAGCTTTTTAATTTTTCAATCTTCAGTGCCACGAATTGACATTGTTCAGCCACAAATTTGAAACATTCGAATTTTACTGTGCTCTGTCTCTTTCACATGCATATAAAAAGTGAGTGAAAAAACAAACCCCTTCGAATTCGAAATTCGAATTTGGTATTCGACCTCAAAGAAAACACCTACGGCAACGCAAAAAAAAAGATATTTGTTTTTTTTTATATGTTATTGTTTACATATTTAATTTATTATTGGATTTTAATAAAAATAAGTCTAATTAATAGTATAAAATTAGTATTTAACCAATACATTTTTATTTAGAATTACAGCAATGATACATTTGAAAAATAAACATCAGGGACGCGGTATTAAAACGCGATTTAAAAAAGTAGCGGGAATAAAAATTTCGCTGATGCTGATACAGTAGGTACCTATAGCGTAACGTGTTAAATTATATTAATATATAATATAATAATCTAAAAAGATGAGTGAAACTAGCGATGATGACTGTACTTTAACACCAGAAGAGTTAAATCAACAAGTGATTATGCAGAATTCAATCTATTCCTGTTCATTTCTATGTCTCCTAAGTAATATGTGTTCTCACTGCTTTGGTGAAAAGCTATGTGTGCTACACGAGAGCAAAGTTTTTTGTATCTCGTGCTGTTGAGTCCCTCACCACGCTCAGGATTCTAACTTTGATTCACTCGCTACGCTCGTGAATCAATCATAGAATCCTTCGCTTGCTCGGGACTCAAAATAAGCACTCGAAACAAAAAACAACTTTGCTCTCTTGTTGCACAAATAACTATTTCAGTATATTTTGTATTAGGATGGTCATGTAGTTACATACTGCTGCGATAATAACGCCGCAATGGAAGTAGGACGTTGCGTTTCTCCGTCCTGCGATATTCCGATATGAGTTCTAGAATGTTTTGTATCAGGACGCAAACGACCGTACACACACCTGTAGTACTTGTAGAACGTTTGGTTTTATCGACAGTTTGAGAGTGGTTACATGACTGTATGAGTGTCCTAAAAACTTTTCTATAATATGGATATCATATCATCAGATGAAGAATGCTTATTACTAACAGTAGCAATGGAAGATGACCAAAAAAGACGCCAGAAACGAAGGTAAGTAATACAGCGTGGAATTACCGCAATCGACATTAGCAAAACCCTAGCCTTGGAATGTCATTCTAGACAATTTTCCCCATAATAACCATTGTTGAAATATGAATTTCAAAAATCAACTTCTCATACAGGAGTGTTAACATAAGTTGCTCCTTTTGTATGAAAAGTTGATTTTTGAAGTTTGTATTTCAACTATGGTTACTAAATAGCTTTTGCTAATGTCGATTCCAGTAATTCCACGCTGTATAAGGTAAATAATTTTAAATCAAATTAAAGGTACTTACGAGTACTGTGACTATTGCTGTGCTATTGCATTTGTACATTATTAATACTTGAATATTGTTGTTGTAAATAATTTTAATGGGTCTACCTTTTTTCGCATAAGATGGCATTATAACATTTGGCTAAAGTATCATATCGCCGAAAATCGTATCGCACAATGTCGTGTTTACTAAACTTATATTGCATTATCTTGTAGGCAAAGTGAGTTTCGGACAATCAAAGTTAGGCCAGATAAGGGGAACCCAATTTTAATATCGTGAAGACCCTCAGCGCCTCAAGAAGTAAATTTACTAATTTACCTAAATTAACGAAATATTTTTGTTTTAGGAAAATATGGGTTCACGAAATCAATAGTAAAAGAGAAGTTTATGGCGAGTTTTACACATTAGTGCCTGATTTGTTGAAAGATGAAAAACGCTTCTACATATATTTCAGAATGACAATAAAAAGTTTTGAAGAAATTTTAAATCTAATAAGAGATGACATTACAAAGCAATTTACAAATTGGCGTAGATCAATTCCACCTGAAGAACGTTTTGCTATAACAATAAGGTAATTAAAACAATATTTCATATAAAAATCATTATGTATTTATAGAAAAAAGAAACAAGTACGATATTTTAGGCAACTGTTCGATCGAACGAGCGAGATAAGAGGAAGGCGAGATAATATTTAAGGTAATTTTGTCTTCTATACACCTAATTAAAATTTGTGAAAAATGACTTTAATGATTGTTTTGGGTAGCTTTGTTGGTTATGGGATGGTGGCGATTCATTGACTTGAGCAAATGGTGAATTGTGTATGGTGTTTGCCTCTTGGGATTGTATGTATGACTGTGCATTGTGATCTGGTGAAAGTGAGCTGCGTGATGTGTTTTCGACTGGTAAGGGTAAGTAATTTGGTGGTTGTTCGTTGACTTGAGCAAATGGTGAATTGTGTATGGTGTTTGCCTCTTGGGATTGTATGTATGACTGTGCAGTGTGATCTGGTGAAAGTGAGCTGCGTGATGTGTTTGCGACTGGTGAGGGTAAGTAATTTGGTGATGGTTGGTTGAATCGTAACATAGTTTCTTCATAATGGGCAACCTCTTCCTCCGCAATCATTTTAGCAATGTTCATTTTAATCCGAGCCTGTCGTTGAATTGAAAATTGTTTTATTGATTTTGCATGGCCTATAAAAATCAGTTCCGTGGCATCGAAGTTATTTTTTTTATTTTCTAAATACTGAATAATTCTGTCAGTGTTTGAAAATGTGTTCTCACTATCCGAAGATACCTGACGTCTTCTCTGAGACCTCGCATGCGTTCCTTGTAAGCTCAAGCTCGATTGGGTGCCTTGTGCATCTGAGGTCGACTGTGTGCTTTGTGCATCTGAGCTTAACTGAGTGTCTTGTACATCTGAGCTTGACTGAGTGTCTTGTACATCTGAGCTTGACTGTTGTTCCAGGTTTGTAATTGTTGACGCGAAGCTTAAATGTGGTTTCATGAATTCCATGTGCTTCGCCCATTGCCAGTGAAAATATTTTGCTGATGCTTGTCCCGTAGTAGTTTTTGTACCTTTGAGATGCTTTTTTTTTTAATTAAAGGTATATTCAAACTAATAGATTATGTGTATTATCTTTTTCTTTTGTTTTGTTGTTCTATTATTTATTTATTATTTTTTAGATTTTAGTTAGTTCTAATCACTGATATCTACAGACGCGTCATACAGGAACATGAATGTCGTTAAAAGTGTCCAAAGTTGTGCTAAAGCTACGTATACCTATTTTTTGTTAAGATTGAGGAAAAGCTGTAACTTTAATTCTTATTCATCACTATCAATAATCATTTATTTCATTATGTTTGTCAGATCAACGATAATCACGCGGCCAACCTAATATACCTAATGCTGATAACATCGTTATTCTACCTATAGCATGGCATTGCGACGACATTCGCGCATCAAAACAATAAAATAAAATAAGTTTATTATTAGTATAAAAAATACCTGACTGTAAAAAAAAAATTAAAACGGTTTACGTTCGCTATACTGATTGATTGATTTTAGGATACGTCACATTGCATAAAATGATTTTCATAAAATAATTTGTACCACATATTGATAATATGTACCACATTAAATATAAATAAAAATAAAGGAATACTACATTCTATAATTAGTTTTTAATTTTTTACAAGATAGCGACACGTTCCAATTATGACCTTGAATGCGTAGTAGGTAATCATTTTTGAGTCTCAACCGAAATGGTATGCGCGCAGCCCGAAACAAATAGATAGCAATGCAGCAATCCTAACCCCCGCGCAGACCCCTCGCTGCCCTGTTCAAATGTATGCCTGCGCGGACGACCGTCCGCCATTTTGGTTTATTATGGCGCGATCTTGTAAGTAGGTACTTACTAGTTATATCCATCGCTGTGCATATTTCCCTCCATTTTTTATCCTTCTCCCTTCTGTCGTTATATAGTGGATTTCGTAAATCATATAAAACAGGTCGTTCCTTCACTAAAGCTATGAATAATTCAATATTCATTTTTAAAATACGCAATATAGCGAAAGAACACACAAATACGCGCTGACTTGTTGGAATCTTACTTGCATGTGCGTGTAGGGATCAGTCAGATCAGTGTTACCAACATTATTTTTTAGAGGATCGTACCATAGACAAAAAAAGATAGTATTTTGCCATGATTTTCAAGGAAATAATAGTACGCAATGGAATTTCAATAAAACTACGTAAATCAAGTAAAGAACGGAATGCAATTATAATATTGAATTAATACTTATTTATCATGAACAAACACATGGCATTAGGATATTATTAAATTATACTCTTTTAAGCAGACATATGCATTATTTATTCTTAACATTGATAAAAACAACTTCAATACACATGTTTAATTTACTCTCAAGAATAATAAAATGGCCTCATTTATGATAGAATAGAAAACTCTATTGCACAGATACATCATATACAGAAAGTGGTATTAAACATAAAATTAAAATACAGGCAGGCGGTCTTATCACTAGAAACGTCTTATCTAGGAGCGATCTCTTCTAGCTAAAGTGAAAATGAATAAATTGATGTAAACCAAAACAACTAAAGGTATGAACATTACTTGAGCATCTCAATGCTTAAATTAAAACTTAACGCTGAAAGGTAATAAGTATCAGATGTTTTATTATATATGATATTGTGACATGTAAATTATATCTTAGTCTATTTTCCCTATTAGCACCACCCAATTTTTTTAAACTTAAAAACTTTAATTCACTTAGTCACTTTCTGAGTCATTAGGCACATCAGCAGACGCGGGAGTAGAAACATTATTTTTTTTATACATGGTTAAATTAAATTTGCTTAGCATTTCGGCAGATGGCTTGAAGTTGATACAAGATCCATTTTCTTTAATGTGTTGTGCAGCCAACAAATTCCCATTCACTGTTTCTGTAAGCAATTTATTACGAACTTTTGTTTTTATTAAATTTACGTGACTAAACACTCGTTCACACTGTGCATTAGAATGGGGAATGCACAAGGTGTCTAGTGCAAATTGTGATAGTTCTTGATAATCTGCCAATACATTTAACTCACTCCAGAATTTGTCAACGGGTAACTT
Source organism: Euclidia mi (assembly GCA_944739405.2). Lineage (NCBI taxonomy): Eukaryota > Metazoa > Arthropoda > Insecta > Lepidoptera > Erebidae > Euclidia > Euclidia mi. The sequence continues at coordinate 27,677,810 of OX123197.2, forward strand.
CAAATCTAATTCATTGAATTTTGCTGGAATACTTCTCCACTGATCGTCTATTTTTTGTATTAAAGCCACATTTTCTTTTGCTACTATTCTAGGTAGTAACTCAATCAATGGAAATATTGAAGAAAAAGATTCACGAAACTTTGATGATGCAGCATTCTCAGGATTTAGCATATGAAGTTTTGATAAAAGAGGGTCACTTATACGGTAACGCTTTTTAATTTCTTTAGCACTTGTTACCAGGAAATTACGACAACTATTAAAAAATCGATTAAGTTCCGATTGGTCTCTAGAATTTCCTAAATTATTGAGATCGTTCATCACTCTGACGCCGAGGTACATTTGTTCATTTCTCAAGAATTTCTCTTTATTTTCGAAATCAATTGTTTCAAGATCATGTCTCATGACATAATCCCTGTTTAAAAAACTAAGTAGTATGTCACGGTATAAACCTTGAATTTTGTCGTTAAGTGAAGTTAAGACAACGTTTTCTGTCTGAAAAAACTTATTAAACTCTGTAAATTTTGGCAAAATCCACGCGAGAAAATTGAAATATAGTTTCATAACGGGATCATTCAGAGTGTTAAATATAATTTCTGTTGAAATTAGCTTCTCGCTAAGCCATGTCTTTGTGAAGAAAAGTTTCAAAGCATCCCACTGTTCGAGTATTCTTTCCACGACTGCAACTAGTGAGAGCCAACGAGTTTGTGATGGATGAAGCATTTTGTATGGTTTCAAGTTAAGAAACTCCTGGAATTCAGCAAACTGACACTGTCTCTTAGAGCTACTTTTGAAAAAAGCGTATATTTCTCGAGCTAAATCCTCGCATCTTCTAGGTAGCTCTTTACAAGCTGCTGATGCACAAAGGTGGGTAGAGTGACATACACATTTCATGATTATAATGCCAGGACAATGTTCTTTAAGGCGGCTGGACACGGAATTATTTTCTCCCATCATTACACTGCACCCATCAGCAGCAAATCCTTTTAAGTTAGTGAGAGGAATATTTGCATCTTGAAAAGATTTTATTAGGGCATTAAATAAATTTTTTCCCGTGGCTTCTTCGTTAGCTAACACAGGATTTGATAAATCAAAAATTTTCGACAGTTCCCAAAACTTACTGACGATTTGTTTTGAAGTCTCATCATAAAATCTTACAACAATACAAGAAGACTTTTGGGTACTTATATCAGTGGACTCGTCACTAATCGCACTAAACTTACTCCGTTTTAATTTAAATGCTAAAACTTCTTTTTCTGTCTCTCCTATGACTGCTGTGGCAATAGCAGTTGCTTTGGTTCTTTTCAAAGTAATTTGTTGAGCTATCTTTGAATCCGGGAATATGCTCTTTAGCAAATCTGTCAAATGGTCTGCTGTTTTAAATGCTAAATTATGTTCAACAAGAAATCCGGTAAGTTTTACTTCTGCGTTTTGAACGTGTGGTGGGTCTTTTTTTGTTACAAAAGATGCCATTGCAGAAATTTGCTTGCTCGTTGACGGTAATCTTTTCATGGCATCAATGTGTTTTTGTCTATTGGCATGCATTTTAAGAACACCAATCTCTGCAGTTAAAATCGCGTCACAAACAATGCATTTAGCTTTATATTCATTAGGCCCTGGTTTGAGCCACTTTTTAAATATATCTAAAGCTTCCCAATCGGACCGATACTTTTGAGCCCTATGTTTCTGCCGTTCTAATTTTGGCAACTCTTGTCTCTGTTGAAGTTTTTTCTTTGGTGTACTTTGCTTATTTTTAGATGTTTCTGCCATGTCTCTAAAAAAAAAACTTATGTTAAGAAACGAAAAGTAAGTAGGTACTACATACCTAATTTCTTCAGGTTAAATACAAAAAGATACCAACCACACTTCGTAATGACACCCACGGATTTAAACACACCAACACCACGTAAGTATTTACCTTTTTGTCAAGCAAACGAATGAAAAGAAATTAAAATGAAATAAAGTTATCAGCGCCGAACGTACGTAGATCGTAGTGTAATATCGGTTGGCTTAGAATGACATAAGAAAAAAACTGTTAGATTGCGCGGGAATTCCCGCTTTGACATGAATGCGTTCAGATATTAATGATTATTGGATGCGTTCATAAAAAGAACAATGAATAAGAAGTTCAGCTCTAAGTCAAGTAAGTAAGTAGAAACTTGTTATTATTTGTTGTACCTATAGTAAAAAAATATTCTTATTGTACATTTATTTTTTCAGATGATTTCATTGAAAAAGTCGTATATTTTGCGTACGATTTCGATAACTCGATCGTACATCGTATAAGAGCCAAAAAAGTCGTATAAATACGATTTAAATAGTATGGTTGGCAACACTGGTAGGGATGCGTCGATCTTTCTGCATACCTGAGAGAGATGGTATAATAGTGCCGTCGCGGCGCGGCGCTCTCTCGTAAGAAATATCGGACGATAAAAACGCAGCTGTGTACTAGGAATCGGGACGCATTATCGCAATACCGCATGCGATATTATCGACCTATAATAACGCGCCTGTGTGGGGGAGCCTTAATAGTGATTTTATACCGAATATAGTCAAAAAATGTTTAATTCACTTTCAATTCAACAGTTCTGCTTTACTTCAAGATCTACCAATAATATAATTTAATAGTGCTAACTGCTAGTGCCCTGAATTAAGAAAAATATGCTCCTACCTAGCCTTAAGGCGCACGCAAACTGTTCGGACGCGACTTACTGTCGCGACTTACTGTCGCGACACATAGTGTGCACACCCTTTCGGACGCGGCTTTCTGTCGCGTCCGCGTCCGATACAACCATAGACACGCCATGCTGTCTATGCGATACACTATGGCTAGGTAGGAGCATATTTTCTTAATTCAGGGCACTAGCAGTTAGCACTATTAGATTATATTATTGGTAGATCTTGAAGTAAAGCAGAACTGTTGAATTGAAAGTGAATTTAACATTTTTTGACTATATTCGGTATAAAATAACGATTAAGGCCATACCATGGACAATATACGGATGACAGTAAACGTCCGCGGACGTTTGTAAACGTCCGCGGACGTTAACTGTCATTTTCCCAGATTGCTATCGGACGTCTGAACGCTCAAGGTCACGTCCGCGACAGACGTCCGATAGTGTGCACACTTGAATGGATTTTCCTTGTCCAGATACCCTTCTGTCGCGACAGTAAGTCGCGACAGATAGTTTGTGCGGGCCTTATGTGTATTGCATAGACAGCATGGCGTGTCTATGGTTGTATCGGACGCGGACGCGACAGAAAGCCGCGTCCGAAAGGGTGTGCACACTATGTGTCACGACAGTAAGTCGCGTCCGAACAGTTTGCGTGCGCCTTTATGGGCGTGCTGCTAAACCTATCGATACCTAGCTCTTTCTATCATACTGCATGTGCCATTAGGAAGAAGATATCAATCCTAGCAACCGCTGTTGTTATTTTAGCGTTACTTCTATAGGCGCGCACAAACTATCTGTCGCGACTTACTGTCGCGACAGAAGGGTATCTGGACAAGGAAAATCCATTCAAGTGTGCACACTATCGGACGTCTGTCGCGGACGTGACCTTGAGCGTTCAGACGTCCGATAGCAATCTGGGAAAATGACAGTTAACGTCCGCGGACGTTTACTGTCATCCGTATATTGTCCATGGTATGGCCTTAATAGTTATTTTATACCGAATATAGTCAAAAAATGTTAAATTCACTTTCAATTCAACAGTTCTGCTTTACTTCAAGATCTACTAATAATATAATCTAGTGCTAACTGCTAGTGCCCTGAATTAAGAAAATATGCTCCTACCTAGCCATAGTGTATCGCATAGACAGCATGGCGTGTCTATGGTTGTATCGGACGCGGACGCGACAGAAAGCCGCGTCCGAAAGGGTGTGCACACTATGTGTCGCGACTTACTGTCGCGACAGTAAAGGCCCGCACAAACTATCTGTCGCGACTTACGGTCGCGACAGAAGGGTATCTGGACAAGGAAAATCCATTCAAGTGTGCACACTATCGGACGTCTGTCGCGGACGTGACCTTGAGCGTTCAGACGTCCGAAAGCAATCTGGGAAAATGACAGCAAACGTCCGCGGACGTTTACTGTCATCCGTATATTGTCCATGGTACGGCCTTAATATTGATTTTATACAGAATATAGTCAAAAAATGTTAAATTCACTTTCAATTCAACAGTTCTGCTTTACTTCAAGATCTACCAATAATATAATCTAATAGTGCTAACTGCTAGTGCCCTGAATTAAGAAAATAAGCTCCTACCTAGCCATAGTGTATCGCATAGACAGCATGGCGTGTCTATGGTTGTATCGGACGCGGACGCGACAGAAAGCCGCGTCCGAAAGGGTGTGCACACTATGTGTCGCGACTTACTGTCGCGACAGTAAGTCGCGTCCGAACAGTTTGCGTGCGCCTTAAGTCGCGTCCGAACAGTTTGCGTGCGCCTTAAAGCAGCCTTGTGGTAGCCAGACAGTAGACAAAACATAGAGTTAGGAAACCGAGTGTTGTTCGTAACAGTGACGATTTTTCGATAAAAATGTTTGGTCAAATGTCTAACTTTAGTATGTGTCGATATATTTAAGCCGTAGAAGTAAACAACTAAAATATTGAAATTGTAGTTTTTGCTGTCGACGCCTGGCAGTGCTTTGAAAAGACTTGACAGACAGACAGTACTAAACAATTTCACGTGTTTAATTGTTCGTTTTAGCCATAAATCTATTGACAAAAAGTATTTGTAGCTATCCTATACCTAGCAGTGCCTACAGTGACTTTTGTGATGTGTAAATAGAAACATAGATACACACAGCCCTGAAAAGGACTTAAGTGTTTAAATAGAAACAGTGATAATAGTCCTGACAAGGACTGTTCAAGGACTTTTGTTATTGTTCTGAAAAGAACAGTTTTATAGACTTTTGCAACATTAAATAGAAACAAGAAGAGTTCTCTTGCGAACTCAAAGATGCACACGCTGACGATTTCAAGAAATCTTCGCTCTGCAAATATTATTGCGTCGACGCGCGCCGTGCCCGCTGACGCGCGAACGCACGACGTCTTCGCTCGACGAGTAACCGGCAAATGGAGCCGCCGCGCCGCGCTTATGCCACCAGTTTATGTATGTTCCCGTTTGCGCGGGAAAACGCTCGCGCGACGTATGAACCACCTGGCGGATTACTTACGTAAACTCCACTCAAATATTATTGGCCGATTGTACTGTAAATTAATTGGTTGATTGTTTTGATCATTTTACATTTCTATTTATCTGCATTTGGATTGGCTCAGCCTAGTTGTACATTTTGTATATAAACAGCACTAAATTACCAATAAATTATTCTGAATCCTGGAGTCAAGAATATCATTTCTACATACCATACCTTCATTCCCCTAGTTCTCCAAATCTCTCCAAAGTGGTGACCCTCTCCGGAACACAAGAAGTAGGTACAAATCAAGAACGACAAAGCTCTGCCCATCAAGCCACCGAAAAACCGCAATATTCTTCATTCAACCATAGTAACAACATAGTCGACAAATCCCTGCTCCACAACTCTCAACATGTCACAACAGCAAGAAAATTCTACCCCGGCCAGCTCATTCAACTCTACATCCATCAACAGTATCAACACCGTCACTCAAGCGGAAATTGGTGGCATATCGCTAACCATGCGTACCCCACCATTCTGGCGTGATCGACCACGTCTGTGGTTTATCAGTTTCGAAGCCGCCACCAACGACCTGAAGAAAAGCCAAGCCCAGCTCGCTCAGATGGTAATCGCACAGCTGGAACGCCAAGACATCGAGCAGATCACCGACCTTCTATACAACCCACCAGAGCAAGACCAGTACAAGGCGATAAAAGAGCGTCTCATATCTGCCTATGAGGAGTCCGACAGCCGCCAGTTCCAAAAACTGCTGTCAGAGATGGAACTCGGCGATCAGAAGCCGACCCAACTACTCCGGCGTATGAGAAACCTCGCTACAGACAAAGTTCCAGACAGTACGCTGCGACTCATGTGGACCAACCACCTTCCACCACACATACGTTCAGTGCTTGCCGTCAGCGAGACCTTCGCAACTAAGTCGTCGTTAGAAGAGTTAGCGTTACTCGCCGACAAAATGATGGAACAGACGCCACCAGCTGCACCTCACATCTCAGCCGTCCAAACGATAACCTCACCGACATCACCACCAACTCAGACAGCCGACCTACAATTCCTTGTCACCGAACTACGCAAGTTATCATTAGAAATAGCCGAATTGAAATCAAGACCACCGCACAGCCAATACAACGGTTACCGCCGCAACCGCTACCCGTCTTACAACCGAAGTCCATCGCAACAACGCAGTCGAGACTCATCACCATCACCTTTCTGCTATTATCATCGACGTTTCAAAGAACAAGCTCGACGCTGCACGTCACCTTGCACATTCAATAAGAAGTCGGAAAACTAGGCCGAACGTTAGCGGAGGCGGACTCTGGCGTTCACGAAAACTCACACCGCCTATACATAACAGATCGTAACTCCAACATATCTTTCCTGGTCGACACGGGTGCGAACATATCCGTACTACCTAGAAAGAAAGGACAAGTCGCAACGCCACTATCGTTCCAACTATATGCGGCTAACAACACAACTATAGCTACGTACGGTGAGAAAACATTAACGCTCGACTTCAACCTACGACGCCCATACAAATGGAAGTTCATTGTCGCCGACGTTTCAAGACCTATACTCGGCGCTGACTTTCTCAAACATCACCAACTTATCGTCGATTTGAAAAACAAGAGATTGATCGACGGCGTCACGAATCTCAAGGTCAACGCCCCAGTTCGCATTTCAAACATGCCTACAGTGTACACCATCGACAAGTCACAGTCGTATCACGACATTTTAGCGCAATATCCCGGCATCACACGTCTCACTTCAATGCAGTTAAGCTCTTCTATCAACGTGCAACACTACATTGAAACAGAAGGCCCACCAATACATAGCCGCGCTCGCCCCATACCACCGCACCGATATGAAATCGTGAAGAAAGAGTTTGAAAATATGATTGAACAAGGGTTATGCAGGCCAAGCAAGAGTCCATGGTCATCACCGCTTCACATCGTCCCGAAGAAGAATGGTGACATTCGAGTCTGCGGAGACTATCGGCGACTCAACGCTATCACAAAACCCGATCGCTATCCCGTTCCACGCGTCAAAGATTTCACACATCATCTCTCAGGCAAGACTATCTTCTCAACAATAGACCTCAACCGAGCCTACCAACAACTGAGCATAAGAGAAGAGGACATCGAGAAAACCGCTATTATCACACCAATGGGTTTATTTGAATTCCCGCGAATGTGTCCCGGTTTGAAGAACGCAGGACAAACGTTTCAACGTTACATTCACGAAGTACTGCGAGGACTAGATTTCGTATATCCATTCATAGATGATATACTAATCGCTTCGGAACACGAGACCCAGCATCGAGAACACCTCCACACCGTCCTGAAGAGATTAGAAGAACATGGTATCACCATCAACCCCGCTAAATGCAACCTAGGCAAGTCCGAAGTTCAGTTCCTCGGTTATCATGTATCAAAAGATGGTATCAAGCCTCCCGAACAAAAGATCAAAGCTATCACTGATTACCCCAAACCCAAGACAATAGAAGAACTACGGAGATTCCTAGGAATGTTAAATTTCTACCGCGATCACATTCCCAACGCCGCCTCACTACAAGCACCATTGAATTCATACCTACACAACGTGAAGAAACGAGATAAAACTGCAATCACATTGTCCGACGAAGCAACACAAGCCTTTGAACAATGTAAAGCAAAAGCATCATCACCGCAGCTTTACTTGCTCATCCATCTCACCACGCAACACTCGCTCTATTCTGTGACGCATCGGACACATCAGCCGGTGCCGTAATTCAACAATACTTAAACGAAACATGGCAGCCGCTCGGATACTTCTCTAAGAAATTCAACGACGCGCAACTGAAGTATTCTACCTACGATCGAGAATTACTAGCTATTTACATGGCCGTCAAACATTTCCGAAAAATTTTCGAAGGACGTCATCTCATTATATTCACCGATCACAAGCCGCTCACATTCGCAATGAGCAAGATCAACTCCACCACCGAGACACCGAAGCGAACGAGACAATTATTATTCATTTCCGCTTTCTCCACCGATATAAGGCACGTAAGCGGTAAACAAAATATCGTCGCAGACGCCCTTAGTCGCATAGCAACCATAACTTGCCCGTCCGCTATCAACTACAACGACATAGCAACAGCGCAAGAAAGAGACAGCACTATACAACAATTACTACGCGACGATCACCTCGCGCTCAAGAAAATAACAATACCTAATACTGACATCGAACTATATTGTGAAACATCTACGTCACATATTCGCCCATACATCCCCGAGCCATACAGAAAAGAAGTTTTCAACAACGTTCACAACATAAGTCATCCTGGTACCCGTACAACTCGCAAGCTCACAACACAGAAATACTTCTGGCCTTCAATGAATGCAGATATCAGCCGCTGGACGCGAACCTGTATTCAATGTCAGAAAGGCAAGATACATCGTCACACCCATTCAAGCATCGCATCTTTCCCGCCAACCGATCGTTTTCAACACATACACATAGACATCGTTGGACCACTACCTACAACTGTTCAAGGTCATCGATATCTCGTAACTATGATTGACCGTTTTACGAGATGGCCTGAGGCCGTACCTACAGAGGAAATAACAGCTGATCGAATAGCGAACATCGTCTATCAACATTGGATATCTCGCTTCGGATGCCCGGCTACACTAACATCAGATCAAGGTCGACAGTTCGAGAGCCAACTATTTCAAAACCTCATGAAACTAATGGGTATCAAGAAAAATCGAACTACTCCTTACCACCCGCAAAGCAATGGAATCATCGAACGTTGGCATCGCTCACTCAAAAATGCATTACGCGCAAAGCTCACCGACACGCGCTCGTGGATCGACGAAATACCTACAATATTATTGGGATTACGTGCCGCCCTGCGCACTGACACCGGCGTGAGTCCCGCTGAATTAACCTACGGATGCATTTTACGCCTACCAGGAGACTTTTTCACATCAAGCGCATACACACCTACAGCTATGGATTATACCTACGTCGAGAAGCTACGTGAAATCATTCATACCAACAAACCTCAAGCATTCACCAATCATCATAATAATAATAGAAATATTTTCGTGCATAAAGACCTACTCAATTGCAGTCACGTGTTCGTTCGAGTAGATTCAGTTCGTAAGCCACTACAGACACCCTACGAAGGACCCTACAAGGTTATAAGCCGAACAGACAAAGTGTATTGTGTACAATTACCGGACCGACAAGCAAACGTTTCAATCGATCGACTGAAACCTGCTTACGTCGTATTAGAAGATAGTGACAATATACCAGCAAAGCATAACAACATATTACCTTCAAGCAACATTACCATTACCCAGAAAACCAATAACCTTAACGTTACCAAGGATACCGAAGTTACCTTACCGCATTATAACCTTACCAAACAACAAGTACCTGCGCCGGCGAACTCTACGACGCCGACGCCGCCGCCGCAAACGGACATCAAAACAACACGTTCCGGTCGCACCATCAAGCTGCCGGTACGCTTCGCTTGAAGGGGAGTACTGTAGCTATCCTATACCTAGCAGTGCCTACAGTGACTTTTGTGATGTGTAAATAGAAACATAGATACACACAGCCCTGAAAAGGACTTAAGTGTTTAAATAGAAACAGTGATAATAGTCCTGACAAGGACTGTTCAAGGACTTTTGTTATTGTTCTGAAAAGAACAGTTTTATAGACTTTTGCAACATTAAATAGAAACAAGAAGAGTTCTCTTGCGAACTCAAAGATGCACACGCTGACGATTTCAAGAAATCTTCGCTCTGCAAATATTATTGCGTCGACGCGCGCCGTGCCCGCTGACGCGCGAACGCACGACGTCTTCGCTCGACGAGTAACCGGCAAATGGAGCCGCCGCCAGTCGGGTCTTCACGCAACCCCCTAGAGGGTTGGCGGAGGCTGGTACAGGGCCTGTGCCCTTCTCCAGCGGTCTCTGGTCGCTGCCCCTTCAATAAAGGGCAGGTAGTTGGGGCGGGCTGTATGCCCTACAGTGTCGTCGTCAATGGATTGTGTTATTCACAGGGCCGTGCACACTTCACGCCGTCCGGGCGGTCAGCACGAGCCAGGTGAGACCCCCGGCGAACCGGGGGAGGCCCAGCTCCGTGTAGCCAGCGACGCGGACGGCGGCTTACGTGCGGCCTCTGTGAGGTATGTCAGTGTTGATGGTGGTGGTGTTGGCGTCTTGTGTGTGGTGTAGTGTAGGCGGCCGCTGTTGCGGTGGTCGCCCGCGCGCGCACATGATGCACGTATGCGCGTCATACGCACAGATGTCGCGCGGAAAGGGGCGGTCACCTGCAACAGTGGGGAAGAGCGGGTTCTACCCGGTTAGAGGTGGCGGTTACCTGGGGGTGACCGTGGTGTCCTCGGAGTCGTCGGGGGTGATGAGCAGGTCTCGCGGCAGCTTCTTCTTGTCCGGGGGGCGAGCGTGCCAGGGGGCCAGGTCCCGGACGTGGTCCCAGGCCGAGGCGTCGGCTCGCTCGAACATCCCCACGGACAGACGGCGGATGTAGGCGTCCAGGCTCTCTATTCGCGTGTCCCGCTGGATCACGGCGTTACGTACGGTGCGGGGGGCACCTACGATGGCGCGCAGCGTGAGTGATTGCTGCGCGCGGAGGCGGGCCTTGTTCGTCTCGCTCGTGAGCGCGAACCAGGCGGGGGCGGCGTAGGTGAGCCGGGGGCGTACATACGTTTTGTACACCCCCAGCTTGACGCGTAGCGGGAGTCTGGAGCGGAGCACTGGACGCAATAGCGCTCTCGTAGTGCGGACCTGCGCGACGACTTGGCGGACGTGCGACTCAAGGGTGAGTAGGCGGTCGAGAGTGACCCCCAGGTACTTCACCGTCCTCGTCCACGGGATGAACCCGTCCTGTAGTTGGAGTGGCAGTGGATGGTCTCGTTTTGAGCTAAATAGAATCGCCTGTGACTTACCCACGTTCACCGACAGTCGCCATTGCGATAGCCAGCGAGGTAGTAGGTCGAGGGTGCGCTGCATCTTAGACGCGGCGTGGTAGGCGTTGATGCTTGTAGTGATGTACGCCGCGTCATCAGCGTACAGGGCCAGTTCGGTGCCCTCGGCGACGGGGATGTCGTCGGTGAAGCGTGTGTAGAGCACAGGCGAGAGACATGAGCCCTGCGGGACTCCGGCGGAGATGGTGTGGAGCTCGGATAACTCCTGTTCCACTGCCACTCTGAATGTCCTGTTGTGCAGAAACGATTGGACCGTCTTGACGGCGCGACGGGGCGCTGTAGAGGTGGAGAGCTTGTAGAGCAGACCGGAATGCCATACTCGGTCAAATGCCTTTTCCATGTCGAGGAATACTGCCACGGCGTGCTCGCGTTTGTTACGCGCCGCCGCTATCCGGTGCAGTACCCTCGACAGTTGTAGTGTGGTTGAGTGTTCGGCGCGGAACCCGAACTGCTCAGGTCTGGGCGTGATGTGTGGTATGAGGTGCCGCAGCAGGAGTTTTTCGAACACCTTCGAGATGGTGGGCAGCAAGGTGATCGGCCGATAGCTCTCAGGCTTCATAGTGTTCTTGCCTGGCTTGGGCAGCATGATTATCCGGCCCTCTTTCCAACAGGTGGGGAAGACGCCTGTGCGGACGATCCCCGTAAACAGGCGCGCCAGCGCTGCCACGGTACGGTGCGGCAGGCGGCGCAGCGCTGCGTTCGGTATCCCATCCGCCCCAGGGGCCTTCCGGGGCTGGGTCTGCCGAATGGCACGCTGCACCATGCCAGGGGAGAAGTAAATAGGGTCCTCTTCGGGAGCTATCGGCGTGGCGAAGTAGTCTCGAAGGTGTTTCTCGACTGCTGCGGTGTGTTCCGTGTCAGCAGTTGGGTTCGGCGCGAACACGCTCTCCAAATGTCCAGCGAGTATGGCCGCGCGGTCTGCTGCTTTGTACCTCGGCGTCCCGTCGGCGTGTAGCAGCGGGCGCACCGGAGCTGGGGTGTTAGTGAGGCGACGACATAGCCGGTGTAGTGACGGCCAGTCGTCGCTGGTGTCGTCGATAAAGCGCTCCCAGCTCTCGGTGGTGTAGGTCCTCAACTCGTCCTTCACTCTCTCCGCGAGCCGGTTTAGTTTGGCTTTCAGCGTGGGGCAACGGGAGCTCTGCCACTGCCTTCGAAGGCGCCTCTTGTCTGCGATCATACGTAGAATGCGTGCCGGCAGAGGAGTGAGTCTCCTCTGGGTGGTGGGGGTCGTGGCAGTCACAAGGGCGCCTTTAATAGCTTCGGTGATCTCCGCTGCGAGCGTCTCGACGTCGGCCGCGGAGTTGATAGGGCGAGTTGGTGTGGTGGTCTCAATCGTTTCTGCGAATTTGGTCCAGTCCGGTTTGTAACGTGGCGCTGGAGGGACAATCCGCGTAGGCTGCTGCTGTACGACGACGAGTACAGGTTGGTGATCCGACAACAGCTCGTCGTCGAGTACTTCTTGCTGTATCTGGCAGTGCGTCTCGTTGTGTATGATGATGTCGAGTACGTCGGGTATCCGTGTAGGGTCGTCCCGTGGAGCCGCCGCGCTTATGCCACCAGTATAAGTATGTTCCCGTTTGCGCGGGAAAACGCTCGCGCGACGTATGAACCACCTGGCGGATTACTTACGTAAACTCCACTCAAATATTATTGGCCGATTGTACTGTAAATTAATTGGTTGATTGTTTTGATCATTTTACATTTCTATTTATCTGCATTTGGATTGGCTCAGCCTAGTTGTACATTTTGTATATAAACAGCACTAAATTACCAATAAATTATTCTGAATCCTGGAGTCAAGAATATCATTTCTACATACCATACCTTCATTCCCCTAGTTCTCCAAATCTCTCCAAATATTCATAAACTAATGAGCGATGCGATGCTAACGTAGGATGCTAAGAAACTGTCACTTAAATTATGTATTGTACGAATTATACCAGATTGGCTAATGCGGCAGGCTTTGGCAATTTGTTTGCGTCGCATCATATCACATTGCTTGCTATCGCTTATGTTGGACACTGCTCAATTTTTTTAGAGTTGTAGGTAATCCTATGTATGATCCGCCAGCACAAATAATTCGCCTTTATGTACCTATTGGTACAGCAGTGAACTGCTGAAGTGCTATACTTTGACAACCCAGTTGGCGAGAGTGTAACCGACTGCCACGCCGAAGCTTGCGGGTTCGATTCAGTTTTACATTCATGTCCGATAGTTTGTTTCCGTTTTTATCCCTCATTCAAAAAACATCAATATCTCCTTTCACTGTCAAATTCCATCACTCCTTAGCATAGAGATATAAGAATAGAGTGGCAGAGTGGGGCCAATTCGTGTCCGCCGGTGGGAGAGAGAACGCAACAGTTAAAGTCTAGGACCAAGAATAAAGTCCCCCTGCATCTCTCACTAACAGTACATGCACAACATCAACATTACACAATGGCGTGCTACCTAGCTGTAACTATTATTTATATCAGTTTATTAGTAATCAATAGTTTAGATAGGCATGGTGACTCAACATCTGTGTGGTATGGAGAGTCATGGTAGTATACCCAAATGTACATAGGTATTGAAAATGTTTTATTGTTGTATTTATCTTAAAACAGTTCTAGCTATTATAGATAGTATAACCATGCAATAGTACTTTAACTACTTTATAATTAGACCTTTCGAAAAAGTTCTAAAGGTGTAGTTCAACCTAAATGTACTAATGATATGGGGATTTACCGCCTAAAATTGGAATTGTATAGATTTGCTATACCGATTCCTGTACATGTTTATTCTATAATAATAAAAAAAGTTATTTTCCTTTGGTTTGTCAGACAGGCTGGTGGAAATAGTCAAGAACCCACTTGCCTACAATACACCCTAGCATTTCAGAAACATTGTCATGTCAGATCCTAAATTTTAGAAGGCAGCGATAGCCTTGTGGGGATACCAACAGACTGCTACACATAGACGGTATGAGTTTCGAATCCACAGCACAAACCACTGACTTTTCGGAGTTATGTCCATAATGAATTGTTAATTTTCGCTTTCCCCGTGCCTTGCAGAGGAAGGTAAACCGACAATCCTGGCTGTCATGAAGATTTTTGACAGTCGTTATAGGCAGTCAGCACTTGAGTCAGCACGTCTGAATAAACAAACACTAGTCAACTAGTCAAAGAAATATAACCGTCCAACCTCTTTGCAACTAGTCTAAACCATGGACTATAGTTTTCCCTTTGGGTTGCAGAGGTCAGACCAAGGAGCAAGGGTCAGACAGGCAGTCGCTCTATGGAAAAGTTTATATTCCGTCAAATCCGGAGCGCGATTCAGAATCGTTCGATATCTCATTTGACATTCGATTCCGTTAATTGTCGAACGGGCTACCTCATTTTTTGTCAAAACGATCGCATTTCCTATCAATTTTATGCATTCAGTATGAAGTAAATTAATAAATAAACCAAATGAAATGAATATTTGTTCAAAATATCTCTGATAGGCGGCTGAAAGACGAGGACAATAATTTGACATATCGTACGATTACTTGTCGTGACATTCTGAATCGCCCTGCCGGTTAGACTAGAAAGCGGACCTCGGGTTCTAACTGGGATCTGGGATAACGCTGGGAAGATGACGATACAAGGAAAAGTAATGACTTATGCCAATATACTTTTACAATTATAAAGGAAATGCAGAATAAAAAACAAATATTAAGTAATAAATAAAAGAGTTGTAAAAAAATAACATTGTGCCCATATGCAGTCGAATAATGTCGATATTTCTAAACTTATTATCGACTGCCTCCGTGGTCTTGAGGATAGCGTAGGTATGCGACTGCTGATCAGAGGTCCCGGGTTTGATTACCGGGTCGGGCAAAAGTGTTACTGGGTTATTCCGAATTCTCAGTAACAGCACGAGTCTGGTAATGTGCCCGGCAACGGCAATAGGCTCGCCCTCAATTACGTAGGACTAGGACTTAAAAATTCATAGCGAAATGTGGGTGTAATACTACACCTCTGCCTATCCCTTCATGGATACAGGGGTGAGTCTATAAAAAATAAAATAAATATTATCGATACTGAAATTTCGCTAATGAGTATCCAATATCGATACATCGCTAAACTCTATGATAATATTGATTTAAATAAAGTTCCAAAACCGACTATTTACGAATCTTGAGCATTCGATTATTGTCATCTTTGTCTAGCACCATGTGTACTAGGATGATGTATGTCAAATCAAATGGTTCCGTCCTGCTGTCAATCAAGAACTGTCAAGTCTTTATTGTTTTGAAGTTGTTTTCCGTCATAAAAACAGAATTGTTGTTATTTCTTCGTGTATAATGGTGTAGAGTTCACAATGCCGAGAAGTCTACCATTAAGAATAAGTATAAGAGACTGTTTCGTTTTAGTTCTATTGGTTATATTTAATACAATTCACATAACCGACATGGGTAAGTTGCACCGAGGTCTAGTGTGGGTACATTGTAGGTAGTAAATTTCTATTTACATTAACCTGTTTTTCCGCAGCGAACAACAATATGGACATTCAAAGTAAAGAAAATAAAATAAAGGATGACAATAGTGACAAAGGCGTTAATTTTAGTGAGAATGAAGACTATTTGAAAAGTTGTCCATCTGTGGATCAGGATGTTGTTGAGTGCAATACTTTGCAATATCCTTGTATCAATTGTGAAAGGAGCATTGACTGCAGATACGGAGGCTTTTACAACTACACATGCATCATCAAACCAAAAATTGTTTGCAATGTGAGTAATATTTTCAAGTAATTACATAAACAACTCAATTCAATTCAATCTTTATTGCGTTCCATAATGTAATGTACATACAGGTGGTAGGCTTAGTAACTAAAGTAACAATTATGGACCCTGTCGGGCACAGCAATGTTTGGAAGAGAGGAAGAGCGCTATCTTTATATAATGTCAATAATGTGTTAAGGTAGGTATACATATAATAATATAGTTTATTTATCTTAGTCAGTAAATCTAATTAGCTGACTAGAAGAAGGAATTATTATAATTTATATTATAATATATATATTATAATGCCCTTCTATTCTCCATCTTCTTAAAGCAAAAACATATAATATTACATATATTTCAGGGAACTAAAACATTTAACAGAACTGCTATGTGTAGATTCTGTTATCAAACTGAGAAATGGGAACATAGATGTGACCAAAAAGCTAACTGTAATTCACTGGCATCACCTCTGAAATATTATTTGTGAGTAACTCTATAAGCATGTTTTGATATTTTCGTCAGTGTAAAAAAATTATAAGGTAAATTAACTTTCATATTTTTCAGGACAAACTGCACAGTTTCCGATGACATAGTTTGCTTAGGGAAACGGAGATTCCTCAAGAAAATCCGATGTTCATGGACTGCAGGCACTAGATGGGGCACTGCCCTCATTCTTGCATTGACTCTCGGAGGCTTTGGTGCTGACCGTTTCTATCTTGGCCACTGGCAAGAAGGCATTGGAAAGCTGTTCAGTTTTGGAGGACTAGGTGTTTGGACTCTAGTAGATGCTTTGCTAATTGGTATCCATCATCTGGGACCTGCAGATGGGTCATTGTATATTTAACTTTAGTCAATGAATGTTTATGTAGTCTTTAAGGTTCTATTTATTAAAATGTTCTTATAGTGTAATTGTTTTTTATTTTCCTATATCTAATATGATACTATAATCAAAGGTACTGTGAGGGGGTGCACCTTCTGGCTTGACAGAATATTAAATAAATGTATCTTAGACTATTTCTATTAAAATCTTTTCAGCTTTGGTTGCATCAGTCATTGTTGACTTGAAGTAAATCATTACAGTCACTCTGTTTTGTAGTCCTAGACTAATATGGTTTGTATGAAAATTATTTCTGCAATGTTATTGACAACCCAATTATTAAGGAATGTTTCATAACTATTTTACAATAAATTTGTAAGTTGTATGAGACCCTCATTCAACACTTCCAAGAAAAGAATGAGATGGCAGCTGTAATCATAAAGCACAGCTTGCTACCTACTGAAATTATAGATAGCAAATGTATTGAAATGCTTTTTGAAAATCTAGTAACATTCTGGAACAGTTATTTTGTAGTCACGATCTACATCAAAACTGCTTAGCGCATAAAGGCCACCGTCCACAAACACGAAGGCTGTCACGCTCCTCGTACTTCGGCAAAGCGATAACGACGTTTTGTGCGACGGTGGGCAATGTTCTGCAAATTGTGCCAAAGGCGGCGTCTCGCGAAAACAGTGGCGAGTGCCTGCCATTCAAGATGTCTTGTAGCCCGTAGCTCAACTAATTATGTAGCAACATATGGGTTTTAAAGGCTAAAGCCGCTAGCTGCTGAGAGAAGAGAGGTTCTAATCCACGACAGTTACTATGCGCTATGCTTTCAAAGATTAAGTAAGTATATTCGCCTTTAATAAACAATAATTCGACATCTACCTCTGCTCAACTAGTTTTGGCATTCAACCATAAACCTACAAAATTATGTGCGCCTGCCGTAATTTCGTCAGTTACATTTTTTCTGCAACAGTTGGCTGTTACGAAATTACATGTCAAAATTGCTAACAATATGCTACTGCTACGCCTTAGGCTAAGAACTCACGGAGCGATTTTCTCCCGCGACCGCCGCCGCGGTGGTGGAACTGCGGTTTTATTTCTAAACTCACGAGACCGGTTATTTGCGCGGTTTTGCAGCCGTCGCGGCTGCAATCATCGCCCGCAAACGTGGCGGGCGATGATCGCAAGACGGGCGGTTGCAAGACGTAAGTAATTAGTAGATCGATTTCAATATCCATTTTATAATGTTTTTTTAATTTTAAACATGCACAAACATTTGTCACGATGTGCCACAAGTCACAGGCTGGTGCAAAATGACGTTGGATGTCTATCCCCCCGCCCTTCGCCCGCGACCGCGGCCCGCCAACCGACCGCAGAGCGCGCGGGCGCCACCCGCCAAGGCTGCGGTTGACCGCGGCCCGCACGATTCCACTAGTTGCCTGCCGGTGCAGCGGGAACCGCAAACAACCGCGCCCAACGCGGGCGTAAAACGCGTCGTGAGTTGTGCTTTAATTTTTTACATATATATCTGCATTCTACAGAAGCTGCGGGCCCGCAACCGCGGCCGGCGGTCGCGGGTGAAAATCGCTCCGTGAGTCCTTAGCCTAAGCCAATGACGTGCCGACCGACATGGGTAACTAGCACGTTAAAACACGTTAAGACTTCAAAATTTATTGTCATAGTGAATTAGCCCCCGGGCCGTTAGCGTCCAACTAGGTACGCGTTAGTTAACACGTTAAAAATATGCGTTGACTATGCTGATTCTGATGCTATCATGCTACAGCTACATCTGCGTTAGCGTTAACGGCAATGGCCAATTACGCGTCAACTACTAGTCGACCAAGCCAACTAGACGAATGTCAACGTGACAAAATTCAACATACTTAATTCAACAATTATCATCCAGAAATTATTTATCGTAACGTGCGAACGCGGCGTGTGAACGTACAATGCGCCTGCAATCGATACTAGGAATTTCTGGATTATAATTATTGAATTATGTTGAATTTTGTCACGTTGACATTCGTCTAGTTGGCTTGGTCGACTAGTAACGCGTTAAAAGTTCGAACGTTGGCCACATCTAGTGGCGGCGCTAGGCGTCGGCGACGTCGGCCACCGCCGACGACGCGACGGCCCCGCCGCGCCTGAGGGGCACCATCCTGGCCTAGGTAGCCTACTCCTAACATTTCAGGAAAACGCTAAGCAGATGATTAATGACTTTTATTATTTTTTCGAACAAGTGCGTGTGGTGTGAAGTGAAGTGAGTAGGTAGTACTTTACGGGTACCTATTCAGTATCGTCTATCTTGGAATACTATGAAATGAAACTTTCGCCCGAATGAGCATTTTTACACACACTGCCCGAATCGATATCTGTACCAGGAGAAAATAAGTATTTTTTTGTCATTTATTTTTTCATACATTATTTTATAATTCTACTCACAAGTAAAAGGGGCCTCGCCATCGATATTATTTATAGGGACTCGCGAACTTGATGTCGCCAACGTCCACATGTATTGTGGTCTACTGTCGCCACTGGCCACATCTACATAGCGCCTAAATTAACGCATTAATTGACGAGTTAAGACGCAGGTGTAGCAGGAGCATTAATAGACCGCTAAGATTCTTATATAAACCATTTTTGAAGGTGGGTAGGCCAAAAATAGAATAGAAGCTATGGCAGATATCGTTTCCCATAGAAGGGGAATCCCCTCGCGCTGCCAACCATACGAATATATATATTATTGTACATTGTTCTTAAAGTTGAATTGGAGTGTCACCCTTTTTTTGGATGGGTGGCACCCCAAAAATGGGTGACACCTGGGGCGGACCGCCCCCCCCCCTTCCTACGCCACTGAACTTAGGCTATAATTTATTGTTACGCCATCTATCGGTGAATACTAGAATAGATTGAATGTATCGGTGGTTTAAAGGTAATTCAGCTACTCTGTACTAGATGGCGTTGCTGTATCGAGCATCGGACTGTTCGCGATTATTCGACAATTTTGTGGAAGTATCTAGAATGCGCTAGTGATGTTATCCGGCTAGTATAAATAGAGCGGGAGCGAACGGAATGGACACAGTAACAATTGAATAACGGAGCGAAGAACAAGAAGCGAAGGAAGTAATTCGGAAGTGTTTAGTGTTGTTCTAAGTGTGAAATAAGTGTGTTTTTACTAGTTGTGTAAATAAGTGTGTATAGTGTTTGTGTATAAATAAAGTTCAGTTTAAGTGGCATAGTGAGTTATAATTTATCGTCGAACCCCAGCTCGTAACAAATTGGTGTCAGAAGAAAGGGATAAATTATGCCGGTTATGCCGAAGGAAGAAACTGAAGGTGTGCGTACCAGGAACCAGCGCCAGCAAGACCTGGACCAGAGACGCTTCGGAGACGTTCCTTCTCCATCGCCTGGTGGACCAGGCGACTCCGCTGCTGCAGTGGAGCCTGCAAGCGCTACACACTCCGTGACGGTGCCTGACATCGCGGCTCTGATGGCGTTCATGCACGAGCAGGCCCGCCGTCAGGAGGAGCAGGCTCGCCGTCAGGAGGAGCAAGCTCGCCGTCAAGAGGAGCACGCGCGCCGCCTGGAGGAACAGCTACAGCGCGACAAGGAGGAGCAGGCTCGCCGTCAAGAGGAGCACGCGCGCCGCCTTGAGGAACAGCTACAGCGCGACAAGGAGGAGCAGGCTCGCCGTCAAGAGGAGCACGCGCGCCGCCTGGAGGAACAGCTCCAGCGCGACAAGGAGGAGCACGCGCGCCGCCTAGAGGAGCAGGTGGTGCTCATGAAGGACCTCAGCGCCGCAGTGGGGAAGGACTTGAAGGCGGTCAAGGAGGAACTCCAGCAGCACGAGGCCCGTATCAGCGACATTGAGAAGCGCGTACATGACTACCACGAGACCTGTGTTGCTGAAGTGGAGAAGAAATTGCGTGGGCTGGAAGTGACATCAGCGGCTGTAGCGCCCTCGCCCCGTGGGTTTAAGGTTCCACCATTTGATGGCTCGTCATCATGGTCTGCATACAAGATCCAGTTTGAGGCTGTGATGCGATCGAATGGGTGGACCAAAGAACAGGCCTTAACCGCCCTAACCTTGGGCCTTCGTGATAGGGCCTTGACAGTGTTGGAGGCACTCGGGCAAGACGTCACCTACGAAAAGCTCCTGGAGGCGCTGGAGGCAAGATACGGTGACGCGCACCTTGAACATGTGTATCGTGCTCAGCTGAAGGACAGGACACAGCGCACCGGAGAAACTCTGCAGCAGTGGGCTCTGGAGGTGGAAAAGCTGGTCAGGAAGGCATACCAGTCGTCGCCTGCGCTTATTGATGGGAACCTCGTACAGGCGTTTACGGATGGGATCCGGGACCTGGAGGTAAGAGCAGCAGTGAGGCTTGGGCACTTCAAGGACCTCAAGGACGTCTTAGCCCACGCTCTGGAGGTGGAAGCAGTGCGACGCGACGACCGAGGTCACCGCATCAGGGAAGTTGTGTCGTCACCTCGGTGCTACAACTGCGGAGAAAGAGGCCATATCCGCTTGAGCTGCCCAAAGCGTAGGCAGCCTGGTGACACCCTGTCTCCACCAACGGGGTCGCCTGATGTGCCTTCCAGGCAGCGAGAGCAGGGCCACGAGTAGAGGCCAGGACTGCGGGGCGGGTGCTGGCTGGTAATGGAAGAGCCCCAAGTATCTCGATCTCGCAATCATGTGACGGGAACAGCCTGATCATCGAAGGCGAAATTAACAGAACACCATGCAAGCTGACATTAGACACGGGTGCTTCTCAGACAGTCGTCGGTTTCCATCTGGCAAGACGGGTTCTTCGGGGCTGCTTCAGGAACAATGAATGTGTGAATCTGAGAACAGCTACCGGTCATTACATAACCGTCCGAGGTGAAATGGAGGTGGATCTGAAGCTAGGCAACAAAGTTTACCGTCACAAAGTCATCGTGGCCGATATAGTGGACGACTGCATCCTGGGCCTAGACTTCATGCGGGAGTATCGCTGCGAGATCGATGTTAACCAGAGAGTATTGAAATGTGGCTCGGAAGAATTCTTCATGGAAGGTGCAACTTCAGGAAAAGTGTACTGCCTGAAGAATGTCACGCTTCAACCGCGGTCGGAAACGGTTGTACCGGTTTGTTTACCCGGGAGTTCTGGTCGAGGGAACCGCTGCGTATTTATCGAAGGCCTAGAGAAAGAGGCATCGTGGAAGATTGCACGAACCTTGGTAAGGGGTACCAAAGTTTCATCAGTACGCGCACTAAATGCAAGTGACAAGGAAGTGTTGCTCAAGAAAGGGACGGAATTGGGCACCTATGAAGGAGCGGCTTGGATGCGTAGATGTCAGGAGCAACCTACCAGCGCCAAGATTCAGGCTGCACAATTCGACGTGTCTTCACTTTTGGAGGACTGCCAAGGTACCCTGTCAGAAGAAGAGAAGACCAAGGCTAAGAAGATGTTGAACCGGTTCGCCGATATTTTCTCGACCAGTGATGCCGACATAGGGAAGACAGCACTAGTCCAGCACAAAATAAACACGGGAAGTGAAGCTCCAATTCGCCAGCGACCAAGACGTGTGCCAGTGGCACGGGAACGTGAAGTGGAAGCTATGATCGACGCTATGGTGAAGGAAGGCGTAATCGAGCCTTCATCCAGCCCGTGGTGTTCGCCGGTGGTGCTAGTTAAGAAGAAAGATGGCTGAATGCGCTTCTGTGTAGACTACCGCCGATTAAACGACATCACAAAGAAGGACAGCTACCCGCTGCCAAGGATCGATGACACACTGGATACGCTGACGGGGATGAAGTGGTTTTCTACCTTAGACCTAAAAAGTGGCTACTGGCAGGTGGAAATAGATCCTCGAGACAAGGAGAAGACGGCATTCTCCACAGGGAAAGGATTATGGCAATTTAACGTCATGCCCTTTGGATTGTGCAACGCTCAGGCTACTTTTGAGAGACTGATGGAGCGAGTGCTCATGGGACTGATTGGAGACGCCTGCCTGGTCTACTTGGATGACATCATCATCGTGGGGCGCACCTTCCAGGATCACCTTCGAAACTTGGAGCAAGTGCTGTCAAAGATACGAGGAGCTAATTTGAAGCTGAGTCCGAAGAAATGCGCGTTATTCAGACGGCAAGTGAACTTTCTAGGACATGTGGTCTCGGAGAACGGTATTCAAACCGACCCAGATAAGATCATTGCCGTGAAGGAATGGCCAGTTCCAGAGAACAAAACGCAGGTCAGAGCATTCCTCGGATTATGCTCCTACTATAGACGGTTTGAGAAGAACTTTGCTGACATTGCTCGACCTCTTCATAAGCTCACCGAAGACAGAGTACAGTTCTGTTGGAATGAGAGCTGTGATGTTGCATTCCAGAAGCTCAAGGAACATCTATGTACTGCATCTATTCTAGGCTACCCTGACAATGAGCATGAATTCATAGTTGACACAGATGCCAGTAACACCGGAATTGGCGGCGTTCTGTCACAGAGAAAGGGTGACTAAGAAGTTGTTATAGCATACTTCAGCAAGGCCTTATCCAAACCCGAAAGAAACTACTGCGTCACCCGGCGGGAACTCTTGGCTGTAGTAAAGACATTGCAGCATTTCAACAAATATTTGTTGGGGCGTAAATTCCACCTGCGAACCGACCACGCTGCGCTAAAATGGCTACTTCAATTTAAGGACCCAGAAGGACAAGTAGCCAGATGGATTGAACTACTGCAAGAGTTTGATTTTGTAATACAACATCGCAGCGGCAAGTCCCATGGTAACGCAGATGCCCTATCGCGTAGGCCGTGTCCCGACCAGTGCAAGCACTGTAGCCGACAGGAAGCAAAACAGGCAGCGCTAGTGAGGATGTTAAAGACGGATCTAAGCGACGAATGGAGAGAAGCTTTGCAGAGTGCTCAGCAAGATGACAAGGATGTACAGCCGATTCTTGAATGGAAGAAATCAGGCGCTCCTAGGCCCAAATGGAGTGGTATCGCAGCAATGAGCCCTATCACCAAGAGTTATTGGGCACAGTGGGAAAGCTTGGTCGTCCAGGATGGAGTTCTGTGCCGCAAATGGGAAAACGCTCGCGGTAACCAGTGCCATTTGCAAATGGTAGTGCCCAAAACTAAGGTGCCGGAAGTCTTGCAGCTCTATCACAATGGTGCTTCGGGGGGTCACATGGGAGTTAAGAAGACCCTTACTAAGATCCGGGAGCGGTTTTATTGGCTCCACTGTCGGGATGACGTCGAGGATTGGTGCCGCAAATGCACAAGTTGTGCGGCAGTCAAGGGCCCACATACTCGAAGCAGAGGTGCATTAAAGGCGTACAATGTGGGAGCCCCATGGGAGCGCATAGCCTTGGATGTCACTGGGCCGTTTCCCGAGAGCCAGGATAGAAACAAATACTTCTTGGTTGTGATGGATTACTTCACGAAGTGGCCTGAAGTGTTTGCAATCCCAAATCAAGAAGCTACCACAGTGGCCGACAAGCTGGTGCATGAAGTCTTTTGTCGATTCGGGGTACCCGAAATCTACGAAATACTACGGGGGTACGGAAATCCACAGCGATCAAGGCCGGAACTTCGAATCTGAGGTGTTCAAGGAGACTTGTCGCGTGATGGGTGCACATAAAACCAGGACCACGGCTTATCACCCGCAATCAGATGGCATGGTTGAACGATTTAACCAATCACTGGAAAGGTACCTGGCGAAGGTCGTGGAGAGCAAACAAGGAGATTGGGACAAGCACATCCAACCATTCCTTCTGTCATATCGCAGTGCGGTCCACGAAACCACAGGAGTAACACCAGCTTTTGCCAATTTCGGCAGAGAATTACGTTTACCAGCAGACTTAATCACCGGTATTCCGCCAGAATCTCCACGCAATATAACGGATTACGCGACCGAGCTACGCAACAAGATGAACGACGTATACGAGCACATCAGGGAGTCAGGACAACAGATGTCTGAAAAGATGAAGACTCGCTACGACCGGAAGGCAAACAACAAAGGCTTCGATGAGGGATCATTGGTGTGGCTTCATAACCCAGTACGAAGCAAAGGCAAATCGCCTAAGTTACAAGCCAGATGGGACGGGCCATATCGCATAATTACCAGGATGAACGACGTCACCTATCGAATCCAGAAGGGGTCGCGAGGTGCACCGAAGATAGTTCATGTGGACCGGTTGGCTCGTTACCATGGGTCCAACGATGTTCGAGACGAACACGTTCAAGAGGGGGGCAGTGTTACGCCATCTATCGGTGAATACTAGAAGAGATTGAATGTATCGGTGGTTTAAAGGTAATTCAGCTACTCTGTACTAGATGGCGTTGCTGTATCGAGCATCGGACTGTTTGCGATTATTCGACAATTTTGTGGAAGTATCTAGAATGCGCTAGTGATGTTATCCGGCCAGTATAAATAGAGCGGGAGCGAACGGAATGGACACAGTAACAATTGAATAACGGAGCGAAGAACAAGAAGCGAAGGAAGTAATTCGGAAGTGTTTAGTGTTGTTCTAAGTGTGAAATAAGTGTGTTTTTACTAGTTGTGTAAATAAGTGTGTATAGTGTTTGTGTATAAATAAAGTTCAGTTTAAGTGGCAAAGTGAGTTATAATTTATCGTCGAACCCCAGCTCGTAACATTATTAACCGGGTACACCAAATAGTTCCCTCAGGACGCGGGTGAAACCGCGGCCAACAGCTAGTAAAAATACATAAAAGACGAATGTTGACCGGTAATAATAGCTATGGTTTCTCTTTTAAGAGCCAAGTACGTCGCTGTAAAAGGGCAACACCAATAATTAGTAAGCCATAAGATTAAAGGAATTAAGTACAGAGATATATATATACTTAAGTGTATAATTTAATTTTATTAATAGAGATACATTTGTATAGGATTTTGACAAAGGGAGTGTGAACTAAGGTTAGGAGAAACGAACGCGACATTAACAGGTCTAGGAATTTGGTTAGGAAGAAGGTCATAGAGAGGTGTAGGTAACCAAACCAACTTTGGGCAATAGAAAAAAATGTGTTCCAAAGTACCCTCGTCAAGGCCGCTCTCATATCATCAGTGGGGTAGCTAGCTTGGGTGGCACCCGGGCCAAGAATACAGATTTACAATAGAAGCGCATTTCTTAAGGATTTCGTGGGCCGATTCCAAGTGGCGAGTTGGCGGCTGTCGTCGGTAGTTTGTAGTTGGCGGCGCTGGCGTCGTTCTCCGTCTCTCTTGCTCTCGTAGTTATAAGATACACAGGGCAAACGTTCACCTCTCGTGCACTAGTAGAGACAGCTGTCACAGCCAAGGTTAGCCTTAGACTATATATAAGGTACCCTAGGCAATTAACGCCCACTTAATTTCAAATCAATATATTATTTAATGAAATGATTGAATTAAAAATTTGTTTGGAAAAATAGTTTAATTGACAAAAAAAGAATACAGAAAACTAATAACTAACTGCTATAAAATAGTCATATAATATAGTCATATAAAATTAAGCAAACAAAGACTTTTCGAATACCCTGTCATGGGCGTTATTGAACAATTTGAACATACAGTTTGTAGTAACGCCCGTATATTGATTTACGTATTATCTTAATAAAAATAAATATTTAGACAGCCGTACAAAATCTAAAAGTATATTATATTGTCTTTTTTAGTTAGCACTATAATTATCATTATATGAACTACAAATACTATTTTTTTTTAATTTTACGACACGTCCAACACATATCGTAATTTCTACTTAATCATTATTAACAAAAATATCTCACTTCTAACATGTGTTATAACTATAGAACATCAACATCCAGAGGATTTTAATAAAAATATAGATAATTATAAAATGCTTATTGGGCGCTATTAAACGTAAATGGCTAATGACGCCCCTGACTAGTGCGTCAATTAACGCTCTAAAGTAAAATGACCTCTTTGCACAGCTTTAATGGCGGCTTTCATAGTGTCTTCTGACCATGACTCCCCTCTTCTCTTACGTATGGAATGAAATGGATTCATTTCCCCGATCTGCAAAAAGCAATTCATTATGATACCTAAGGATAATAGCGCCCATATAGGCTAATAACGCCCAAACCTCACTTTACGGGGTGTTATTACCCGAATAGTACCTTCTACCATAGTTCTCATGTTTTCACATATAATTACAAACAAATCAATCAAATCGTCATTGAAATATGGAATAATAACTGTATCTAAAATGAACGCTAATCACAAAATTAGAAATGTAAATTGTAGAAAATAAAGTAAAACTTACGAATTTGTCGGAGCAACTACTTTATATAATAACAGCGTGCACAGTCGGCGTCCATACGGGTGGTTCACAACTGAGTATTTAGTGGCGTGAGCCACGCCGCGTCGCGTCCGCGTTTATTCTATTGGTTTATTCTATGTTTGCGTGAAGTGTAACGCAACTCGTGCGGCATTATCTCCGATTTTTAGCATTCGGGCGTTATTACACACTGGGCGTTAAATGCCATACCTACCTTATATTTACTTTATGGTCACAGCGCGACTGCCACGCCGCCAAGCGGCAATATGGGTCACAGAATGTTTGTCAACAGAGCGCCCATAAGAAATGCGCCTCTATGTAAATATCTATTCTCTATGACCCGGGGCGGAAGTTGGTGGATGGCCTTTTTTTAGTTGATACCTCTATAACAATTCCGGGCTAACTCTCGTAGTGCTGAGCTAGTGCCTATGTTGTTTTATAGTTTTGTACATTCTTCTTAAAGTTGAGTTTTGGGTATCACCCCATTTTTTGGATGGGTGGCACCCCAAAAGGGGTGGCACCCGGGGCGGACCCCCCCCCCCCTCTTCCTACGCCACTGCATATCATTATTATTATAGTAAGGCACTTCAATCAGTATAACACACGGTATGCACGTAGGTATGTTATATACCTACCTACTTCAAATAAAAAAGTATGCCAGAAATTGACCAAAAAATATTATAACCAGTCGGCATGACCCTCGCGCTCTCTAAAATACGTTTGTATTCAAGTAAGCTACAATAGTTCTACGTACTGCGTTGTAGCTTGTATTGATCTACCCGCGTCCTGTATTTCCCCACTATTAAACTCAGCGTTAGATTATGTTTGCGCGTAATTTAATTTCCAGTTATAAAAATATATAAGTACTTAAAGGAACATATTTTATTATATTTTTTTACTGTTGTCACAGATAATATAATACTACATATTGGTCTAAGAATATGAAATATAGGTAGTTATGTAAGTAGCTATATAGGTACCTAATGAAAATAATGTAGGTAACCGATAACCGAAAAATATAGTCCTTAGACATATCTAAAACTTTATATACATTTACGTAATGTTGAATGGTTTGTTTGTCGTAACTAAGTACTAACTACTACTACTAACTCTTGTAGGATTGCTAGACAAAGAAAACTACTTACCTGAATCATGATTAGGTATTTCTTCACAGACTCAGCAACCATTTTCAGGTGTGTAGCTACTTTTGTATTTGACTGTACCTGCTTACCTAGGTCCAGGGCCGAACCTTCCCTATGTGCAATGTGTGCGGCGCACACAGGCGCCAGGGTGACAGGGGCGCCGCGCGCCGAGATATGCGTTAATTATAATACTTATTTTCGAAAAAGGATGCCAAAAAAGGTGCTTCACTGATTTCGCACACAGGCGCAGTGGCGTAGGAGGGGCAAATAATTTAGGCCGGAATTGTTAGGTAACGACTAAAAAAAAAAAAAAGGAAAAAAAGGTCATCCGCCCTACGCCACTGCACAGGCGCTTCATAGATTTCGCACACAGGCGCTGCATTGGGTCGGAACGACCCTGCCTAGGTCCTAGGTATACATATTGTCGTAGGGATTTAGTCAAAAACGCGATATTATAATTTCACTAGTGAAACTATAATTACCCAGATTATAGTCAAAAACGACTGGTTCGTATAATTTCACGGGCTTTTTCCAGTGATATTGTAATTTCACTGGCCCGCAATAGTGATATTATGATAAACCTAGGTTTATTATGTGTGGGCGCCCCGCGTATTCTGATGGGTCAATTGTAATCAGTCGCACAGTCTTTCGAATGTACTACAATGACTATTCTGATAAAGCGATAAAAGCGGCACTTTAGCGATGTTTATAAGAATTATAATATTCATAATACATAATAGTTCAGGGTTACAAGGATACCTAACATAACCTATTAAGTTGACAAATCCTTCATTTCGAAAATCACGATCTCATAGATGATTGGTCTCGCTCTTGCTCTAAGCGATACCAATCATTTATCTAGGCACGATCTATTTATTTATGAATAAGTCTCGTTCACTCGAGAATTAATACAGCTGGTAATGAAACGGACCAATTTGTGATCGCCCTGATAATCTAACGGCTTTCATAAATCAGTGCTATTGTCAAAATATCACTGCCTTACAATTTCACTGTATCGGTCTAGTGAAATTATAATGCCACTGAAATTAGCTCGTTAAATTGTAAGTAATACAACCCATTGACTATAATCTGTGTAATTATAATGTCACTAGTGAAATTATAATATCACGGCTTTTGTTAAATACCTGCAACATGCACACATCACATAAGACATGTCATAGCCAACGAGCTTAATCAGTCGTGCAATTAATAGCCCAGCCTCTTTATTAATCAGTGGCGTTCAACTAGCAACCATTTTATTTTGTCAGATAACATGATTTAGTTGCTTCAGATATTAATATAAAAGAATGTCCGTGTGACAAAGAAATATAATCGTCGATTTGAGAGTCCCCTTCTATTTGAAGTCGTTTAAAAAGATATTTTACGTAAGTAACTCGACATCAAACCCTATACGACTGCCTCGTTGGTCTTGCGGCATAAATGTGCGCGTGGGATCGGGAGGTCCCGGGTTCGATTCCTGGGTCGGGCAGTGTTATTGGGTTTTTCTGTCACGAAATTCTCAGTAGCAGCACGGAGTCTGGAAATGTGCCCGGTACGGCAATAGGCTCGCCCCTTATTACGTGAGACTAAAGTATATCTGGCGAAAAGTGGGTGTAGAAATACATCTCTGCCTACCCCTTCGGGGATAAAAGGCGTGACGATATGTATGTATGTATGTACCTATTGATATTGTTATGAATATGAGAAATAGATGGCGATATTTTAAAAATAACGCCATCTACCCTTAAATGAGATAACTAGAAGAGAATGGATATATCGGCAGTTTAAAAGTGTTTCATCTATTCTCTCCTAGATGGCGTTGCTATTTTTTTCTATCGAACTCGACTGCGTTTCCGAATGAGGCAAGAACGTTCCAGAATAGACTAGAATGGACTGGTTTGTTATCCGGCCGGTATAAATAGCACGTGGACGCGCGATACGACACAGTTCGTCAGAATAAACCGAGCGATCACCGAGCGAAGGATCTGAAGAGGAAGTGTGATTAGTAGTGTGAAATTGTGTTTTATTAGTGTATAAAATTATGTGTGTCGTTGAATGAAGTACAGTTTGAGTGGCATAGAGCATTTAATCCCAGCTCGTAACAAATTGTTGTCAGAAGAAAGGGATAAATTATGCCGGTTATGCCAAAGGAAGAAACTGAAGGAGTGCGTACCAGGAACCAGCGCCAGCAAGACCTGGACCACAGACGCTTCGAAGACGTTCCTTCTCCATCGTCTGGTAGACCAGGCGACTTCGCGGCTGCAGTGGAGCCTGCAAGCGCAACACACTCCATGTCAGTCCCCGACATCGCGTCTCTGATGGCGTTGATGCAGGAGCGCGCCGTCTGGAAGAACAGCTACAGCGCGACAAGGAGGAGCAGGCTTGCCGTCAAGAGGAGCACGCGCGCTGCCTGGAGGAACTGCTACAGTGCGACAAGGAGGAGCCGGACCGCCGTCAACAGGAGCAGGCTCGCCGTCAAGAGGAGCAGCTGCAGCGCGACAAGGAGGAGCACGCCCGCCGTCTGGAGGAACAGCTGGTGCTCATACAGGACCTCAGTGCCGCTGTAGGGAAGGACCTGAAGGCGGTCAAGGAGGAACTTCAGCAGCGATGTGGAGATGCTCGTACGCGACAAGCTTGAGACTCGCATCGCCTCTATAGAGAAGCGTGTACATGACTACCACGAGACCTGTGTTGCTGAAGTGGAGAAGAAATTGCATGGGCTGGAAGTGACATCAGCGGCTGTAGCGCCCTCGCTTCGTGGGTTTAAGGTTCCACCATTTGATGGCTAGTCATCATGGTCAGCATACAAGATCCAGTTTGAGGCTGTGATGCGATCAAATGGGTGGAATAAAGAACAGGCCTTAACCGCCCTTACCTTGGGCCTTCGGGATCGGGCCTTGACGGCACTCGGGCAAGACGTCTCCTACGAGAAGCTTCTGGAGGCGCTGGAGGCGAGATATGGTGACGCGCATCTCGAACATGTGTATCGTGCTCAGCTGAAGGACAGGACGTAACGCACCGGAGAAACTCTGCAGCAGTGGGCTCTGGAGGTGGAAAAGCTGGTCAGGAAGGCATACCAGTCGTCGCCTGTGCCGAAACAGGACGCGAAGCAGGCAGCATTAGTGAGGATGTTGAAGACGGATCTGAGCGAAGAATGGAAAGAAGCTTTGCAGAGTGCTCAGCAAGACGACAAGGATGTACAGCCGATTCTTAAATGGAAGAAATCAGACGCTCCTAAGCCCAAATGGAGTGATATCGCAGCAATGAGCCCTATCACCAAGAGTTATTGGGCACAGTGGGAAAGCTTGGTTGTCCAGGATGGAGTTCTGTGCCGCAAATGGGAAAGCGCTCGAGGTAACCAGTACCATCTCCAAATGGTAGTGCCCAAAACTAAGGTGCTGGAAGTATTGCGGCTCTATCACACTGGCGCTTCGGGAGATCACATGGGTGTTAAGAAGACCCTTACTAAGATCCGAGAGCGATTTTATTAGCTCCACTGTCGGGATGACGTCGAGGATTGGTGCCGCAAATGCACGAGTTGTGCGGCTGTGAAGTGGCCACACACTCGAGATCATCAGATCATCATCCGTGCTGCTAAAGAGAATTTCCTAACGGAAAATCCCAATGACACTTTGCCCGACCTGGAAATCGAACCCGAGACCTCCCAATCCCAAGCGCACATTTAAGCTGCGACCAACGAGGCAGTCTGTTTAATGCTATTTCCCTTAATGTTTAGATAATTTAGTTCTAATAAGTACCTTAAAAAGAAACAAAGCTGTTTTATTTACAACTAGACTTCGCCCGCGTCTTCTGTTCGATATTTTTTTAGTTTATCGCTTTCATACGGACAGACAGGAAGAAAAGTGGACTTGATTTTATGCTCAATAATTATATAGGTAAATTTTCATGTCAAACAGTTCCACCCAGAGTTCTACCCAGTCCCACTTAGGCCCACTCCCCATGAATCAGACGCAGATGGAGCAAAAATCTCTATCTGATCTAGCCTTGAGATCTTCGACCATTCGAATAGCAAGCCTCTGTACATGGAGTGTCAAGTGGATCCAGCTGATGTTTTGACGGCTCAGCCCAGAGACTCGTGCAATACTTCACATGTGGCCGAAGGTACGCTTTATAAAATAATTCGTTGACTTGCCATGAAAAACGAAGAATAACGTTGTCTTTACCAAATTCAGAGGCTTGGCCTAGACTCTAGGCCAAGCCATGCTCTAGCCCCTAGAGATTACTCCATTTCAGAAACAACCAGTTGAACCATTTTACTTGTTATCGGCTCTGAGGTATCATCAGCCCGTTAAAGTCCACTGCTGGATATAGGCCTCTCCAATGACGCGCCATTGAGCCCAATTTCGGCTTTTCGTGTCCTGTCTCTGCCAGCCTCTTTGCTTAGGTAGGTATATCATCACATTCATCACTAAAGGTCTAAAGATCAAAACAAAAGGTATTAACTCGCTGAGGCGACCATGAGATAACTTCTACTAGGCTAATATAAACAGGATGCGACACATATGTCTGTATTCTAAGGACATTTTTACCAAGTCTACCGCACGCCAAAGAAGGAAAAATTGTTAAGGGATTACTCACGTATGTACGTCCACACACGCATTTTCCTTAGAACGGATTGACGTATGTTTGTTCTTCTTTTATAAACTATTTTATATCTTTAGAGGCAACTGGCAGAGACCCCGAATTACTCGATCGATTTGCTTATTATAATCTGCCAACCAACATTTGGCCTCCATGGTGGACCATGACCTAACGGTTAGGCCATAGTCCACCATTAATAGGCCCATTACGTTAGGTCCTAACCCTATATGTATACTAACTGATGATGATGATCCCGTATGTAATATCATAATTATATCGCCAAATGCATTATTTCTGATATTGACCTTGAGCCATTTTATGCCGTTTGTGTTAGGAATCAAAATGAAAATGTTGATCTTTCGGTAGGTACTTAGGTACCTACCGAAAGATACTACCTATCTACTTGTCGGTTCAATAATGAGTATAATTTATTTCAATAGGTTTACGCTCGTAAATTTCAGAATGAACAGTGACGTGTTAAAGGCTTAGTACAAATGACTAATTCCTTTTTCTGAGTATGAAGGACTCCGCAAGCGAAAGACGGTAAAACAGCCTTGACCTCATTAGGTAGGGAGGTTACTTCAGTTAAGTTGGTACAATGAAAATCCGACAGTGGACAGAAGAAAAAATACCTTTAAATTATGATAAGCATTTTCAACGTATATTTTGACTGTTTTATGAGCGCTCGGGATTTCGTTTACGCCTTCGCCATATATGCCAAAGTGCAACAAGTGTGGATATCGAAACGATATTACCGTTGTTGTTCCAATATCTCAACCGGTACGTGGAACTAGTTATGTATCTGCAGGTCTCTTTATGTACAAGAAGTTGGTAAAGTATGAAGAGATACACTCGTAATCTTAATATATAAAATCCTTGCGTTACTGACTGACTGACAGACACGCTACAGCCGAAACTATTGGGCGCAGGAACCTGAAATTTGGCATGTATGTTCCATGGGGACCGTAGGGGTGCACTAAGAAGGGATGTCCCGAAATTCCCACGGGAACGGCCAAAACGGGTAAATTTTAATAAAATGCAAGCGTAGCTGCTGGCGTCCTCTAGTTTTTAAATAAATTAGAGGTACCTACCTACCTAAGAACACCTTATTAGTTACACTGTTTGCTTCAACCTGTTGAGATGAAGGCACTCGCAAGAGAATCTAATAACTTAACTATGAATGCCTGCACACGGTTATTTCCCTTGATACTCTACAGACCAGCAACCTACACAAATCAAGAAAAAGTCTTGATTTCAATCTGGTGCCTCATGATTGAACTCGTTAAAAAAGTCCTTACTTTGGTATGTTTTCGGCAAACAACTTCAGAACATTGTTCAGTTTAAGTAATATCGTATAATTATGTATCTACATGTCTGGAACGACGCCAACAAACTCTTGAAGACGTAAGAAATTTGCCATCACTCACTAGGTCACTGGCGGCGAGTAGCTTGGATGGCCTTAACCCTCACACTGTAGCAGTATGTTACACATTTTATATTGTAGCTACGCCGAAATCTGTAGCATATGTTGAATGTTCTTATTCAACCAAATAGGTGTATTATTATTAATTACTGAATATCTAGTAATACAAACCCTATACCAACCCGTTTGGCCTGCGTGGTATAGTAGGTCAATTCCTCCTTCCAGCAGTGGACTGTAAGGGGCTGATGATGATGATGAATATCTAGTTGGTCTCGGAGCATAGTGACACACCATGTCGTCTTCGGGCGGAAAAGGTAGTGAGAGAATATGCTTTCGATTCGCTAGTTTGATGATTGATGATGCACCACATATAATGCGTAGTTCAGTAAATCCGTAAAAAGGAGCAAGAAGCCATACCTGGTAGATAAGTTTAGCAAGTTAGTCACTTTATGAACAGTAGTCAAAAACTAATGTGCAGCTCTCAAAAGGTCTTTCCACAGACTTGAGATCCTAACATAGTCCACTGAAAAGATAGAATAGATCATACAGCCCGTACAGACTGGTACCTATCTCAAAAACACGGAGTGATGAGGTAGGTACTTAAAGCAACACACTACTCTGTACTTAATGTCTTTCCATTTCTTTTAATTCAGCTTATAGGTGGATTCAATAACCTGAAATATGTTAGACTAGAGGACGCCAGCAGCTACGCCTGCATTTTTTAAAATTTACCCGTTTTGGCCGATCCCGAGGGAATTTCGGGAAATCCCTTCTTAGTGCACCCCTACGGCCCCCAAGGAACATACATGCCAAATTTCAGCTTCCTGCGCCCAGTAGTTTCGGCTGTAGCGTGTCTGTCAGTCAGTCAGTAACGCAAGGATTTTATATATTAAGATTATTTCCATTGCAGAATGTTATTTTATAACACGAAATGAGAAAATGTGTTTACTTCCCCCGCTACGGTCGCTACCAGAATTGACTGTCTCTAATAATAAGGCGAGGCTATAAGGGTAAACGATCACATGTGTTAATTCCCTATGATCTAATTTGATAATAATCAATTAATCACAGATGTGATATAACTTGATTTGTGACGTTCATACCTACATTTATGTTTAAACCTTAAACGAAAAGTTAAGACTAAACCTGTTCGTCTGTCGCCCACCTGAAACATTAGAAGTTCACAAGGGTAACGGAGTAATTTGACATTACCGATACGTATTGGTTCTGATCGAGTAGGTAAATCTTTATAAGTATTGAGGTTTATTTATAGTGTGGCTCAGGGTCAATTAATTTAAAAGTGCTGATATGTAAGCTATGAACTGCAACAGCTCAGGTACCTACTGGCAGCACAAAAATCCGAGCGGTTGTACTTAGTTGTGCATAAATACCAGCAGAAAATCTTGTGGGTCACTGAAAATGACTATGTGCGATATTTCAAACTTTTATTATACTGCATTGGTACCTAGCACTTAGCAGTATTGATGCTAGTAAGTAGGTAGTTATCATTCCTCAGTGCAAATATTTCACACATGAAACTTCGACAACTATCTTAGTTATTATTAAATATACGAAGGGATTGTAGCCAAATACCTACTCGAATAAGTGCATTTTCTTAAATGTTTGTTGATAATTAACATACCTAATTACCTATTACTCAATAAGTAGTGTGCACGTTGTCTGTGCACCGGGGCTCGCGTATTGTATCAATGTGTATAGGCTGCATAAGGCTGACGTAGGGTGTAATTAGTATGTGAGGGAGGTGCCGGGCGGGCAGTGCGAGGCGGCTGGCAAGGCGGAGACGCGAGCGTGCGCACTGAGCACGGCGCGCGGGAC
Organism: Euclidia mi; assembly: GCA_944739405.2. Taxonomy (NCBI): domain Eukaryota; kingdom Metazoa; phylum Arthropoda; class Insecta; order Lepidoptera; family Erebidae; genus Euclidia; species Euclidia mi. The sequence continues at coordinate 27,713,820 of OX123197.2, forward strand.
CTGCGCGATCCGTCATTCGTTCGCGGGTCCACGCCGCGGCGCCACCTCGACCGGCTACTAGTACTCCGTTCGTTCTCTGAGCAACCCGAGCAATTTGTATCTATCGCGCGCGTAAGGCCGGAATATCGCACCGGCTGTCTCGTGGAGTTCCGTGGTGTAGCTGGTCCCGGAGACGCGTGCGCGAACGAGCGCGTGCGCGGCGCTATTTGCGCGCGACGACGGGCCGCGAGCATGCGAGGGGCACGGCGCTGCCGCGCGTAGCGAGCCAGGCCGTGCGCGCTATCGCCATGGGATGCGCCTCGTCCGCCGAGGAGCGCGCTGCCATCGCGCGCAGCAAGCAGATCGAGAAGAACCTCAAGGAGGATGGCATTCAGGCCGCCAAGGATATCAAGCTGCTGCTCCTTGGTAATGGAGCTTTTCACTATCTCTGTCTAGTAAGCAGGATGCGCGCGCATGCCGACTCGAGCTCTATTGACTGAGACTTCCGAACCGGCACGGGGCTCTCTGTCACTGGCATGTAAATTCGCTGACATTGTGAGCTTATCAGGTGTCGATCTGGAACCCTGAACTTTAGTTCGTTATCATGATAATGGCTTCTTCAGTTTCAATATACGAATATTGTTTAAAAGAGACTATTAAGCAATGTATCAGATGGCAAATGAGTAACATTAAATAAAATTTACATAGGACTTATTTATATTCAGCTATCATAATATTGTCTACGCACCCACGCAACAATGCTGACTTGCGTAATTTTACGTAGGCATCCTTACCAACATCTTAATTGATTTCAAACTACGTTTTTCGAACACTAAAGATCGTAATTATAATAATGTCCGTAATTCTCTCATAAGGTATTCATTACATTTACGTATAGGTAGGTATGTTCCTGCCTACATGATAATTACTTGGTATTGTGGTAAACCATCAAGGTTCTACTCAATGCTCTCTGTTACAGTGAGTCTGTAAAGATAGTTTGTAGGTAACTGCCTTCTAACACGAACGTATGAATATCATAGCTGTTGCCAGCTATATAGCAACGTAATAGTTTAAAATTATTAAAACAACGGGTAAACTTTTTCATCCCTGTCAAACAGACCCACTTTAGAGCTTTATCGTCCACTTTGAGCTTTGAAATCGAAAGCCAACTCACCTTTAAATAGGAGTACCTACGTAACCTGCCTGGGATAATATTAATCCGAGTCATACTACCTACTTGTTCTTAGAATAAAATTAAAAGGCAGTCGTATCTAATGAACCAGCCGCTCCCTGTTTCTGTTGACGGCGGGCAAATTGACACCCTAGAGTCCTTAGTCTTAATTCTGTCATAAATAGGGCTATTTTGGTATATATTTAGGTACTATTATGATGTGATGGAGTCAATGAGGATAACTTTCCTTTTTTTTCAACGTAATCTCCTAATAAACTTGCGAACCAATGCTTATCATGCAAAATAAATAGAAACAGACTTACTGAGGCTTGGATTTTGGACGATTTGGCATGCAGTGGACCTGGATACACTGACATAATTTTTTTAGGCAGCAGCAAAATGTACACACAGTCTGTAGAGGCACGAGAGGTAGTATATGAAGTATCTATTAAGTTAACAATATAAACTAGGTAGGCACACGTGTTTTTTGTGTTTGCCGATTTTATAAATTAACAGATCCTTTTCTCTCTGAAATGATACCATAATAAACTGTCTTTTTGAGCAGATTTACGAATAAAAACGTCTTTAGTAACATGTTTATTATTATTTATTAGAATATAATAGGCAATAATGGAGATGATAACATTGTTTACTTAAACGTAGGAGTATTTACTAGTCTACGCACTGAGCCTTCCGCATAGTAATAATATAGGTCGAATTGTAATATTTTTGGTATTAAGAAAATCTATTACATTATTGTATTAAAATAAACAACATTTTAGACTGAATACAAATTGAAATATAATTAGTGCACATTTATTGTAAAACATAAAACTCTATGGCTGAAATGCATTTAATATACGTATATTAGCTTCATTTTATTATGTTAGCTTCATTTTATTATGCTAGTTGTGTAAGCTTCATTTTATTATTACGTGAATTAATTTTATTTCCGAATATTTTAAAAGCAAAGTGTTGTTTAAATTTGCCGCTAATGAAAATTCGCTAAAAAAAGAGTCGTTTTGTCTTTGACAATTCTTTGATTTTAGCGCATTGCTCTTGTTCTCTTTCGTGTGTGAATGTGCTTTCACGCATGTGTGAGCGAGTCCGAACGAAGATTTCCGAACGCACCCGAACGTCAGTCGAGCGGGGCGCGGTCGCTGTCACGGAGCGGAGTTGGTGCTTGTCATCCGGCCGCCATTATCTCGTATTTAAACAGATTTGTAAAATCAATTAAAGTTCGCATTGTCGTTGCGTGATATAAGTGTTCGGTGTATTATAAAAACCAGAAAATTGGAAAACTGCGGTCGTGCATCTGACAATTTAGTGTTTCAGAGTCATACGGACAGTGATAAGTGGTACTGTTAGGTTACTGTGTGTTGGGTGCTAACGTTGTGTAGGGTGGCTCCGGTCGCGCCGGAGCGGCAGGACGCGTGTGGAGCGCATGCAGAGGGAGCGGTGAGAGCGCGCCCGGCTCAGGGGTCGGGGCGGCCGGCGGCCAAAAAACAGGGACAGCTGCCGACATGGGGTGCGCCCAGTCGGCCGAGGAGCGCGCGGCTGCGGCTCGCAGTCGACAAATCGAGAAGAACCTGAAAGAGGATGGGATTCAGGCATCCAAAGATATCAAGTTGCTGTTATTAGGTACGCTGTAACAACATTATTCAGTTGCGACCTACGACCGCACCCATGTTTCGGGTCTGTTGCAGCGATTTCGGCGATACATTTTACAATTGACTTTCGTAGTTTCCTATTAGTAGCGTCCTTACGCTTCATGTGTGTCCTACACGTTCGATCCTTATTTTACCCGTGAACAAAACAGTTAACAGCTTTCACTAATCATTATGCCGGTATGTACGGTAGTTCCGTGCGCAAATGAAAGTTCCTATTTGTTTCGCATTTTAGAATCACTTTGTATACGAAACCGTGAATCATACTCTATTCATGATAATTATAATTGATTTCAATTGACACCCATCTTTTCCTGTTAGGTTTCATATAACTAATATCGAATTTTAGCCACAACTTTATTCAATAATGGCAATATTTTATGTACTTTGTAAGGGGTCTATCAGTAGAGGAGTTGTGCTTCTTTCTGTAGGTAATAAATTTATCAGTAAAATGAAAACACTGCAAACAGTTCAAATTGTAATCATGCTTGTTCAAATTCAATGATCAACCTTATTAATGGGTGTATGTGCTATATGACCGGTAGCAACCGAACAGAATCCATTTAATCACAAGCCAATATGATATCAGATCTGTGATTATTTACTTAGTAACAGTGTATTGGTATTTCCATTGTGTAGTCTTTTCTGCTATTTGCATAGATGACCTTGATAACTCCATAGTCTAAAAAAGTTCTACAATAGTCTGAATGATGGTTGCCAATATCTAACATTTGAATGAAAACAACCATTTATTCAGGGCTGTCTGTACATATACACACTCCATAATTTGCCACAAACACCCCTAAAGTAAACATAAGTTATTGCAAAATGATTTATAATGTTGTCAACAAACAATCAGATAGTATTTAAAGAATTTTAATCACCGAGCAGTACCTGTTGACAATGTTTTGAACAGTTGCCAATATTTCAGGGAAACAATGTCATTCATGTCCATCGATAAATGGCACAATAGTTATTTACATTTAAATACAATCATAAGAGGAAACAGGTTCTAATTCTGACATACCATAAGTTTGTGTTATGAACAACTGTATAAAACACACAATTTTCCTTTTCATTGCTATAATTGCCGCAAAACCTGTGTGCTTAGGAACGCAAATTTTAATTATAATTTTACTTTATCAAAAATTCTTATGAAATTGAATTATATTGATCATGATTGCTATGTAATATTTAAACTTTCACAAAAACACCAATATTCAGATAGAGGTCAAGAATTCAAATCAAGTTGTAATTATTTGCCTTGATCTTGACATTGATAGGTACATTGACTCAAAACTGTTCTTGTTATGTCATACATTTTGGTGAAACAGCTGTCTTTGTGTTTTACTTGTCCCTGAAATGTAACGAGACTGAACACAATGTTTGTGACTACATATAACATAAAAATACTTACTCATAGTAAAGAATCAAGTATGAAAACTAATTTTATATGCAAATAGCTGTTCCTTTCAGTTCTACGTACCAGGAACAACAGAGAATCTAAACCATTCAAGACTCACCGAAATACATTTTAAAACATTAAAATAGGAGCAGCTTGTTTAAGATGAGTTCAATGACATACACACACAAACATACTGCATAAATATGTCTAAAAAGACTTCAGAACCAATCTTAACTGAAAATATACTGAATCTTGTTAGATTTAGCATATTTGACAAGATTCCAATAAAAACTAGCAGATTCAAACAAACACATGCTAATTAGATCCTATTTAAGTACTATGCAGGTGCCTAAATATATATTTAAGGAGGTTTTACTCAACACAATCTAAGTTTTAGGAGCCAAGTCAACTGGAGTTGCTTATTAGGGCAGTGTGATAAACTCACATGCCTTAGGAAGCCTTTAAACCCACCAGCTGCTCAGTTGGACCCATTAGAGCTTATATTTTATTCTACATGGTAATTGACATTGTATTGTGGTTCTGATTGAGATGTTCAGATAAAAAAGTATAGTGCAGAAAACTTATGGAAGAAAGGTAATGATGAGTAACAGATTAATCACTAAGGAACATAATATAATAATCTTTGAGTTTTGTCTTTGCATACAATATGAAATATACTGTTGTTTTGTATTGAATACAAAGTGGCCATACAAAACTACAAAGTAGTGCTTTTCATCTAAGAAAAAACAATAATCACTGGTTTTCACTCTAGTTCTAATTACTACAAAGTTATTTTCATTTTATCATAGTGTAATATTTTATGCTATGAGCAATTGTAAAATTACTATGCATCATATTATTATATATCTATTATGCACTGCCAATCATATTATTATCAGAGCAGATATGTAATCTATCAGTATTCAGTAAAATCTATGTACTTATAGATTCACAAAGAATGCAGAGTAGATGATCTGTGAGTAACTCAATGTAGTTATTGTTATTAATTTTAGTTATATAAAACTTTGTCAGCTATTATATGCCAATATGCCTGGGAAAAGTCATAGATAAAGACAATTATACTTACTGCATACTTAAACACTGGAATTGTTAGTTTGAATTGTCATTAAACATCCTTTGCCTAGAGAAGTATTAAACACCATTCAGAGTCGATCACTTAGTCATCTTATGGCCATTGTGACTCACTATGTTATTCTAATGTCTACATTCAATGGCGATTGGTTATAATCAACATTAATATCTACTTACTAATGTGCAATATTTCTAATTACTTCAACTAGTTATGTTAACTACCTATTTAACTTAATGTCTAATCATTTGTAAATAATTTTAATTTGTTTAAACAATTATTTATTTGACTCATCTGGTGACACATAAGGTTTGGTTCATGAAACTCTGTATGGTCTTAATAACTTAGAATTTTGAATAGCGACCTACAAACAATATAAAGTCGTATTCACATGATTTCTATATGAAAATCTGTTGTTGTAAATGTTTTAGTTTTGCTTGTGAAGTTGTTTTCAACTAAGACAAATTGATAAAGACTTCAGTTAAATAAACAGCTTGTTTTATCAGATCATGCAATTTGGTAGTTACCTTCATCACATTATGTCATGCCGGTATTTTTAGTTGTAATTTGAAGTAATAGAGAGCTTTGATGGTTACAAAGGTATTACATATTATTCAACATCAACAGGTTTCACCATGTAAACGGCATGCAAATCTTAAATTGTCTCAAAATGCTAACTTCTTTCAAAGTTTAAGAGTCTAAATTGTCCCATAAGATCAAGTAACCTCCTGTTCAATTAGATGCAGTAGCTTGTAGAAAAATCTTCAATATGATGAGGATTCATTGAATGTCATGGTTTAGATAGCCATAAACCAAAATGAATGCAGAGCAAAGACAATTTGCAATAGTATCACTAGTTTTTATGGTTTTTTATGTAAAGTTCTTGGGTTCAATGACCACACATTATAAAACAGTCATTTCATATAAATTAAGGAAGTTAAATTTAATTAGTAATAAAATACGAACATTTGTTGTTCTGTTTCATATGGTTCATTATTTAAGCTTAATTATGCTTTGCAGTCCACACACTGACACTTTTAAGTACATGTTATTGGTACCTATGTAGAAAATTCAGCTGAACATATAATTGTCAGAAGACATATAATTATATCTTCAGAAGCCACACATATACTTAATTGTGATAAAAATATATACAGAGTTACAGAATCTACAGACCTACAAACATTGCCTACAAATAACTCATTCTATTCTTTAATCATTTGCAACACTAAAGCGTTGAGAACGAAGGAATATCAAGTCACTATCAGACAGCATGTAAGTTATAGTTATCGAAATAATGTATGCATTTATAACAGACGCGATACAAATCACATGTGACAAGTGTGTCAACTAGATATCTTGTTCTAGAAGTCAATTGATGTGTCACGTCACGCCGTAGTGCTAGCGTGCACGGCTGACCATGAATGGCTGTTCGTTTTAATCAACCGCACCTCGCAACGACACACATGGTACTGACACACGTAAAAAAATCATATATTTCAATGTAATTAACACTATCAGTCAGCCCAGACCTAAAACAGTAAAATGTATAAAAAAGCGTTAGCGATTAGGCACTTATATGGCACTAAGTAAGATCGTCATGGAATTATCAAAAATACGTAACAGAATACATGTCTCATGTTTCTTTCTTTTGTCTTTCAATATTACGCGTGTATAAGAAATCTACGAAATTATCATGTATCATTGATCTTTTCTTGAGGAAGGAAACATCTTGGTTTCCATAGGATAACAAATTATTACCACTTCTAGACACGATGTAATTAGATTCTCAGATTACAAGCTCCCAAATCTTTATGTAACAGATTTTACCATCTATAGATTTGGTTGTCCCCTACACTTGCATATTATCTACATCTTTGAGCAATAATTCGCTTATTATTATTGTCCCTTCACTTAAGTAACTATACAATTCTCGAATAAAAAGTAATGTTGATTCAAATTCGTACGCACGTAGTTTACTAATATCGATTTGTCATGAATCCTAAAACCTTTACAAGCCAACATGGCGCGTCTTTAGACAGCTCTTAGCGTGAGGTTTTGATATTCTAAGTATGTGCAGTATTCGTGAGTGAGCCGATATTGTCAGGTTAACATTGAAGAGGCTGTCTAACGGACGTTATAGACAGGTATTTTATCAGCCGACCGGTGTTTGAGCACGCGACGACCGATGTTATCGTGATGATAGCGCAAAAAGGCACAGAAGCGACGCCGGCTCATCCTGCTTCACCAGCGATTCAGAAGTTCGATACATTATGTTTCTTATCGGCATTCATATCATGATGAAGCGTTACTGCCAACCTCACATTATACTATTTTATGGTACATAAACGTTCGCGTCAATAACTCCATGAGTTCTTGCTTACTATCTGTGACTACGCAGTGCTGTAAGATGTAGAACCTGCTAATGTCGATCTGCTTGAAATAACATCGAAATTATTGAAATTCTTAGACAGTCACTGTTAACAATATAGTCTATCATGACATTCACCTCTTTAAAAGTCTTTATATTAGGTATTCGTGAGAATAGTTTGATAACACGCGATTGCCACCCACAATATTGTGAAAGTTCGTCAGATTTGTTATGACTTATTATAAGCGTAGAATGTTCATTGTCTACCATTTGTTACGATTGTATAGAAAAGGGTAGACATTCATAGGTACGAATGGTCGCAAGATTGCGATGTAGGAATCAGGAGTGCAGTGGTGTTGTGATAATGTGTATATCGGAGGGTCAGAGATCGGCCGTTCGCGTTGGCGAGCCAATTAGAGCCAACAGGGGTCATGATACTTGGAACCTGTATTTGACAGGGTTCGTTTTGCTACGCCCACGTAATTTCGTCCCTTTATTAGCCAATTACTACGTATGAAGCATGCTGAGTAAACAAATATCCATATATTAATAGGTACGTGAGGAGAACACTCGGGCATACGTTACGAACTAAGGAGATCAAATTCGCAATAGTTTGAGGTTGTGAGTGGAGGTGTGAAAATGCACATACACATTTAAAAATAAAAAATGTCTCCATCCTTAAACTGATGAATATCAGCCAAGATTACTCATTTCATTCATGATGTAATTCATCAAAACAACCGAAAGATATCAATTGCTAGTCATAGGCCCCTCGTGAGGTTTTCCCAAAGACCGATTTTCAGATGATGTAATTTTACATACAGGTTCACAAAATAGGTAAATTGAAAATCGATTAGCGTAATTTGAACAGTTCAATATTTAATAACTGATTAAAGAAAATTAAGTAACTAAATTAAATTAAGTGCACCTATAAAATTACGTTCTTTTTAACATTTTCATCATAATTATGCTACATAAATATCTTGTTACTTTTGGTACTCGATATTTTATTTATTTTATTTATAGACTCACGCCTATATCCCCGAAAGGGTAGACTGAGGTTTACACACCCACATTTCGCCATGAATTTTTAGGTCCCACGTAATAGGAGGCGAGCCTATTGCCGTACTAGACTACAGGCCCATGTCCAAAATGGGTGGTTATTTTATTTTCTGACAATTTCCAAAAAAATACCGACTTTGTGGCGCACCATTTTTTTACGGCACTGCGCGCTTTCTTATTATTTTTCATGGATCTATCGATGGTAAAAATGCCGTACAAAAATATATGACCGAAATGCGTATTCACTCTACCTGCACTTTTGAATTCTCACCAGCACTCAGTTGGACAGCTTACAAGTGACGGCATAGTGCTGAATCTTATTATTTTATGCTCTTATATCGTCCTATATAGGTACGTTGCCTGGTGGTACATATGACCCACCCATTTTGGACATGGGCCTGTAGTCTATACCGGGCACATTACCAGACTCCGTGCTGCTACTGAGAATTTCCTTACCGAAAAACCCAATAACACCCGGGAATTGAACCAGAGACCTCCCAATCCCACGCGCACATTTATGCCTTGAGACCAACGAGGCAGCACTCGATAGTTAAATTCAAAATAACGACGTCTTAAATACTATCGATTATTAAATACTATAGATATTAAATAATCATGGTCTGATTTGATCATAAAAGCGTTTAACGCGGCTAAGTTGCGAAAAATTACAATGTTAGCCTGTGGATAATATTGTGCGGAGTTTTACAAACACTGAAATTGTTATCGATTAGTCTCGTCTCCCTACTTGCGTCCATGTACTGTTCATAGTAAACGGTATAATTTATTTTCCATGCTATTTTCACTCGACCAACTAAGTAGATGTGCATAATGTGAACCGAAACAGTTTACATTTAGGCGGGTAATTAAATGTTTTTATATCATAGCTTATTTTATTGCAGTTCGGTGCAAACGTATACTTTAAAAGAACACGGTTTTTATGTAACATCAGTATCTTACTTACTCCTATAATTAAGTCATCATCATGGTCCTAGTGTTTTCTAATCTCGGGGGCATCTGAGACTCGGTTTGAAGGTCGAGGTCGGCTTTCTTGTCTAAGCAGATTTGACAGAATATTAGCTAACTTAGCAATAGTCTTGTAGAGATACCAACAGACTGCCATGCAAAGAGTATTGGGTTTGAATGCACGGCGTGCACCGTTGACTTTTCGTTAAAGTTCGTATTCAATTCGCTTGAGCCGTACCTGCATGTAGATCTTTGACTGTCGTTATAGGAAGTCAGCACCTCTGAATAAACTGACAGTAATCTAAACCATGGAGAGAAATTATAGATGTGGAAGAAAAGTGGAGAGGCCTGAGCCCTGCATACTCATTACAAAAAGGCTAAACTATGGAATATCGCTATCCCTTTGGGTTACCGAGGTAAGACAGGCAGTTGCTCTGTGGAAAAGCTAATATTCAGTCAAATATGGTTAGACTGATAAGGGGACGCCGTGCGTCTTCTTCGAACTGGCATAACGCTCGGACGATGATTAGCTAACTTCCTTAATTCAGAATAATGGTTACCTATTAATATTGTAATATTAATAACGACACTCAAGTGAATTCACGTACTTGGTATTAACTGATTATTTTGATTTACAGGTGCTGGTGAATCCGGCAAATCTACGATAGTCAAGCAAATGAAGTAAGTACAAATCTCACATACTTCTTATCCTTCAACCAGATACATTGAATCATATCTAGGAATTCGTTTGAATACAAACATAGAATATGACTTCTTCGAAATTAATCTGAATAGACAACCCAAAGTAGGTCCACCTGAGTCTCATTGTTCTAGTTGGTAACTTTAACGTTTACCTTACCTAGCACGAAATCCTCTCTTGAAATATTTAAACGCTGCATAATTATACCTACTCCAATAATAGTTTTGTAGCTTATTTTTGGGATTTTGGTGATAGGTTGACGAATTGTTAAACACCTCAGTACGAACGAAGGTCGAGCACATTAGATTCACGCAGTATCTACTTACCTAATGAAAATGATAGATTAGTATTCTTTGCAGATAGTGATGTAATCAAGTTTTAGGTCGTCCGTATCAGTTTAATATTGAAGAACTTTATAAAACATCAGTTCTAAAAATCTGATAAATAACTTAGTAAGACGTATATTTTGTATTTAGATTTTTCGGAGTACTAAGTACAATACCTATATCGTGTCTTATTTATAAAATTATCTAACATGTTTGAAGTATCGCACGCAACTTGACTACCATAACGTGAAAGCAGAATAAAAATAAAAAAATGTGTTAGAATACTAAACAATATGGATGTTTTAATTTGCCACAGAACATCGTTCGATGCATTGTATCAGTTGTGTCATACATATCTAAGTTAATCAATATTATTGTTTAGTGATATAAATTCACATACGGCGGCCGATTGCTGGCTATCTGCTTATCTACTATCTACGACTTGTCAACAAGCGTTTTACATTTTGAAGATATAAGATTAGCGGCTTCATCAAAACTTGGTTGCAATACACCAAACAATTGTATCGTATTAATAGGCAATATATCATATTGATTGTTACCGATTGGCTTAGTAATTTACTATAATCCGTCTTGAGACAATAAACGTTAGTGCAAATAATGCACCAAGCTGATATATTGCTTTGTTGCCGTTTTAACGAGTGTATTAGGTTCTTACGTATGAAATTGCCGATTTACATGCTGGCAACTTTGATTACTTATACCTGGTGTTCGATCTTCAATTCAAAATTTATAATATACTGTTTATACCTTACTTCAAAAGAAAGAGTAGATTATCAAATCGGTTATAAATTTTTTCATGTTTGTTACCTCAAACTCCGTTGTTGTAAAAACGATGTCAAAACGATGTTGAAAATTATTTTTTAGCGTGGAATGATATACTTCCCGATTGGTCCTATCAAATCCAAGTAAAGAAGCAACAATCGGTCATTTGTCAGAAGTGAATTTCACAATGCTCTTACGTTGGTGCCGTAATATGGACTTATCTCTTCTAGATAAATCGCTATCAGTAACTGTAACTTAGCTGGTTATCCCTTTCATTATTTTATTGCTACACGAACACGATATCGTTGGTCCATTGGCATAAGCTTAGACTTATGTATGCTCTAGCTTGTGAAAAGTTTTTAGAATAAAATTAATAAATGAGAGTAGTTTTACCCTCCGTATTTCGTAGGATCGCGTCTTGATACTTAAAAAACGTTTAGTTCCACTTCTTTTCTTTTAGAGATGTTTACTGAATATAAATGTAGAATAAACCTTGTTTTTAAGGGCCTCACACCTTGTAACATGCGTCTTAATGTATCTGATGTCAGTAATGTATGTTAAAATTAACACCCATGACACGCTAAATAGGGAGCGAAACGTTCAATTGTTTAACACATGATTTGTTCATTGTTCATGGTGTTTAAATTTAAAAAGATATTTCGTCGTCACGTCATGCGGTGAGTAACGTTTACGCATAACGTATTAGTTTAGTGTGACGACATGCATAGTGGCGACATGCTCCGACTATGAGAGGTACCAAATAGTTAATCATGGTCAGTGTATGTGTGTAAACAGGGTGGCATTTACCTCAGTTTGCTTTATATCTTACTTCTCTTTGCCCGCGGCTCCGCACGCTTGTGTGCCGGTTTTCGCGGTAAAAAGTAGCCTTTCATTCGCCAGACTCCAAAATATCTTTACACTCGAAAATCATTAAATCGCTCCGTTGCGACGTGAAAGAATGTCAAACAAATAAATAAATATTTTCGCATTGAGGCATAATATTTCCTATAGTAAATACATAATTATTATTATGGCAGTGGACTAGCGAACCGTCCCAGATTAGCACGAGTAGCATAATCTATATTTTACACAAAACCCTTACATAATATTCACCTAAACTGAATCACTCAATCTATTGGTGAAGGCCATATGAAAATCCGTTATATGGTTTTTGAATTTATCGCAAAAAGACATACAAACGCGTCGGGGGACTTTGATTTATAATATGTTGTGATTAGATTTTATTTTCGTCAGACAAATTCTGGAGAAGTCTATTTCGGTACATAATTATAACAAAAATTTTTCACGTAGTCTTATCACATTGTTTACTCTTGTTATGTACATTATAGTGATTTTGTATAAGAGCACGTTTCACTCGGTTAGTTGAACCATCAATAATGCGCTGCAGTATAGGTACATTCACAATTTGTATACATGAGGAGGAACACCGCAACCGCGACCTTTGTGAAATAGGCGAAATGTCGGCGAAATTAAGAATTATTTATGATGCTGTCTAGCTCGGGCTCCATAGTAGAACCTAGGCTCTGAGGTGAATAGTTTTGGATGCAACTGGGATTACGCCAGGACGATGATGACGAAATTATTCATTCGGCGCGATGAAAACCCCTTAAATAAACTTGTATGAGATGTGCTGATCGCGCGATCAATGGTTTGTGGCTGTTTGCATGCTGCCATGCCGGCGGTGACGTCACCCGCGTCCCGGATGCTACCGAACGCCAAACGTGCAGAATCAAATTATGAAGCGCCACTGTTTAAGTTCTTTGGCTAATTATTTATTATCAAAAGCCCCGAGCCTGATGGAGATGACTTTCGATAGGGAAATTCTTTTAAAATTGAACTTTAACCTTGACGAAATGTATGGCACAGCTGATTCGCGATTTCCGCAAAGTTACACAAGAAAAGGGTGCATAGGGTTCCCACCAAGAACTAAGGGTCCCAAGCCAACCTCACTTGCAAGTGGTGCACCTGCCGATCAACGGACGAGGCTCTGGCAAACAAAATATCCCGATAAGCGGCAATAGGCTCGCCACCTATTACGTGGGATCAAAACACTGGCGAAAAGTGGGCGTTTAATATGCTTCTGCCTACCCATTTGGGGAAACAGGCGTGAGTCTATGTATGTATGTACACAAGAAAAGTATAGTCAAATAATGTTGTATCTAGAGTAGTTGTGAAGCTCGGTTATAATAGATAAGTACGCTTTCTAAAAACTCTTGAGTTGGGGCTCATCAGATCCGCATCAATGTATTTTGTACACCATCATCCTAGCATCTGTATGCGATCTAAGGTCTTCGGCTTATTCTGTTTATATTATATTATTATATATTTTATATTATTCGGCTTATTTAGTCCCGTACATTGAATCTAAGCAAGACACCAAAAGCTAAACGGGCATATATTTTAGGTTTTTAACATTTTGTTATTAATATGTAAAATAAAGAAGTGAATCATATCTTGTCATAGAAAACGATTTTCACACGATAAAACTAATAAAAAAGCGAAAGTATCACTTAAGTGAATAGCGACAACCAAATTTTGTGGCGTGCGTGACTCAGTGGTATACTCCCTTTCCTGAGTGACTTGCAACAATTCGTTCATCGAACTATAGAGCATGCATGAACTACCTACTGTTAATGATGGACGTGGAAGATTTTGTACCAGGAAAATGACGGCATGATATTATTATTTACGAATGTTTTATTGTGTTAAGTGCGTAGTACATAAAATGCATTGTTTAGAAAACGACTTATTACCTCTGTTAAGAAATAATATAACTTTTTAGGGTATGTTATTATTAATATGGACCAGGTCCATATTAATAATAACATACCCTACAAAGAACGAGAAAAATAATCTTATGGGTCCCATTCGTATAATAACGCAAGTGGTTTGAATTTTTTGAAGATTTTGTTTTTTGAAGTATCCGTGCCAACTTTTGTATTCTTCTTCATCGCGTTCTTTTTTTTTTTTTTTGGTGTCGGGTTGGAAAATCCTGATGGAGTCCCTCCGCCCCGGGAGAAGGACGAAGGGGACTGTCAGACTCTTACTGACTAAAAACCAACCCGTGTTACTCATATACCCGTGTGTCGGAGGGTAGGGATTCGCATAAGCATTCGTCGCTACCCCCCGACGGGTATTGGCCCGCCAGATGGTCAGGCGGGCCCCGAACAAAACTCCCTTGGCGGCGGATTAAGGTGCGCGGCAACGCAACACCGACACGCCTCTCCTCCCGCGACCGCACCCGACTACGAGGGACAGACAGAACTGTCCCCCGCACCCGCACAGTTGGACGCATCCTGCGCAGACCCCGTCAAGCCCACGCGGAGCGTCCCCTCCTGGATCCCTCTTAGCTTCACCGCGGGTTACCAATCCACGGTTACTGAGCCCCCCCACCACGACAAGGTGGAGATCCCACGGGGGGGTTCATCGCGTTCTTGCGTTATCCCGGCTTATCCCATGCTTCCTTTCTTTAACTTTCGCCTAGGACCCCGAAGCTCGCTATCTAGTCCAACCAGATTTGACAAAATATTAGTATCTTTCATTCGTAAAAGTAATAATGGATAAGTTTCGTCATAACCTTTATAAATTTATGATCAAAAAATTGCTTTTTCCAATCAGTATTGACCGTATTTTCGTTTGTCATTGAGCCTTTAGTCCTCACCTACATTACTTAGTTATGTACATGAATTAGAATGTCTGACGAACTAAATAATTTATACAGATCTGGACGATACATATGCGTCATAAATATCAAATGAAAGTGAAGACTCGTATCAAATAAAACATAGATACTGTTCTCTAACATTCGTAATTAATTTTGTAAACCTTCTGCAGGAATTACACTATTAGTAGAAACCGTACTAAAAGCCGTTCGGTAGTTTTTGGGTTTATCGCGTTCATAACTGGCGAAGTTTGGGTGTGTAAAATACACCTCTGCCTACCCCTTCGGGGATAAAAGGCGTGAAGTTATGTTATACAGAAGGGACGGAAAGGGGACATCATTTTATAATGTTTAACTTAATATAGATATAATATTGAATTTGTCAAATATACATAGCGTTGATTATTCTGCATAATAATATGCTCATCATTACCTTTATATGACCTATCTATACCGTAGACGTATATTTATACATATATTTAATGCTGAAAACGGAAGCATTTGGACTTGCCGATAAATGGAAAAGCTTACGGTAGCATATTTAGTTTTGATAGATAAGTTAATTCCTTCTAGGTGCTTTTTAATTTTTGCTGCAGTGCAGAAACTTATGTACACAAATGCACATACCTTACCTTTTTATCATACACGTAATTGTTTGAATCTTGCATCATGATAAGTTTAAAACACGATATGAAATCTCTTAAAGTATTGCATTTTGGAATCACTTAGAAATAGTCATGATATTGTCGCAAATGAATTATTTTGTATTGTTTATTGATGCAATGAGATGTAAGGCAAATCTGTTATTTAATTATCCAAGAGATCTGCTTTCTAGCCTAATCAGATTTGATTGATTCTCATTACATAAACTTGCACAAAAAACGCCTGCCGAAAGAATTTTCCATCATCATCTGGTTCATTGATGGGTGGCACAAGCACAAAAATTCACACCCTTCGTGCCTCAGAAAGGTTATGTAGAGTAAAAACAATCTTACTTGTATAATTATGTACAATAATACGTTGAATAGATTTCTATTGCCGTGAGAAGTGTGTTCGTCATAGCCATTGGTTTAAGGTCAGATGAACTTAACTGGCATTCCAGCGTATTGGAACATGAATCATTAAGCCAATCGATGACTAACAATTATGTTCACTCCTTATTAACTTGCTCCTTTAATACGGCGAATCGTGTTATGTTATCTTGTCAATATTATGGTTACCTACAGGGGGCCAATTCTCCTATTTTTATATGACATTGATATTATATTTTGAATAGACTCAGAAGCGGTATTCTGATAACCTAATGTCATTATGGTATAATTTGAATTAAACAGTTCGTCGTTGACACATATTTTGACACTTGTTTCAATTTACGATCTCGTTACAACTTCGTTCAGTTATCAGATAATTTAGAAGGCTTTTTGTGACGTAAGTTTGACACTGACATGATATCGAAACTATATTTATTTAGGAGAATTGGGCCCCTGACCTACAATAGACTTTAATTCAAATATTGTCTAAATCACCAAACTCATCACGGTCTCCATTGTTATTATCATCATACCTTTTTATTCCCTTTACATCCAAAACATTCACATTGAGACTCGGGAGGGGAACTGCTTTTTACACTAACCAGATTTGACAGAATATTAGATTTTCCGCAGAGTTTACCATGACAGCGTCGTCTGCTACTGGTTAAAATCATTTCACCTTTTGAGTGCTACTGTCATGGTCATAGGTTACAAAACAACATAATTATGTCGAGCATGCTACGTGCTGGACACGTTGCGGTTTGTGACGTAAACACAACGTTGACTATATAGGGTTTCAATATTTAATTGACTAGCACGTCGAATGTGGTGACATTCATTAGAACCTGATACTAAATTTATAAAATAACTTTTGTATGTATGACCTTTCATAATCACAATGATTAACTTTGTATTGCTTGTCGCAATATTATGTAAGAGACTAGGAACCCCAAAATTCCAATTGATATTTTGTGTAACATTGATGTGTTTGTTGTCCAACAGAATTATCCACGAGAGTGGATTCACAAACGAAGACTTCAAACAGTACCGGCCGGTGGTGTACAGCAACACGATCCAGTCGCTCGTCGCCATCTTGCGCGCTATGCCCAACCTGGGCATCACCTACGGCAATAGAGATCGAGAGGTAACGTACTACAGCATCATACACATTTGACTATATCAGTGATAGATTTATTATAAATTAACTGATAACTGATATGTATCAGACAGAGATAGATCACAGAGTTGTAAGATACATACCTAGAAAAAGAATAACATGTATGCAATGCATATAAGATGTTTCGACTTACAAGAAACTGCCCGCGACTTTGTCTTCGTGGTCATCTTTCGTGGCCATAATTATGTTCTTCGTACAAGGCAGCGATAGCCGAGTGGATATACCAACAGACTCCCATGCAGAGGGTATCGGGTTCGAATCCACGGCGCGCACCAATGACTTTTCGGAGTTATGTGCGTATTAAATTGTTAATTATCGCTTGTCCTGTGCCTCGGCGAGCATGTTAAGCCGTCGGCCCCGGTTGTCATGAAGATCTTTGACAGTCGTTACAACCGGGTCAGTACCTTCTAAATAAATTGACACTAGTCTAAACCATGGAATATCGCTATCCTTTCGGGTTGCGGAGGTCAGACAGGCAGTCGCTCTGTATAAAAGCTAATATTCAGCCAAATCCGGTTAGACTAGTAAGCGGACCCCAGATTGAAACTGGGATAACGCTAAGAGAAAGAAGAATTATGTTCTTCGTACAATTTGGACCACTGATGTTAAAAAGCCGTTTCTGAAAATAACTATATGACGCGAGAAACAAAATGTTGCGTGTAGGGAAGGATAAATCGTGTGAAAAGCTGAGTTTATAGTCTAAATTCTGCCGCGTACTCCAATCTCTTAAAAGTATAAATAATATTTAAAACATATAATTAAAGGAGAGAAATTACTAAACTTCTTAATGTTGCGCATAATTAGATGAATGTTACTTGATAATAATTAAGGGTAATAGGAAGTCAAGTAAATGGACAATAAAATTTCGATACATTACATATTTATGTAACATAATTAGTAAATGTGAAAGCTGATGATTTGATTGATTTACGATTTTATAACAAGCAATAGGCGGAGAAATATTATACGCGAACAGTAGAAATTGCTTTATTTATTCCAAAGTATAATTCATGTAGGTCATTAGTTTACTAAAAATCGAAAATCAAAGCAGGGTTTCGTTGCGTAAACTATAAACCGCCACGATTACGTGTCGGGTGTATTCTATAAATAATGAGCGATCGTCAGTAAAAAATAATGTCTATTGCATCCAAACCTACATCGGGAATAAGTGCTTTCTGTGTTCAGTTTGCCGCTAATGCTGATGACGAGGCAATTTGTGAGGAAGATTGCTGGAGTATAACGGTACTTATTGCATCGCTTCGCCATCATGAATTCGTTTTGATGTCCACTATTAAATATTTTACTATAGCTGATAAATTTTATCAGCTATAGTAAAATCAAGTGGTCGTACAGTTTCTTAAGTTTAAAATTATATTTAGTCCACGACCTTAATTTAATGTGTTTAACAACGTTGCATAAATAAAATTATATCATCACATCACTAGCCTTATTTATAATTTTTCCCACTGCTGAGCACAGGCCTCTTCTCATTATCAACTAGAAGGTTTAGGCCATTATAGTCTGTGTAGCGAAAATTGGAACTAACATTAAGATTTGTACCTTTAGTAATTTTTTACTTATGTACGTACGATTGAAAACCCTTCGTCTGTCTGAGTAACACAGGGTCAACAGATCAAGATTTTAGTCGCACTATAATAAATTAACAATGTTGCCAACATGAGAAATACGGTAAGTACCTACGTATTGTTGCGCCCTTAAATCAAAAGTCTGTTCTCTTTCCGCACAGACTTTATCCACCACGCTGGCTAAATGCGGGCTCGCATACTTCATATGTCTTTCGAGAACATGGGGAATTCCTGAGTATGTCATCTGCATGTTCATGTCTGAACATGCAGATTTCCTTACGGTGTTTTCATTCACCGTTTAGCAAGCCATAATTAACAATTCAATACGCATTTAACTTTGAAATGATAGTGGTGCCCGCTGTGGATTTGAAACTGAGGTCCTCTGCCTAAGAGAGTCCTCCTAAGAGAACGTTGTGGGGTAAAAGAAGATGTAGTGACAAGCATCGAGAAAGGTATGCTACGATGGTTTGGGCACGTAGAGAGGATGCATGACGAAAGACTGACCAAGCAGATATATACGGCAAGTGTGGAAGGACGAAGGGGAAGACCTAGGCGGACGTTTTCTGTCTGTTAGAAGCACCCTGAACAGAAGAGCATGCATGAGGAATCTGATGGGAGTGAATGAAGCAAGAGAGATATGTCAGGATCGTTGCAAATGGCGTTCCGTAGTCTCTGCCTACCCCTCCGGGAAACAGGCGTGAGTCTATGTATGTATGTCCTCTGCCTAGCAGTCTGTTAATCTCTACTTTAGTCTATCGCTGCAAAAAAGAAAATATAAAGCAAGACTGAAGTAAAGTGAAATTTCATGTCAGTTTCACGAAGAGTGGTTCGATTCGTTAAAACGCTAGCCGTGTATGGAGATCAATATTGTGTATTCCTTATTCATGAGTGGTTCGGCGCGTTGCGAGTTCGACTGCACACTGCACTACAGCTTATTGTATTGTTCGTTATGAGTATTGGACGAAAACAAAGAGAAACGAATAGTATACTGTCATGAAAGCTTTTAAATTTTATTAACACTTCAATTTAACGGAAGGTTTTAACGGTATTGATAATTCGAGGTAGATTGAGGAATATTCCAGCGACTGAAACCGGAAATAACTGGGACCAGTCCCAGTTACCGGATCCTTTAATTTTAATATATTTCTTGCGGTAATTACGATACCCGGTAACTGAGTACGCGGGATGAGATATAAATACGCCAGTAACCTTAGATGGCAACAAAGTGGCAAAAGTCTTTTAAAATATAGTTGCTAGAAAG
Organism: Euclidia mi; assembly: GCA_944739405.2. Lineage (NCBI taxonomy): Eukaryota > Metazoa > Arthropoda > Insecta > Lepidoptera > Erebidae > Euclidia > Euclidia mi. The sequence continues at coordinate 27,734,074 of OX123197.2, forward strand.
ATCGATTACAATTATTTTCCTTCATGCCAAAACAGCGGACGTGTAATGCATCTCTTCTGTAACGAATACCTAAAAGTGGTATTTTACTATACTGATTGGTTGTAACCAACCAGTACCTATAGCGAAATACCACTTTATATTAAACTAGCCGTTTCCCGCGGTTTCACCCGCGTCCCGAGGGAACTACTTCGCGTACCCGAAAAACCCAAATATCTTACGGACCCCTACTTTTTGTAAAATAAAATATAGCCTATGTTACTCGCAGATAATGTAGCTTTGTGATGGTGAAAGAATTTAAAAAATCGGTCCAGTAATTTTTGAGTTTATCCATTACAAACAAACAAACAAAAATATTTTTTTTCTTCTTTATAATATTATATATAGTGTAGACAAGTCACCATCTGATCATTAAAGTGTTTGCGTCTATACATTAGCGTCATAATATACCCCATGAAGTGCGTTTCTGCTGAGCAAAGTCCCCTCCACGTCAACATGTTATTTTCCATTATTCTCAGTAGAAACATTGTTTGATTTTATAGCATGTGGTACTTAACATTAATTTATCAATCTTGGTGAAAACACTTGTTTTACGGTGTATAGTGTTTATTGATTTTAATTGTAACATCATTTATTTAGCTATTACGAAGCGGTATCTAGTATCTTTACAAATTGTAGGACATGTGTTATTCTGATAAATTTTACTTTGAAATTTCATAAAACCTAACAAACCAACACTCCTTATATCATTAGGACGCAAGAATTTATTGATAAGTGCCTTTTCGTTTTATAAAAATATTTCTAAAGACATCCCGTCTTTACAATTTTATTCATATCGATTAGTTGCATTGAGAAGCAATTTTGCCACTTCCTACTTACCTATAATGAGTCCTTACGAAAGGCCTGCACATTCCAGATAGGGTCATCATTATTAACAATGTTGCAACCCCTTTTTGCCTTCTCTCTCTGTATCTCTCCTCTCACTCAGCTGTCATCAACCCCAACTATCTGTACAAATAAGCAAAATTTGAATATTGTTATCTTTTTTGTTACCTTTGGAAAGTACTGATGTTACGGTATATTTTGACGACAAGGTTCACCGATTGCGTTCAAGTTTAAGGCTAAGAAAATAATTATAGAATCAAACATACGGTGACTCTTAACAACAGTTGAGAAAATAAACAAATTGGCATAAAATAACGTAAAGATTTCTTATTACAAGGTAAGTAAGCAACTGAGAACGGTGTTAAATGATAGTTATTACGGTAATGTCGTGCTATTACTATAGAATGGACAGACTATAATTTTTTTTGTTCTTACTACTGACAAAAATCAAGCGAAAACTCTTGAAATCTGGAAGGGATTCTTCATTGCATCCATCGTTATCATTAGAAGTACCTGTTTGTTCAGCAGATAAGATATTTCAGTTACGTGCTCTCGACCTGTTGAAGTGTCGTACGTGCTTACGTCATCGGTTACACAACAAGAATGAGACGACTCTTCTAAAAACTGTAATTAATTCAGTCGTCACAAGATGTGACGCAATAACTGTTTGACATTTAAGCCGACTAGGTCGTAAACGATTCTTAAAAGTCCATAAAAGTTCTGGCTATAAAACATTTATCCTTACGGGTCGAAAATCGAAACCGTGTCCTACATATAAAGCTACAACCGATACTGCTTTATTATCTGTGATGTACACATTCTGATGTCGCCACTCGTATTCGCCACCAATGTGTTCTGGCTGAGTAATCGATATATTGCTATTTATTCCTCTAATATGACGTTGTTGCTTTCTAATACTCTCTCCCATTGGTTTCGCTTAAACTCACCGAGATAGTACAATGTATCGCTACAGTATAAATGACATCGTCAGGGTAACCTCGTGCACCTATCTTCTTATCACAATGGAGGACATTGTGAAAGCATTGGACTCGTGCCGTGACAGCCCTATCCGGTACGAGCATGTTACATACGAGGGTTAAACATTGCGCGTCGGGGCGTTGAGATATCATTTCATTTTAATCAGTGATATACGTAATATCTCTGTACTATCAACGTTTCTGTTAGAGATACGGCTGCAGAATAAATAAAAAGCCGTCGGTGTTTTACCCTTGTGTATTTAACAAATGCCCTAAAATGTCGAATGGCGGCAGCGTAATAGACGAAGATGTATTTAAATGAATATGCAATGTGTGTTAGTAACAAGGGTGGGTGTCGGGCGGTGGAAGCGAGGTGGGGTTGTGAATGGCCGCGCAGCAAGGCTGGCGTGCGGGCAGCGTGGCGCATGCGCCCTGCGCTCGCTCACCACCAACACCCGTCATAATTAGAGCATATTTCCCAGAACGCTCTGCAGCCACTAGCACCAGCCTGATATGTATGAGTAATGTATTTCAAGGCATGGCATTTCATGCCGCAATGCCGCTGGAATAAACTTATACAACCTCGAAGCTTTTCTGTGGTAAATAAAATATGAGACTTCGTCATAACGTTTAACTACGGACTGCAATATACTTTGGTCGTTAAACATTCTAAAAGAAAACCCCAATTCGTGGAATAAGTACATATAAAAATAAAACTTGTTTAAGACAAAAGCCATCTTATGAATTCTGTAGATTTTCATTAGTCTTGTAAATTGTTCCACATGAAGCCAGTGGATTGCGTAACGAAATCGTACGATTCTCCGAGAAGAGTTGGCTAAATGGATTACTAATCGGATTAGCGTATGTTACAAAGATGCTGGGTCACTAAACTCCAATTGAGCAGATATTGCTCTGAAACACGAATTATTACGACGAACATATCCACCATGCCGTTTCTATTCAGCACTGCGATTTTACTTACTAATGACTGGATAGTTAAATAAATTGACGCTGACGTCTTAACTGTATTTATTAGCTAGGAACTGCAATCTCATATCGTAAAATATTGTTATTTTTTGGTCTTAACCTTTCGTATGCTTAAGAGCAGATCTGCACGAGACACAATACATAGATTTTAATTATGTCTGGTAATCCAGCATACGAGAGGTTAATCATATGAACACGGATTTAATGCTGTAAACAATAAAATTCTACACAAGCTTTCTCTGAGAAAAATATGAATATATCCTATATCCTGATACATATTTAAAATTAATACTGCACTAATTTATGTTATGGCGTTCAATGAATTTCAATTTTATTGTGTCGAGAGGTTAATTACTCATATAGTTCTTGTTAGTCAAAGTCATACTTTATATTGGATTGCGTTCTTGCACGTGGCTCTAGTAGTAGGTACTAGTATACATTATGGCGCTGCTATAGAGTATTTAAATAATTTATTTTATGTCATAAATTCTAAACAGACTAAAATTTGCATTGGGCCATGAAAGCGGCGAGGCAATTACTTTAAAATAGATCTTGTAACGAGCGTATTAATATTACTAATTAGAGAGAGAGGTCTAGGCTGACATGTATTGTGATGTGAGTAGCTGATTTCTTCAAACTACTCGACTGCTTCCTACAAATGATTTTATTTTTCAAGAAAGAAAAAAGCATGCGTCTTCCCCTAACTTCATAAGCTTGTAACTTCCTTCATTATCATCATCATCAAATTAGTAGTCCTGACTGACATATCATCGTACAGCTTAAACTTCTAAAGCTAGAAATACGAAATTTGAACAGTTGGTTCGTTGGTTGCTTTATGGCGTTGTTACTCACTAAGAAAGCACCATAAGATTTCCTCCATAAGAGCCATAATAGGTGATGCAAGTTTATTCGAGAATCCGCTGATTTAGAAGCAAAATTTTCGTGTGATAAAAGAAAATAATTAAGTAATAATGTCGCCACATTTTGATACCAAAGCACTCAAGTAACCTATTAACACAAATATCTAAAAGCTAGACATTCTCTTGCGTGAGAGCAAGTAGTACAGAATGAAATGGGTCAACGGAGTCCAAGTTGGTTAATACTTAATCTGTACAGTCCTTCAGCTCCGCATTTCACATAAAACTAGTTTTTATGAACGTTTCATGGCTAGAAATACCTACGTATTTCAAAGCTTGCGGCCGGCAAGTTGGAATTTTTTTAAGTAATCTGGAAATGAAGCATCGTTGCAGATTTTATATTTGCATAAATAGCGCCCTGCTACATAATTAAATACTTTATCTTAAAAAAAGTCACTTGAATGTAATGCTATAATTATATGCTTTTGATTAGAAGGTACTATACGCTTGTCGTAAAACGTTACTTGAGGTATATTCTAGGCATTTGCAAGTAAGGTTAATATTGTCGTCTATGTATCGGGATAGACTGTCTTTGTATAGACATCTCCCATTTTAATAATACTTTTACTACATATTTCCCTCCACTTCAACTTGCATATCTAAGTATAGAAAAACCACATTTCATTTCATGTCAGACTGTGTCACCGACCTGTATGAATATTGATTATGCTAGGCTTATTTTAGTACGATCGATCTAATGCTCAGAGCTTCATCAATGTTTAAAACTAGGTGTATGTCAAGTCCCTAGTCTAGAATATTGTATGACATGTCCATCTGAGAGTATCATTCTACAACATGTGCTGAGTGATTCATCACAAATACCTTTTACATATTCATTCTACTAACAAAAATATTCTGAATAGCTAGGCATTTTTCGGCATATAAATGACTGTCTGTATCACTGAATGAATTGATTAATTTTGGTATTCAATAATATAAGAGGCAATTATATTTTAGATGATGTTTGTATGTATTATAAATAACTATTAGTACGTATTTATATATTCACACTAAACTTTTATTTTATTAAAAGCTTGAATTTGTTAAGAGAACATTTCGGAACGCTCCTACTAATCAGTTAGCTAGTAGGCGCGATCCGAAATCGTCTTCGCACCACCTTTACGTTAACGCTAGAGAATACCGATGGCATTATGTCCATCTAGAAGAATATAAAAAATGTATTTGAATTGCAAGCTTAGGAACTTCTGACCTATCCGCTCACTCACTCACACTTTTTTGCTGGTGACATATAGAGGCTTTCACCAGACGCGTCATAAGCGTCTAAAGAAAGAACTGTTGTAAACCTGTTTATATTTGTTGCAGAGCGATGGCAAGATGGTGTTTGACGTGATCCAGCGGATGGAGGACACGGAGCCGTTCAGCGAGGAGCTGCTGGCGGCCATGAAGAGGCTCTGGGCCGACGCCGGCGTGCAGGAGTGCTTCGGCCGCTCCAACGAGTACCAGCTCAACGACTCCGCCAAATAGTTAGTACATTACCCTGTCTTATCGCTAAATTCAATATC